>CM022303.1:415102955-415702955 GCA_011799875.1 Thinopyrum elongatum | reverse complement strand
GCCATCGAAGAGCGGGAGGATCGACTCAGTGTCACCAACCGAGGATTCACCGTTGGAGCAGACAAGAATGTCTCCGCTAGTCGCAGAATTGTCCGCGAGATTGACTCGCTGAGTGAAGCCGATGAAGACGTGATTTCGGGCGGCCTGAGGCCGGTCGGGTTTGGCGCGATGAGCCGGCTCGACGATGTCGGAGCATATGTCCGGCTCGGGGCCTGATTCACTGATCATGCCGATGAAGACGTGGATCTTGCCGAAGGTGACCCGGTACCCGTACTCGATTGAGTCGGCCTCAGGGCCCCAGCCTGAATCGTCGATGTAGACCTTGCCGCGACGATTCTTTGTCATCCGGCCAATCGCGTATCCCTCGATCCCCGGGAGAGCTCCCTCCAAGAACTCAACACCACCGTGTGTAGGCCCCACTGTAGGCGCCAACTGTTGTGGTTTTGTCACGACAGATGTCCTCATGAAAGGACTAAGTCTGGAGGCCATCGCAACTAGGAGGTCGCTTGGAGGGGTTGATTGGGAAACGAAGGACACAGATTTACCCGGGCTCGGCTCCTCGCGGTGGAGGTAAAGACCTACTTCCTACTTGATTGGTATTGTTCGAAATCTCGATTACAAGGGTGCGGATTCGCTAACCTAGCTCTTGATTGATTGTAACTTAGTCTTTTCGTCCCTAGGGGCTCCCCTTTATATACAGGTTGAGACCCTAGGTTTACAACTGAGTCCGGGTCGTACTCCGACCCGCGTTCTATCATGCTTCCTACTTATCTCCCAAGTAAAGAGAGTCTTCATCATTGGGCCTTCGTTAAGTTGGCCCGTCATACTCCTTCATGAGCCGGCCTATTACAGGCCATGCCTTAGTCTTCTGGGGCCCCCTCATATATGTTGATCCAGTAGGCCGAGGCGACCCATGAGCCGGCGGGCTCCCGGCTAGGTCGTTTCTTCCTAGCCGGGTTATTCCATGGGGAATATCCCCAACAGGAGGGTAGGACAAAAGATGTCATGCAAGTTCTTATTATAAGCACGTATGACTATATACGGAATACATGCCTACATTATATTGATGAATTGGAGCTATTGTGTATCGCTCTAGGTTGTGACTGTTATATGATGAATATCATCCAACACAATTATCCATCACTGATCAAATTCCTATGCTTTTCGCATATTGATCTTTGCTAAGTTACTTGCGCTGTTGTTGCTGTTACAATCACTACAAAACTGCTACCGTTATCGTTGCCGTTACTATTGCTACTATTACCACTGCTATCAAACTATCATACTACTGTGCTACTAAACACTTTGCTGCAGATATTTAGTTCTTCGGGTGTGGTTGAATTGACAACTCAATTGCTAATACTTATGTAACGCCCGGATAATTAAGCTACAGTAATCCTCTGCTAATGATGCCACGTCACCACGATTACTGTTGTTAGACTCTCGTTGATTCGAAAACGGTTCGAATTCAAATTTAAATTAAAGTCAAAATTTAAAGTTTTCATAATGTCAAAACTAAAATGTGCAAACTATGGCAAATAATTCATAAGTATTATTGGTGAAGAAACCAAATTTTTATAAAATGTTTAAGTGCTCAAAATTGATTAAAATAGTGGCATTCAAAATTAAATAAATGCCTTTTATAATTTCTAAAATATCAAACTAATTTATTGGAGTCCCAAACTTTTTGTAGCAGAGGTATAAATAGTAATACTAATTTAGAAACTAGTCTTATATTTTTATTAATCTAAAATAATGTGAAAATTAAGTTAAACAAATAAACAGAAATGTTAAAAGAAAAATAAAAGCAAAACAATAAAAATAAAACGAAACCCCCCCTCCCTTGGGCCACCCGGCCCATCTACCTAGCAGGTCGGCCCACCCGTGTGCCTAACCCCCCCTCCCCTGTTCACGTACTCGTGGCCACCGCCGATGGGCGCCACGGCCTCGGCAGCCGCCGTGGCAGCCATCCACCGGCCGCCCCCCGCCTACTTAGCCCCCCGGCACCCAAACCCAACCCTAGCTTCCCCGCGGCCACTCCTCTTCCCCCCTCGCCTTCCCCCTAGATCTGGGCGCCCCTCGCCTCCACGCCCGAGGCCACCGAGCCACCCGTCGTCGCCCGTCGCCGTTCATCGTCGCTCTGCGGTCGCTGCCGTCCCCGACTTCTTCCCTGAGTCGCATCGCCGACCCTCGCCGACCCCCTATTCCTCTACACCGCGGTGAGGCACCAACCTCCTCCCCCCCCCCACAGTCACCACGCCGCCCTCCTCATCGTAGCGCTCGCCGCACCCTGTACACGCCCCGACCGCGCGCTCCTCGCCTCACTCGCGCCACCCCTGCCCGCGCTGTCCGCCACCGTAGCCCGTCGCCGTGCCCACGACCCACTGGACGCGCGCCATCCCCCTCTACCTACCCGGAGCACGCGGTCACCGAGCGCACTGCGCGCCCACGGCCGCATCGGCCACGCCCTGGCCTGCTCGCCCCTCCGTGAGCGCGCCCGCCGCGGCCCCAGCTAGCCGATGCCGCGCGCTCCAGCCCCACAGCTCGTGCCGGCCTCGCCCCCTTGCCCAACTCCCGCAGCCCGCCATGCCGACCGCCCGCCGCCCGTGCCCACCTGTCGCGCTGCTCCACAGCGCCCGCTGCTACCCCGCTGTAGCCCTCCGCCTGTCGCGCCTCCACACCGCTGCTGCTGCGGCTGGCCGCCGCGCCCAACCAAGCCGTCTCGCGCCCGCCACCACCTAACCTCGCCGGCTCCGCATGCCCGCCCCTATCCTCGTCTTCGGCCGCCGCGCCCGCGCGCGCCCACGCTCATGGCCGTCGCGCGCCCACGCTCACGGCCGTCGCGCCCTGCCCCTTCCCTGGCTGTCCGCCGCGCCCTCCGCCCCTCACCTCGCCGGCGCTGCGCCTCGCAGGCCCACCGGAGTTCCGCTCTGGCCGAAGCCCAGGCCCCAGCCGCGCCCTCTGCCCTCGCCTCTGGTGGCCTTGGGTGCGGGCGCCAGCACCCGCGCGCCCAATAGCCCACTCCCGCTAAGGCCTATGGGCCACTGCCCAGTGGCCCCCAGCGCCCTAGTTAAAAAAAGAAATAAAATAAAATAATTAATTAATTAACTTAACTAACTTAATTAAATTGGTTTAATTAAACTAATTACTTAGTTAGCCTAAATAATCTGTTAATTAGCTACTATGTGTATGATAGGGGGCCCCACCCGCTGTTGACCAGTCAAACTTTGACCGGTCAACTAGGACCCCCTGGACCCACATGTCATCCTCTCGTACACTTCTGTGTACGCAGAGCTGGGTACCCATAGCATTTTAATCATTATTTTTGAATTAAGAATAATTTCAGAATATTGCTAAAACTTTAGAAATTCATAGAAAATAATCTGTAACTCGGGTGAAAAAGTTTTATACATGAAAGTTGCTCCGAAAAACGTGACGAATTCGAATATGCTCTTCGTTCATCTGTCACGTGCCCCTAGCATAGCGAACATGCAACTGACCCCCTTCATTTCATCTGTCTGAAAATGCCAAACTTCGGGAAAACTTTCCCGGATGTTATCCCCCTTCGCCGGTATCGTCTAACACTGCGTTAGAACACCCCTAGCACCGCGTATCGCCATGTCATGCTTAGTGATGCATCTGTGTGCTTTGTATTTACTGTTTCTTCCCCCTCTTCTTCTCCAATAGATCCGAGACCACTGTTGATGCCACTGTGATTGACTACGTCACCGATGACACTTCTTCCTTTTCAGCAGAGCTTCTAGGAAAGCAAACCCCCGTTGATCATTCTGATATCGCCCAGTTCCATCTCGCTCATGCTTGCATTAGATTTTGCTACTGTAATTGATTGCTCCTATCTGATGCATAGCCTGCTTTTGTAACCTGCTATTGTACCTTACCTGTTTAACCTAAACTGCTTATTATAGGTTGGTTAGTGATCCATCAGTGACCCCTCTTGTTGGGGATATAACCCCGAGGTGTGACCCGCACAGGAGGGGCCGGGTTACACCATTGGCGATTCAGTATTGTCGGATTTGGGGCTCCGCAGACCCAAGAAAGGTTCGAACTCTGGGGCGTGTGTGAAGAACTCAACCTATCCGGCCAACCAACCCGTCGCCCCACGGCCAAGCTCGATGAACAAGGAAGAAGATGGACACAGCAATTTACCCAGGTTCGGGCCACCTTGCGTTGTAAGACCCTACTCCTGCTTTGTGGTGGATTTGCCTCACGAGGGGCTTAGGATGAACAAGTACAAGGGATGAACAACCTCGCGAGGTCTGCTCTAGTCAGGGTGGAAGGATCCTCGTCTATGGTGGTGGCTAACCTATATTTATAGTGGCCTTGGTCCTCTTCCCCAAAGCGTAGGCGGGAAGGGATTCCACAACGGCCAATTTGAAAGGGGACAAGTAGTACATCTTATCCTGACGAAAGGTGGTCTTCGCCTGCAAAGCTTCTGGGCATGACGCTGCAGTGGGCTCGGCGATGACATCCGTCCTACCGAGCTGGCGACCTTGGTCTTGTTGCACTAGAATGGAAACCTTTGCCTGAGTCCTCGGGAACCCATGCCTGCGCTTGCCTCCTTAGCACCAAAGAGGAAACTGTCTTCTCTGCCCCCGCTGGCGCCCGCCTGGCCTTGGTCGTCACGGCTTGCGTCATCGCAACCTCCTGAGGTTGGGTACCTGCATAGAAATCTCCACTCCTCAGGAGGCAGCCTGGGGATGCCGCTCCCTCAGGAGGTCTTGGCATCGTCCGCCTCACGAGGCTTGGCCCCTCGTGAGGGTCTTATCTTGCTAGTCTTTGTAGATGGGCCGTACCAAGCCATCGATGGTGCCACGCCATGGGCTGCAGGCAGGCAAGTCTGGGTACCCTGGTTCCCAGAACGCCGACAGTAGCCCCCGGACCCAAGGCGCGCTCAGACTTGGCTTCGAGGCGAAGCCAAAGGGCAAGGGCGAAGCGCTGCGGGCCCCAATCGCATGCGGGCCAGGCTGACGCGTGGCGCATGATGGGACGTGGGCGTCCCCACTTCCCCATGCTGCCTCGGCAACTGTCCAGGTTGACAAAAGGCTGGCGCCTGCTACCGAGCCATCATTGCTCTCCCTTCGCCTTGCTCCAAATCCCCTTTCTCCCAGCCGAGAACATCTCCAGATCCGGCCGCACTTCTCCCCCTTCCTTCAAGATCTCACAAATGGCGTCCGGGAAGGCGAAGCCTACCGCGTCGGCCGCAAGTTCCTCCCCTTCTCCTGCGCCGGCCCTCGGCACATCCTCCATCACTGAGGAGAAACACCTTGCCGCCGCACTCCCACTGACGGCGAGGAAGGACAATGAGTGGAACGAGACCATCCTCCTGGCAGGGTCCACCGAGCAAAGGACCTTGGCGCAGACGTTCTACCCCTTCTTCCTCCACAGCGTCTTCGCGGGGCTCGTCCCACCTTTCTCCAGATTCTTCACCACCGTCCTCGACCACTACCAGGTTCAGGCCCTGCATCTTCAGCCCAACTCCATTCTCCTCCTGTCCATCTTTGCCTTCTATTGTGAAGCGTTCGTGGGTGTGAGGCCCTCCGTTCCGCTCCTCCGGCACTTCTTCTATCTGCGGATGCACGATCCGGCCCAGCGCTCCGGCTGCGTGTCCTTCGTCGTGGTCCATAGGAACAACCTGCTCATGAGGGCCGGAAAGACGGTGGACAACTTCCGGCGCCGGTGGGTCTTCATGGACACCAAGGGCCTCCACGCACGGCTGGAACTGCCAACCCAGCTGCCGGAGAAGCTTGACGGGTGGGGTCACGAGAAGTTCTTCGACCCCTGGGCTGTGCCCATCCTGAGGAAGATGACCGCAGACATGGAGGCCATGGCGCTGACGGGATGCATGCTCGTCAAGGAGTTCCTGACGCAGTGCCTGGCCCCGCTCCAAGCGCACTCACGTCCGATGTGGGAGTTCAACGGCGCAGAGGACGACATCCGGCTGCGCTTGGGGAGCTTGATGGACGAGGAGCTGGACAAGGCCATGAACACCCTACTCGAGGGGGAGCCAGGCAACCTCCCGGCGGCCTACATCCTGCTATACCGATGAGCCGATAGGGCAGCGCTGGTCGCCGCCATGCCAGTCTTCAATGAGTGATACGTCTCCAACGTATCTATAATTTTTTATTATTCCATGCTATTATATTATCTATCTTGGATGTTTTATATGCATTTATATGCTATTTTATATAATTTTTGGGACTAACCTATTAACCTAGAGCCCAGTGCCAGTTTCTGTTTTTTCCTTGTTTTTGAGTTTCGCAGAAAAGGAATATCAAACGGAGTCCAATTGAGCTGAAAATTTACGATGATTGTTTTTGGACCAAAAGAAGCCCACGGAGTACTGGAGATGCACCAGAAGAGTCCCGAGGCCACCACAAGGGTGGAGGGTGCTCCCACCCCCCTAAGGCACGCCTTCCGACCTTGTGGCCCCTCGTGGACTCCCCTGACTTGTTCTCGACGCCAACACTTCTTATATATCCCCAAACCTCCAGAACCAAACCTAGATCGGGAGTTCCGCCACCGCAAGCCTCTGTAGCCACCAAAATCCAATTGGGACCCTGTTCCGGCACCCTGCCAGAGGGGGAATCATCACCGGTGGCCATCTTCATCATCCCGGCGCTCCCCATGATGAGGAGCGAGTAGTTCACCCTCGGGGCTGAGGGTATGTACCAGTAGCTATGTGTTTGATCTCTCTCTCTCGTGTTCTTGATTTGGCACGATCTTGATGTACCACGAGCTTTGCTATTATAGTTGGATCTTATGAGTTCATGGATTATACGCACTCTCACCCTTCCACCATTGCTAGCCTCTCTAGTACCATGCAACTTTCGTCGGTACCATACACCCACCATATACCTTCCTCAAAACAGCCACTATACCTACCTATTATGGCATTTTCATAGCCATTCCGAGATATATTGCCATGCAACTTTCCACCGTTCTGTTTATTATGACACGCTTCATCATTGTCATATTGCTTTGCATGATCATGTAGTTGACATCGTATTTGTGGCAAAGCCACCGTTCATAATTATTTCATACATGTCACTCTTGATTCATTGCACATCCCGGTACAACGCCGGAGGCATTCACATAGAGTCATATTTTAGTGATTTTCTACAGTGGAGAATGATAAGGTTTTGCATTTGATTTATACTAACTCATCTCACGAGTTCTTGTGGAGTTTTGTGTGCATGAAGTTTTTTAGATTCCGGAAAACCGTGATATAAAAGGAATTAAGGAGACACAAAAGCTCAAGCTTGGGGATGCGCAAGGCACCCCAATATAATATTTCAAGAAGTCTCAAGCATCTAAGATTGGGGATGCCCCGGTTGGCATCCCACCTTTCTTCATCAACAATCATCGGTTAGTATCGGTTGAGCCTAAGTTTTTACTTCTTCACATGATGTGTGCTATTTTTAGAATGCCATTTTATTTTGTTTTGCTTGCTGTTTGAATAGTATCCCAAGATCTGAAATTATTAAATGTTAGAGAGTCTTCACATAGTTACATAATTATTCGACTACTCATTGATCTTCACTTATATCTTTTGGAGTAGTTTGTCGTTTGCTCTAGTGCTTCACTTATATCTTTTAGAGCACGGCGGTGGTTTTATTTTGAAGAAATTGTTGAACTCTCATGCTTCACTTATATTATTTTGAGAGTCTTTAAACAGCATGGTAATTTGCTTTGGTTATGAATTTAGTCCTAATATGATGGGCATCCAAGAGGGATATAATAAAAACTTTCATATAAAGTGCATTGAATACTATGAGAAGTTTGATTCCTTATGATTGTTTTGAGATATAAAGATGGTGATATTAGAGTCATGCTAGTGAGTAATTGTGGATTGTAGAAATACTTGTGTTAAAGTTTGTGATTCCCGTAGCATGCACGTATGGTGAACCATTATGTGATGAAGTCGGAGCATGATTTATTTATTGATTGTCTTCCTTATGAGTGGCGGTCGGGGACGAGCGATGGTCTTTTCCTACCAATCTATCCTCCTAGGAGCATGCACGTAATACTACATTTCGATAACTAATAGATTTTCGCAATAAGTATGTGAGTTCTTTATGACTAATGTTGAGTTCATGGATTATACGCACTCTCACCCTTCCACCATTGCTAGCCTCTCTAGTACCGCGCAACTTTCGCCGGTACCATACACCCACCATATACCTTCCTCAAAACAACCACCATACATACCTATTATGGCATTTCCATAGCCATTCCGAGATATATTGCCATGCAACTTTCCACCGTTCCGTTTATTATGACACGCTTCATCATTGTCATATTGCTTTGCATGATCATGTAGTTGACATCGTATTTGTGGCAAAGCCATCGTTCATAATTCTTTCATACATGTCACTCTTGATTCATTGCACATCCCGGTACACCGCCGGAGGCATTCACATAGAGTCATATCTTGTTCTAAGAATCGAGTTGTAATTCTTGAGTTGTAAGTAAATAAAAGTGTGATGATCATCATTATTAGAGTATTGTCCCAGTGAGAAAAGGATGATGGAGACTATGATTCCCCCACAAGTCAGGATGAGACTCCGGACGAAAAAAAAGTGGCCAAAAAAAAAGAAGGCCCAAACAAAAAAAACAAAAAAATGAGAGAAAAAGAGAGAAGGGGCAATGCTACTATCCTTTTACCACACTTGTGCTTCAAAGTAGCACCATGATCGTCATGATAGAGAGACTTCTATGTTGTCACTTTCATATACTAGTGGGAATTTTTCATTATAGAACTTGGCTTGTATATTCCAATGATGGGCTTCCTCAAATTGCCCTAGGTCTTCCTGAGCAAGCGAGTTGGATGCACACCCACTTAGTTTCTTTTGAGCTTTCATAAACTTATAGCTGTAGTGCATCCGTTGCATGGCAATCCCTACTCACTCACATTGATATCTATTGATGGGCATCTCCATAGCCCGTTGATACGCCTAGTTGATGTGAGACTATCTCCTTTTTGTCTTCTCCACAACCACCATATTCCATTCCACCTATAGTGCTATGTCCATGGCTCACGCTCATGTATTGGGTGAAAGTTGAAAAAGTTTGAGAACATCAAAAGTATGAAACAATTGCTTGGCTTGTCATCAGGTTTGTGCATGATTTAAATATTTTGTGTGATGAAGATGGAGCATAGCCAGACTATATGATTTTGTAGGGATAACTTTCTTTGGCCATGTTATTTTGAGAAGACATAATTGTCTTGTTAGTATGCTTGAAGTATTATTGTTTTTATGTCAATATTAAACTTTTGTTTTGAATCTTATGGATCTGAACATTCATGCCAAAATAAAGAAAAAAATTACATGGATGAATATGTTAGGCAGCATTCCACATCAAAAATTCTATTTTTGTCATTTACCTACTCGAGGACGAGCAGGAATTAAGCTTGGGGATGCTTGATACGTCTCCAACTTATCTATAATTTTTGATTGTTCCATGCTATTATATTATCTATCTTGGATGTTTTATATGCATTTATATGCTATTTTATATAATTTTTGGGACTAACCTATTAACCTAGAGCCCAGTGCCAGTTTCTGTTTTTTCCTTGTTTTTGAGTTTCATAGAAAAGGAATATCAAACGGAGTCCAATTGAGCTGAAAATTTACGACGATTGTTTTTGGACCAAAAGAAGCCCACGGAGTACTGGAGATGCACCAGAAGAGTCCCGAGGCCACCACAAGGGTGGAGGGCACTCCCACCCCCCTAGGGCGCGCCCTTCGACCTTGTGGGCCCCTCGTGGACTCCCCTGACTTGTTCTCGACGCCAACACCTCTTATATATCCCCAAACCTCCAGAACCAAACCTAGATCAGGAGTTCCGCCGCCGCAAGCCTCTGTAGCCACCAAAAACTAATCGGGACCCTGTTCCGGCACCCTGCCGGAGGGGGAATCATCACCGGTGGCCATCTTCATCATCCCGGCGCTCCCCATGACGAGGAGGGAGTAGTTCACCCTCGGGGCTGAGGGTATGTACCAGTAGCTATGTGTTTGATCTATCTCTCTTGTGTTCTTGATTTGGCACGATCTTGATGTACCGCGAGCTTTGCTATTATAGTTGGATCTTATGATGTTTTTCCCCTCTACCTTCTTGTAATGGATTGAGTTTTCCCTTTGAAGTTATCTTATCGGATTGAGTCTTTAAGGATTTGAGAACACTTGATGTATGTCTTGCATGTGCTTATCTGTGGTGACAATGGGATATTCACGTGATCCACTTGATGTATGTTTTGGTGATCAACTTGCGCGTTCTGTGACCTTGTGAACTTATGCATAGGGGTTGACACACGTTTTCATCTTGACTCTCCGGTAGAAATTTTGGGGCACTCTTTGAAGTTCTTTGTGTTGGTTTGAATAGATGAATCTGAGATTGTGTGATGCATATCGTATAATCAAACCCGCGGATACTTGTGGTGACATTGGAGTATCTAGGTGACATTAGGGTTTTGGTTGATGTGTGTCTTAAGGTGTTATTTTAGTACAAACTCTAGGGCTGTTTGTGACACTTATAGGAACAACCCAATAGATCGATCAGAAAGAATAACTTTGAGGTGGTTTCGTACCCTACAATAATCTCTTCGTTTATTCTCCGCTATTAGTGACTTTGGAGTGACTCTTTGTTGCACGTTGAGGGATTGTTATATGATCTAATTATGTTATCATTGTTGAGAGAACTTGCACTAGTGAAAGTATGAACCCTAGGCCTTATTTCCAAGCATTGCAATACCATTTTCGCTCACTTTTATCGCTTGCTACCTTGCTGTTTTTATATTTTCAGATTACAAAAACCTATATCTACCATCCATATTGCACTTGTATCACCATCTCTTCGCCGAACTAGTGCACCTATACAATTTATCATTGTATTGGGTGTGTTGGGGACACAAGAGACTCTTTGTTATTTGGTTGCAGGGTTGTTTGAGAGAGACCATCTTCATTCTACGCCTCCCATGGATTGATAAACCTTAGGTTATCCACTTGAGGGAAATTTGCTACTGTCCTACAAAACTCTGCGCTTGGAGGCCCAACACGAGTCTACAAGAAGAAGGTTGCGTAGTAGACATCAACGAGCTGGGGCTCGTGCCGCCCGAGCTCCCCAATTCCCCAGTGCTGGTGTCTTCTGGCGAGAACACCGGCGAAGAGGGCGAAGAGGACTCGGAGGCGACCGTGGACGACGTGGCGGAGACCTCTCCGCCGTCTCAGAGCGAGCTTCTCCACGGCCTCATGGATGATGATGACATCATCGAGCCTCCGGTCATGGAATCCCCGCACTCCACCAGGGTCGTCACGAGGTCCGGGGCCACTCCCCCGGCCCTGTGGAGGCCAAGCCGAGCGACCCCGAAGAAGAGCGGGGCGTCACCCCCTCCTCGAGGCAATGCCCCCGCCTCGTCCGTCGTTGTTGCACCGAATCCAGCTGATGCGTGCCCCGCCACCCCCCCCCCCCAGGACGCGACAAAGGCCGCACCTAGGAAGATCGGAGGCACCCTGGCTTCGGCTAGGAAGAGGGCGTATATTGCCCCTGATGAGTAAGTACCTTACCTTGTTTTTGTTTGTCGCCCTTGATGCCATGCCCACAGTACTCCCCTCCTGGTGACCAGGATGAGCATCGTGGCGAAGAAGAGGAAAGAGGAAGCCGGGGCCCCTGAAGTGCCACCGCTCGCCAAAGTCGTGGCGGCTCCGACGCAGACGGAAGAGGTCACCCCGCACTCCCTTGCGACAGAGCGGGCCCCCACAGGCATGGCGGTGGAACCTCAGGAGGAGTCTACTTCCGGGGGCCTGCAGGCTCCGGAGCCGCCCATCCCTGTCGCGCCCGCGGGGGGTTGGGAGGCTCCAGTGCCCCAAGTTGCTCCTGTGGCTACCTCCCTGGCGATGACACCAGCCCACGCGCCGACGCCGGCCCCTCCCCAGGCCCTTGTGTTGGTGGACTACAGCCCCCTTGTCAGGGCCGGGGCCCTGGAGGAGGCTTACGTCATGCTTGATCAGCTCCGGGCCGACCTCCAAGACGCCGACAAGTACCTGGTGAGGGAACGCATGGGGCTGATCTCGGGGTAGCTCCAGGCCAATACGTCCGCCGGGACGGCCTGGGGCCGGGCTGAGGCCGCCGCCGCGGAGAGCAAGAGGGAGGCCAACAAAGCTACGAGGGCTCGCGACGCAGCGCTGGCCGACGCGGCATCCGCCAAGGAGCATTGTGGCAAGGCGGAAGCCGAGCTGAAGGCCCTTCACGAAGAGTAGGCTGCCTGCACCCAGCAGCTTCGACAGCAAGAGGAGGACTTCAAGGTCCACGAGGCAGCACTCACCGATCGCGACACCAAGTTGGCCCAGGCGACCAAGGACCAAGCCGTGGAGCGGGACCGCCTATGCAAGCTGATGGAGGAGGTGGACAGAGCCCAGGCGTCCCATGCCCAACACGATTCCGAGGTGACGGCCCAGCTGGAAACCAGGGAGAAGACCCTTATGGTCGCCGAGAAAGTTGCGGCCGTGGAATGCGAGGCCTGATACGTCTCTAACGTATCTATATTTATGAAGTATTCATGCCATGTTTACAACAATTTTATATGGTTTTGGTATGATTTGCATGGAACTAACCCGGACTGACGCTGTTTTCAGCAGAACTACCCTGGTGTTGTTTTTTGTGCAGAAATGAAAGTTCTCCAAATGAGATGAAACTTTTTGACGATTTTTTTTGGAACAAAAGAGACCCCCGAAGCTTCTTGGAAGGACCAGAAGGTGAAGGAGTAGGGTACATTACACCGGGGCGCGCCTGGGCCCTTGCCCGTGCCCTGGTGAGTTGTGCTCACCTCGAGGCCCATCTTAGCGTGAAACCAACGCCAAAAATTCCTATAAATAGAGAAACCATCAGGGGTAACCCTAGATCAGAAGTTCCACCACCGCAAGCCTCTGTAGCCACGAAAAACCAATCTAGACCCCATTCCGGCACTCCGCTGGAGGGGGAAATCATCACCGGTGGCCATCTTCATCTTCCCGGCGGCCACCATGATGGGGAGGGAGTAGTCCACCCTCGGGGCTGAGGGTTTGTACCAGTAGCTATGTGTTTAATCTCTCTCTCTCTTTATCATGTTCTTGAGATGTCATGATCTTGATGTATCGTGGGCTTTGTTAATATAGTTGGATCATATGGTGTTTTCCCCTCTCTATCTTGTTGTGATGAATTGAGTTTTCCCTTTCAGATTTCGTTTTATTGGATTGAATACTTTTATGGATTTGAGAGCAATCGATGTATGTCTTGCATATGAGTACCCGTGGTGACAATCGGGTATTATATTGATTCACTTGAGATATGTTTTGGCACTCAGCTCGCGGATTCCCGAGGTGACATTGGGGTAATCTATGCATAGGGGTTGATGCACGTTCTTGTCTTTTGTTTCTCCGGTAGAAATCTTGGGGCACTCTTTGAGGTTCTTTGTGTTCAATTAAGTATTATGAATCTGAATTTGCTTTGGTGTTATTTTAGTATGAACTCTTGATAAATCGATCGGAAAGAATAACTTGGTGTTATTTTAGTATGAACTCTTGATAGATCGATCGGAAAGAATACCTTGGTGTTATTTTAGTACGAACTCTTGGATAGATCGATCGGAAAGAATAGCTACAAACAATTTCTTATTATGTTCTCCGCTAGATAAGAACTTTGGAGTGATTCTTCATCGCACTTTGAGGGATGGTTATATGATCCAATTAGATTATCATTGTTGAGAGATTGCACTAGCGAAAGTACGGAACCTACGCCTTGTTTTCAAGCATTGCAATACCGTTTGTGCTCCGTTTTATCACTTGCTACCTTGCTGTTTTTATTTATTCAGATTATAAAAATATATTTCTACCATCCATATTACACTTTTATCACCATCTCTTCGCCGAACTAGTGCACCTATACAATTTGACATTGTATTGGGTGTGTTGGGGACACAAGAGACTTTTTGTTATTTGGTTGCAGGGTTGTTTGAGAGAGACCATCTTCATCCTACACCTCCTACGGATTGATAAACCTTAGGTCATCCACTTAAGGGAAAATTGCTACTATCCTACAAAACTCTGCGCTTGGAGGCCCAACGCGTGTCTACAAGAATAAAGTTGTGTAGTAGACATCAAGCTCTTTTCTGGCGCCGTTGCCGGGGAGATGAGTGCTTGAAGGTATATCTTTAGATCTTGCAATTGAATCTTTTAGTTTCTTGTTTTATCACTAGTTTGGTTTATAAAAATAAAATTACAAAAAAATGGAATTGAGGTGGTCTCATATTATTCATCTTTATCATGTCTTTCGTGAAAATAATGGAAAGGAAAATTGTGCTCAATTGATAGAAGAAGAATTCAATAAAATGTTTGGCATAAATGATGAGCATGATTGCAATGTTGTTAGTATGAATTCTTTGAATAAATGTGATGTTAATGATATGCAAAGCTACAAGCTTGGGGATGCTATGTTTGATGAAGATGATATTTTTAGTCCCCCAAGTTTTGATGTGCAAATTTGTTATAATGGTAGCATGCCTCCTATTTGTGACGATTATATTGATGAAAGTGGGTTTGGAAGAGTGTCAACTCTAGGTACTAATGATCCCACTATTTTGGAGGGTGTTGAATCTTATTGTGATAATTATGAAAGTGGATTTGGAGAGGTCATGACTTTATTTAGTGATGAATCCACTATTTTGGAAGAGGTTCCAATTGATTACGACAACAAAGTTGCTACCTATGATGATTATGGTGATGACATGTATGCTATATTGAATAATGATAACCATGAAATTTGTCATCATGATTTTAATTTTCAATCACATGATAGTTATTTTGTTGAGTTTGCTCCCACCACTATTCATGAGAATAAATTTGCTTATGTGGAGAGTAACAAAATTTCTATGCTTATGCATCATGAAAAGAGTGCTATATGTGATAGTTATATTGTTGAATTCATTCATGATGCTACTGAAAATTATTATGAGAGAGGAACATATGCTTGTAGGCTTCTCACTAATATCAAGTTTCCTCTCTTTATGTTGAAAGTTTTGAAGTTGCACTTGTTTTTCCTTCCTATGCTAGTTGATTCTTGTTCACATAAGTGGTTTGCTCACAAAATCCCTATGCATAGGAAGTGGGTTAGGCTTAAATGTGCTAGTCATATGCTTCATGATGCTCTCTTTGTGTTTCAATTCTTATCTTTTATGCGAGCACCATTGAAATCATCATGCCTAGCTAAAAGGCATTAAAGAAAAACTCTTGTTGGGAGACAACCCAACATTTACCCCTACTGTTTTTGTGTGTTCACATGGTTAGGATACTGTAGTGATCTTGTTTTATAGCTTTTGTTTCAATAAAGTGCCAAGTAAAGCCTTTGGGATAGTGTGGATGATAGTTGACTTGATTCTGTGCAAAAACAGAAACTTTTGCGTCCAGTGCAGAAATTCCTATCTTTTACTGGAACGTGGAAAAATTCTTAATTTTTTTACAGTTGATGGGCATACAAATTTTATACGATTTCCTAATTTTTCAGAATTTCTGGAGTTACAGAAGTATGACCTTAATTTAGATCTTTACGTACTGTTCTGTTTTTGACAGATTCTGTTTTCAATGCATAATTTGCTTGTTTCTAGTTTCTATGGCTTATATTGCTTAATATAAATTATGGAAATTGTAGAGTACATTAGGCATTGTGTGATAACAATTATCAATCTTGTATTTGACAGTACCAAAGTGAATGATATGTCTTTATCATACTAACCCATCTCACGAAGTTACGTTAAGTTTTGTGTGATTGAAGTTTTCAAGTTTTGGGTGAGATATCAATATGCGGAGAATAAGGAGTGACAAGACCCTAAGCTTGGGGATTCCCAAGGCACCCCCAAGGCAATATTCAAGGAAGATCCAAGCAACTAAGCTTGGGGATGCCCCGAAGGCATCCCCTCTTTCGTCTTCAACATTATCGGTAACCTCACTTGGAGCTATAATTTTATTCGTCACATGATATGTGTTTTGCTTGGAGCATCATTTTCTTTTATTTGTATTTTCTTACTGTTATTTATAGTAATGGTTTTCATCTTTTACTTCAATAAAAATGTCAGGTATAGCCTTTGCCATGCTTATTTTGCAAGTATATGAGTTGCTGTTTCAAAACAGAAAGTTTATCACTGTTGAAATAATTATCCAGAAAAGTCAGAATGTGATAAAATGTTGAATTTTTTTGCACAGTAAGAAATAGTAAATTTTCTACAGTGTGGTAAATCTTCAGAATTTTTGGAGTTAGGTAAGTATGAATAATATTGCACTCTTTACAGACTGTACTGTTTAGGCAGATTGCTGTTATGTTTGCATTGTGTGCATATGTTTGCTTGTTTAATGATTCTATTTGAGGATGGAAGTATTAAATATGCAGAGGCATTTAGTATGCAATGTTGAATAATAATTTTAGTGATTTGCTACAGTAGAGAATGATAAGGTTTTTGCATTGATTTATACTAACTTATCTCACGAGTTCTTGTTGAGTTTTGTGTGGATGAAGTTTTTAAGATTTAGGGAAACCGTGATATAAAAGGAATTAAGGAGACACAAAAGCTCAAGCTTGGGGATTCCCAAGGCATCCCAAGTTAATAATCCAAGAAGTATCAAGCATCTAAGCTTGGGAATGCCCCGGTAGGCATCCCACCTTTCTTCATCAACAGTTATCGGTTAGTCTCGGTTGAGCCTAAGTTTTTGCTTCTTCACATGATGTGTGCTATTCTCGGAATGTCATTTAATTTTTTTTTTGCTTTCTGTTTTAATAAAATACTTAGATCTGAAAGTTTTTTAAATAAGAGAGTGTCCTCACATAGCTACCCATTTACTTAACTACTCATTTGATCTTCACTTGTATCTTTTTGGACTAGTTTGTCATTTACTCTCATGCTTCACTTAGATTATTTTGAGAGTTGAAATTTTTGAAGAAATACTTATGCTCTCATGCTTCACTAAAATTTATTTGAGAGCTTGTTAGTAGCAATGGTAATACATAAATTTAGTCCCAAAGTAATGGATATTCAAGAAGGATATAATAAAAACTTTCATGTAGATCACTGGATATGATAAGTTTGATTACTTGCAATAGTTTTGCGATATGGAGATAATAATATGTGAGTCATGTTGGTGAGTTATTATGCTTTAGTAAGAATATTGGTGTTAAGGTTTGTGATTCCCTATGCAAGCACGAAAGTCAATAATTATGCAATGAAATTACATCCTACTTGTGGTGCATTATTCGGTGTTAGTTATGCTCAATGCTTGTTTATGTGAATTTTCATTTCTTGGTTGGTTGCTTCTCAATCTATTTGCTAACCTCCATTTGTACTAAGTGGGAATACTACTTGTGCATCCAAATTCTTAAACCCAAAGTTGTGCCAAATGAGTCCACCATACCTACCTATATGCGGTATTTCCATGCCGTTCTAAGCAAATTTGTATGTGCCATCTCTAAATTTTCAAAATAATTTCCATTTTGTGTGCTCGTACCGCTCATGAAGCGGTAGGGGGTGGCCAATATTTTCCATGCTAGATGTGTTATTCTCAAGATGAGTGTTTATTCACTTGTCATTGCACGAGAGCACGGCAAAGGTATTAGGGATGCCCAGTCCCAAAATGAAAAATGAATTTACTTTATGTTGTCAAATAATGAATTCCTTGGAAAGTGTTGGTATGGAGGGCACCCGTGGATACGGCTAGCCATGGATCGTGAAAGAATGGTGGAAAAAGGAATAAACTTTATTTTCTGTTTGGGAACCGCCTATGATATATCTAGCATGGAAAGTGTTGGGAATTACTCGGTCGTTTTCGTTGACGGGAAAAGTATGCCTCTCAAAAAATTTATCTCTCAATTTAAGCTTTGAGCTCTGGCACCTCTACAAATCCCTACTTCCCTCTGCGAAGGGCCTATCTTTTTACTTTATGCAATTATTATTATTATTTGAGTCTCCATCTTCTCTTATAAAGCACCAACTAAGGGGCACTATGATCGTACTTGAGCATAGGATGTAGCTAATATGCGAGTGTGTTTTGCGGATGGAGTAATGATTGAGCATGATGGGCTAGGGAAAACTTTATTTAGTGTTGATATTTTGAAAGACATGGTTGCTTGTTGATATGCTTGAGTATTGATGTCTTCATGTCAAATTATAGACTATTGCTTTGAATCATTCAAGTCCAAATGTCCATGCTACAAAAGAAAGAGTATATGATGAATATGATAGGTAGCTTTCCACAACAAAAATTCTGTTTTCAATTGCTACTTTATCATGATAAGTTTTATGAGAAAGAGTTGCTGTTATGATGCTAGAAAAAGTGATTGAAATTATCATTGATCAAACTTATGCACTTTGCTAGAATTCACACTTCATAAATTATTTCTTTTATCATTTACCTACTCGAGGACGAATAGGAATTAAGCTTGGGGATGCTGATATGTCTATAACGTATCTATAATTTATGAAGTATTCATGCCATGTTTACAACAATTTTATATGGTTTTGGTATGATTTGCATGGAACTAACCCGGACTGACGCTGTTTTTAGCAGAACTACCGTGGTGTTGTTTTTTGTGCAGAAATGAAAGTTCTCCAAATGAGCTAAAACTTTTTGACGATTTTTTTGGAACAAAAGAGACCCTCGAAGCTTTGTGGAAGGACCAGAAGGTGAAGGAGTAGGGCACAAGACACCGGGGCGCACCTGGGCCCTTGCCCGTGCCCCGGTGGGTTGTGCTCACCTCGAGGCCCATCTTAGCGTGAAACCAATGACAAAAATTCCTATAAATAGAGAAACCATCAGGGGTAACCCTAGATCAGAAGTTCCGCCGCCGCAAGCCTCTGTAGCCACGAAAAACCAATCTAGACCCCGTTTCGGCACTCCACCGGAGGGGGAAATCATCACCGGTGGCCATCTTCATCATCCCGGCGGCCACCATGATAAGGAGGGAGTAGTCCACCCTCGGGGCTGAGGGTTTGTACCAGTAGCTATGTGTTTAATCTCTCTCTCTCTCTCTCTCTCGTGTTCTTGAGATGTCATGATCTTGATGTATCGCGGGCTTTGTTAATATAGTTGGATCATATGGTGTTTTCCCCTCTCTATCTTGTTGTGATGAATTGAGTTTTCCCTTTGAGATTTCGTTTTATCGGATTGAATACTTTTATGGATTTGAGAGCACTCGATGTATGTCTTGCATATGAGTACCCGTGGTGACAATGGGGTATTATATTGATTCACTTGAGATATGTTTTGGCACTCAACTCGCGGATTCCTGAGGTGACATTGGGGTAATCTATGCATAGGGGTTGATGCACGCTCTCGTCTTTTGTTTCTCCGATAGAAATCATGGGGCACTCTTTGAGGTTCTTTGTGTTGGATTGTGTATTATGAATCTGAATTTGCTTTGGTGTTATTTTAGTACGAACTCTTGATAGATCGATCGGAAAGAATAACTTGGTGTTATTTTAGTATGAAATCTTGATAGATCGATCGGAAAGAATACCTTGGTGTTATTTTAGTACGAACTCTTGGATAGATCGATCGGAAAGAATAGCTACAAACAATTTCTTCTTATGTTCTCCGCTAGATAAGAACTTTGGAGTGATTCTTCATCGCACTTTGAGGGATGGTTATATGATCCAATTAGATTATCATTGTTGAGAGATTGCACTTGCGAAAGTACGGACCCTCGGCCTTGTTTTCAAGCATTGCAATACCGTTTGTGCTCCGTTTTATCACTTGCTACCTTGCTGTTTTTATTTATTCAGATTATAAAAATATATTTCTACCATCCATATTACACTTTTATTACCATCTCTTCGCCGAACTAGTGCACCTATACAATTTGCCATTGTATTGGGTGTGTTGGGGACACAAGAGACTTTTTGTTATTTGGTTGCAGGGTTGTTTGAGAGAGACCATCTTCATCCTACACCTCCCACGGATTGATAAACCTTAGGTCATCCACTTGAGGGAAAATTGCTACTGTCCTACAAAACTCTGCGCTTGGAGGCCCAACACGTGTCTACAAGAATAAAGTTGCGTAGTAGACATCAAGGCCTTCCTCTCCCTCGAGCTCAGGTCTCATGAGGCGCTGTGCTCCATCTACGGGGGAGGGTACGAAGAGCCGCTGGCGACTCCGGAGGACGGCCTTGCTGGGCTTCTCCCCGAGCTTGCTAAGGCGCTCAAGGGCGTCACCGCTGGGGTGGACTCCTGGGTGGAGGGGGAGTGCCGCGCGCTCTTCACCTCGGCCGCAACGCGCGTCTTCAGCCACCTCCACCTCCGGGACCCAGGCCTCGACCTCAGCACGCTAATCGAACTGGTGGCTCCTGAGTCTCGCATCACTGTAGCGGAGGCCGTGAAGGGGCAAGTGGACGCCTTGCTGGGGAAGTTCCGCTGCGTCCCTGACCCAGCGGCTGCGGCGGCAAAGGTCGGCAGTGAAGATGGTGGCAGCGTCATCAATGACGGGTTTCCCAAGGCGAGCGGCAGCGGCGACCAAGGTGACGGCGGTGCTTCTTCCTAGTTTGACCCTGCAACATTCATCATGCCTCGCGGAGGCGTGAGAACTTCTGTTTGGACTTGTGGAACATTATGTTTTGTAATAACTTGCTAGAACTCCGCAATTTCCTTTTAGTACTCGGTTCCCTTCATGTTTGCCTCAGCGTTCTGCGTTGGCAGGGCCCAGCCCCGAGCATACCTCGACCACCGTTGGGGCATCCGGATCACCAGGACGAGACCAAGGGGCGAGGGGCTACGTGACTAGTAAGGCCCCTGAGTCGCGATGCTCAGGGGTCCCCCTTGACGTACGAACAGCCCTCATGAAGGAAATGTGAGCAGCGTCTGAGTCAATCCGGAGTCCTCCATACCTTTCCTCGCCAGCTTTTGCCTAGGAGGGACGCGAGAAAACAACATAAGGTAGCGTGCACCAGGCGTGGCCTGAGCGTAGCCCCCGTGCCCAGCCCCCTCGCGCGGGCCTCCCGTAGGGAAAGCTGCGCAGTGGGACCGTACATCAGGCCTTCAGGCCCTCCTGAGGTTGTTGCAGCCACTAGGGTGCCCTCAGTTGTTTATTCACCAGCGCGGAGCATGGTGCTTCCACTTTAGAGTGGGCATAGCCGCTCCTCGACCGTGTCATCCACCAGCGCGGAGCATGGGGCTTCCACTGGTGTGTGGGTGGGAGTTCCCTCGGGGGGAGACTCTGAGGCGTGTACAGCCCCGTTCGTACATATGGCTTGCACGGCAGAACTGGAGGAGGTGTATCTGGGCACTCATGAGCCAGCGTGAGACTCACGAGGCCCTACCTCAAGGCGGGTTGCATCTGAATTTTTGGTGCGGGTGCTTGTAAGAACCCTGCGAAATGTTGAGGTGGCCTGTGCCGAGTGAATCTCCGGAGGACATCGCATGAGAAGGCCAAACACCAACGACCCCAGGAGGTGACGTGAACGGGGCCGGCCCGCCAGACAGAGCTCAGCCATTGGGTTTATCGACGCTGCAAGGACGGACCCGAGCATAGACGCCGTGCCCAGTCTTCTCATGCAACAATCCTAAAGAAAGACAAGTGGCGCACGGCTCCCACGGCGACGAGGCACCGGGCCGCGCGCCCTGACTCATCCACTCTCGATTAGCTCATGCGAGAACAAGGCACCAAGGACCACGGGAGGTGACGTGCACGGGAGCTGGCCCGCGAGACAGAGCTCGGCCACTTGGGTTTAGCGACGCTGCAGGGACAGACCCGAGCGCAGACGCCGTGCCAGTCCTTAATCATGAGGCGGTCGCTGGCGGGTTTGTGAGGGCGCGCAACATTCCTGGTGGCGAAGCACCAGACATGCAGGTTGCAATATTAAGCAATTCATAAAAGGGCGAAGCCAGTTCTGGTACATGCGCAAAATGATACAGGCTGCAGGGGCGGGCCCTGGCAGCTTGAGGATAATGCAGCCTGAGGGGCGCCCTCAGTTTGAACAAACCAAAAAGTCACCTGGCACCATCGTTGTAGAAGCGTTGGAGTAGCTGAAGACGCGTGCTGCAGAGATCGCTCCTCACGGGCTAGGCGGCTCCTGAGGCCCGGGAGGCTCCGAAGATCCGGGGGGCTCGTGAGGGTCCGGCACCTCCTCTGCCAAGACCGCCCGGCGCCTGGCCTTGTGACCTGCCGAGGCTCCCTGCATGAGGCGCTGGTACGAGGCGGCCACGTTCAACAAACCGAACGGCATGCAGACGTGGCTGCGGGGGCAGCCCCCACTCCGTCCAGCGCGGGACGGCCAGAAGAGCTCCTGAGAAGTAGCCCTGTTGAGGCCTGGGATGTTGACGCAGACGCGCAGCTCGCCACCCATGTCAAGGGCGGCAGCTGCACTGGATGGAGAGGGGCGACGCTCGCCACGCATGGCTCGTGCCTCCTGAAGCTCCTCGATTGCCTTGGTGATGAACGGAGGCGCGCATCAAAGCACGCCTCCACGTTGTGCCCGAACGCCTCCCTCGTGACGCTGGTCAGGTCAGAAGCCCTCCAGACGAGAGCCCCGAGCCCGTCCTGAGAGGGGCGCTGGGCGCGCCTTCCTATGCGAGAGGGAAAGGCGACCCAACAGTGGGCGTGGGGCCTGAGGCACGATCGTCGGTCGCCCTAGCCCCCTGGTGGCCCTTGGGGAGGAGCTGCTTCTTCTTGGGGGTGGCCTCAGGAGGACGGATGGCACCCTCGTTGTCAGAGTTCTCGACCGCCGTAGCTTGGTAGGCGAGCTCGAGGGAGCACACCACGGCTTTTTCGTAGCAGGCGACCGTGATGACGCCGCCACTCCCTGGCATCTTGAGGACATTGTAGCCATGGTGCGTCGCTGCCATGAACTTGGCAAGGGCCGGATACCCGAGGATGGCGTTGTACGGGAGGCGAATGTGGGCAGCGTCGAAGTCGATGAGCTCGGTGTGGTAGTTGTTGCGCTTGCCAAAGGTGACGGGGAGGTGGATCTGCCCTATGGGAACGGTGGAGCCGTCGGTCACTCCTGAGAAGGGCTTGGTAGGCTGAAGCTGGTCGTAGGGCACCTGGAGTGTCTCAAATGTCTCGACAGAGAGAACATTGAGCCCCGCACCTCCATCGATGAGCATTTTGGTGACGAGGACGTTGCTGATGGTCGGTGCGCAGAGCATCGGGAGCGCGCCAGCGGTGGCTGAACACTTGAGCTGGTCCGTAGAGTCGAAGGTGATGGCGTACTTGGACCACCTGAGGGGATGCGACGCCTCAAGCTTGGGAAGGGCCGCGTTCACCTCGCGAGCGAACTGCTTGAAGATGCGATGAGAGGCGGGGGCCTGAGCACCACCCAGGATGCAGGCAATCGCGCGCGGCTCCTGGAAGCCCCCAGCCCCATCATCTTGGCGGTAGTCGTCGTTTCTCCTTGGAGGCGGCGGCAGCGGAGGAAGGCCAGCATTGCCCTGAGGACGGTCCTCACGAGGCTGATCACGCCAGGGGCCCTCGCGAGGCTGGCCCTGCCAGCGGTCCTCATGAGGCTGATCAGTCGCGGTTGTCCCAGCGGCCACCACCACGGCCTCCTTAGCGGCCGTAGCCACGGTCGCTGCGCTCGGGACGGCGGCCGAGGCGCCCGTCGCGGATTGCCCTGAGCTCTTTGCAATCGTTGGTGTTGTGGTTGTGGACGTTGTGGAAGACGCAGAACGGGTGGTTACCCCTGGAGGATTCGCCGTGGTCGCAGCCGCGCTTCATCTCGGGCTCCACGGCTAGCACGGCGGGGCCCTTGCGCTTCACTTCCTTAACCTTGGCCTTCTTGTCTTCAGGATCTACCTCCGGGAGCTCCAGAAGAGACAGGTGACCTTCCTCTGCCCTCGCGCACCTGGTTGCCATGTTGAACATCTCCAGGGCCGAGCACAGATCCTCGTGCATGGCGAGCTCCTCCTTCATCTTGACATCCCGGACGCCCTCAGAGAATGCTGAAATGATGGCCTCGTCCGACACCTTCGGGATCTTGAGGCGAACGTTTGTGAAGCGCTGTATGTACTTGTGCAGGGTCTCGCCCGGCTACTGCTTTATGTGCCACAGGTCGCTTGCTGCAGGAGCGCGATCATGAGTGCCTTGGAAGTTGGCGATGAAGCGCTCGCAAAGCTGGTCCGAGGAGGAGATCGACTCCACCGGGAGGTTCAGGAGCTAAGAACGAGCGCCGTCCTTGAGGGCCATGGGGAACCAGTTCGCCATGACCTTGTCGTTGCCGTTTGCCGCCTCGATGCTCAGCTCGTAGAGCTGGAGGAACTCAGCGGGGTCGGGGGTGCCGTCGTAGCGTGGAGGCAGATCCGGCTTGAACTTGATGGGCCAAACGACGCGGCGCAGCTTCGGGGTGAAAGCACGGCAGCCTGCCGTGCTCACAGGTGCCGGTAGCATGGGGGGAGCTTGATCTTGGCACCCGCGCGCCACCACCTCTGGTGGCGCACGGTCTTGACGCGGCGGTGCTGTAAGCGCTCGCGCTTCTCCTTGGGGCCACAGCACCACCTGGTAGCTTTCCTCATCACGCGCCGGCACTCTGTGCGGCGGGTCGCACTGTGGTGCCTCACGCCTGGGCTCGGGGTCTGCGCAGCGCAGAGGAGGTGGAGGAGGTGCGTCGTGAGCCACGTCGCCTGCCAGGGATGGCAGACGACAAGGCGAACGGGACAGTGCAGGGGCTTCACTGGCGGCGTTGACGAGCTCGGCGATGCGGCCGAGCTAGTCGTTGTAGAGGTCGTTGGCCGGACGATAGCGCAGAAGCTCGCGCGCCATGAGCAGCGCAGCCTGCGCGTTCACCGGCCCGCGAGGAACGTGAGAAGACGACGCCATGGCCGGAGTGGGTGATGGGGTCGCGGTGCGGCCGTCGCGCCGCACGGACGGTTGCAGCGATGAGTCCTGCTGTTCGTGAGCAGCAGGGTCGGTGGCAGCGTTAGCCACCGGGGAGGCAGAGCGGCGAGGGGCGCTGTTGCCCACGGGTGCCGTCTGGGTGACACGAGCGGCCCGGTGCTCGGCACGGGCACGGCGAGCGTCGGCCATAGGAACGACGGAACAGCGATGGAGCAAACGGTGGAAGAGGGACTTCAACATGCCCCTACCCGGCGCGCCAAATGTCGGATTCAGGGCTCCGCAGACCCAAGAAAGGTTCGAACTCTGGGGCGTGTGCGAAGAACTCAACCTATCCGGCCAACCAACCCGTCGCCCCACGGCCAAGCTCGATGAACAAGGAAGAAGATGGACACAGCAATTTACCCAGGTTCGGGCCACCTTGCGGTGTAAGACCCTACTCCTGCTTTGTGGTGGATTTGCCTCACGAGGGGCTGAGGATGAACAAGTACAAGGGATGAACAACCTCGCGAGGTCTGCTCTGGTCAAGGTGCAACGATCCCTGTCTATGGTGGTGGCTAACCTATATTTATAGTGGCCTTGGTCCTCCTCCCCAAAGAGTAGGCGGGAAGGGATTCCACAACGGCCAATTTGAAAGGGGACAAGTAGTACATCTTATCCTGACGAAAGGTGGTCTTCGCCTGCAAAGCTTCTAGGCGTGACGCTGCGGTGGGCTCGGCGATGACATCCGTCCTGCCGAGTTGGCGACCTTGGTCTTGTTGCACTGGAATGGAAACCTTTGCCTGAGTCCTCGGGAACCCACGCCCACGCTTGCCTCCTTAGCACCAAAGAGGAAACTATCTTCTCTGCGCCTGCTGGCGCCCGCCTGGCCTTGGTCGTCACGGCTTGCGTCATCGCAACCTCCTGAGGTTGGGTACCTGCATAGAAATCTCCGCTCCTCAGGAGGCAGCCTGGGGATGCCGCTCCCTCAGGAGGTCTTGGCGTCGTCCGCCTCACGAGGCTTGGCCCCTCGCAAGGGTCTTGTCTTGCTAGTCTTTGTAGATGGGCCGTACCAGGCCGTCGATGGTGCCACGCCATGGGCCGCAGGTAGGCAAGTCTGGGTACCCTGGTTCCCAGAACGCCGACAAGTATGAAGAAGGCCCAAGTAGGTCCAAGAAGATGAAACATGAAGACTAGTGGAGGCTTACAAGGTGGGCCTGTTGAAGGCCCAAGACCTGGCAGTGGAATCGTAACCCGGAAGGTGTGAGCCGCCCACGTTGGTGACTTGCCTTGCAAGGCAGGGCAACTTAGAAACCGAGTTGGTCATGTTGTGTAATCCGACTTGGACTCTTGTAAGCCCAGGGCCTCGACCTGTGTATATAAAGGCGAGACCCTGCGGCGGGTTAACTTAAGAAACAATTGATCGAGAGCTAGGTCAAGTGATTCCACTCCCTTGTAATCGATATTCGAGCTATAGTCAACAAAAGCAGGAGTAGGCTTTTACCTCATTGTGAGGGGCCGAACCTGGGTAAACCTTGTGTCCTTTGTCCCGTTCAACCCCTTCGAGCTAACCTACGTCACGATGGCTCCACACCTAAGTCCTTTCACAAGGGCATCTGCCATGATAAAGCCACGATAGTTGGCGCCCACCGTGGGGCCAGAGCACGGTGGTTTTGAGTTCTTGAAGGGCAATTTCCCAGGGATCGAAGGATACGCTGTGGGCTGGATGACTAAGAGTCGCCGCGGCAAGCTCTACATCGACGATGCTGGCTGGGGCCCCGAGGCCGACTCAATCGAGTACGGGTACTGGGTCCCCTTTGGTAGAATTCACGTCTTCATCGGCAAGATCGCGAGTCAGAGCCTGAGTCGGACATCTGCATCGACATCATCGAGACGGCTCAGTGTGTGTGACCCGCCAGGGTTCAACCCAGCCAGAAGCATGTTTTCATTGGCTTTGTTCATGGGGCGGATCTTGAGGAAGATTCTGCATCTGGTGGAGAGACGGCCATCTATTCAGGTGACGAGTCTTCAACCGGGGAAATAGAGTTAATCTACCAGATTCAGGACGGCGGGCTTGGGGGCTGTTCCGATGGCGACAGTATTCCGGACCCCTATGAGCCGTCGTATAGGGCTGCTATCTTCATGGTTAGCACTGCGCCAATTCTCAACTCATCGACAGCTGCAGCTATGACGTCTGGATCAACGGCTGCTGCGACAGCTGGGGCTAGCAACTCAGCTCGGCCGCCGGCTCAAGTTTTATCTAAACTCTTGGGCACTTTGATGACTCTGTTAGCCACAGAGGTTACTGCGGCGAATCAAGCACGGCACAATGCGGAAGTTGCAAAGGTGCGAGATGAGGTGGCCAAATCCCAGGAGGATTTTAATGTAGAGAACATCAGGATGGCAGAGGAACGAGCCAAGATGGATGCTGAGTCACAGCGTATCATGGCAGAGGCTTTTCGCTTAAGTTTGGATCAAAACGCCTCTAATGCAGTTCTTCGAAGGAGGTATCAAACCCGTTTGCCTGCACAATATGAGGCGCGGAATCTTTTTAACATGCCTGGTGCAGGGCCAAGTAACCTGCCAGGCACAGCCCGGGCGGCTGAAGTCCCAGGGAGCGGGGCGGCAGCTCAGCCCCGATTACCAGACCCGCCCCATAGGGATCGAACCCCGCCCCGGCATTTTTCCACACCAGCTGGTCATCATTCCAACCCGGTGGATAACATGATAGCAGCGGCTACCCGACTCAATGCAATCCCTATCACAGATGAGACGCCTTTTGCAGCTGAGGCACGGAACGCAATTGAGCTCTTGCAAACAGCAGTCGCACAGCAGGAGAAATATACACATAGTCGTGAGAGGGTGCATTCGACTCCCCTCCCAAGCCGTAGTTATAGCCGACGCATTGAGTCGCCGGCGGTTTCCAGTAGCGAGCGACGATGTTGACCAAATCAAGATGACCCGCCCCATGGGAATAACACGCCCCTTACTCATGCTCAGGCGATTGTGGATGACACCAGACCCCGCCGAGAGGCAGAGGCAGCAGCGGCGGCTTAGCTGGGGGCTTATCAATAGCCTCCGGTGACCCCTTCGGCGTCAGTAGGGGCTGGTATAATTTCCAGATCTGTTGGAGTGCCTTCTTTAGTACCAGCGCTATGTAATGAACGTTTGCCTAAGGATTTTAAGGGTCCTCGCAAAGTGGCTAACTATACAGTTGATCTCCCCCCTGAGGCCTGGATTGAGAGTTATGAGTTAGCCATGGAGATGCTGGATGTCAATGATGCTGTGTGTGCTAAATATTTTGCTATGATGTTGGATGGGCCAGCTCGGACCTGGTTAAAAGGATTACCCGCCAACTCCATAATTCGTGGGCAGAGTTGAAAGCACGGTTCATTCAGAATTTTAAAGGAACATGCAACCAACCTTTGACGATTATTGATCTTGATAACTGTGTGCAGCATGAGGATGAGTCAGCTCATCATTGGGTCTAGCGGGTCTCAGCCATCATGCATTCTTCAGACAGTATTGCGGCGGGTCAGGCGGTTCCGGTCTTGGAAAAGAACTGTCATTTTACCCCCTTAAGCAGAAGCTTGGGCGGCTTAAGCGTCATTGTAATGACATGGGAGAGCTCATGGTGGCTCTCATCAAGTATGCCGACTCTGATACCACTAAAGATCCTGGATCTGATGATGAAAAATCCAACAAGGGAAAGAAAAGTGGCAATGGTAAGGATCAGCAGCAGAACGTGACAGGGCATAATGGCAATAACCAGGGTAACGATGGTAAGCGCAGACAACCCGATGGCGGGTCAGATCTTGTAGCTAGCACCAACACAGGATATAAAAACCAGCGCCGTAATGGCAATGGTAAGCAGTCCTTTGGAGGGAAGAACTTTAATATTGAGGCAATGATGAATGAGCCTTGCCCAAAACACAGCCGGCGACTTATGCTTGGAAGAACTGTTTCATCATGCGAGAGTACAGGAATTCCAACTTCAATCAGAATCATGGAAACAATAATGGCCCGCCTGGCGGGTCAGGATCCGGCTCACAGGGGCCTGGTTTTGGTGGTGGCGGCTCAAGTTCTGGGTATCAAGGACAGGGCAACCAGGGTGGTTATAACCAACAGTCTGGTCAGGGTAACCAACAGCATCAGTCAGGATACCAGAGTAATCCAAAGCAGCTTAACAGTGGCCAGTATCATGTTTTCACCAAAAGTATTTGCAAGCGAGATCAGAAGGTTCATAAACGCGCGGTCAGTGCAATTGAGCCGGCGGTACCTCAATACTTGCGGTGGTCAGAGCAGCCAATCACATGGAGTCGAGAGGGTCACCCACCCCGGGTTGATAATCCGGGTCAGCTAGCATTGGTGGTAGCCCCTCAGGTCGGGGGTTACAAATTCACTAAAGTGCTCATGGATGGTGCCAGTAGTATTAATATCCTTTATTATGACACCTTTCGGCGGATGAACTTAACTGACAAAGATCTTAAGCCGTCTTCTACAGTATTTCATGGGGTGGTACCTGGTAAGTCGGCATATCCTGTTGGAAAGATTGCCCTGGAAGTGGCTTTTGGCGATGACTATGACTACAGAGCAGAGATGTTATGGTTTGAAGTGGTCAAGATCAAGAGCCCTTATCATGCCTTGTTTGGACGGCCGGCTTATGCCAAGTTTATGGCCTGGCCTTGTTATGTTTATTTACAGCTTAAGATGCCAGGGCGTAAGGGTACTATTACGGTCCATGGTGATCGGAAAATTGCCTTGGAATGTGAGGAAGGAGATGCTGCTTATGCTAAGTTAGCCTGCGCCACTGAGGAGCTTAAGTTTTATAAGGATAATGATGACCCGACTGATATGACCCCTTTGAAGAAGCCCACCACTGAGCAAGACCCTTTGTTGAAGTCTAAGTCGGCCGATGATACTAAGCAGGTTGACTTTGTCCCTGGCGACTCATCTCAGCAGTTCACAGTGGGGGCTAATATGGATCCTAAATAGGAAAGCGCGCTCATCGAATTCATCCGTGAGAATCGGGACATCTTCGCATGGAAACCTTCTGACATGCCAGGTGTACCGAGAGAGTTCGCTAAGCACACCCTTAATGTGGATCCTAAGTTTAAGCCGGTCAAGCAATTTCTTCATCGTTTCAATGAAGAACGACGTAAGGCTATTGGAGAGGAGGTAGCCCGGCTCTTAGCAGCTGGGTTTATTGTGGAAGTTTTCCACCCTGAGTGGTTGGCTAACCCAGTGCTGGTACTCAAGAAGAATGGCACATGGCGTATGTGTGTTGACTACACAGATCTTAATAAGGCTTGTCCAGCTGATCCATTTGCTCTCCCTCTTATTGACCAGATTATTGATGCCACGGCGGGTTGTGAGAGTTTATGTTTCCTGGATGCTTATTCTGGTTATCATCAGATCAAGATGGCATTTAAGGACCAAGAGAAGACATCTTTTATCACCCCTTTTGGAGCCTTTTGCTATGTCTCTATGCCTTTTGGGCTTAAGAGTGCTCAAGCGACTTATCAACGCTGTGTTCAGAATTGCTTTCACAGTCAGATTGGGCGTAATGTGCATGCTTATGTGGATGATATTGTGGTAAAATCCAGAAAGAAGGAGACCCTCTTGGATGATCTAAGGGAGACTTTTGACAATCTCCGGGTCTATAAGATGATGCTTAACCCGGCCAAGTGTGTTTTTGGTGTACCTGCAGGCAAGTTATTGGGTTTTCTGGTCTCAGACAGGGGCATTGAGGCTAATCCGGAGAAGATTAAAGCCATCACTTCATTGGCTAAGCCGGCGTGTGTCAATGACGTTCAGCGCCTGGCGGGTGGCATCGCGGCTCTGAGCCGGTTCATAAGCCACCTGGGAGAGAAGGCAATTCCTTTGTACCAGATGATGAAGAAGACAAATCATTTTGTCTGGAGTGATGCTGCTGACAAGGCATTTGAGGGGCTCAAAAAATAGTTAGCTGAGCCGCTCGTCCTTGCGGCTCCCATTGAGAAAGAGCCTTTGCTCCTGTATGTGGTGGCTAATGGTAAGGCTGTCAGTGTGGCGATTGTGGTGGAGCGCTAGGAGGCGGGTAAGGAGTACCCAGTCCAGAGGCCGGCTTATTATGTCAGTGAGGTGTTGATTGAGTCCAAGCAACGATATCCACATTGGCAGAAATTGGTATATGGGGTGTTCATGGCAAGTCGCAAGCTAAAGCATTAGTTTCTTGGTCATCCTATTACTGTGGTCAGCTCTGCTCCCTTAGGAGTCATTATTCAAAATAGAGAGGCCACAGGCCGGGTTGCTAAGTGGGCAATAGAACTTGGACCTCATGGTTTGAAATATGTGCCAAGAACAGCTATCAAATCTCAGGCTCTGGTGGATTTCATCAATGACTGGACAGAGTTGCAGACGTGTGAGGAGAAGACTGATAACACATATTGGACGATTCACTTTGATGGGTCCAGGCAGTTGGAAGGCTCGGGGGCTAGAGTTATTTTGACTTCCCCACGAGGTGACAAATTTTGTTATGTTTTGAGGCTAATGTTTCCTTGTACTAACAATGCAGCCGAATATGAGGCTTTACTCCACGGCCTTCGTATGGCCAAGGAGATGAATTTAAGCCGGGTCAGGTGTTTTGGCGACTCAGACCTTGTGGCTCAGCAAGTCTCAGGCACATGGGATTCCAAAGACCCGCTCATGGCGGCTTATCGCCGGGCGGTTGACAATATTGCTTGTCACTTCAAGGGCTACCAGGTGGAGCACCTTGACCGAAGGAAGAATGAGGCAGCTGATGCCTTGAGCCAGCTTGGGTCTCAACGTAAGCCGGTGCCTCCTAACGTGTTTCTTGACGTCTTGCATTATCCTTCGGTTAAGTTGCCATCTAAAGAAGACCTTGCTGTCCCGGACCTGGAGGCACAGTTTGTGGCGGCTCTCCATGCTATTCCTGATTGGACGCTTCCCTACTTGGCTTATATGACCCAGGGCGAGTTACCTGAGGATGAAACTTTGGCAAGACAAATAATCAGGAGGTCTAAGTCTATGACTATTGTCAATGGCGAGTTACACCGATGCAGTGTGACAGGCGTATTTCAACATTGTGTTTCTCCTGAAGAGGACCGTGAGATCTTAAGAGAGATCCATGAAGGTGACTATGGTCATCATGCCGGCTCTAAGTCTTTAGTGGCTAAAGCTTTTCGTCCTGGCTTTTATTGGTTGACGGCTCATGCTGATGCAGAAGATATCATCAGTAAGTGTGATGGATGTCAGAAAGTTTCTCGACGAGCTCATGTGCCGGCTCAAGAATTGTGGATGATTTCAATAACTTGGCCGTTTGCTGTCTGGGGGCTTGATATAGTTGGACCTTTCAAGAGGTCTAAGGATAAAAATACCCATCTTTTGGTGGTGGTTGACAAGTTTACCAAGTGGATTGAGGTAGAGCCGGTCAGCAAGTGTGATGCAGCAACTGCAGTTCAGTTTGTTAAAAAGCTGATCTTCTGCTTTGGTTATCCTCATAGTATCATCACCGACAATGGTACTAATCTGTCCAAAGGAGCTATGAAAGAGTTATATCAACGAGAGCATATTCGGCTTGACGTTTCCTCAGTGGCTCATCCACAGTCTAATGGTCAAGCTGAACGAGCCAATCAAGAAATCTTGCGAGGTATTAAGCCCCGGCTTATGGTTCCCTTGGAGCGAACGCCGGGTTGTTGGGTGGAGGAATTACCTTCCATGGTTTGGAGTATTAATACCACCCCCAACAGGTCTACAGGCTATACGCCTTTCTTCATGGTCTATGGTGCAGAGGCGGTTCTCCCAAGTGATATACGTCATGACTCGCCCCGAGTGGCGGCTTATGTTGAAACTGATAATGAGACAGCACGTCAGAACGCGCTTGATTTTTTGGATGAAGAGTGTGACCATGCGGTGGCCCGGTCGGCGATTTATCAACAACACCTGCGTCGCTATCATAGCCGAAAAGTTAAGACTCGGGAGTTTCAAGAGGGCGACTTAGTGCTCCGGCTGATTCAAGATCAAACTGACATGCATAAGTTGTCTCCACCTTGGGAAGGACCTTTTGTGGTCAGTAAGAACCTCAACAATGGTTCGTATTATCTCATTGATCTATGTGAGCGCAAGAAATCACACACCTCTGAGCAGGAGACCAACAGGCCTTGGAACATTGCTCATCTTTGGCCTTACTACACCTGAGCCACCGGCTCTTATCATTGTACATACTTTGGATAATGTGTATATATCTTTTTATGATCAAATATAATAAAGCCGGCATCCCTGAAAAATTCGGGGCCTCTGTCATTTCATTTCTGTGTATCTGAGTCTTTATTAATTGATCATAAGGTCACTTGGGGGCTTCCAACCCACCGGGTTTAGCTTTCATACCCTCTTGACCAGGCATGAGACGCAAAATTATGAGTTATCCTGCCTGTTTGCAACTTGCTACTCCGCCAGGTGACCCACCAAACTCTTAACAGTCAATCTTTTTAAGACCCTGAACTTGTTAAGGTTAAAACGGCGGCTTGTGTCACGTGAGAGCCGGCTTACAGTGAGCTAGGATAAACTCAACGGCTGTGCGGCCTTGAAAGCCCAAGGCCTGTGAGCCAACTTGTTTGGTCATGTCTTGAAAGACGGCCTAGCAAAGATTAGAGATTTGTTGTACCTCTTTCCTTTGGATTTTTTGATGTTTTTTGCTTTTGTGCAAATATTGAATACCCGGGTTGTGAAGCTCCGGGTTATGATTCTCATGATTGAATATTTTGGGTTGTCACCCATCCTGGCTTTGGACTTTAAGTCGCCAGTATGTTTGATTTGAATAGTTGTGGCTATGAGGCTACAAATCTTGGGGTTGTCACCCACACTGGCTTCTTGGTTTTTAAGCTAACGGCATGATTTGGTTTTATAGCCATGTTAATCATGTTTTCAATTATTATAGGAGACTATGAGTCTTCGGGTTTGGTAGCCCGCCCTGGTTATTGACTTTAAGTCGTCAGTACATATGTTTAAATTTTTTGCAGGACATGCAAAACTTCAGATGAACATGAGAGTCTTGGTACGGCTCATATATATGATCACATCAGGCTTGTCATAAAGATTAAACTGGCGGATCAAAGTCAGGATCAACATGCATGAAGGCATGACATGGTGGATCATTGTTTTATACTACCCTATTGCAAGGCTTTACATGGAGCCCAAAAGATTTGAATCAAGTGTTTCTGGAGTTGCACTCCCATAACCCGGCCTGAGAGCTGCCTGGATCATCATCACTATGATCAGTTGTCTTCTTGCCGCCTTGAAGATTGTGGGTCATCCCATGCCGGCTCTTCCTCGTCGATCATCTGAAGATCAGCCATTGTCTAGTCGATGGCGGTTAAAGCTTCCAATGTGGCTTCGTCATTTAGTATAATGGAATGATCAACATCAGGGGTGAAGATATGCTTACGCCGAGGAGGAATGAGATTGACAACATCATGAACTGGCGGCTTATTCTTCTGGTTGTTGTCATCATAAGCCGGCATATACTTGTTTAAGTTTAGCTCTTCGATGAGCTTGCAGGCCACGGGCCGCATCTCTCGGACGCATTGATTGAAGTCTTTTTCTTCAAAGGCTGACTGGTCATCCTTGAATTCTGGGCACCCGGTGGCTAGTTCCTCCAGCTCAAGCTTAGATTGCCATGCTTTGGCCCAGCCAAGAGCAACGATGGCTCTGGCTCTGGCGGCTGATAATTTCATTTCTTCAATCTGGCCTGGGAACATTGACTGATGATCCAAAATAGTCTTGATTTGACTCGGCATTTTTCTGTTCCATCCCAAAGCCACAAGACTGCGGAGAGTGCCACTATATAACTGCTCTGTTAGCGAGTAAATCGCCTTCATCTTCAATAACATGTCTTGACCAAGACTTGCACTCCTGGGGCCTGTTAAGAAGTCATACAAGAGACACCAGCGAGTTTGCAATGCATATATGAGAAGCCAGGCAGGTTACAGAATTTGAATGGCATATTACACTTATCGAAGACGGCGGCTGTCATTTGAGAGATATGTTGTTTTAAACCAGATAACTCTTCGGTTACCGGCTTAAGTGCAGCTTCAGCATCTTCGGCCTTTTTTGTTAGAGCAGCCTTGTTAGTCTCCCAGGCGGCTCTCTCAGCATCAAAGCTTGCTTTAAGTTTCTCAATTTCCTCTAATGAGGCCTTCAGATATGACTTGGCCTTGGAGGTTTCTTTCTGCTGCAGCTTTAAGCTTCTTCTTAAATCGCCAATTTGCGATTCCTTCATGTTCAATTCTACCTGGAATAAATAAGGCAATGGTTACAGTTCAAGGAGCAAGTTTGTTAAGATACCGTTAATCAAGTTCCAAGCACATTGCAAGCAATACACTTGGCACTTGGGGGCTAATGTAGGTCATTTTAATTTAATTATGACCCGGCTCACTTTATTAGGTTAAGCCGGCCCTTGGGGGCTACATGTTTGGATTTCTTAAGTGACTATAAGTCCCAGCTCATCTTGTTAAATTAAGCCGGCCCTTGGGGGCTACGTATTTTGATCTTAGAGCTAATTATCAGTATGGCTCATCTTGTTATACAGGGTTCATTCAAGATTAATATTTGAAGACCCGACTCATCTTGATAAGATAAGCCGGCCCTGAGAGGCTATAGTTTGGACATTTTCATGAAGTCTCAAGCATATTCAACATCTTTTCCTATACTTAAGACTTGGCGGCTATATAAGTACATATGGAAAGGGGTTGGTAACATACCTCATAGCATTCCTTCATGAGATTCACTAAGTCGGCTTCTAGGTCACGGCTAGTATGAAGGCGGTTCAGATAACCTGCATGGATCTCGCTTGCACTGAAGGCAGCATAGCTTTCCAGGTCTAGCTTGGCCTTGCCTTTTTCTAAGGAAGGAGATTCTTCCTTAGTGTTGTGCTTGGCTAGCACTGTTGAAGCCCCTGGCACAGTATGAGCCGTCCCAGTGATGTTCACGTCATTAGAGTCCTTTTCAAGAGGCATCTCTTTAGCCGGCTCTGGAGGAGATGGCGACTTAGGGCTCGGCGGGTCATGGCTTGCCACTGGGTTAAGCTCAGTGTCCATCTGATCGGGGATGGTAGCATCAATTGATGGTGGCGGGTCGTTAACAGGCTCTTCAGGGTCTTGACTGAGGGTCTCAGAAGTTTCTGCTGTTTGTTTTTCCGGTTCAGCGGTTTTGGGATCTTTTGAAGATCCGCCCAGCTTTTGTTTCTTGCCTGCTTTGGCAATACCTCTGCAACAAAGATACAAAGTATATGAGTATATCATTACAAGCCATGGATAAATAAATGAAAATACTAACCCTTGGGCGATCTTGAAAGTTGGCATTTGCCAGAAGAGTCGCCAGATGATGGAGGCGTCTTCTGATAATTTGAGTTGGAAGGATTAAGAGGTTGACGTATAAGGCCAGCTAATGGATAAAGAGAGTCTGGATCATGTGGCACCTCATGTCGACGCTTGCGAGGAGCAGGCGTGTTAGGTAAGCCAGAGATGAGATCTTGAGAGCCACCGCTCCTGGTCGGGCGTCTTAACTCGTGTTGCTGTTTCTTCAAAAGAAAATTGGGATCCAAGTGAGCAAGAGGATGAGAAAATTTCACCTTCTGGACGACCCGTCGAATTTTCTTTCTTGGTAAGGGTTCTGAGCCAGAGGAAATTGTAGTTACCTCTACTGCATCTGCATGGCTGGTCTCTGCCTCTTCATGAGAAGAGTCAGCGTCAATAAGTTGTACAAAGAAAAGACCAAGGGAGTCAAGTTCTACCTTTGACTCATCGTCAAGTTTGAGTAGTTGTTCCGCCGATAGTTTCTTGCGGCGACCTGTACCCTAGCCTTCACCTTGGCCTTCTTAACAGGCATGGCGGCTTGCAGCTTCTTATTCCAGAAAGGAGAGTCGGCCTTTGGATACATAAGCAATGAGTTAAGCAGTAGGCAATACAAGGAAATAGGTAAATAAGTTGAAAAAGTACATCTGAGACACTCACAGGTGGAGCCGCATTAAGCACGCAGAAATGGTTCACTCCTACTTTGCGGCAATTTTCTAGAGTTTCCCCAAGTAATGATTTAACCATAGCAGTGGCTTCCTCATCGGTCAAGGGTGTCTGGTTATAGCGTTGAGGATCCTTTGTGTCGCCTACATACTCGCACATTAAGCCGCTACGCCGGCTCAATGGCAAAATTCTCCACGAGACCCAACAGCGGACCAGGTGTACTCCAAACAAGCCGTTGGCTACCAGGGCTCTTATCTTTGAAAAGATGGTAGAATACTTAGCCCGTTCTATAGCAGAGATACGATCTGGAAGCGCGTGGGTAGGGCTAAGCCGGAAAGGGCGCAAACCCGGCAGGGATTCTCACCAGCCACAGATGTGTCTTGACAATAGAACCATGTGCAGTTCCAATCTTTGGGGTGACTAGGCAATACAGCTGCAGGAAAAACGATATCTCGTCGCCTCTAAATGGAAATTCCACCAAGCTCGAGACTAGGTCCATCGGTCATCTCGGTTTGGCGGTTGAGATAGAAATACTCTCTGAACAGATCAACCTCAGGCTCTTGTTGAAGGTACACTTCGCAGAAGACTTGAAAGTTGCATATATTGGAAACAAAGTTGGGACCAATGTCTTGAGGATGAAGATTATAAAAATTAAGAACATCCCGAAAGAATTTTGACCTGGGTGGCGAGAAGCCACGGAGGAGGTGATCCGCGAAGATGACAACTTCACCTTCTTTAGGTTGAGGTTTAGTTTCAACCCCTGGAACTCGCCAATGGATGACATCTTTTGTTGGCAAGGCTCCCATGGCAACATATTCAGTGAGAGAAAGTTCAGAGACTTCAGAAGCAACCTAGTCACAAGAAGTGGGAGCCTTAGTCATTGTTGGCGGGTTAAGAACTATGGCCTGGGAATAAAAGTATGGTGAGTTAATATCATGGTGATGAATTGCCTAATGATTATAAAATTCCTGTTTAAGCCGGCCGCTTGCTGGCGAATCACAAGTTCATGGTTAAGCCGGTCAGGTCACGGTGGGTTATAAAATTGTTCTTTAAGCCGCCCCAAACATAGAACGGCGGATCGAATATCTATGGATTCGAGATTGGGGAATTTCTACTAAGTGCTGGACAAATAGGTTTGTAGATTACAGTTACAATTACAGATCTACCGTAGTTCAGAAAGGGGAAAATTTTAAACCTAAAAGCATGGCCGCGGAAGAATTAGTAAGCTGGGGATTGAATCTCAGGGAGAAAGGATGTATCTATGATTTGAGACAAATACCAAAACTACTGCCGCACGGCTTCAGTGTCATTTTTGGATTGAACTAAGCAACAGGTGGGTGAACTATGATGAACTTGGACGAACACAACGAACACCGATGAACTAGGGTGACCTAATGCAGATTGGAAGTGAGAAAAGATGAATACCTAGCGATGCTAATGAGTAGCGGGTGTGTGCCGCAATTCTCTGGTCTAGTCAGGTTGATGCAGCGGCCCAGTTGGAGTCGTTGGTGAAGAACGGCGGCGGCGGAGCTCTGGCAGGGGAGGACGACACGAGGAGGAAGAAGAGAGAGAGAGGGGCGGGGGTAAAAGTGAAAAGAGGGGCCCCCGTCCCTATTTATAAGGAAACAGTAAAATGGCATGCGCGGAAATCAAGGAGGCAACATGATTATCTTAACAGTGGAGGCGCGTCGATTCTCGGACGACCAGTTAATGCAAAAGATCCGTTGTGATGTCATGGGATTTTTATGGATTTACTTCGCATGACGTCATGGCGGGTTACAGTGATTTATTCATGGTTAAGCTTTGGAAAGACGACTCGCCAACTGAAGCAGTGAACATTGACATGAACAAGTTCAAATCAATCTGGGGCCTAATGTTGGGGATATAACCCCGAGGTGTGACCCACCCAGGAGGGGCCGGGTTACACCGTTGGCGACTCAGTATGAAGAAGGTCCAAGTAGGTCCAAGAAGATGAAACATGAAGACTAGTGGCGGCTTACAAGGTGGGCATGTTGAAGGCCCAAGACCTGGCGGTGGAATCGTAACCCGGAAGGTGTGAGCCGCCCACGTTGGCGACTTGCCTTGCAAGGCAGGGCGACTTAGAAACTGAGTTGGTCATGTTGTGTGATCCGACTTGGACTCTTGTAAGCCCAGGGCCTCGACCTGTGTATATAAAGGCGAGACCCTGCGGCGGGTTAACTTAAGAAACAATTGATCGAGAGCTAGGTCAAGTGATTCCACTCCCTTGTAATCGATATTCAAGCTATAGTCAACAAAGCAGGAATAGGCTTTTACCTCGTTGTGAGGGGCCGAACCTGGGTAAACCTTGTGTCCTTTGTCCCGTTCAACCCCTTTGAGCTAACCTACATCGTGATGGCTCCACACCTAAGTCCTTTCACAAGGGCATTTGCCGTGATAAAGCCACGACACCTCTCCTTGTCCCAGTTGCCCCGGCTTGTTGACCGATGACTCGATCAACGTGATCGACATCCAGAGCCCGACACATCACTTCACCCCCTTTAGTTGTACGACTCTGCAAAGCTACTATCGCTAATCGGTCATGGATTACGGAGGGTGATTCCTCCATCACCACTCACGATGACGACTCTGTCGTGCAACACCTCAAGTGTGGACCTCGAGGGTGATTCCTCCTATGTCCACCTTGATGATTACATCAAGTGGAATCCATCGAGGGTGATTCCTCGGATATTCCCCTTGATGTTTGGACACACAGTTACCTTGACTTTACTTCAGACCTTTGTGAAAGTCGGGCGGGCCCAGTGAGCACCCACAAGAGATACCTGTGAAAGTCGGGCGGGCCCGGAGATCGCCCACGAGATGTTACGGTGGCGGCTGGCTGTTTAGCGGTATCACCCAGGAGGGGGTGGTAGCTCCGGACTTGTCCCGACAACCGTCACTTCTTTTAATAATGCACTAACAGGTTTGGGTATTTGTTCTGAGTTGGCCACTTGCCTATACGCACTAATCACCACGCGGGAACAATTATGGGCACTCGGCATTGTAGTATCAGCCGAAGCTTTGTCAGACGTCCAGTTCAGCATTGCGGCACGGTCGGATTGCGCCATTCAGGACCGAGGTGGCGCTAGTATTCACCCTGCGCGCAACGACCCGGAGTGCAACGGACAATGGGCCCAAGACCCTCGAGTGCTTAGGATGTAGACCGACGGGGACCTCTCTACTGAGCCTAGGTAGGGTTGCGATGTGTTGATCTTCTGAGGCCGGACATTGACCCAGAAAAGTGTGTCCGGCCAGAGTAATCAAGCATGTTGGGAAATGTGGTGCACCCCTGCAAGGAAGTTTATCTACTCGAATAGCCGTGTCCTCGGTAACGGACGCTCAGAGTGGTATCCTGATCTATTATAACTAGAAATGGATACTTGAGATATGAGATGGATATGTGGCTCCGGGATTTCTTTCTCGCAGGGAGTCGAGGAAGGATCTCCGGGCGTTAATACTACAACATGCTTGTTAATATTAAAATACTATTCTGTACTCTTCTGAATGCTGCAAGATGCTTGAAGACGCTTGAAGATGCTAGTCTTTGATAGGCTTGGCCTTCCCTTCTATTCTGGCATTCTGCAGTATAGTCCACAGATACAACCCTTCCATTTGATACCAATGCATACTTAGTATAGATCTGATGTTTGCGAGTACTTTGGATGAGTACTCACGGTTGCTTTGCTACTCCTTTCCCCCTTCTTTCTTCTTTCTGGTTGTTGCAACCAGATGGTGGATCCCAGGAGCCAGATGCCACCCCCGTCGACTACTACTACCCGATGGTGCCTACTACTACGTGGAGACCGATGACGACCAGGAGTAGTTAGGAGGTCCCAGGCAGGAGGCCTTGCCTCTTCGATCGTTGTTGCTTTTGTGCTTACCTTCTTAAGGCAGTCTTGTTTAACTTATGTCTGTACTCAGATATTGTTGCTTCCGCTGACTCTTGTGTTTCGAGCTTTTGTATTCGAGCCCTCGAGGCCCATGGCTTGTAATATAAAGCTTGTGTTATTTTAATTTGTGTCTAGAGTTGTGTTGTGATATCTTCCCGTGAGTCCCTGATCTTGATCGTACACATTTGCATGTATGATTACTGTACGGTCGAGTCGAGGGCGTCACAACTTACAAATATTCTTTGGCTCCCCTTGTGTCAAATCAATAAATTTGGGTGAAATACTACCCTCAAAGACTATCGTGATCCCCTATACTTGTGGGTTATCAATAATCATGCATTGCGAATAATTAACATTGAACACTAGCATGAGTAGGATATAAACACCCTGACATAAATATCACGAGGCTGTGTTGGTTAATCAACTACATGTGTGAACATGTGCCAAGTCAAGCCACTTCAATCATTCAGAGGAGGATATCATACTAACATACTACATCATAACCATTTTAATGCATGTTGATATTCAAGATAAATCATTATCTACTCCTAGCTACTTAAGCATGGCATGAGCAACTATAATCTCTAATTGTTATCACAAACATGTTTACTCTTAATATGCTGAATCATGGATACTGAGTTAAACATATTTACAAAAACAAAAATAAGAAGAGTTCATACCAACTTTTCCTTGCCGCAGTCACTCCATCAAATCATCGTCATTATTTCCTTTCATTTGCACGACCGAATGATGTGAAAATAATAATAGTGCAAGAGTGTCATGGACTAAGCTGAAATTTGCAAACACTTTATTCAAAGGAGAAGACAAGGTATATTGGCTCTTCGTTAAATAAACAACAAAGCATAAGAGAGCCCTTCAATAATTCTAGCATAGTCTTCTCCATAAGATGACTCAACGAAAAGAAATTCAGAGAAACACACTAAAATATGTTTGGAGTTTTTAGGTTTTCTAAAGAAAGCAAACTAAATAAGGAAAACAAAAAGCGAGAAAAACTATTTACACGGGAAAGCTCCCAACAACCAAAAGAAGAAACGAGAAATTTTTTGGGTTTTCTTTTACTACTACGAACTAATTAAACAAGAAAGAAAAATCAAAAAGAAGCGAGAAATATTTTTGGATTCTCAAAGTTTTTCAAACACACAAGAAGAAAGAAAAATAAAAATAAGCATGGATATACAATGAAAAAGGATGGACACCGACAACTGGAATGAATGTGTGAACATGAATGTAATGTCGGTTGAGAAAACGTACTCCCCCAACTTTTGGCCTAGCTTGGTAACCACCACCGCTGGTCAGGATAGTAGTCAAAATGATAGCTCAAGTGGCATTCTGTGCTGCCTCCTTCACAAGATGGGCAGCCTCTACTACCTCGTTGGACTCGTGTGCCTCGCTCTCATAGACAAAATGTCTTTGTTTGCTCTAAAAGTCAAAGAGAATAGGCGCAGGCAAAATAATAGAGACAACATGGTATTTATCAAATATCACGTTATAGTCATATTTGTGAGTCTCATACTTAATAAACTTGTGGCATTGCATCGCCTCAAAATCTAAGTACTTATCAGGTAGTTTTGGATCATTGGATCGAGGAGAGACCCCAAGTTTTGCTGCTATGCAGGAGGCATAAATTCCTCCATATAAATCACCGTTGCCTGTGTTTCGGTGTAACCGACGTGCAACAATTGCCCAAGATTATAATGTCTACTGCCAGTTAGGGCATCATGAATGATGCTCAAGTCAAGAGCACAAAGTGCACTACAATCGTGCTTACCAACAATACACCTCCCATTAAAAATCGCAAAGTATCGGATAGAGGGAAAATGAATACTTTTTATTCTAGCTTGAGTCACACCCCTATCCTCACCATTGCAAAGATCACTAAGAAATAAATCGTAGTCAGATTTCCGTGGTTCGACAAGCGAACCCCAATACGGAATTTTGCATGCATCACATAATTCTTCTAGAGACATACCATAGGATTGATCATAAAGGTGAAACAAAACTCTAGAATTATGAGAATGATACTCAAATATTTGAGTGAACAAATGGGTAAGGTTGTAATGTTGCGTGCACTTATCTGTGATGAAGGCGGTAAGTTCAACATTCCGAATATATTGATCAGCTTCTTCCTTAATGCCCACACCCATCATGAACTCATTACATGGCCATTGGCATCATTTTGCTTTGGCACCCCACACCAAACTTGCTCTTGGTTCAACATATGTCTGGTGTGTCAAAGCTCTGGCTCAACGATCCTTCTGCGGACCTCCTCCTCGAAGAACTTCACCTACAGATGTTCATTTTCCTAAGAGAAAGTTTCTAAAAAAATTAGCCACCAAAAAGATGTCAACAAAACTTCACAAGATTGATAGCAACTACTCATACAAGTGTCTAGAAGCTATATCAAGCATTCAAACTACTTGGAACCCAAAGAATTCAACATGCAAGCTCATTTTCAGTGGCACCAATAGCAGCAAAATAAGCAAAATATAATCCACTAAAACAAAAACTAATTGGAGCAATGGAGGAGTCACATACCAAGGAGCAATCCCCCAAAACAGTTTCAAAAACGGAGCTCCGAGCAAAGAGATCAAAAATCTTAGGTTTGGGAGCAGGAACACGAGAGAGAGGGCTACCACGATTTTTTTCTGGAGGTAGGAGATGAAGTGGGTTGACGCACTAAGTGAGTGGGTCCTGTGGGCCCCACAAGGCAACATGGCGCGCCAGGGGGTAGGCGTGCCCTGTTGCCTTGAGAGCAACAGGGGAACCCCCCCCCCCCCCAGGATGTATTCAGTGCCAAAAATTCTTAAGTATTTCAAAAAAATCATGTTAAAATTTTACAACATTCTGAGCACTTTTATTTTTGAGTCATTTTTTATTGCACGGATAACTCAAAAAATAGGATAATCATGGCATTTTACTTTATTAAACTATAAATATCAAAGAGCAAACTATAGGTACAGTAGGTTGTGCTTACTAAATTCATCGACCACATGCCCCTTAAAAAGAATCCATTAATAAGGTTGATTAAGTCTTATTAACAAACTATTTTCTTGTAACATGAAACTGAAGAATTTTCATATAACACTAACTTACCTCAACGGGGATATGCATCTCCCCAACAATAAGAGTTTCATATTTCTTTTTGACGGACGGAAGAGGGAATTAAAACCTCCAATAGTGATTGTCATAATTCTTTCAATGGAGTTGATGCTATTCACTGAACTTTGTTTCCTCAGGAAATATATCGTATTGTCATTACCATAGACATGAAAAGTGACCTTACTTTTACTGCAATCAATCACAGCCCCTGCAGTATTCAAAAAGGGTCTACCAAGGATGATCGACATACTGTCGTCCTCAGGCATATCAAGTATAACAAAGTCCGTTAATATAGGAACATTTGCAACTACAACAGGGACGTCTTCACAAATTCCAATAGGTATATCCATTTATTTATCAGCCATTTCCAAAGAGATTTCAGTAGGTGTCAACTTATTCAAATCAAGTCTTCTATATAAAGAGAAAGGTATAACACTAACACCGGCTCCCAAATCGCATAAAGAAGTTTTAACATAACTTCTTTTGATGGAGCATGGTATAGTGGGTATTCTTGGATCTCCTAACTTCTTAGGTACTCCCCCCTTGAAATAATAATTTGCCAGCATGGTGGAAATTTCAGCTTCAGGTATCTTTCTTTTATTAGTGACAATATCTTTCATGTATTTAGCATATGGAGGCATTTTCAAAATATCCGTCAAGTGTGTACACAAAAAGACGGGTCTAAGCATTTCAAGAGAGCGATTAAAATCCTCATCATCCTTATTTTTAGGAGGTTTACTAGGAAAATGCATGGGTTTTTCAAGTTCTCTTTCTCTACCCTGTTTTCAAGCAATGAAATCACTTTTATTCTTAGGAGGAGGGTTATCAAGATCAGCTGCAGGTTCTATTTCTACATCATTATCAGGTTCTTTATCATTATCTGGTTGAGCATCAACATGAACATCATCATTATCATTACCACTAGGTGGATGTTCATTACGAGACTGTGTCTCAGCATCAGAAATAGAAGCATCATTACTATTCTGAGGAGGTTTTTCTATACCAGGTTCACTAGAAGCATGCAAAGTTCTACCATTTTTCTTTTTCTTCTTAGATGAACTAGGAGGATCAATATTAATTATTTGAGAATCTTGCTTAATTCTTTTAGGATGGCCTTCAGGATATAGAGGATCCTGGGTCATTTTACCTCCTCTAGTCATTACCCTAATAGCACGATCATTCATTTTATTGTTCATTTCATTAAGCAAATCATTTTGTGACTTAGAGACTTGTTCTAATTGGGTACGAACCATGGAAGCATTTTTACTCAAGCCTCTGACATCATTAGCAATTCTAAACATCAAATCACTCAAGCATTCAATCATGATAGCATTTTGTTTTAATTGATTACTAACATAGATGTTGAAATTCTCTTGCTTAACAATGTAATTATCAAATTCATCCAGGCATTAACTAGGAGATATTTATTGTAGGGAATGTCACCCTCATCGAATCTATAAAGAAAATTTACCTTTACTACCTATGTCGGGATATCGAGTTCATGTATTTCTTCAATAGGTGGTAAATTCTTGAAGTCTTCAGATTTAATACCCTTTTCTTTCATGGATTTCTTTGCCTCTTGCATATCTTCTGGACTGAGGAATAGAATACCTCTCTTATTTGGAGTTGGCTTAGGTGGTCATTCAGGAAGCGTCCAGTCATCGACATTATTTAACATATTATTCAATAGTTCTTCAGCCTGTCCAATAGTTCGTTCCCTGAAAACACAACCAGCACAACTATCTAGGTAGTCCCTAGAAGCATCGATTAGTCCATTATAAAAGATATAAAGTATTTCATTCTTCTTAAGAGGGTGATCAGGCAAAGCATCAAGTAATTGGAGAATACTCCCCCAAGCTTGAGGGAGATTCTCTTCTTCAGATTGCACAAAGTTAAATATTTCCTGTAAGGCAGCTTATTTTTTATGAGCAGAAAAATATTTTTTAGAGAAGTAGTATATCATATCCTGGGGACTACGCACACAACCAGGAGCAAGAGTATTAAACCATTCTTTATCTTCACCCTTTAATGAGAAAGGAAACAACTTAAGAATATAGTAGTAGCAAATCTTTTCCTCGTGAGAAAATAGGGTGGCAATGTCATGCAATTTAGTAAGGTGTGCCACAACAGTTTCAGATTCATAACCATGAAAAGGATCGGATTTCACCAAAGTAATTAATTCGGGATCAACGGGGAATTCATAATCCTTATCGGTAACAAAGATAGGAGAAGTAGGAAATTTAGGATAATATTTCATTCCCTCTATCATAGGTTTTTCTTTCAGCTTACTCAGTAATTTCTTAACATCATCTCTATCATTACAAGCAAGAAATTCTCTAGCTATCTCCCTACCCATAACATAACCCTCAGGTATCTTAGGCATTTCAACCCTAGTAGGAGAGCTAGGCATAATAGGTGAATCATAATTTTCATCAGTTTCAGCACTCTCAAGTTCTTTAGCTTTAGCAAGTTGTTCATCAAGAAATTCACCTAGTGGCACAGTTTTATCAAGCAGAGTAGCAGCATCATCACAAGTTTCATTTATAGCAGAAGTAGCATCATCAATTACTTGCGACATATCAGATTGAATAGTAGGTGGTGGTTTCACAAGCCTACTTAAAACAGAAGGTGAATCAAGTGTAGAGTGTGATGGCAGTTTCTTACCTGCCCTCATCTTAGAGGGTACGATCTTGGTCTTAGCATCCTTCAGATTCTTAATAGTGATCAACAGATATAATTCCAAAGTGACTCAATAAGTAGAGCTATGCTCCCAGGCAACGGTGCCAGAAAAAGGTCTTGATAACCCACGAGTATAGGGGATCGCGACAGTCTTCGAGGGTAGTATTTCACCCAAATTTATTGATTCGGCGCAAGGGGAGCCAAAGAATATTTATGAGTATTAGCAGTTGAGTTGTCAATTCAACCACACCTAGAGAACTAAATATCTGCAACAAAGTGTTTAGTAGCACAGTAGTATGATAGTTTGATAACAACAGCAACGGTGGCAACGGTAACAGGTGCAGTAACAGTAGTAGTTTTGTAGTGATTGTAACAGCAGTAGCAACAGTAGTAACTTAGCAAAGATCAATATGAGAAAAGCGTAGGCATTGGATCAGCGATGGATATTTTTGTTGGGTGACATTCATCATATAATAGTCACAACCTAGAGCAATACACAATAGCTCCAATTCACCAATGTAATGTAGGCATGTATTCCGTATATAGTCTTACGTTCTTATAATAAGAACTTGCATGACATCTTTTGTCCTACCCTCCCGTGGCAGCAGGGTCCATAAGGAAATCTAAGGGATATTAAGGCCTCCTTTTAATAGAGAACGGGAACAAAGAATTAGCACTTAGTGAATACATGAACTCCTCATACTACGGTCATCACCGGAGTGAATCCCAATTGTTGTCACTTTGGGGTCTGCGGATCATAACACCTACTAGGTGCATACAACTTGCAAGATAGGATCCAAAACAAACTTATATTAATGAAAACATAATAGGTTCAGATCTGAAATCATGGTACTCGGGCCCTAGTGACAAACATTAAGCATAGCAAATTTATAGCAACATCAATCTCAGAACATAGTGGAAACTAGGGATCAAGCCCTAATAAATTGACTTGATTACATGAAAAATCTCATCCAACTCCATAACAGTACAACAAGACTACGAAGGAATTACTCACTTCCGGTGGTGAGCATCATGAAGTTGTTGATGGAGAAGGGTTGGTGATGATGATGGCGATGAATCTCCCTCCCCGAAGCCCCGAACGGACTCCAGATCATCCCTCCCGATGAAGAACAGGAGGTAGCGGTGGCTCCGTATCGTAAAACATGATGAAACTTCTTATCTTATCTTTTTTCTCGGCAAAACGGGATTTATAGAGTTGAGATTAGGTCAGACGACCGCCCGTGGGCCCCAAAAGGTAACAGGGCACGCATTGGGGGGTAGGCGCGCCCTGTTGCCTTGTGAACAACAGGTGGCCCCCCTCCGGTGGATCTTCATTCCAGTATTTTTTATTATTCCATAAAAAATCTCCAAAAAGTTTCGTCTGATTATGAGAACTTTTATTTCTGCACAAAAAACAACACCATGGTAGTTATGCTGAAAATAGCATCAGTCCGGATTAGTGATACGTATCCAACGTATTTATAATTTTTGATTGTTCCATGCTGTTATATTATCATTCTTGGATGTTTTATATTCATTTTATAGCAACTTTATATTATTTTTTGGGACTAACCTATTGACATAGTGCCCAGTGCCAGTTGTTGTTTTTTGCTTGTTTTTTACTTCGCGGAATATCCATATCAAACGGAGTCCCAACGCAGCGAAACTTTTTGGAGATTTTTTTCTGCCCAGAAGACACCTTGGGAGCCAAGGAAGCACCAGAGGGGAGTCCCGTGGGGCCCATAAGACACCAGGGTGCGCCAGAGGCCCCTAGCGCGCCCAGGTGGGTAGTGGGGCCCACAGGAGTCCTTTCCACTGCCTCTCAGCTCTATAAATACACAAATATTCCAGAAACCCTAGGGGAGTCAACGAAACACAATACCAGCCGCCGCAAGTTCTAGAACCACGAGATCCAATCTAGAGCCTTATTCCGGCACCTTGCCGGAGGGGCACACGATCACGAAGGGGTTCATCATCCTCATTGGTGCTCCTCCGATGATGCGTGAGTAGTTTACCACAGACCTATGGGTCCGTAGGCAGTAGCTAGATGGCTTATTTTCTCTTTTTGATTCTCAATACAATGTTCTCCTCGATGTTCTTGGAGATCTATTTGATGTAATGACTTTTTGCGGTGTGTTTGTTGGGATCCGATGAATTGCGATTTTATGATCAGTTCTATCTATGAATATTATTTGAGTCTTCTTTGATCTCTTATATGCATGATTGTTATAGCCTCGTATTTCTTCTCCGAAACTTTGGTTTGGTTTGGCCAACTAGATTGACTGTTCTTGCAATGGGAAGAGGTGCTTTGTGATGGGTTCGATCTTGCGGTGTCCTCACCTAGTGACAGAAGGGGTAGCGAGGCACGCATGTATCGTTGCTATTAAGGATAAAAAGATGGGGTCTATTCCTACATGAATAGATCTTGTCTACATCATGACATCGTTCTTATTGCATTACTCCATTTCTCAATGAACTTAATACACTAGATGCATGATGGATAGCGGTCGATGTGTGGAGTAATAGTAGTAGATGCAGGCAGGAGTCGGTCTACTAATCTTGGACGTGATGCCTATATACATGATCATTGCCTTGGATATCGTCATAATTATTTGTTCTTCAATCAATTGCCCAACAGTAATTTGTTTACCCACTGTATGCTATTTTTTCAAGAGAAGCCACTAGTGAAATCTACGGCCCCCGGGTCTATCTTTTATCATATTGTTTTCAGATCTATTATTCCAATAACCCAAAAATACCTTGCTGCACTTTTTCTTTATTTAATTTATTTTGTGCTTTTGCTAGATCTATTTATCCAATCTCATACAATTTTATCTATCTTTTTACCGAGGAGGGATTGACAACCCCTCTTACGCGTTGGGTTGCAAGTATTTGTTATTTGTGTGCAGGTACCGTTTACATAGTGTTGCTTGGTTCTCCTATTGGATTGATAACCTTGGTTTCATAACTGAGGGAAATACTTACCGTTGTTGTGTTGCATTATCCTCTCCGCTTTGAGGAAAATACCAACACAGATACAAGCAATCAGGAAAGAATTTCTGGCACCGTTGCCAGGGAGACATCATCAACATCTATCAGGTTCCTAATCACAAATATCATCTCCTTGCAATTTACATTATTTGCCATTTGCCACTCCTTTTCATCTCCCCCACTTCACAAAAATATTTGCCTTTTTATTCACCTTCTTTTTGTTTGCCTTTTTCTTGTTTGATCTTTTGGTTGCTTGTGTTGCCATGTGCCTTCTATATGCTTGCTTCTTCGCTTGCTAAAAATCTATTGATATGGATCCCCATCCACTTGCTAATATTTTTAAAAGATCCAATCATTATGAACCAATTGCTAGTGAGTTGAGTGCACTAGATTATCTTTATGAAGTTTTGCTTGAGATTCGTGAATCTGAAAATTGTGATGAAGAAATTTATGAAGTGATTCATTATAGCTCCTTGAATGAAGAGCATGATTGCAATGATTTTACTATAAATTCTATTAATGTCAATTGTGCTAATAATATGCAAAACCCCAAGCTTGGGGATGCTAATTTTGCTATGTCCCCTACTTATTGCAATGATCGTGATTGGGGTGATTCTTCTTATGATCTTGAAAATTTATTTAAGCCTCATGATGAATATGATATTGATACTATTGTTTGCAATAATATTGAAAGTGGGTTTGGAAGAGCGTCAACTTTAGGTAAAAATAATCCCACATATTTGGAGAGTGTTCAATGTTATGAATTTTTTGATGAAAGTGGGTTTGGAGAGGTCATGACTTTAGTTGATGTTAATCCCACTATCTTGGAAGACTATAAAACTTTTATGCATGTAGATTATGAAGAGGAAATTTTATATGATAGCTATATTGTTGAATTTGATTATGATCCTACATGTAATTATTATGAGAGAGGAAAACATGGTTGTAGAAATTTTCATATTATTAAATTACCTTTTGTTATGTTGAGATTGTTAATGTTTTATTCCTCTCCTTTGCATATGCTAGATAATTCTTGTCTCGATAATTTTTTTGCTTATAAAATGCCTGTGCATAGGAAGTATGCTAGAATTAAATGTGTTTATCACATGTTTTATGATGCTTTCTTTGTGTTTCAATTCTTGTCTTTCGTGTGAGCATCAATAAAATTTCAAGCCTATCTTAATGGCTATAAAAAAGAGCTTGTTGGGAGGCAACCCAATGAATAAAATAATTTTTTTCACTTTTTGTTTCTGTTTTTGTGTGTTATGATTGTGTTTTTATGTTTTAGTTAGTGTTTTTGCCAAGTTAAGCCTTTGGGATAGCTTTGGGTGATAGTTGATTTGATCCTGTTGAAAAACAGAAACATTTCCGTCCAGTAGCTGAATTGTTAAAAATCACACAAGCTAGGAAAAAATCTGAATTTTTTACACAATATTAATATACAAATTTCCTATGTTTTCCTAACTTTTAAGAATTTTTTGTGTTATATAAGTATTAGTAAAATTCGAGTCTTTACAGACTATTCTGTTTTTGACAGATTCTGTTTTCGTTGCATTGTGTGCTTATTTTGATGAATCTATGGATTGTATCGGGGGGTATAAGCCATGGTAAAGTTAGAATACAGTAGGTATAATGCAGTAACAAAATATTAATGGGTTTTCAACAGTACTTAAAGCAAAGATTCATTTTTCTTATACTAACGGATCTCACGAAGGTTTTGATAAGTTTTGTGTGATTAAAGTTTTCAAGTTTTGGGTGAGATCTCGATGGATGAAGGAATAAGGAGTGAAAAGAGCCTAAGCTTGGGGATTCTCATGGCACCCCAAGGAAATATTCAAGTAGAACCAAGCAACTAAGCTTGGGGATGCCCCGGAAGACATCCCCTCTTTCTTCTAACAACCATCGGTAATTTTACTTGGAGCTATATTTTTATTCGTCACATGTCATGAGTTTTGCTTGGAGCATCTTGTATTATATGAGTCATTGCTTATTTTGCTTTTTAGTTTGTCACAATCATCCTTGCTGGACACACCTATTTGAGAAAGCCATAATGATGCTATGATTTGTTAGAATTGCTCTATGTGCTTCACTTAAATTTTTTGAGCTATGGAATTGCTCTAGTGCTTCACTTATATCTTTTTTAGCACGGTGGTGCTTTAATTTTTTGAAGAAACACTCTCATGCTTCACTTAGATTATTTTTATAGTTAGTAAAATTTTGAAGAAACTCTCTCATGCTTCACTTATATTATTTTGAGAGAAGGAAAAAAGTTATTTATGCTCATGTTCTTCACTTAAATTTATTTGAGAGCTTGTTAAAAGCAATGGTAATATATTAATCTAGCCCAAAGTGATAGATATACAAGAGGGATATAATAAAAACTTTCATGAAAGATCATTGGACAAAATAAACTTGATTCTTTGTAATAGTTTTGAGATATGATGATAGTGATATGTGAGTCATGTTGGTGAGTAATTATGCTTTAGTAAGAATATTGGTGTTAAGGTTTGTGATTCCCTATGCAAGCACGAAAGTCAATAGTTATGCAATGAAATTAAATCCTACTTGTGGTGCATTATTTGGTATTAGTTATGCTTAATGCTCGTTTATGAGAATTTTTGCTTTTGGTTTGTTGCTTCTCAATCTATTTGCTAGCCTTTCCTTGCACTATGTGGGAATACTACTTGTGCATCCAAAATCCTTAAACCAAGTTGTGCCAAAGGAGTCCACCATACCTACCTATATGCGGTATTTCCGTGCCGTTCCAAGTAAATTTGTATGTGCCAACTCTAATTTTCAAAATGAATTTCCTTTTTGTGTGCCCGTACCGCTCATGAAGCGGCAGGGGGTGGCCAATATTTTTCCATCCTAGATGTGTTATTCTCAAGATGAGTGTTTATTCACTTGTCATTGCACGAGAGTGTGGCGGTAATAGGGATGCCCAATCCCGAAATGAAAAAGAAATTTACTTTATGTTGTTAAATAATAAATTCCTTGGAAAGTATTGGTATGGAAGGCACCTGTGGATACGGCTAGCCATGGATTGTGAAAGAATGGTGGAAAAGGAATAAACTTTATTTTATGTTTGGGAACCTCCTATGATGTATCTAGCATGGAAAGTATTGGGAATTTTGGGCCGTTTTCGTTGACAGGAAAAGCATGCCTCTCAAAATATTTTATCTCTCAATTTAAGCTTTGAGCTCGCAACTCTACAAATCTCTACTTCCCTCTGCGAAGGGCCTATCAATTTACTTGATGCAATTTTTATTTTTATTTGAGTCTCCATCTTCTCTATAAAGCACCAACTAGGGAGCACTATGATCATACTTGTGCATTGGATGTAGCTAATATTCGAGTGTGTTTCGTGAATGGATCAATAATTGAGCATGATGGGCTAGGGATAGCTTTCTTTAGTGTTGATATTTTGAAAGACATGGTTGCTTATTGATATGCTTGAGTATTAAAATCTTCATGTCAAATATAGACTATTTCTTTGAATCATCTAAAACTCCAAATGTCCATGCTACAAAAGAAAAGAATATGTGATGAACATGTTAGGCAGCATTCCACATCAAAAATTATGTTTTTATCATTTACCTACTCGAGGACGAGCAGGAATTAAGCTTGGGTATGCTGATACGTCTCCAACATATCTATAATTTTTTATTGTTCCTTGTTGTTATATTATCATTCTTGGATGTTTTATATTCATTTTATAGCAACTTTATATCATTTTTTTGGACTAACCTATTGACATAGTGCCCAGTGCCAGTTGCTATTTTTTGCTTGTTTTTTACTTCACGGAATATCCATATCAAACGGAGTCCAAATGCAGTGAAACTTTTTGGAGATTTTTTTTTCTGCCCAGAAGACACCTTGTGAGCCAAGGAAGCACCAGAGGGGAGGCCTGTGGGGCCCACAAGACACTAGGGCGCCAGAGGCCCCTGTTGCGCCCAGGTGGGTAGTGGGGCCCATGGGAGTCCTTTCCATCGCCTCTCAGCTCTATAAATACCCAAATATTTCAGAAACCCTAGGGGAGTCGACAAAACACAATTCCAACCGCCGCAAGTTCCAGAACCACTAGATCCAATCTAGAGCCCTATTCCGGCACCTTGCCGGAGGGGAACACGATCACGGAGGGGTTCATCATCCTCATTGGTGCTCCTCCGATGATGCGTGAGTAGTTTACCACAGACCTACGGGTCCGTAGGCAGTAGCTAGATGGCTTCTTCTCTCTTTTTGATTCTCAATACAGTGTTCTCCTCGATGTTCTTGGAGATCTATTTGATGTAATGACTTTTTGCGGTGTGCTTGTTGGGATCTAATGAATTGCGAGTTTATGATCAGTTCTATCTATGAATATTATTTGAGTCTTCTTTGATCTCTTATATGCATGATTGTTATAGCCTCCTATTTCTTCTCCGAAACTTTGGTTTGGTTTGGCCAACTAGATTGGTTTTTCTTGCAATGGGAAGAGGTGATTTGTGATGGGTTCGATCTTGCCGTGTCCTCACCCAGTGACAGAAGGGGTAGCGAGGCACGCATGTATCGTTGCTATTAAGGACAAAAAGATGGGGTCTATTCCTACATGAATAGATCTTGTCTACATAATCTCATTGTTCTTATTGCATTACTCCGTTTCTCCATGAACTTAATACACTAGATGCATGCTGGATAGCGGTCGATGTGTGGAGTAATAGTAGTAGATGCAGGAAGGAGTTGATCTACTAATCTTGGACGTGATGCCTATATACATGATCATTGTCTTGGATATCGTCATAATTATTTGCTCTTCTATCAAGTGCCAAACAGTAACTTGTTTACCCACCGTATGCTATTTTCTTGAGAGAAGCCACTTGTGAAATCTACGGCCCCCGGGTCTATCTTTTATCATATTGTTTTCAGATCTATTATTTCAAAAATCTAAAAATACCTTTCTGCACTTTTTCTTTATTTATTTTATTTTGTGTTTTCGCTAGATCTATTTATCCAATCTCATACAATTTTATCTATCTTTTTACCAAGGAGGGATCGACAACCCCTCTTACGCGTTGGGTTGCAAGTATTTGTTATTTGTGTGTAGGTACCGTTTACATAGTGTTGCTTGGTTCTCCTACTGGATTGATAACATTAGTTTCATAACTGAGGGAAATACTTACCGTTGTTGTGCTGCATCATCCTCTCCTCTTCGGGGAAAATACCAATGCAGATACAAGCAATCAATTAGTTTCATTCAAATCATGCAAATTAGAGTCCAAAACAAGAGCACAAGTGTTTGGAAATGTAGATATGATGGAGACATATCAGTGACAAATCATGGAGACTCTCTATGTGAAGAACATGGTGCTACTTTGAAGCACAAGTGTAGTAAAGGATAGAAACATTGCCCCTTCTCTATTTTTTCTCTTTTTTAGAACAATATCATGAACCTCATCCACAATTTTTTGACCACTTGTCAGTCTCCATCATTATTTTTATCACTGGCACAATGCTCTAATAATGATGATCATCACACTTTTATTTACTTACAACTCGATAAACTGAATGATATGACTACATATGAATGCCTCTGGCAGTGTACCAGGATGTGCAATGATCTAGCATAACATGTATAACAATGACGAACGGTGGCTGTGCCACAAATATTATGTCAGCTCTATATGATCATGCAAAGCAAAATGACAATGAATGCCCAAGTCATGTGAATAGTAACCATGGAAGTTGTGTGGCAATATATCTCGGAATGGTGGCTGTTTTGAGGAAGGATTTAATAAGGTTTATGTGTGTTAGAGCGTGTCATATCACGGGATTTGGATGCACCAGCGAAGTTTGCACCAAGTCTCAAGGTGAGAACGGGCAATGCACGGTACCAAAGAGGCTAGCAAAATATGGATAGCTAGAAGTGCTTTCATCCACAAACTCACATTAGTCATAAAGAACTCAAATACTTATTGTGGAAGTTTATTAGCCCTCGAGGCAAAGTACTACTCGCATGCCCCTCGGGAGGAGGTTTGTAGGAGTTAACCATCACGTGCCCCCGACCCGAACAACACAAAGGATATCCATCAGGGATACAGTGCGCTCAAACTTCCCCGCTATGCCAATACTGACACTTTAATGAAATAGTGAAACACAAACTTTAACATCTATACTTTACTAACCAATGTTTATTAACTAGTACTTCCATATTATAACATCAATATCGTTGAGCATACGCTTCGCATTCAGCGATCTACATGAAAGCTTTTATTATACCACTCTTGTATACCTATCATTTTTAGACTAAACATATAGCTCGTGCAAATTACCACTTCCTATTTAACTCTCAATAGATATAAGTGAAGCATGAGAGTGCAATTAATTTTCTATAAAATATAAGTATCATCGTGCTCTAAAGATTTAAGTGAAGCACATGAGCAAATTGCCTTAACTCAAAAGATACAAGTGAAGCACGAAGAGCATTCTAATAAATTATGATGAATGTGTGTCTCTCTCAATAGGTGTGTCCATAAAAAAAGATTGTGGAAAACAAGCAAAGAAAATAAAACTATAGCACACGATGCTCCAAGCAAAACACATACCATGTGATGAATAAAAATATAGCTCCAAGCAATATAACCGATAGATTGGACATAAAAGAGGGGATGTCATCCGGGGAATCCCCAAGCTTATACGCTTGAGTCTTCCTTGAATATTACCTTGCACTACTGCAGGATGCTGCTAACGCGACACTACAATCAGAGACCCTTCGACGAAACTATGTGTGATGCATTAATCGCAAACGGTGATGTAAAAAAACCATCAAAAAAGATGCAAAACATTTGTGATGGCGGAGACATCAAACACGATTCGAATTATAGTTGTGTGTGTGATTCGTGGCATACAGTTCACTCGAAGGAACTATTTGCGATGAGCATAACAACAGAAACGGTCAGACAGATGAAGGTGTGTGCGATATACAGCATACAGTTCACTCGGATGAACTGTTTGTGATTAGACAACTCAACATAAACGGTCAAACATATCAAGGTGTGTGTGCGATATACGGCATACAATTCACTCAGATGAACTATTTTATATAAGGCAACACAACAGAAACGGTCAGCCAAATCAAGGTGTGTGCGATTGACAGCATATATTTCACACGGATGAACTATTTGCGATTAGCCGCAACAAACAGAAATGGTCAGACAGATAAGGTGTGTGCACTAGACGGGCACACATTCTAATTAAAAGAAGCGTGCGCGATGGTAATAACAAGCGCGCACGGTTAATGGAACAAGTCGAGTGTTGACATCGCCTATTGCAGTGCACCCTATGGTGCAAACGCCACGTACGCATCCAAGAACGCGTGCCAATGTTAGGCCATCTGGGAATCGTGCCGCACTTCAAAAATAGAACCGTCAATAAATTTTGAGCTTGCTTCCCGTCACATTCAAAATTACTACCACGCTATATTTAACTACGAACTTGTTCACACCGATCAAAACCTAAACAGTTTCCCACTTAGCAGCGTGTTACTCGGTTATAAATACTACCTACTCCAAGATGACTGCACATTCCTCCTCAATCCCTCATCAACAAAAACAAACAAGTCTTTCATCGTCGTTCCCTTGTGTCTGTGCTACTTCTTGAGCTTGTGTTGGTTTTTCCCTTGAAGAGGAAAGGGTGATGCAGCAAAGTAGAGATAAGTATTTCCCTCAGTTTGAGAACCAAGGTATAAATCTAGTAGGAGGTACACGCAAGTCTCCAATCTATGCACCTGCACAAACAATCAAACACTTGCACCCAACGCGATAAAGGGGTTGTCAATCCCTTCACGGTCACTTGCAAGGATGAGATCTGATAGAGATGGATATAAAAGATTACTAAAACGTAAAACAAAATAAAACTAAATAAATTGCAGCAAGGTATTTTTGGGTTTTTTGGTTTATAGATCTGAAAATATATGATCGAAAATAGACCCGAGGGCCATAGGTTTCACTAGAGGCTTCTCTCATGAAAGAAAATAATACGGTGGGTGAACAAATTACTGTCGAGCAATTGATAGAAAAGCGCAAAGTTATGATGATATCCAAGGCAATGATTATGAATATAGGCATTACGTCCGTGTCAAGTAGACCGACTCCTGCCTGCATCTACTACTATTACTCCACACATCGACCGCTATCCAGCATGCACCTAGAGTATTAAGTTCATAAGAACGGAGTAACGCCTTAAGTAAGATGACATGATGTAGAGGGATAAACTCAAGCAATATGATAAAAACCCCATCTTTTACCCTTGATGGCAACAATACAATACGTGCCTCGCTACCCCTACTTTGTCACTGGGTGAGGACACCGCAAGATTGAACCCAAAACTAAGCACCTCTCCCATTGCAAGAAGAACCAATCTAGTTGACCAAACCAAACCGATAATTCGAAGAGAAATACAAAGATATCAAATCATGCATATAAGAATTCAGAGAAGATTCAAATAATATTCATAGATAATCTGATCATAAATCCACAATTCATCGGATCTCGACAAACACACCGCAAAAAGAATATTACATCGGATAGAAATCCAAGAACATCGAGGAGAACATTGTATTGAAGATCAAAGAGAGAGAAGAAGCCTATTGGTGCAATATCTTCCTACCTTGTGTTTTGAAGATTGTTGACAGAAACAGGTATGGACTAATTTGTTTGCTAGTGCACATAGAGAGAAAAGTCCATACACAATCAAAGAGAATGTTGTCTCCGGTGCTGAGTTCGAGGAACTTCACCGAAGCATATCTGCGTTCCAGAGAAGAACAAGCTACATCTGTTGTAGTGATAGAGTTGAGAAGATTAATGTGAAGAAATCGACCCCTCGAAAGTTTTCTGCTAAAGCGAAGCTTTTGTTTCGAATACTGTCGTCCGAAGGAATTGACCGCAGCGATTGAAGTCGAGACGAAATGAAGATTTAGCATTCATTTAGTCTTTCTTCTTTCAGTCTTTTGAGTCATAGGACCTCCGTACTATTAAGATGGGTATAGGTTCTCGATGCCTAGATCAGCTGTGATGCTTAGCTAAAACCTATGAAAGCTGTGTGAGAAATCTCTTTGTGTTCTGAGTAAATACTTGCCAGCAAGAGACTGTGATCATCTTCGCTGTGAGAGATTTGCCTCGGACCGAGGAGTTAGCATTTCTTGCTCCGCAAGAAATGTTACCGTTGTGCTCAAATCCGACCGTTGGAATCGTGTCATTCGGCCATTGGCTGAAGCCGATGTCCAATTTGGTCTTTTCCCATCTGGGAAGGCTGCGGCTATAAATAGCCACCCCGCTCCAACATTGTTAGTTGGCTGCTCCACTTGAGATTTCTGAGAAGATTGATTTGAGAAACCCCTCTCTGAGTGATTTGAGTTTAAGATCAACCGAGAGAAAACCAAGAGCCCAAACTTAGACAGTGGTTTAGCATCACAGCAGTTCTGAGTGAGAGTTCTTGTACCTGTTACTCTTGAGAGCTGCGCACTCTCTAGACGGATAGGTTTGGCTTCGAGTGTTGAAGAGTTGTTGTCTTCACCGAGCCTGATCTTCAGCAACCAAGAGTGATTGTGGTTCGCGAAGGTCGACCGAAGGTTTGGAGATCGCCGACAAGGATCTACCACGAGTGAAATCAACCTGAGTCTGATCAGCTCTGTGTCGAAGGAGAATAGGGTGAAGAGAGTTTATCTTCCGTGTTAAGTCACAGCCCCTCCAACCAGACGTAATCCTTTGGCAGAAGGGTGAACTGGTCAACCAAATCTCTTGTCGCCTTTGAGCACCACTGGTTCTATCTATTCTACTGCATTTCTTTCAGCAGTTTTCATTCCTGCTCTATGCCACTAGATTCTCTGATCATTGTTTGTTCTGTGTCTTTCATCCTATGTAGTCGTGTCAAATACTCACTTAATCTTCATTGATATTCCTACGTTGTTAGTCTGTATCCTTGTTATCTTGTGTGTTTCCTTCAGTCTCAATTATGTTTTGTTTCATTCTGTTACACCTGTTTGCTTGTTGCATAACCCTCATCGTAGTTAAACCCATTGTCCATCAAGCTCGCTCTGTCGTAAATGCCTTTCTCAATGAATATGCCTCTGATGAAGAAATATGATTCGGTGCATTTCCCTCTATACTCTATTCCGCTGCGGTGTTGGATTAAGTTTCAAAGCTTTCGAAAGAAAATTTGAATCTCCCATTCACCCCCCCCCCTCTGGTCGATATACTCTTGGTCCTAACAATTGGTATCAGAGTGGGTACTCCATGTATCTGTTTATTAAAGGTCTAATGTTCTTGGAGTTTTGAGTATGTCGCTTGCAGGTAGATCCTCGCACTCTGAAAGGTTTCCCATCTTTGATGGAAATGACTATCTATACTAGAAGGAACGAATGAGAATAAGAATTCAAGCCGTCAACTATGATCTGTGGTAGATTATAGAAGAAGGCTACATCATTCAGCAACAAAACAATTTGTCCTCCGATGATAAGGAAAATCTGAAGTTGGATGCTCAAGCGAAAGATATCATATGTGGTAGTCTATCAAAAGACATATTCTTTCAATTTCACCGGCTCAACACTGCAAAGCAAATCTGGGATGCTCTTAACAGTGTTCATGAAGAATTTGTCGCTCGCTCAGATCCTCACTAAAATGCTACGAGCTATGTTCACTGGATTCAGAAGCCTACGCAAGGAAAGTGTTATGGAACTCACTGATCGACTGACAAACATTGTTGAAAGGCTACATCAGCGAGGAGTAACTGATATCACTGATAGAGAAGTAGTCAACAAGCTTCTGAGTGCACTTGATGAATCCTTCGATCTTATCATGTCTGAAATCAAACAAAGACCTGACTATGAAGAGCTTCACTATGTTGAGGTCATGACACTGCTTTCGATTCATGAAGAAAAGATGGAGTTGGAAAATGCAAATAAAGAATCTTCTTCGGAAAGTGATGAAGAAATTCTCTCACACTATGGCAGTTCTGAAGACGAAGAAGATGTCAAAAATCAACACACCATCACTCAAGAACTTGAAATGCTCACACAAAGACTGAGTGATCTAAAGAGACACAATCTTTATCTCGTCAATGATGAAGAATTTCATGCACCAGAATCATCAAGAAGACGATTGCCTCCAAAAGATATGAAGTGCTTCAAATGCAAATTCTACGGCCACGTCATTGCTAATTGCCCTGGTATCGTGGTTCGACACGATCACCTATCGGGCCATCGGCCCCTTTGTGGTTCGGCAAGGGGGAAGGGCACGTTGCACAAAGAGCGGAGGTCGTAGAACAGCACGGCAATGATGACGCGAGTGGTTTTTACCCAGGTTCGGGCCGCCGCGAGGCGTAAAACCCTACTCCTGCTTTGGTGGATTGAGTGGAAGACCGTGGCGAACGCGCAGTGCTCAAGCCCGGCAAGGTCGCCTCAGGGAGAGCAGCTACGCGTGTATGAGTGTACAAGGGTCCGAATCATTTCTAAGGTTGCCTCGGCCCTCCTTTTATAGGTAAAGGGGTTACCACAGTGGCAAAACAGTCATTATCCAGTGATTAGATAGCCACAGTGCTATCATACCTAACTCTGCAGATAGGACAAGGTGCATTAAATCCACCGCTTAGTGTCACATTGTGGATGCAGCCCGGCAAGCCTTGCCGTGCCATTCAACCACCTTCTCGCCTGCCTGCGTGACACGCCTCTGGACGGGTGTCATTTAGGGGTGATCTTCCTCAGGAATGGCTGCCACGTGTTGAATGACTGCCACTTATTCACTAGAGGGCTCGACACCGCACTGATAGGCGACTTGCGTCGTTGTGAGGTGGAGTGGTGGAGCCCTGGCGGGATAGCAGGCCGCCAGCATCCCGGCAACCCTTGCCGGGGCGGTCTTGGGACTTGCTCTTGGGGTGGCCTCGACCTGACCAGGCTCGCCTTCCCGGCAAGGGAGGCTTTTTCCCTTGGTGATATCTTGCTGTCTAGGCTAGTCTTGGTCTTCTTGATCCGCCTTTGATTCTTCAAAGAGCTATCTCTCCCGCTTGGCCTTGTCTTGGATGCTGGAACCTTGCCCTTGAGCCTGTGTACAGTCAGGGCGACATACACCAGGGTTTGTTGCACCGACAGGAGCCCTGGGCCTGGCCCGAACGCACTGCTAAGCATCGTCAGGGTAGGCCCTATCTAGTACACAGGCGAAGAGTTTGTGGTAGCTCATCCTTCGATATTTTCTCTGCCTCTTCATCAATCAATGCTTGAGTCAGTTTCTGGTTTTTTCATGCGTCGAGCAAGACGTTATGGGGGAAGTTTTAAGCCACGATCCGTGGCTACCCACGTCCCACGTTCATGGAGTGGAAACTGCCATTCTACTAGCTTCTCCGCTTCTGGCGTTTCTGCCATGTATGCTGCATGCATTGCGCAGGGTTGGTGGCGGACGCGGGGAGCGCGGAAATGTGTGCCATGGCAGAAAGCCAGGCGCCTTGGATTGGCGCACAAGGTCGGCCCTGATTCCACGAGCCGTTGGAGGTGCGGAGGAGCCGGATTGGCAGAGCGGGGCAGTTGGCCCCTTGGTGAGGGGCCAGCCCCTGGCCCTGTTCGCCTATAAAGAGGGAACGTGGGCAGGGTGCTGGATCACACCCATCTCCTCCTCCTCTCTCCTGGCATCGTTTTTCCATCATAGTGAGGGGGAGAGGTCGTGGTGGCACTCCAGTGGTGGCGACGAGGGCTTCTGCTCGACAGCGCCTCCCTCCTCCTGTTGGGGACGCGGGAGCGGAGCCCGTTGTGAGGGGAGGCGGGAGAGGACGAGGTCATGGTCGCCGCGGCGCTCGGGGTCGAGGAGGACGAGGCGGTGCTTTGATCGCACCTCCTCTGGCTGCTCAAGACCCTAATGATGGCCACATCGAGAACCAGCCACTGGAGTTCATCGTCAAGCTACGAGGGCCCCCCGCGCAGCCGTCTTCGGCTTCCTACTCCATTTGCAAGGGTGATGGAGATTGAGCAGCCGCCGGGGTTGAGGCTGCACATGAGGGGCTGCTGTAACGGCAGCATGCGGGCAGACATGGAGTTCCCCGCTCCTCATGTCATGCTTCTCCGGCATGGCTGGAAGACCTTTGCCCATGCCCATAGCTTGGCGGCTAGGCACGTCCTCCATTTCAAGTTAATGGACGCCACCCTGCTCTCCGTCAAGGTCTTTGGACGCTCGGGTGCTCGCTTAGGGTGCTGCGCGGAGAGCTCGACTGACGACAAAAGCTCCTCCTCGAGCGACAGTGATGAGGAGGACAGTGACGGCAATGACGACGGAGCCGGTGGGGAGGACGACGGCTCCGACTCCGGCTGAACACCAGCCGCACCGTCACCGTCAGCCGGCGGCACCGCCATCTGCACCTGCATCTCTTCCTCGGCAAGGCTATTTGCCGGGGTGTTGGGTGCGGGTGGCACCCTTGCCTCCTCCAGCAGTCTTCCAGCTGGACCCTGGCAGGCTTCCTCGTGGCTCCAGCTTCGTTTGCCCTGCCGCTTCCTGTTAGCCCTGGTGGCGGTGATCAGGGCGTCGCCTAGTCGCTCCCCCCATCCATCACCTTCGCTCGCGCCCTCTCGATCTTGTCAGACTCCGTCTCGCGGGTTCTGACGAGGTCGGGCTGGGCTTCTGCCCAGGTACTCCTTTTGCCCTCTTCGCCTCCCGCAGTAGTTCCTAGGAGGAGAGGGACAAGAAAGGGATTACGGGGCACTTATCTTTTTTCAGTCTAAGACATGTAGGCATTTGCCAAACTTTAGTCTCAAATATGTAATCTTCTTTATCCATGTTTGTGTTTTGTAAGATATGTACTTGCTTATTCGCATATTAATGAAAAAGACAAGCTTTGCCGGGTAATTGTGCATGTATTATGTCCATGCAGAGGTGAGATGCCTCTATACATTTAAGTAAACAAGTTATCTCCGGCAAACTATCCTGCCGGTTCCTTCCGTTTGTTGCCGCGGGGCTTAGCCTGCCGGGCTCAAAACTATGGAAAGGGACCAGCCCCTTGTCAAACCTCCTTCGTCAAAGGCCACTACAACCACGTTGAGCGAAGCAACGTTCGGGACAAAGGATGGGAGCACCTATGCTTCGAAGGCGACAAGGTTTTCATATGCACAAGTTTTCATCTTACAGAACATTTATGGACAAGAAGGAACTTATCTGTTTGGCTTGTCGGGGACCGATATGTAGGCTTGTCTTCGTTTCTTCTCTTTGGGACCGAGCACGCGGCAAGAGCCCTGCGGTTAAATGTAGAGGAAAACAATGCTACATATGCCCTTATCTACATGATCATGCCATGCTCATGTTATGCTATGCATGCATGCAAGTTTTTGGGGCCCCCAGCGCTTCATTTATTTATCTGCTGCTCAGGGTCTACGCCTGGCTTTGTACAAATGGTTACATGCAGCATCGACAAAGCTTGTACAAAAGGGTGGCTACCGGGCAGGGCCCGACAGCCGCGCCTTACGGGTAGAACTTACGGAGATGCTCAATATTCCATGAGTTTTGCAATTGAATGCCATCTCCAGTCTCCAGACGGACTGCGCCAGGTCTGGTGACTCGTACCACCCGGTAAGGGCCTTCCCACTTTGGCATCAACTTGTTTGTACCCTTGGCGGACTGAACGCGCCTAAGGACAAGGTCGCCTTCCTCAAGGCTCCGGGGATAAACCCTGCGGCTGTGATAGCGGCGCAGGGCTTGCTGATAGCATGCAGCACGCGTAACAGCCCGGAGATGGTTCTCCTCGAGGAGCACGACATCGTCATGCCGGTGCTGCTCTTGCTCTACTTCATCATAGGCAAGTACTCGAGGTGACCCGTATATGAGTTCTGTGGGGATCACTGCTTCTGCCCCATAGACTAGGGAGAAGGGAGTCTGCCCGGTAGCTCGATTTGGTGTCATACGAAGGGACCAAAGAACCATCGGCAGCTCATCAATCCAGCGCCTGCCGCATTTCTGCAGCCTATCAAATGCTCTTGTCTTGAGTCCTCGCAGCACTTCAGGGTTCTCCCTCTCAGCTTGTCCATTGCGTCTGGGATGAGTAACAGAGGCAAATGAAACCTTGCTTCGGAGGGCTTGAACGTATTGCATGAAGGCGCGGCTCATGAACTGGGTGCCGTTGTCAGTGATGACCCTGGCGGGTACTCCGAAGCAGCACACCAGTCCTTTCTGAAACTTGATAGCTGACTGTGCGGTCACCTTCCTCACGGGCTCCACCTCCGGCCACTTTGTGAACTTGTCAATGGCGACGTACAAGAACTCAAAGCCCCCGGTAGCACGGGGGAAGAGGCCCAAGATGTCAAGCCCCAGACCGAAAAGGGCCATGACAAAGGGATCATCTGGAGAGCTTGAGCAGGTTGATGGATATTCTTGGAGTGGAACTGGCAGGCTTCACATCTGGTGACTGGCTCGATTGCATCTTGGAGGGCCGTGGGCCAGTAGAAACCTTGCCGGAAAGCTTTTCCAACCAAGGCCCTTGATCCAATATGCAAGCCGCATATGCCTTCGTGTATCTCTGCTAACAGTTCCTTCCCCTTTTCCCGGCAAATGCACATCAATTTCACACCGTTGGGCCTCCTTCTGTATAGTGCGTCATCGACGAACTGATACATACTGGCCCTCCGGGCTACTCTTTCAGCTTCTTCTTGCTCTTCGGGAAGTTCTCCTGTTTGGAGGTAACGGACTATGTGTCGCACCCAAGTTGGAGCCTGAGGCTCGACAACAAGGATCAGCGGCACCTCCTCGTTCGTGGGAGCGCACGCCTCAACCGCGAGGATTGGTAGTTCAGCGGGAGGGTGCTGCTCGCCAAGCAAAGTGGAGTTGTTCCCGCCAACCTCTCTGCCGGGGGCTTCTGGAAGCTCTGCCAGGCCAGGCTTGCCAGAGTCCAGTTTGCTCCTCTTTCTGGCCATTGTTTCCAGGGATACGGAGGGCTAAGTCAGGTGGAGAACAAAAGTCCCTGGTTCCACAGGAAGCTTTTGCGCAGCGCACTTTGACAGATGATTAGCAATGCTGTTTTTCGCACGGGGTACGTGCTCTGTTTGCAATCCGTCAAAGCGCTCCTCCAGCTTTCTCACTTCCTCTACGTATGCCTCCATCAATGGACTCTGATAATCCTTGTTCACTTGCCTCACCACAAGCTGCGAGTCTCCTCGTATGATCATCTTCTTAATCCCCAACTCTATCGCGATCCTGAGCCCGGCAAGGAGTCCTTCATACTCTGCAATCTTGTTAGTTGCCTTCTCCCGAGGGAAATGCATCTCGATCACATACTTGAGGTGCTCTCCAGTGGGTGCTTCAAGCAGCACGCCAGCTCCTGCACCTCGTAGTGAGAAGGCACCATCAAAGTACATGATCCATTCTTGGGGTGCTTCCTTGCTAGGGATAACTATTTCCAGTGCCTCTTCGTCTGGGGTAGGTGTTCACTCCGCAATAAACTCTGCCAGTGCTCTGCTCTGAATGGTTGATGTGCTCTCAAACTTCAAACCAAAGCTTGACAACTCCAAAGCCCATTCCACTATTCTGCCGGTGGCTTCAGGGTTCCTTAGTATGTGTTGCAAGGGGAAGCGGGTGACAACCGTGATCTCGTGGACTTGGAAGTAATGGTGCAGCTTCCTTGAGGCCATGATGAGGCCAAAGATCAACTTTTGCATGCCAGAGTACCTTGACCTAGCCCCCTGTAGTAGGGAGCTGACAAAGTACACTGGCCGCTGCACCACCTTCTTCCTTGCCGTGATCCTGGAATAGTCTCTGTCGCTTCGCTCCCCTTTGTCCTGATCTGCATCTGACCTTGCTGGGACGAGTTCACTTTCCCCTCCGGAGAGGACGGTAGCCGCGGCTGCTCCCTCATCTACCTCCTGTTGTGCCACCAATGCCGCACTGACCACTTGATTGATTGCTGCGAGGTATAGCAGCAACGGTTCTTGTGGTTTAGGAGCGACTAAGGTGGGAACAGAGGAAAGATAGGTCTTCAAATCTTGGAGCGCAGCTTCTGCCTCCAGGGTCCACTCCACGGGCCCTGCCTTCTTCAAGATTTTGAAGAACGGCAAGGCACGCTCGGTAGACCTGGAAATGAACCTACTTAGCGCGGCAACACATTCAGTCAGACGCCTCACATCTTTAACTGTCTTGGGTGCTTGAATCTGCTCGATCGCCTTGATCTTGTCGTGGTTGGCCTCTATCCCCCGGTGGGACACAAAGAAGCCAAGTAGCTTGCCGTAAGGAATGCCAAACACACAATTCTCTGGGTTTAGCTTCAAGTTGATCTTGCACGGATTTGCAAAGGTCTCTTCCAAGTCCTGAATGAGAGTTGACTTGTCCTTGGTTTTGACCACTATGTCATCCATGTAAGCTTCAATATTCCTGTGCAGCTGGGACTCAAAACCAATTTGTACTGCTCTTGCAAAAGTGGCTCCAGCACTCTTCAATCCAAAGGGCATCCGCATGAAGTAGTACGTGCCACAGGGGGTTATGAACGCTGTCTTCTCTTCATCTTATTTGGACATGAACATCTGATGGTACCCGGAGTAGGCATCCAAGAAGGAAAGCAGATCACACCCGGAGGTGGAGTCCACAATCTGGTCAATGCGTGGCAAGGGGAATGGGTCCTTCGGGCATGCTTTATTTAGATCTGTGAAACCTATGCAAAGCCTCCATTTCCCATTCGCCTTGCGCACCACCACTAGATTTGCCAACCATGTCGGGTGCAATACTCCTCTGACCAAACCAGCTGCCTCAAGTTTCTTGATCTCCTCGGCAATGAACTGCTGCCGCTCCAAGGCTTGCTTCCGGACCTTCTGCTTGACAGGCCGGGCATGAGGGCAGATAGCAAGGTGGTGCTCGATTACCTCCCTGGGAACACCGGGGATGTCAGATGGTTGCCAAGCAAACACATCGACATTCGCCCGCAAGAAGGCAACAAGCACACTTTCCTATTTGTCGTCAAGGGTGGAGCTGATAGTGAATGTACCATCAGCGCCAACCAGCCCTGCCGGGACCTTCTTCACAATGGGTGCAGCAACCTTGGATCTCTTGCTAGTAGAACTCTCCGGCAAATCATCGACGGGTGCAGCATACTCCGGAGAGACGCGCTTCCCGGATTCCTTGCCGGCATCCTTGCTAGCTTTTCTCCCTTGTTTGTATTCCTTGGCGGGTACTGTGGCCTCCGCGGCCTCGGCAGCAACCGCATCCCAGTATATCTTGTCCACGCATATAATTGCGTCCTTCTTATCTGATGGGATGGAAATAATGCCCATTGGTCCTGGCATCTTCAAGGTATTGTAGGCATAGTGGGATGCCGCCATGAACTTTGCCAGTGCAGGTCGTCCAAGTATCCCATTGTACGGCAACAAAAGCTCAACCACATCGAACACAATTTTCTCAGTCCGGAAGTTCAATTCTCCTCCAAATGTCACCGGCAGCGTGATCTTCCCCTTTGGACAACTCCTGCCGGGGTTGATTCCTTGAAACGTGCGAGTAACCTTGAGCTCTTCATCTGTTATCTGTAGCTTGCTGAGCACCTTGGGGGAAATCAGATTCAACCCGGCCCCGCCGTCAACCAACATCTTTGTGACCTTGAGGTTGCGAATTGTTGGTGAAACCAACAATGGCAAGCACCCTACCGCAGTGGTGCGGTCAGGGTGATCCTCTTCGTCAAACATGATGGGCGTGCGAGACCATTTGAGCGATTTCCGCGAATCTGGTGTTGGCTCCACAGCATTGACCTCACGTGCCCATTGTTTCAGTTGGCGGTGGGAGGAGTGCAAGGATGCACCTCCGTCAATGCACAGGGCGTCAGTGGCTTTCTGGAACTCTTGCTCGCTGGTTTCCTCTTCATCCCTCTCATCGCTTTCGTCACCACATTCCTTCTTCTCAAGACCTCTGGCAGGTTTCTCTTGACATTGGGGAACCTTGACGGGGTGGCCTCCTCGGCCGCCTCGGCCCTTCCCGCCAATGCCATCTTGGTCTCTCTCCTTGTCGTGCTTCTCGTACTCAGCTTTTTGCTTCTTGACGAGTTGCTCAACTTGATGACACTCTTGGAGATCATGGCCCTTGGTTCGATGGATCTTGCAGTACAGCCCATCTGCCTTCCCAGCCTTCTCGGCAGCCGCAGCTTCCCGACAATCAGTGCACGCGGCAACTTCCTAGCCTGGAGCCTCGGTCTTGGCCTTCTTGTCGGAACTAGGAGCGCTTGATCCTTCAACAACCAGCACTGCTTTATCATTGTGCTTCTTATTGTGTTTCTTGTTCTTCTTCTTCTCGCTGGCAGCATTGTCATCATCTTCTGAGTCGACATCAACGCCATCCTCTTCTCCGAGGAGACGCTTCCCCTCCTCCGTATGGGCACACTTATCCTCCAAGGTGTAAAGCTCGTTCACAATCTTGGGCAATCGGACGTTCATTTTGGAACGTATCCTGCGGTTGTGCACATTGGACTGGAATGCGGCAATCACAGCTGCCGGTGGATATCTGGAATGTTCCTATGCACCCAGCTGAACCTCTGCATGTACTTCCGTAAACTCTCCCCTTCCTTTTGTGGGAGCTGCAAATCGCTGGGCCGTCCTGGTTCTTGGTGGCCACCCGTGAAGGCACCAACAAACTCATGGCACAGATCAGCCCAAGTCGAGATGGAGTTCTCCGGCAAGTGCATCAACCAAGACCTCACATTTGGCTTGAGCGCCAAAGGGAAGTAGTTGGCGAATATATTTTCATCTCTTCCCCTGGCGGCTTGAATAGCAATGGTGTAGTTGCTCAAGAACTCTGCCGGGTTCAGTCTTCCATCATATTTTTCTGGTATCTCTGGCTTGAACATACGGGCAGATGGCCAACGGACTCGCCGCAGCTCACGAGTGAAGGCAGGATACCCAACCTCGAAGGGTAGGTATCCGTCTCCACCGAGCGCAGGTTCATCGACGTTGGGGCCATTGCGCCTGTCGGACTGGCGGTGGGTTTCGCGGTGCTGTTCTATGGTGACACGCGCGTCTTCCATCCGCCTGTCCTCCAGGACCTGTCGCTGATCTCGATGGGCTCGAGGATCAGACGAAGCCATCGACACCTTGTCGTGTTCCAGGTTATGCGACTCTGGCCGCGGCCCTTGCGCTGGCTGTCGCGGGGGAGACTGCACCGTGAGGTTGGCCCCTTCAGCATGGCCAGCGGCTCGGGCCGTTGCCGCTGCTTGCAGATGCCGTGGCGAGCCCGCCCGTTGCGATCCCCCTGCCTCAGTGAAACCAATCAAACTCTGAATGGTGGCTCTCCATTCATCCATTTGGTCGGCAGCTGGCGGGAATCTCAACAGGAGCTGGGCTCGAGCCATGGCCTCCGAAGCAGTGCTTGGCATGGACGACGACACAGATCACGACGTCGCCCGACTCCTGACGGTACCGGCCGTGGTGGCGTCGCGCTCTCATCATCGTGAGCCAGTCGCGAGGGCGGCGTGACGATGAGAAGGACGCACTTGGGGGTTGACGTCTCCGTTCAGCGCTTCATCTTGATTGCCTTGTCCTAGGGAAGGCGTGCGTCTTGTAGCTGGGGCGGCTAGGAGGTTGCGGTTCGGGCCGGAGCGGGTGCCATCGTTGCGGCTGTGTTCTCAAGTGAGGTGGAGAGGCAGGGATTGGATGTTCTCCCCTCCCGCATCTTGTGGAGCGTGGCCGCTAGGATGTTGTTGACGCTGTCCTCCTCCGGCGCCTCCCGCTCCCACCTCTGCCACGGGAGGAACGACGACGGCGTCGCCTGCGCTGGTCGCGTTCCCCGCGGCGTTCGCGTCCCCCGACGCCACCGCAGCCCCCATGGGATCAGTGGCCGCGTGCGAGGGGGCCTTCGAGGTGGAAGGATGGGCTGCTGCACCGGACTTTTTCTTGGGCGCCATGGGTGATGACGCCGTCGTCGAAGGAGATGGTGATAAAGATCGACGCGCTGTTTACGTCCTCGGGTTCGCACAAGCGCTCCCCCCTACCTGGTGCGCCAAAGATGTCGTGGTTCGACACGATCAACTATGGGGCCATCGGCCCCTTTGTGGTTCGGCAAGGGGGAAGGGCACGTTGCACAAAGAGCGGAGGTCGTAGAACAACACAACAATGATGACGCGGGTGGTTTTTACCCAGGTTCGGGCCGCCGTGAGGCGTAAAACCCTACTCTTGCTTTGGTGGATTGAGTGGAAGACCGTGGCGAACGCGCAGTGCTCAAGCCCGGCAAGGTCGCCTTGGGGAGAGCAGCTACGCGCGTATGAGTGTACAAGGGTCCGAATCCTTTCTAAGGTTACCTCAACCCTCCTTTTATAGGTAAAGGGGTTACCACGGTGGCAAAACAGTCATTATCCAGTGATTAGATAGCCACAGTGCTATCATACCTAACTCTGCAGACAGGACAAGGTGCATTAAATGCACCACTTAGTGTCACGCCATGGATGCAGCCCGGCAAGCCTTGCCGTGCCATTCAACCACCTTCTCACCTGCCTGCGTGACACGCCTCTGGACGGATGTCATTTAGGGGTGATCTTCCTCAGGAATGGCTACCACGTGCTGAATGACTGCCACTTATTCACTAGAGGGCTCGACACCGCACTGATAGGCGACTTGCGTCACTGTGAGGTGGAGCGGTGGAGCCCTGGCAGGATAGCAGGCCGCCAGCGTCCCGGCAACCCTTGTCGGGGCGGTCTTGGGACTTGCTCTTGGGGTGGCCTCGACCTGACCAGGCTCGCCTGCCCGGCAAGGGAGGCTTTTTCCCTTGGTGATATCTTGTTGTCTAGGCTAGTCTTGGTCTTCTTGATCTGCCCTTTGATTCTTCAAAGAGCTATCTCTCCCGCTTGGCCTTGTCTTGGATGCTGGAACCTTGCCCTTGAGCCTGTGTACAGTCAGGGCAACATACACCAGGGTTTGTTGCACTGACACATGGTTGGGAAGGAAAACCTAGTAGCAGATGGAAATATCTTCACTGCAGTGGTTTTACTCGGATGGATCGTCATACTAAGCTCTCGAAGGAAATTACTCCTTCATCTTCTTCGATGAGACCAGTCACTGACGCGAAAGCCAGAGCATTCATCGAATCAAATATGAAGAGGATGTCACGGCTAAACAGAGCATATGCAGATTTGACAGTAGAATATGAAGATGAAGCCATGGATACTGAATCCGATGAGGAAGAATTCTACAAGAGGATTGGGAGAAGTAATGCCTATGTTGCTATTGAATCATCGAAGAAATTCAGCGAATCAGATACTAATGATGATGCTTCAAGTGATGATGATTCGAGCAATGATGAACCAATCATTTTTTGTCTCATGGCAAAATCTTCAAAGGATCAGGTATTTGCCAAATACCTAAGATCCATGAATGAATACTCTCCTGAATACATATCTTATGCCAAGCTGGTCAAAATTGCTAAATCTCAACATGATGAACTTGAAATGCTTGAAATAAATCTCAGAAAAACTGAAGGATTACTGGTCGAAGAGATGGAGAAGAATCAAAAGTTGATTGAAGAGCAAGATGTTGTTTTATCAACTATTGATAATCTTACCATTCGATATGACTCACTTGCAGTTGACTACGAGAGTTTATCAAATGAACTCCTTAACAGGAATCAAGAACTTGTGTCATGAAAGAGTCTCATAATGAATTGGCTTTAGAAAAAGCTTCTCTCTTCGCCGAGCAATCTGTTCAACTTCCTGATGGTTTTGTACCCCCATGCTTAACTTGCCTAGAACGTAGCAATGCAGATTCTCATGCTGAAACTTCTAATGCTGTGAAAGAAAATACCGCTACTACAAATGGTACCACTAACCCCTCTTCCGAGGATTTTGCTGCTCTTACTGAAGAAAACTGCAGGTTAAGAGGCTTACTTGAGACTGGAATGCTAAGGAGCCTGAAAGGGCATCAAACCTTATGTGATGTACTCAAGAAGTCTATACTTCACAAAAATCCTCAAAAGGAAGGATTGGGTTTCGAAAAGAAACTCAATGTGGATGGTTCGTACTGGACTCCCGAACAATATCCTCGTACAACTTGGATTTGAGCAAATAGTAAAACCCTCGAACCTGAAACTCTATCTGGTTATCTTTTACCCATGTCTGTTGACACTGACGAGTCAAATGACTCAAATTACAAACTCTTCAAGGAACAGAATGGTAAGGTTTTCGCTCGATATGTTGGAACTAACTGCAGGGTAGGCTCACCCAAGAAGCAATTTTGGGTGAAGAAAAATACCATTGAAAATCTATCTATTACAGCAAATTTGACTGTGTAGGATAATCCTCGACGAGGAAATGGCTACTATTCATAGCCTAATAGAAAGTCTTTATCGAATGATCATCACCCTCTTCTGCATCAGAAGGAGTACATGCGCATATCTTCTAATCATTATACTCATGCATCTGGAAACAACTTCCATGCCTATTCATATGATTATTATCATAGTGCTCAGGTGTCACGTAGAACACGCCGAAGAAATATCCCAAGCCAGGCGAAGCAAATGAGATCATCACCTCCCACACAGGTGTGGGTTGTGAAGAAGAACTAATCATTTCTTGCAGGAAACACTCTCAGGGATATCACACTCTCATCTCATGCCCTGAGTCCAATCCTTGTTGGTGCTCTCATATTCCCTGTCTTTATTCGTAGTGTTTTTGCTCTCTCCTTCAGTTGTTGTTGTGTTTTCGATTCGGTTCCTCTTCTATTTTTCTCTATGTTTTTTGTGTCACAAACATGCAGTTGATCCGAAGAAGATTTCTTTCCGACGTCCTTGGTCGCGAATTAAATCATCCTCAACATTATTATCTGTTTTGGCGCTTGCCTTTCCTAAAACCCTTCGACATTCAGTTCAGTTACCGAGAATTTCGCAGGGACGGTTGACACGTGCCCACGATCTCTTCATCATGATCTTGTTCGTTGAATGTGGAATGTCCCGGGTTTTTCGTCCGTAGATTTCGGAGTGGGCGGTTTGTCCTTCAGGCTATATAAACCCCGTCTTCGGGTCTCTTCTTCTCTAGCTCTCTCCCTGTTCAGCCTCAAACCCTACTCTCCATCTCCGCCCAAGCCCGAGCTCGAAGCAGCGTCGACGTCAAGCATCACCGTGAAACTCCGGTGAAGCTCCGTCACCATTGATCACGCCAGTGCAGTAACTTCTCCTTCCAGCGCTGCCGTAGTTGATCTGTCTCGCCAAGTTAGGGCATTCAGATCTGGCACTTGCTCTACTCACCTCCTGTTCTAGAGCAGTTCCTCCCGACGCGACTTTTCCTATGTTATTTCTTCGTGGTAGATATTCTAGGCTCAGTTAGTGATGACTTGTACAGTTTGTAGATGTCCCTCGTACTAGTCTCTAGATCTAGGGTTCACTGTGTATGCTCTTCGAAAGATTAGAGGATCGGTTATGTCGTCATCAGGCATACTGAAATTTACTCGATGATATCTTGCCAGTGCATGACTTGAATCCATTGGCTCTTCCTGTAAAACCATCTGTTTTGAGTTAAAATTTCCTCTGTGCATGCTTGTGACCCATTCTATGCTTTCTTTCGCATTTGTGTTTTTCTCTCAGAAGTGGTCATGGCAAATAGTTTGGATGAGCATTCTGGTTCAGAGGAAGAAATCCCTCAGCAGCCAAGGGTGGTTGTCAAAGAAAAATTGGTCGAAAGAAAATCTGCAAAGCCACCAAAAGCGCCGAAGAAAAAGGCCGAATCAGAATTTGCTGATGAAGTCGATGATGATATTCCCTCTGCTCACAGTCAGCCAGAAGATGAGCTAATCACAGATTCCAAGACCATGTTCTCAGATGGAAATCCCAAGAAGGGTGGCCAAGGAAGAGAAAGAAATACTGCAGCTGAGATGTCTGATCAGGAAACATACAGGACTCCACCTGGTGTGGAAACTGCTCAAGATAGGAACAACATATTGCAAAAGATTCGCCGTCACTGGGCGAAAAAATGGTTCAACTACGAGAACGTCCGACGGAAATACAAGATTCTGTTTGCATTTACTCCACCCTGGAATGATTGCATTGCAGAAGGATGCCTAGGGCAAGAAGATGAGAAAGTAAGGCCAGCACCACCTCCCAACGCTCATGCCGATTCTTTGAAAACCATAGCTGATTTTCCCGAAGAAGTTGCAAAGAAGGGAAAGGCAAAGGCTAAGCGTGAGGCTAGACTTGCGAAGAAGAACCAAGTTGAACAATGGAATGTTGAGCTGACTCAACAGGATGTGATTGAAAAGAAAGAAAGGGCGTCTGCCCGAAAAGAGAAGAAGAAGAGGAAGTCAGTTTCTTCTCGAGCTCCGAAGAAGTCTGTTGCAAGTAAGTCCAGAAAGGTTGCATCTGCCTCGTCTGATGAGGAATCTTTTGATGATAATGTTGGCGAAGAAATTCCCATGTATGATCAACGAGCATTGCTCGATAAGCCATGCCAAACCCCATCACCTGCCAAGAAGTCACCGCCTGTGAGATCTTCACCAAGGCTTGCACATGTTCCCTCGGATAAACATTCGGGTTCTGTTGCCCCAGTTGCCAAGAGAAAATTGATCATTGATGAGAAAGCTATTGTTTCTGCCAAGTAGGCGAAGAAAATCATTCCTGCTTCCATAGAGGAATATGATTTTGAGATGATATTCGACATCATTGAAGGTGCATCCTATGATGCCAATCCAGCTGAGTTGGGTAATTTGGGTCTGCCACAAGATGTTACCAAGATGGTAGCCAGGCACTTCACTGATCTGAAACAAATCACCAAAGAACTCAATCAGGCTGTCAAAGATAAGAAGCTTCTGGAGAAGATGAGGAGGGAAGCAAAATTTGAATCTGAAAGAAAAGATGTGAACAAGGCTATTCTTGAGATCTCCAAAGCTCTTACTACCATGAGAAATAACAAGATTGAGTGGCACTCCAGGATGAAGATGGATGTCTCTCAACTTTGTGATCGCAGAATCGAAGAGATTAAGCGTCAGGAAGATCTTGCTCGACGCAGGGAGAAAAAAGAAAAACGTCAGAGAGCTCGGGCTAGAGCATATAAGTCAAAAGAAGTCAAGGACCGTCGTGTCCAATCTACTTCAGCTGATGCTCCCATTGACACAAGTGCCCCACTACCTCAGATTCCACCATCCCCTCGTCCCGAGGAAGTGACCGAGCAATATGTTGAGGCTTTGGTAGTTCCTACCTCAGTCGAACAAGAAGCTGATGTTGTGGACATATATCTTGTCAATCCTGATGAAGTAAAAGCTGCACCTGAGCAAAATGCTCCTGAAGAAAAGATTAACGAAGAAATTGAAATGGAAAAGCTAGTCCCATCGCCAGTGAAGGATATTCAAGCCGAACCCTCCGGATCGACTAAGGAGGGAGAAAAGGTTGAGGGGGAGCAAGTTGCTGCCCAAGGTACTACCCCTACGGTCTCCTCATCTGGAGCTCCTGCCCCGATGGAGGTTGACCCTGCTCCTGGTTCTTTGGCTTCACAGCCGGAATAGGAAGAAAAGAAGTTTGAAGAGCCCATGGCTCACGAGGAGAAAGATGAAGAAGTTTTTGTGCCACCACCATTTGCTGAGTCACCGAAAGAAAAGGTCCTTGTGCCTGAGTCTGAGAAAGCCGCTGAAGGAGTTCTAGTGAAAGAAAATGATTGTCAGTCCAATGATCCCATGCCATCTGCTTCAGAGAAGGTTATGGTACCTCATGTTCCAGTGCAGCCCTCTGATGAGAACGCATCTGTAGCTGATGATGTTCAGCCGATGGAAATTAGCGAAGAAGTTTATCGAAAAAATCCTCAGGAATCTTTCCTGCTATTTTCATCTGATTATGGCCCCAATGGACCAACTTTCAATGAGCACCTTCACTCGTCGAAGCTTGCATTCTTTGGGGTAAGCCCATATGAAGGAGAAAGAACATCCTTGTCTCCGAGATTTTGGACTGAGGAGCAGGCAATATATTATGCTCTGATCTTGTTTGGCAAGCACAGGATTTTCAATCACAAGATGTTGAACTTCGCCAAGCTCAAAGGAATGCCATGCTTTGTAAGTGCATCTAGTGCCCCTTAGTGATTTTGGTGTATTGAAGACTTATAGGTTAAGGGTCTAATGTGTTTGTGAGTGTACACAGGTCTATAAGTCTATGAGGAGTTTGTTAATTACGATGAATGTCGACCCCTAAAAATGAATGTCTTCAACTGAAGACTTTGGTTTTCTTGAAGACTTTGAAAGTGAAGAAATTGGTGTGACCCTGAAGACTTGATATTCATGCGAGGATTATGAAGCGTGAAGACTTTTGTTTTCGTAGTTTCATTTTCTTCTTCTTGAGTCATAGGAAACACCGTACTGTTAAAGGGGGTCGAGGTAAAACTAAGGAAAAATTTCCAAGTGATGCTCAACTCAAAATCCTACACCTACCCAATCCTTTCGAGTGAAGCCATTGGAAATCTCATACAGTTTAGTCAAGTTCTTCAGTGACAGAGACGAAGTTCTTCTGTTCTCTGAGGAATTTGTTTTGACTGAGGAGTTAGAAATTCGCCAGTGCGGATTGCCTACAAGTGAGGATTATGATAGCCCTGAGGAATTTGATACTCAAATTTCCGACCGTTGCTGTGCTACGTGCCAGCTGTCCCAAAATATCCTACCCACCTAACGGTCATATCATTGAAGGGCATTTATGTCTTATCATGTCGGGCTGCTCCCTAGGCTATAAATAGCCGCCCCCTACAACCACTAGCTGGTTGGCTGCTCCAAGAAATAGATTGACACTTGTCATTTAGAGCATCCCATCCTCCGAGGACTTTGAGCGAAAATCATCAAGTGAGGAAAAACCCAAAAACCCAAACACCTACAAACCCAAAGTGATTGAGCATCACTGAAGAGATTGTTCCTGTGTGGAACCGATGCTTGTTACCTTTGAGGACTGTGCATCCTCCAGACGGTTAGGCGTCATGGTCTAGAGCATCCAAGAGGAAATTGTGGATTGCCGAGTGACCGAGTATGTGAAGGTTTGGAAGTCACCTGAAGACTTACCACGAGTGATTGGGCGAGGTCTGTGTGACCTTAGCTCAAGGAGAATACGGTGAGGACTGTGTGTCCGGGACTGTGTGTCCTCAGGTTTAAATACCTAGCCGCTCTAACCAGACGTACAACTGTCACAGCAGTTGGAACTGGTCTACCAAATCATTGTCTTCACCGAGCTACTGGTTCTATTTCCTCAACCCTTTCATTTCCTCGCATACTTGCTATGTATTTGATCATTACTGTTTGAAGACTTTGTCTGAAGACTTTCTCAATTTCCTCAGTTCAATTTCTTCAGTGAGTTTGTCTTCAGCCTGCTTATCATGTGTTTACGCTACTCGTACTCTGTGCTTGTTTTCATTTCATCATGATGACTGTGCTACTGCTCTGTTATGCTTGCATCTGAGCACTTATTCCGCTGCTAAGTAGTTCGTCGCTTAGGAATTTCCTCACCTTGAAATTCCTCAGTGACGAATTTGTAAAAATCGCCTATTCACCCCCCTCTAGTCGATATAACGCACTTTCAATTGGTATCAGAGCAAGGTACTCCCTTGTTCTGTGTGATTTTGGTTTAACCACCTGGAGTTTTAGTTATGTCGACTGCAGGCATGATCAAGGTCTCAGCTAGGTGTCCTACCTTCGATGGGACGGACTACCCCTACTGGAAGAACAAGATGCACATGCATCTTGAGGCAATTGACAACGATCTCTGGTATGTTGTGGAAAAGGGTGTTCCCTCTGTCACTCCTTCCCTAAACGCTGCTGATGTGAAGAGATTCAAGCAACTTGACTCTCAAGCGAAGAATATCATATGTGGCCATCTGGGCAAAGGGCAGTATGGCAGAGTGAGTGCTTTGGAGACAGCTAAGCTTATCTGGGATAGGCTGTCCAAGGTCAACGAAGGAGTCTCAACTCAACGTGACTCTCGAGTTGACGTTCTTCGCAATCTCTTCAACCGCTTCAAAAGACTCAACAACGAAAATGTTCAGCAAACCTTTGATCGCCTCACTGACATTTCAAACGAGCTTCAAGCACTGGGTGCCACTGACATCACCGACCATGAGGTGGTGAAGAAATTGCTGAGGTCACTTGATTCTTCATTCGATACACTGGCACTGATGATTCAAGAACGTGGAGACTACAAGTCACTTGATCCTGCTGACATCCTCGAGAGGCTAAATACTCATGAATTCCAACTAGCTGAGAAGAGAGATCTCTACGGACCGAGCTATGGTAGATCTCGTGCACTGAAAGCCAAGGCAGTCTCTGAATCTGAAGATGAAGATTCTGGTAGCAGCCTTGGTGATCCTGAAGAACTGAGTCAGGAGCTAGCAATGCTCGTGAGGAAATTCCAGAAGTTCTCTAGACGTGGCCGATTTGGAAAATCCTCAAAAGGTGATGACATGAAATCAGATTCCTCATCCCGTGATTACAAGAAGAGAACTTGCCATAAATGCAAGAAACCTGGTCACTACATTACTGATTGTCCTCAGTGGGAGAAGGAATCGAAGAAGAAGAAATCTTCAAAGTCCTCATCATCAAGATCTTCAAAGTCTTCATCTCACAAGAAGAGCAGCTCCAAGAAAGCTCGGGCATTCATTGGCAAGGAAATGGACTCTGAAGCTGAATCTGAGGAACATGAGGAAGAGGAGGCATCTGAGGAGTCAGACTCTGGTGTGGCGAGCCTAGCCCTCGCTACTGCTTACGTTAGCAAGTCCATCTTCAACACTGAGGAAAATGGCTTCCCCAACACTGCTGATGACGGCAACGATAACTATGCTCCCACCTATTGCTTCATGGCAAAAGGTGCCAAGGTACTCAAATATCCCTCCTCTGAATCAAGTGAGGATGAATCTGATGATAACCTCAAACCCAGCTATTCCAAACTTGCTAATATTGCTGTTAAACAACAAAAGGCTTTGGAAAAGGTTCAAAATATGCTAGACAAAAGCGATGATCTGTTAGGTGAGGAAATGGATCGAACTCAAACACTGACTGATAATCTTCAGCAACTACAGTCTAAGTTTGACAACCTTCAAGGTCGTCATGAAACTCTCCTAGCCGATCATGAGAAGCTTTCTTATGAATTTCTTCAAAGAAAGCAAGATCTTGAGAAGCTAAGGGTGAGTCATGAAGATCTTCAGAAGGAAAATGATTCTTTGCTTACTCAACAGATCAGTTCCGCTCAGGAAGAATTTATTCCACCATGCTTGAAATGCATTGAACGTGAAACTGCTAATTCTTCACCTGAATGTTCAAATGCTTCCATTGCTGCAAATTCTTCAACTATCTCTGTGGTCACAAATTCCTCATCTGAGGATACCACTAGTATCACTGATGAAAATGCAGGGTTGAAGGAATTGTATGTGACAGGCATGTACAAAAGCCTCAAAGGGCATCAGACTCTTTGTGATGTGCTCAAAAAGCAGATCTTGAACAGGAACCCTAGGAAAGAGGGTATTGCCTTTGAGAGGAAACTCAATGCTGATGGAACCTACTGGAAACTGGAGCAGTATCCCAAAACCTCATGGGTTGCTGCGAAGGGACCTCCCGTAGATCCATCCACTTTATCTGGCTTTACTTGTGAATCCTCATATTCATCTGATGAGTCATTTGACTCCAACTATAAACTGTTCAAAAATCAGAATGGTGAGGTATTTGCTAGATATGTTGGATCTAACTGCAGGAATGGTCCCCCTATGAAGAAAATCTGGGTTCCCAAAAAGTGCCTTGAAAGTCTTCAGGTAAATGTCCTCATGACACCACCTGTGAAGAATAAGAACCCCAGATCAAATTCTTCATATGAACCAAAGTCTTCATATGGATCCAAGTCCTCTTATGGATCAAATTCCTCACATGGATCCAAGTCCTCACATGAACATCATCGTGCTAACACTTCTGTTTCGCAGGGAAAGCCTAAGGGCTATGAATATATGCATTATTCTTCAAATCATTATGTTCATAAGTCCTCGAAGAATTTCTCTGCTTATTCATATGCTTACCCTAACCCCTCTTATGTGAAACGAAGTGGTCTGGTGTCTATGCCACCTTTCTCTTATGGAGCTCGCAGAATGATGAACTCTTTGCCACCCCTCCAGATGTGGGTGGTGAAGAAAAGGAACTAATCTCTTATGCAGGGTCAGGTCTCCAGACGAACTAAATCGTCTGAAGAATTTGCTGGAGACCTGAAATGCTTGAAAGGACGCAAGCTAATCATGAATAAATGATTTATTCATTTCTCACGTCCTCACATTGCTATATATACATATGTTGCTTTAATTGATGAAATATGTCTGATGAATTTGATGTCATATTCTTCACTCTGAAGTATATGAGTTCGTAAGATGCACTAATTCATCTGCAGGATGATTTACCCAAAGCTACTGAGTGGGTCCTCGATAGTGGATGTACAAATCACATGACCGGTGACAAGAGCTTACTGATGAACACTCCTTTATCTCCATCACACTTGAAGCATATCACCTACGCTGACAAAGGCAAAAGCAAGGTATTGGGTCTAGGTAGGGTTGCAATCTCAAAGGATCGACACATGGATAAAGTCATGCTTGTCGAGTCCCTCAGATTCAACCTCATGTCTGTCTCAATGCTTTGTGATCTTGATATGGTTGTTGTCTTTGGCAAATATCGTTGCTTAGTGCTCATGGAATCTGACAATTCCAAAGTCTTCGAAGGCTTTAGGAGAGGAGACTTGTATATTGTTGATTTCTCTGCAGGACCACAGCCTGCCATTTGTCTACTTGCTAAAGCTTCAGAAGGCTGGCTATGGCATCGACGACTGGGTCATGCTGGCATGAGGAACTTACACACGCTCGTGAAGAAAAAGCACGTCATTGGCATCGAGGGTGTCAAATTCCTCAAAGATCATCTTTGTGGGGCTTGTGAGGCTGGAAAGATGACCAGAGCCAAGCACCCCTCGAAGACTATCATGACTACTTCTCGTCCTTTTGAATTGCTTCATATGGATCTCTTTGGCCCTACTCATTATGCCACACTAACAAATGCAGCATCTCTATATGGCTTTGTCATTGTTGATGACTATTCTCGTTACACATGGGTGCATGTCATTACTTACAAGACTGAAGTGCAGGAGGTCTTCAGACGATTTTCCTCAAGGGCTTCGACGAATTTCGGCGTGAAGATCAAGCATATACGTAGTGACAATGGGACTGAGTTCAAGAATACTGGTCTTGATGACTATCTCGATGAACTTGGTATTACTCATGAGCTATCTGCCCCATACACTCCTCAGCAGAATGGCGTTGTGGAGCGCAAGAACAGGACTCTTGTTGAGATGGCTCGCACCATGCTTGATGAATACAAGACACCTCGTCACTTCTGGCCTGAGGCAATTGATACTGCATGCCACATCATCAACATGGTATATCTTCACAAATTCTTCAAGAAGACCTCATATGAACTCCTCACTGACAAGAAACCCAATGTGAGTTATTTCAAAGTCTTCGGTGCTAAATGCTGGATTAGAGATCCACATCACAATTCTAAATTTGCACCGAAAGCACATGAAGGTTTTATGCTTGGTTACGGAAAGGACTCGCACACCTACAGGGTCTTCAATGCCTATCACAACAAGGTTGTTGAAACTGTAGATGTGCGGTTCGATGAAACTAACGGCTCGCAAAGAGAGCACCTACCTCCTGTGCTAGATGAAAAGACGCCTGAGGAAACCATCAAGTTCAAAGCTACTGAGGATGTCATTCCTACCGAAGAATCTGCTGAAGAAATCATTCCAGAACATGAAGAACAGCATGCTGGCGCATCTGAAGAAAATGCTGAGCCAAATCAAAGTCGTCAACCTGCTCATCCCCGCGTTGCAAATGAAGTACAGATTGAGAGAATCATCAATGACATCAACGCACCAGGTCCTCTGACTCGCTCAAAAGCTTCACATTTATCTAACTTTTGTGGGCATTTTGCTTTCGTCTCTATCACAGAGCCCACCAAAGTTGATGAGGCATTTCTGGAGCCTGAATGGATTCAAGCAATGCAAGAGGAATTACATCAATTCAAGCTGAACAATGTGTGGGAGCTTGTCAAGCGACCGGACCCATGCAAGCACAATATCATCGGTACCAAATGGATCTACCGCAACAAGCAAGATGAAAATGGCCTAGTGGTGAGGAACAAGGCTCGTCTTGTAGCTCAAGGCTACACACAGGTTGAAGGAATTGATTTCGATGAGACTTTTGCACCTGTTGCTAGACTTGAGGCTATTTGCATATTGCTTGCTTATGCTAACCATCATAATATCATCTTATATCAAATGGATGTGAAAAGTGCATTCCTCAATGGTAAGCTTGAGGAAGAAGTATATGTTGCTCAACCCCCAGGTTTTGAAGATCCTAAACATCCTGACAAAGTCTTCAGACTCAATAAGGCCCTCTATGGCCTCAAGCAGGCCCCTCGGGCGTGGTATGATACTCTGAAGGAATTCCTCATGAAGAAAGGCTTCAAACCCGGTTCACTTGACCCAACTCTTTTCACCAAAACCTATGATGTTGAATTATTCGTGTGCCAAATATATGTTGATGATATTATCTTTGGATGTACTAACCAACATTACAGTGACGAATTTGCTTACATGATGAGTGAGGAATATCAAATGTCCATGATGGGAGAATTGAAATTCTTCTTAGGTCTTCAAATTCGTCAACAACATAATGGCATTTTCATTTCTCAAGAGAAATACCTCAAGGACGTTCTGAGAAAATTCGGTATGCAAGAATGCAGAGGCGTCAAAATCCCTATGCCCACAAATGGCCATCTATGCACTGATGAAAATGGAATAGACTTCGATCAAAAGGTATACCGCTCCATGATTGGATCTTTATTATACCTATGTGCATCTAGGCCGGATATTATGCTTAGTGTTTGCATGTGTGCCCGTTTTCAAGCTACACCGAAGGAATCACACTATAAGGCTGTGAAACATATTCTTCGATATCTAGCTCACACTCCAACACTTGGATTATGGTATCCCAAGGGCTCGGTTTTTGATCTCATTGGATATTCTGACTCTGACTATGCCGGTGATCGTGTGGACCGCAAGTCAACTTCAGGCACATGCCATTTCCTCGGACGATCCTTAGTATGTTGGTCCTCGAAGAAGCAGAACTGCGTATCACTCTCTACTGCTGAAGCTGAGTATATTGCTGCTGGTTCTTGCTGTGCTCAATTGCTATGGATGAAGCAAACCCTCAAGGACTACGGCATCAATGTGAAGAATGTGCCACTCTACTGCGACAACGAGAGTGCCATCAAAATTGCTCATAACCCAGTTCAGCACTCGAAGACAAAGCACATCGAGATTCGTCATCATTTTCTTCGAGATCATGTGTTGAAGGGTGACATCTCTATTGATCCCGTGAAGTCTGAAGAATAGCTAGCGGATATCTTCACAAAGCCCTTGGATGAGAAGAGATTTAGCAAGTTGCGGTGTGAGCTAAATATCTTAGAATCTTCGAATGTCCTTTGAAAAGGACACACATCCTAACACTTATGCAAATTGATGACTTAGATGTGCAACACACGAAGAAACGTTTTTCTTCAATCAATGAAGACTAACCCTCTAAGTGTGAAGAAATTAATGAAGAATTTGATTCTCAGAGCCCTACGACAATTGTACACGGTGTCTGAAATCATCATTCTTACACGGTGGGTCACGCCACCACAAAAAGTTGAAAATCTTCAAAATTTGAGTTTTTCATCATTGTGCAAATTCTTCAAATTTTCAAATTCTTCAAATTTTCAAATTCTTCAACTTTGCAAAATCTTCACTCTTTCCGTCTATGTTCTTCATTGACTATATATATATATTTGGGTTTTCTGTCCTCTACAGCATTCACTTATTGCTAATTCTTCAAGTTGTGTTTCTTCTAAGTGAATGTGATCGAACCCGTTCCCCCTCAATGATAAACTCAATCCAGTCCGTTCACAAATTCTTCATGTGCGTTCTATTTGAAACCCGTTCAAAGTCTTCACTGTGTCCTTGACAGCTGAAGAATTTGCGAACGAAACATTAAAATATTCTTATCTGAATTTTCGGCTTTTGCCGTTCAAACCGTTCCTTATCCCTCGATAAGATTTATCTATTCACCCTCGATCTAACACGATCTCCACTTCACAGTTCGTGGGTGACACATGTCGCTAGGATGAGAAGGGTCAGGGGCATGTTTGTCCATTTTCTTCGAACGAGCGGTTTTTTCACCTCTGCTATAAATACCCCTCACCCTCCTCAGAGCTCATTTACCCCGCTCGATCTTACTCCCTCGCTCGAGCCCTCAGACCTAGCGCCGCTGCTACACTCCATCGTCGCCGGTGAGGAAGAGCTTCACTGCCTCGACCTCATCGCCGTCGTACTCACGCCGGCCGCGGAAATCCTCACTCCGCCGCCGCCGTAGCTGTTTTCCATCGCCAAGTTAGGGCGTGGAAGATCTGAACGGACAAACATCTCCACTGCCACTCTCAGTTCGTTGTGTTCTTCGTCAAGGGTAAATAAAATTTATTTTTACTGCCCTTGTTGATTCTGATGATTTCTACAAAATCTTCAAAAGGTGTTTATTCTTCAACTTTCATGTTCTTAAACACCAACTTGCTTCTGTCCTTGATCAGATTCTCTAAGCAACGCTTTTCTTCAAGATTCCTCAATTGTGTGGATTTTCAATCTACACAACTCTGGAACCTAAGTCAAAAATGCTTAGTGAAATTCCTCAAGACACCCCTGGTCATCTTCCTCAAACTTGATACTTTTGAAAATCTTCTGAGAACGCATATGACCTCTCCAAAACTCTTCGCACCTATATTCTGTTCACAGGTACACATGTCCGCTGCTGAATCTCTAGGTTCTCATCAACTTAACTCATTTGCAGCGTTCCTTGAAGAAAAATAGCACACCTCATCAGAAAATTCGATTGTTCAAAACCCTCAAGTGAAGAAAATGGCTGATGGTAAAAGACCTCAGAAGGGAGGAAAGAGGCCAGAAACAAATACTGCTTTTGAGATCCCTGATGACATCTATGATGAATATTGTACTCCTGATGAAGCAACTCATGGCAAGGAGAACAAAAATCAGCGCAAAGTGCGCATTCAGAAGATTGAGAGGAGATGGGCAAGAGAATGGAGGGAATATCGCTATGTCACTCCCAAGTACATGAAGAAATTTGTTGTTAACCCTCCATGTCCAAGACCTCCATTGGCTCCTGGCCAAGAAGCTGATCCCACTAGCATCAGAAGAGGTGAGGAATTTCCTCAGGAGTGGGCTAAGCGTCAAGCCAAGCTGGCCAAAGTGGCTAAAGAGGCAGTAAAGAAATTCAATGAAGATTCTGTTGCTGCCGCCGCTGAGGCCTCTGCTATCAAGCCTAAGAAGGCTATGCTGAAGAAATCAGCTGTTAAGACAAGTTCCTCAGCTGCAATGCCCTCACGGCCTATTCCTCAAGCTAATTCCTCAAAAGCAGCTCCAACTCCCTCGGTTGCAAAATCCTCAGCTGCTCCTGCAAAGTCCTCAGCACCTGTGCATCTTGCCACATGCCAAAGGACTACTGGAATCTCAATTGCTTCAGGAGTCTCTGCAAGTTCTTCAGCTCCACCTCAGTCTTCAACAACTCTGACCTTGCTGAAGAAAAAGGCCACTGCTGGACGAGGCACAAGGCCAAGTCCTCACAAGAAGCAAGTCGCCTTTCAGGTTCCGTCAAGCGAAGACGAAGCTGATGATGAAGAATTAGCTGAGCTCATCAGAGATCGACAACAAAGGGCCGCTAGAGCCAAAGGCAGTGCTGTGCCCCTCATGCTGGATCCAAGGAAGATCCTTGATTTTATTGATCTATGGCACAAGAACCCTAACACACCTTTGCTTGAATTAAACCTCACTCCTGGTCAAAGTCACATGTTGACGGCCTTCATAAATGAAGAAAAATGGAAATTTGAAAAGGCCAGGCAGGTGAAGAAGGCTCAGTACAAGAAGGAGCGTTTTCTGAAGAACAATGTTGTGAAAATGTCTCCTGAAGAACTTGTGACTATGCAGGCTGAGATCAAAGCACTCAGTGATGAATTTCATGCATTCCATGCAGATTGGCTAGGTGCCAAAGTCAGATTCGTCAGAATGGCAAAAGGATTTACTCCAAGTGTTGCAGCTTCATCGCAACCCAAATTTCCTCAGACTGGAACATCTGTTCAGTCTGCTGAAGAAAATGAAAGCGCCAGAGCTGATGAAGAAATTCCAGTCTCTGAAGAAAATGCCAGGGCAACCTCCAATATTGCGCCTGAAGAGCAATCCAGGCTAGTTGAAGCATCTGCTACTGTGCCTGAGGAATCTGAACAAGCCAGGGCAACTGCATCAGTTGTGCCTGAAGAAATTCAACCAATTTCCTCTGCTCCTCCTGCACCGATGACAAGCATCAACCTTCCTTCTGCATCAGAAGCGAAGAAAACCAAGGCTGCGGAGCGAGCAGCTGTGAAGAAAAGGAAAGCATCTGCATCTTCAGAGTCTTCAGCCCCCAAGAAATTGAAGACTTTGAGGAGTTCATCTGAAAACCCAATTGATGCTATTCCAATATCAAGCATGCCATCAAAGGAGATCATTCCCTTTGGTGAGGAATATGAAATTCCAAGTAAATCTGATGAAGAAATTCCTTTTGCTGCTTCGACAGAGCAGATGGATGAAGAAATTGAAGTGGATACTTTCCCTTCAACCCCACTGGTATCATCGCCCATGCCTCAGTTCACAGCTGAAGAGGCAGGCGTCGAAGGAACTGAAGAAGATGAGGATGTGGATATTGGGTCTACAAGACCTATTCTGAATGATGACTTTTGGGAAAGTCATCACCCCAATTCACCTCTGACAACCCCTCTACATCATGTTCCTCAGTCTCCTGTGCAAACTGAAGAAATTCATACGGGCTCTGATGAACGTCAAGCTTCACTTCAATCTATACCTGAAGAAGTTCCAGTCACTAGCGCTGATGTACATATGTCTGAAGAAATGAAGGCCAAGGCTGCTGCTGAAATTCCTCAGCCAGTGGCTCCAGTGGCTACACCTCAAGAGGCTGTAAATTCTTCAACTGTTAATCTTCAGCCCAAGCCACAGAACCCTCACTCCAAGAAGCAGAAGTTTAATGCTGAGGATTTCTTCAACGAGCACATATTCTTCACTGACTACAATCCCTATGACTCTGCTCGTCTTCGTCGCAAGCGTTTCTGGACTGCAAGCCAGATGAACTTCTACTCCTCATTGTTGGTTGATAAGGATAAGATCTTTGAACATGAGCAAATTCCTCATGTAGATATGGAATCGCTGCCCTGCTTCACACCAGTCCTCAGTGTTCTTCATGACGCTGGGTTACTCCATTTCTGCACCGACATCTGCGATTGGAATGAAGAACTCATTCTTCAATTCTTCGCCACGCTGCACATTACTGGAAATGTTGATGATGTCAATTCATGGGTATTGGACTGGATGACCGATAATACTCATTTCAAAGCACCGGCCTTTGAATTGCTTCATGCCGTCCCAGTCAGTCCTCCCACTGAAGGTGCTAGGCTTCTCTATGTTGAACCTGAACTGTCTGATCATCTGATGCAAGTGCTGATGAAGCCTTTGAAGCCAGGCCAAGCTCCAAGGACCAAATTCCTCGTCAAGGAATTGCTCTATGTGCCAAGGACAGTCTATCGCATATTGACCAAAACCCTCAGTCCAATCAAGGGCCACAACTCTGATGATGAAGAAGTTGTTGGCATTATGAAGAATCTGTTGTTCAATATCATTCACGGTATTCCTATCAACTACCACGATTTCTTCATGAGGACTTTGGCCAATGCTGCACTGTCACCTTTTGAGTTGAAGCCTTATGCTCCCTGGATCATGAGATTCATCAGATCAAGGTCTTCAATTCATTACATTGCTGACTTTCAAAATCATCTCAGCTATTTGCCCCCTATTGAAGTCCTCAAACGGACTATTTCCTCAGCTGACGAGAAGGGCAAAGCTGCTGTTATTGATGAAGGTACTCGTCCATTGGATGGACAGTTTCGCAAAGCTACTTCCTATTCCACCAATGATGACTCTGCAACTCAAGATTCTACCGCCAAAGCTTCAGAACATCATCCTCAAGCCACAGCTCCGCGTGTGATGACTGATCATGAACTTCTCCTTAGTCTTCATCAGAAAGTTGATCGAAATCACAAGTGGGTCAAGCGTCAGTTTGGTGCAATTCTTCAGAACATGACAGTCACTCAAAATACTGTGAAGAAGAATCACTACTACTTGCATGAAGTCTTTGACCGCACTTGGGCGATTCTGTCTAATCTTCATAGTGCTGAAGAACTCAAGGAGATGGGCTTCCAACAGGACTTTGACTGGTCCCAGCCACCTTCGAAGAAATTCAAGAAAGTCAAAGTTCCTCAGCTTGTTGCCAGTTCATATTCTTCATCGTGCGCGACGGATGAAGCTGAAGACTTGAACGACACTGCGGCAGGCCCTACCTCAACAGTCGACCCCAACAATGCTGGCGCTCCTCCATCGACATGATGATGATATTCTTCAAGGGCGTTAGTCCTCATTTTTCGTCCCTTTTGGTCATTCGATGACAAAGGGGGAGAATTTTTGAGTTTAGTCTTCAAGCGGGTCTTATATATGGGCTATATTTGTGTTAAGTTTCAACTCTTGCTCTTCTGAGGTGTTTGCTCTGATGAGTTGTAAACTTAAGTCCTATGGTGGTCTGATACTTTTGAACTGCTTTCTGCATGCTTATTTCCTCAAGTACCTTAATGCACGCATGCTGAATTCCGTCAGACACCATATTTCATCATGCATTTCAAATTCTTCATATCATATGATAAATGCGTGTATGAATTTCAAGATATAGGAGGAGATCTCCATGATATTACTCAACAATGTGCATTTGCTATTTCAAAGCAAATTCTTCAAATATGCACATCTTCAGGGGGAGTTCCTCTATATCTTGCAATCAAATTCCTCAATATTAGTATTTACACTTCATATGTTTATCCCCGTTGAAAACTTAACCTATATTGTCATCAATCACCAAAAAGGGGGAGATTGTAAGTGCATCTAGTGCCCCTTAGTGATTTTGGTGTATTGAAGACTTATAGGTTAAGGGTCTAATGTGTTTGTGAGTGTACACAGGTCTATAAATCTATGAGGAGTTTGTTATTTACGATGATTGTCGACCCCTAAAAATGAATGTCTTCAACTGAAGACTTTGGTTTTCTTGAAGACTTTGAAAGTGAAGAAATTGGTGTGACCCTGAAGACTTGATATTCATGCGAGGATTATGAAGCGTGAAGACTTTTGTTTTCGTAGTTTCATTTTCTTCTTCTTGAGTCATAGGAAACACCGTACTGTTAAAGGGGGTCGAGGTAAAACTAAGGAAAAATTTCCAAGTGATGCTCAACTCAAAATCCTACACCTACCCAATCCTTTCGAGTGAAGCCATTGGAAATCTCATACAGTTTAGTCAAGTTCTTCAGTGACAGAGACGAAGTTCTTCTGTTCTCTGAGGAATTTGTTCTGACTGAGGAGTTAGAAATTCGCCAGTGCGGATTGCCTACAAGTGAGGATTATGATAGCCCTGAGGAATTTGATACTCAAATTTCCGACCGTTGCTATGCTACGTGCCAGCTGTCCCAAAATATCTACCCACCTAACGGTCATATCATTGAAGGGCATTTATGTCTTATCATGTCGGGCTGCTCCCTAGGCTATAAATAGCCGCCCTCTACAACCACTAGCTGGTTGGCTGCTCCGAGAGATAGATTGACACTTGTCATTTAGAGCATCCCATCCTCCGAGGACTTTGAGCGAAAATCATCAAGTGAGGAAAAACCCAAAAACCCAAACACCTACAAACCCAAAGTGATTGAGCATCACTGAAGAGATTGTTCCTGTGTGGAACCGACGCTTGTTACCTTTGAGGACTGTGCATCCTCCAGACGGTTAGGCGTCATGGTCTAGAGCATCCAAGAGGAAATTGTGGATTGCCGAGTGACCGAGTATGTGAAGGTTTGGAAGTCACCTGAAGACTTACCACGAGTGGTTGGGCGAGGTCTGTGTGACCTTAGCTCAAGGAGAATACGGTGAGGACTAGGTGTCCTGGACTGTGTGTTCAGGAATGGGTGTCCGGGACTGTGTGTCCTCAGGTTTAAATACCTAGCCGCTCCAACCAGACGTACAGCTGTCACAGCAGTTGGAACTGGTCTACCAAATCAGTGTCTTCACCGAGCTACTGGTTCTATTTCCTCAACCCTTTCATTTCCTCGCATACTTGCTGTGTATATGATCATTACTGTTTGAAGACTTTGTCTGAAGACTTTCTCAATTTCCTCAGTTCAAATTCTTCAGTCAGTTTGTCTTCAGCCTGCTTATCCTGTGTTTACGCTACTCGTACTCTGTGCTTGTTTTCATTTCATCATGATGACTGTGCTACTGCTCTGTTATGCTTGCATCTGAGTACTCATTCCGCTGCTAAGTAGTTCGTCGCTTAGGAATTTCCTCACCTTGAAATTCCTCAGTGACGAATTTGTAAAAATTGCCTATTCACCCCCCTCTAGTCGATATAACGCACTTTCATGCTTCCACAATACTCTTGATCATATTGAGCATGCACTTCTGAAGAGTTTTATGCGATTCAATAATGGATGGAACAAAGAGATTATCCTTCAGTTCTATGCCACGTTGTACATCACAGGGCAGATGGAAAACACTTCAACATGGACGCTTGAATGGATGACAGGCAGAGAAAGAATCAAATGCTCAGCAGATCACTTTCTGGCCCTGATAAATTTACCTCGATGTGAATTTAAGAATGACAGAGAACACAGACTGCATTTCTGGGAACTATCTGATGCCCAACTCCATTTCCTGGTGGATCCCACAATGGTGGGCGATGAATGCATCGAAGTTGACCCTAAAAAATTGGCCTATGAAAACAAAGTGCTATTCCACATTCTGTGCAATACCATCATGCCAACCAACAGGCCCAGCTCCATCAAAGGCATCGTAGGAAATGCTCTGGTGTCAATATCTCAGGGAATCAAATTTGACATTCCTGACCTTTTTATTCGGAATCTGGCATGTGCTGCAGACAGCCCTCGGTCGCTCAAGCCCCATGCTCCTTGGATCATGTATGCCATTGAGCAGCTTACCAATGAAAAATTCTTCCGGGCCTATGCACCGAAAGTATTCATGCCACCTGTCCATGACACTCTACGCATCGTGAAAGAATACAGAAAAGGAAAGGAACCTGTTGATGCTACTGCAACTACTTCTGCATCTGAGAGTGTACCGAAAGTTAAAGAAGCCACAGCTGAAGTTCCTTGTGAGGAAAATCCATCACTCTATGAGGTTTGCATTCGCACTCAGCAGACCCTGGAGAGGCACATCAGAATGGATAGGAAGGAAAAGATGGAATTGTTGGCTGAACTGAATCTGATTCATAATCACACTCGGCAAATTCTGTTGCATGAGAAGGATGTAAAGAAGAGAACATGGACCTTGTTGAGAAGGCATCACTCTCGCAAGGATCTAGCCAAAAAGGGGATATTCAAAGACTATGACTATCTGGACTTGCTTGCAGTACCACGTGTCTGAAGGCAAACTCCAGAGCTTCCACAGCATTCTGCTTCAACGGATCTGTTGTTTGTCAACCATGATGATGAGATCAAAAGACACTGCCGAAACTCGTATCTACAAGCCAGATGCGCATCCTTCGAAGCCCTTCAAAGCCAAGGCTGCTACTCCTGCTTCTGCCTCGACTATTCCGCATTCTTCTGACTCTGGCTCTTCATGTGGTTTCAATTCGGACTCAGAAGATACTCCCACGGAGTAATTCCTCGTGTGTACTCTCTTTCCTTTTTGACACTTGTTGACAAAAAGGGGGAGAATAACAACGAGTGATAGTAGTTTATCGAGGTTTGCAGCGTGTTTTGCTTCGAACTTTCATTTGGTTTCTCGTCGAACAATTTGCTTCAAGTACTTTATCGCACTGCATGTGGTGCTGAAAACCTCGATCGTCATGTAATGTTAATAACCCCCGCCTGCAATGCTATTTGCTTCGCGCTATTTGTATGCAAGTGCTTTCGTATGTTTATTCCTTGATTGATCTTCATTGAAAATCGCTTATCCTACAGGGATACTCAACTGCTCCTCGAAGAAGAACAGGGAATCATCAAATGATAATGTTACATTGGAGCACTATATGTTTCACAACCATTGGTTGGATATGTTCTTATTGATACTTATCACTATCTAACCTTGCAGGAAATTAAAATGTCATCTACATGATTGACGAAGTGTTTTTCCTCGCGAATATCTTATGCATCACTTTTCTGCAGGAAAACCACCTTCAAAGCATATCCACTCTAAGCTATGAATTATTATTCGATCCTGCTTTGATCTTATCGATTATCTAACATGCAGGAAAATTGTATCTTGTATGGATCCAAATTGTGTTCTGAGAAAACCTTCATGACTTATCCATGTCACAAAACTCACAATGTTTGTTTCACATCTAACCCTTGTCGAAGTTTTCGTGACAGGAGTAGCCTCAGACACCGTCGATTGCATTGAACGAAATCTAGTATGAATTCTGCTGCCAATGACACTCATACGAAGAGAAAAATATATGCCTGAACTGAAGCATATCTTAAGGGGGAGAATTTATTACTATCTTCGTAATCTTCTCTCACTTTTCATTATTCTTCGCATTTCATTCCACCCATCATCCATCATTCGATGTGATCTATTTTGTCAACAATCATCCAAAAAGGGGGAGATTGTTGGTGTAATATCTGCCTACCTTGTGTTTTGGAGATTGTTGACAGAAACAGGTATGGACTAATTTGTTTGCTAGTGCACACAGAGAGAAAAGTCCATACACAATCGAAGAGGATGTTGTCTCCGGTGCTGAGTTCGAGGAACTTCACCGAAGCATATCTGTGTTGCAGAGAAGAACAAGCTACATCTGTTGTAGTGATAGAGTTGAGAAGATTAATGTGAAGAAATCGACCCCTTGAAAGTTTTCTGTTAAACTAAAGCTTTTGTTTCGAATACTGTCGTCCGAAGGAATTGACTGCAGCGATTGAAGTCGAAGACGAAATGAAGACGTAGCATTCATTTAGTCTTTCTTCTTTCAGTCTTTTGAGTCATAGGACCTCCGTACTATTAAGAGGGGTATAGGTTCTCGATGCTTAGATCAGCTGTGATGCTTAGCTAAAACCTATGAAAGCTGTGAGAAAAATCTCTTTGTGTTCCGAGTAAATACTTGCCAGCAAGAGACTGTAATCTTCTTCGCTGCAAGAGATTTGCCTTGGACCGAGGAGTTAGCATTTCTTGCTCTGTAAGAAATGTTACCATTGTGCTCAAATCCGACCGTTGGAATCGTGTCATTCGGCCATTGGCTGAAGCCGACGTCCAATTTGGTATTTTCCCATCTGGGAAGGCTGCGGCTATAAATAGCCACCCCGCTCCAACGTTGTTAGTTGGCTGCTCCGCTTGAGATTTCTCAGAAGATTGATTTGAGCAACCCCCGACAAGGATCTACCACGAGTGAAATCAACCTGAGTCTAATTAGCTCTGTGTTGAAGGAGAATAGGGTGAAGAGAGTTTATCTTCCGTGTTAAGTCACAGCCCCTCCAACCAGACGTATCCCTTTGGCAAAAGGATGAACTAGTCAACCAAATCTCTTGTCGCCTTCGAGCACCACTGGTTCTACCTATTCTACTACATTTCTTTCAGTAGTTTTCATTCGTGCTCTGTGCCACTAGATTCTCTGATCATTGTTTGTTCTGTGTCTTTCATCCTGTGTAGTCGTGTCAAATACTCAATTAATCTTCGTCGATATTCCTACGTTGTTAGTATGTATCCTTGTTATCTTGTGTGTTTCCTTCAGTCTCAGTTATGTTTTGTTTCATTCTGTTACACCTGTTTGCTTGTTGCATAACCCTCATCATAGTTAAACCCATTGTCCATCAAGCTTGCTCTGTCATAAATGCCTTTCTCGATGAATATGCCTCTGACGAAGAAATCTGATTCAGTGCATTTCCCTCTATACTCTATTCTGCTGCGGTGTGTGGATTAACTTTCAAAGCTTTCAAAAGAAAATTTGAATCTCCCATTCACACCCCCCTCTGGTAGATATACTCTCGGTCCTAACAAAGCCATCTAGCTACTAGCTATGGACCCGTAGGTCTGTGGTAAACTACTCACGCTTCATCGGAAGGGCAATAGAGTTGATGTAGAAGCCCTCCATGATCGAATCCCCCTTCGGTAGGGTGCTGGAAAAGGCCCCAAGATGGGATCTCATGGGTACAGAAGGTTACGGCGGTGGAAAAGTATTTTGGTGGACACTTCTGGTCGTTTGGGAATATTTGGGAATTTATAGGCCAAGAATTAGGGTTGGAGGAGTCCCGTGGGGCCCACAAGCCAGGGGGCGCCCCCCCCCCCTCCCCCCCCCCTAGGGCGCAGCCTGAGGGCTTGTGGAGCCCTCGGGACTCTTCTGGCCCCCTCTCCAAGTCTGCTGGGTGTCTTCTGGTCCAAGAAAAATCATCGTAAAGTTTCCGTTTGGACTCCGTTTGATATTCCTTTTCTGTAAAACTCAAAAACAAGGAAAAAACAGAAACTGGCACTGGGCTCTAGGTTAATAAGTTAGTCCCAAAAATAATATAAAATAGCATATTAATGCATATAAAACATCCAAAACAGATAATATAATAGCATGGAACAATCAAAAATTATAGATACGTTGCAGACGTATCAAGCATCCCCAAGCTTAATTCCTACTCGTCCTCGAGTAGGTAAATGATAAAAACAGAATTTTTTATGTGGAATGCTACCTAACATATTTATCCATGTAATTTTATTCATTGTGGCATGAATATTCAGATCCATGAGATTCAAAACAAAAGTTTAATATTGACATATAAACAATAATACTTCAAGCATACTAATAAAGCAATCATGTCTTCTCAAAACAACATGGCCAAAGAAAGTTATCCCTACAAAATCATATAGTCTGGCTATGCTCCATCTTCATCACACAAAGTATTAAATCATGCACAACCTTGATGACAAGCCAAGCAATTATTTCATACTTTTGATGTTCTCAAACTTTTTCAACTTTCACGCAATACATGAGCGTGAGCCATGGATATAGCACTATAGGTGGAATAGAATATGGTGGTTGTGGAGAAGACAAAAAGACGGAGATAGTCTCACATCAACTAGGCGTATTAACGGGCTATGGAGATGCCCATCAATAGATATCAATGTGAGTGAGTAGGGATTGCCATGCAACGGATGCACTAGAGCTATAAGTGTATGAAAGCTCAAAAAAGAAACTAAGTGGGTGTGCATCCAACTTGCTTGCTCACGAAGACCTAGGGAAATTTGAGGAAGCCCATCATTGGAATATACAAGCCAAGTTCTATAATGAAAAATTCCCACTAATATATGAAAGTGGCAACATAGGAGACTCTCTATCATGAAGATCATGGTGCTACTTTGAAGCACAAGTGTGGTAAAAGGATAGTAGCATTGCCCCTTCTCTCTTTTTCTCTCATTTTTTTTTGTTTGGGCTTCTTTTGGCCTCTTTTATTTTTTTGTAAAGTCCGGAGACTCATCCCAACTTGTGAGGGAATCATAGCTTCCATCATCCTTTCCTCACATGGGACAATGCTCTAATAATGATGATCATCACACTTTTATTTACTTACAACTCAAGAATTACAACTCGATACTAGAACAAGATATGCTCTATATGAATGCCTCCGGCAGTGTACTGGGATGTACAAGGATCAAGAGTAAAATGTATAAAAAATATGAATGGTGGCTTTGCCACAAATACTATGCCAACTACATGATCATGCAAAGCAATATGACAATGATGAAGCGTGTCATAATAAACGGAACGGTGGAAGTTGCATGGCAATATATCTCGGAATGGCTATGGAAATGCCATAATAGGTAGGTATGGTGGCTATTTTGAGGAAGGTAAAGGGGTAGGTGTATGGCACCGGCGAAAGTTGCGCGGTACTAGAGAGGCTAGCAATGGTGGAAGGGTGAGAGTGCGTATAATCCATGGACTCAACATTAGTCATAAAGAACTCACATACTTATTGCAAAAATCTATTAGTCATCGAAACGAAGTACTACGCGCATGCTCCTAGGGGGATAGATTGGTAGGAAAAGACCATCGCTCGTCCCCGACCGCCACTCATAAGGAAGACAATCAATAAATAAATCATGCTCCGACTTCATCACATAACGGTTCACCATACGTGCATGCTACGGGAATCACAAACTTTAACACAAGTATTTATACCAATCCACAATTACTCACTAGCATGACTCTAATATCACCATCTTTATATCTCAAAACAAATGCAAGGAATCAAACTTCTCATAGTATTCAACGCTCTTTATATGAAAGTTTTTATTATATCCCTCTTGATGCCCATCATATTAGGACTAAATTCATAACCTAAGAAAATTAGCATGCTGTTTAGAGACTCTCAAAATAATATAAGTGAAGCATGAGAGTTCAACAATTTCTATAAAATAAAGCCACCGCTGTGCTCTAAAAAGATATAAGTGAAGCACTAGAGCAAATTGCCTAGCTCAAAAGATATAAGTGAAGCACATAGAGTATTCTAATAAATTACGATTCATGCATGTCCCTCTCAAAAGGTGTGTGCAGCAAAGATGATTGTGGCAAACTAAAAAGTAAAGACTCATATCATACAAGACACTCCAAGCAAAACACATATCATGTGGTGAATAAAAATATAGCCTCAAGTAAATTTACCGATAGACAAAGACAAAAGAGGGGATGCCATCCGGGGCATCCCAAAGCTTAGATTCTTGGTTATCCTTGAATATTACCTTGGGGTGCCTTGGGAATCCCCAAGCTTAGGCTCTTGCCACTCCTTATTCTGTTGTCCATCAAATCTTTACCCAAAACTTGAAAACTTCACAACATAAAACTCAACAGAAAATCTCATAAGATCCGTTAGTATAATAAAATAAATCACCACTTTAGGTACTGTTGTGAACTCATTCTTTATTAATATTGTAAAATTCTACTTTATTCCAACTTTTTCATGGTCTTAACCCCCCCCCCCCCCCCCCCCCCCCGGATACTACCCATAGATTCATCAAAATAAGCAAACAACACAAAGAAAACAGAATCTGTCAAAAACAGAACAGTCTGCGAAGATCTGAATTGTAGTCATACTTCTGTAATCCAAAAATTCTGAAACAATAGGAAAACCTGGGAAATTTGTATGTAAATATTGTGTAAAAAATTCAGAATTTTTTGTCACTTCTGTGAATTTTTAAAATTCTGTTACTGGACACAAAAGTTTCTGTTTTTCAGCAAAATCAAATCAACTATCATCGTAGACCATCCCAAAGGTCTTGCTTGGCTCAAACATTAATTAAAACACCAAAACACAATTAATACAGAGGTAATAATTTGTATTTTCATAAAAATATAAAATGGAAATATTGGGTTGTCTCCCAACAAGCGTTTTTCTTTAAAGCCTTTTAGCTAGGCATTGATAATTTTAATGATGCTCACATGAAAAATAGCAATTGAAACACGAAGAGAGCATCATATAGCATGTGAAAAACAAGTTTAAGTCTAACATACTTCCTATTCATAGGCATTTTATAGGGAAAATATTTATCAAGGCAAGCAAAAACTGGCATATGCAAGGAAGAAGAAAGAAACAATAGCATTCTCAACATAACGAGAGGTAATTTAGTAACATGAAAATTTCTACAACCATATTTTCCTTTCTTATAATAATTACATATAGGATCATAATAAAATTCAACAATATAGCTATCACATAAAATTTTCTCTTCATGATCCACATGCATGCAAAGTTGACACTCTTCCAAAATAGTGGGATTAACATAAAATAAAGTCATGACTTCTCCAAGCCCACTTTTATCAAAAAATTCATTAGATCAATCATTCTCCAAAGTAGTGGGGTCATTATTACCTAGAGTTGACACTCTTCCAAACCCACTTTCAATATTATTGCAAGCATTATTATCAATATCATATTCATCATGAGGCTTAAATAAATTTTCAAGATCATAAGAAAAATCACCCCAATCATGATCATTGCAATATGTAGTGGACATATCAAAATTAGCATCCCCAAGCTTAGGGTTTTGCATATTATTAGCACAATTGACATTAATAGGATTTATAATAACATCATTGCAATCATGCTTTTTATTCAAGGAGCTATCGTGAATCTCTTCATAAATTTCTTCATCACAATTTTCAGATTCACGAATTTCAAGCAAAACTTCATAAAGATAATCTAGTGCACTCAACTCACTAGCAATTGGTTCATCATAATTGGATCTCTTAAAAAGATTAGCAAGTGGATGAGGATCCATAAAGTTTTTTCTTTCTGATTTTCAATAAATACACAATTATTCCAAGCGAACAAGCAAATGAGCCAAGTAAGACATAAAAGGCAAACGAAAAGAAGGCAAATATTTTTGTATTTTTCTGGAAATGTTTTAGAAGTGGGGGAGAGGAAAATGAGAGGCAAATGGCAAATAATGTAATGAAAGAGATGAGAGTTTATGGTGGGTACTTGGTAGTCTTGATGTAGAACCTCCCTGGCAACGGCGCCAGAAATTCTTCCTGCTACTTCTTGAGCTTGCGTTGGTTTTTCCCTTGAAGAGGAAAGGGTGATGCAGCAAAGAAGAGATAAGTATTTCCCTCAGTTTGAGAACCAAGGTATAAATCTAGTAGGAGGTACACGCAAGTCTCCAATCTATGCACCTGCACAAACAATCAAACACTTGCACCCAACGCGATAAAGGGGTTGTCAATCCCTTCACGGTCACTTGCAAGGATGAGATCTGATAGAGATGGATATAAAAGATTACTAAAATGTAAAACAAAATAAAAGTAAATAAATTGCAGCAAGGTATTTTTGGGTTTTTTGGTTTATAGATCTGAAAATATATGATGGAAAATAGACCCGGGGGCCATAGGTTTCACTAGAGGCTTCTCTCTTGAAAGAAAATAATACGGTGGGTGAACAAATTACTGTCGAGCAATTGATAGAAAAGCACAAAGTTATGACGATATCCAAGGCAATGATTATGAATATAGGCATCACGTCCGTGTCAAGTAGACCGACTCCTGCCTGCATCTACTACTATTACTCCACACATCGACCGCTATCCAGCATGCATCTAGAGTATTAAGTTCATAAGATCGGAGTAACGCCTTAAGTAAGATGACATGATGTAGAGGGATAAACTCAAGCAATATGATGAAAACCCCATCTTTTTACCCTTGATGGCAACAATACAATACGTGCCTCGCTACCCCTACTTTGTCCCTGGGTGAGGACACCGCAAGATTGAACCCAAAACTAAGCACCTCTCCCATTGCAAGAAGAACCAATCTAGTTGGCCAAACCAAACCGATAATTCGAAGAGAAATACAAAGATATCAAATCATGCATATAAGAATTCAGAGAAGATTCAAATAATATTCATAGATAATCTGATCATAAATCCACAATTCATCGGATCTCGACAAACACACCGCAAAAAGAATATTACATCGGATAGAACTCCAAGAACATCGAGGAGAACATTATATTGAAGATCAAAGAGAGAGAAGAAGCCATCTAGCTACTAGCTATGGACCCGTAGGTCTGTGGTAAACTACTCACGCTTCATCGGAAGGGCAATAGAGTTGATGTAGAAGCCCTCCGTGATCGAATCCCCCTCCGGCAGGGTGCCGGAAAAGGTCCCAAGATGGGATCTCACGGGTACAGAAGGTTACGGCGGCGGAAAAGTATTTTGGTGGACGCTTCTGGTCGTTTGGGAATATTTGGGAATTTATAGGCCAACAATTAGGGTTGGAGGAGTCCCGTGTGGCCCACAAGCCAGCCCCCCCTAGGGCGCGCCCTGAGGGCTTGTGGAGCCCTCGGGACTCTTCTGACCCCCTCTCCAAGTCTGTTGGGTGTCTTCTGGTCCAAAAAAAATCATCGTAAAGTTTTATTCCATTTGGACTCCGTTTGATATTCCTTTTCTATAAAACTCAAAAACAAGGAAAAAACAGAAACTGGCACTGGGCTCTAGGTTCATAAGTTAGTCCCAAAAATAATATAAAGTAGCATATTAATGCATATAAAACATCCAAAACAAATAATATAATAGCATGGAAAAAACAAAAATTATAGATACGTTGGAGACGTATCAGTCTGCCATGGCCCGCATGAGTTCTGGGTTGAGAAATTACTACCAGGGAGAGGCGAGCATGGAAGCGGAAGCACGAGAGATGTCCCGCCTCACCGCGAAAGCATCCGACATGTCCCGTCGCACCACCGTAGCAGCACAGAGGTCCCGCTGCGCCGCCGTAGCAGCACAGAGCTCCCGCCGCGCCGTCGAAGCAGCAGACTGGTCCGGCCGCGCCGCGGAAGCAGCAGAGATGTCCCACCGCACCGCGGATGCAGCAGAGAGGTCCTCCCGTGTCGCGGCGGCATGGGAAAATGTCTCGTGGGCAGGCGAGGACTCTCGCAGGCGCATGTGTGCTATGCTCGATAACCTGATGGATCGGATCTCCGGCTGGATGAAGATGCAGGACGAGATGAATGCCTTGTTTCAAAATGCTACCGGCGTCATCCGGCGACTAAGGGAGGACAAGGCGAAGCTCCGCACCGAGCGCGACCTCCTAAGGGCGAAGATCGCCGGAAGTGCGAAGCAGCAGCAGGAGACCACTGCCTTGTTGAAGAGGACGGGCGACATCGTCAAGAAACTTATGGACGTGAATGCCATGCTCCGCATTGAGCACAAAAGGCTGGTGGAGAAATTCGTGGATGCTGCCAAGCAGCGTATTGTAGACATGAAAGAGATCATCGCCGCTCGCCGCGAGAACTAGTCTCCACGCCCTGCAGCAACGCATCAAGAAAGTAGAGATCAGCGAGCCAGATCGTTGTCTGCGTCTTCCTTCTTCTTTTGCCCTTGTGTATTTTGGGCGTTGTCGCATGTGGCATTTTTAATTATGTTCCTAAATATTAGTATGCAAGACAATTATTATCCACTATCATCGTTATTATATTTATGTAAGTCTTGTTATAAGTCTCAGTCGATGCTATATATGTCCCTCAGATCTTACATCAAGATCCATGCAAAAATTTCTTTTCAGATTTTCCTTTTTCTCTCTTAAATCTCAGTCAATTGAGACATAGCAACACCATAAAATAGGATCTCGGGCGTTATTAATGGAGAAGTTGGGAGAGAGGTGGGCGGCGGATGGAGGTCAAAGGGCTCGCCTCCCGATAAGCATGCGTAGGGGTCTGCTCACACGCCTCCCATACTCAATTAGCTACCCCACATGGCTCCCCCTAGCCAATAAAAAAGGGAGGTATGGCAGCACGTAAATGGTTAGTAGAACGCCCACGGTTTCAATAATACTTGTGTTTTCGATTGTAACGTGACAGCTCTTGTTCCAAAATGACTTTGTTGGTTGTTAATGTGTGCGCCTTCGCAAATCAGACAAAAAAATTACCACAACATGTTGGTGCCATTCGAAGGCAGCATGCTGAGTTTCATGATTTTCAGGCGAGTTTTGGATTTACAGGAATTGAAAAACCAAATTTCTCTACGTTTTCGGCCTAGCCACGACGCCCGGATGTTTGAAATTCATTCCTATTTCTTGCATGGGACCTAAACATTCACTCAAGGACACACATATGATTTTTCAACCAGCTTCGGTGCACTGGAGCATGTGCATGTAGTTCAAAATTGAATTATGCATATTAAATGCCTATAAAACTCGGATAATGTATAAAAAGGCCAGACGAACCCGGATTAATTCCTAAAATTAGCACGATACTCCAATTGGTCTACGTTGCCTCTGTAAAAAATCAAGGCGGGAAGAGACGGTCTATGTCATTTCGCACACAGAGGTGACACATCCCCTCTCGGGCCCATGACGCTTCTTGAGAGAAGCTCCGTTTTTGTAAGAAGCTTACACCAAAACTTGTCCCAAATCGGACGAAAATTTTACCATAGCATGTTGGTGCCATGTCATGAGACCATGCCAAGTTTCATGATTTTCGGGCGAGTTTGGAATATACAGGAATTTGAAAACCAAGTTTCTTAATGTTTCCGGCCGAGCCACGTCCATATGTTTGAAATTCATTCCCATTTCTTGCATGGGACCTAAACATTCACTCAAGGACACATATATGATTTTTCAACCAGCATTGGTGCACTGGAGCATGTGCATGTAGTTCAAATTTGAATTATGCACATTAAATGCCTAGAAACTCAATTAATGTATTAAAAATGCAAAACGAATCCGGATTAATTCCTAAAATTAGCAAGATACTCCTATTGGTCTATGTTGCCTTTGTAAAAAAAATCAAGGCAGGAAGAGGCGGTCTATGTCGTTTCGCACACAGAGGTGACACGTCCCCTCTCGGAACCATGAGGCTTCTTGAGAGAAGCTCCGTTTTGTAATAAGCTTACATCAAAACTTGTCCCAAAATCGGACGAAATTTTTACCAGAGCATGTTGGTGCCATGTCATGAGACCATGCCAAGTTTCATGATTTCCGGACGAGTTTTGGATTTACAGGAATTTAAAAACCAAGTTTCTCAATGTTTCCGGCCGAGCCACGACGCCCATATGTTTGAAATTCATTCCCATTTCTTGCATGGGACCTAAACATTCACTCAAGGACACACATATGATTTTTCAACCAGCTTTGATGCATTGGAGCATGTGCATGTAGTTCAAATTTGAATTATGCACATTAAATGCCTATAAAACTCAGTTAATGTATTAAAAGGCCAGACAAACCCGGATTAATTCCTAAAATTAGCACGATACTCCTATTGGTCTATGTTGCCTCTGTAAAAAAATCATGGCGGGAAGAGGCGGTCTATGTCTCTTTCCTCGAAAGTACCTTTCTGCACCCGAGCTCAAATGAGCTCGGGTGAACAGTAAAATCAAAACTAAATCGAAAAAAGTTCAAAAAAATCCAACTTTTTTTGGGGAGAAACATTGACAAAAGTTTTAAGTGCTTGAAAAAATTTGTCTCGAAATCACATTCCTAGAAGGCGTGGCAAAAAAAACAAATTCAGTGCTCCAAAATGCTTTTTGGAGCACTGAAGCATTTTGGAGCACTGGATTTTTTTATTTTTTATTTTGCCACGCCTTCTAGGAAAAAAAATTTGGAATTTTTTGAATTTTGTTTTGATTTTACTGTTCACCCAAGCTCATTTGAGCTCGGGTGCAAAAACTCTGCGTCCCTCTTTCCCTTTCTTTTTATATTTATTATATGGACATAAGCTATCAGTACCTTATCAGTAATAAGCCTATCGGGTACAAAAGCATTCTGTGTTGGAGCTATAATCTCTAGCAAAATAGACTTCAATCTGGTTGATAGCATTTTGGAAATAATTTTACACACCACACTACAAAGACTAATGGGGTGATGCTAAAAATAGATTCTGGCGAGTCTACTTTGGGGTTCGACAAAATTATTAGTTACACTTTGATACCCCGCACGTTGTTGCGGGAATACTCTACAAAAATGTCTCAATGAGATTCCATTGTATGGAGCATTAAATTTTCATGCATAATTGCATGTTGGGGTGAGCTTTTTCCTGTGCAAGGCTTGTTGTCGTGAGTCTTTTTCCATGCATGTTGCTTGCTTAGGTGTCATGCTTGCATGTTGAGAGAAATAGTTAGCAAAGGAACGTTGTTTAGATATAGAAGATTCCAACATCTAGACTTTGTCTACTATTAATTGCAAAAAGTACCTCATTAGTTATCTCCTCCCCAATTAAGTGCCAACATCGTTTAAAAGATATCACATGCAAACCATCTAGCTCGGACACGGGCATTAGAAAATTATTCACAACCTCACTAATTTTAAGGACAATTTTATCCAAGAGCGCCGGGTCTGTAACATCCACTTGAGAAGGGAAGAGGTTAATAAAGGAATCACGAGTATGGGGATCTAACGTTGGTGGTTATATGATTACTTTAAACAGTAGGCACGGGTGCACACGTTAGATCTGGTCAGGTGGGCAGAAAAACTTCATAATCTTTGTCCAATTCGTCACTATTGTGGTTTTGCTCCTATGCAACACACAATGACAACACTAGTCAGGGTGATAGCTAATAAGCTCACCATATTGATGTGCAAGGTAATCATATCGAGCTAAAGTATAGTGCATGTGCATCCAAACACATAAACACATCAGAGCAGCTCTAGCAGATCCTTTATAAATCAGTACTGCAAAATTGTTTTAGGGTCCCCCCTAAAATGATTTTTGCAGGAACTTGAAGGCCCCAACAGAACAGATCCACTATAGTTCGTACTGCAGATTTAAAAAAACCAATTCTACAAAGTTCACAACATAACCAGAGTTCACACATAGCTAAACATTGGTCAAAGTAGAGGCCGGCTCAATCGTCAAGGTCGAGATAGAACTTCTCCGCCAACTTGCGGCAAGCGTGGGTGTAAGGTGATCCTCCTTTGCGGCAGCGAGCCTATTGGCAGCGCCTTCTTCTCTGGGCACCACCACACGCTCTGCGACTAGGAGCTCCGCATCCGCGCCCCCCACCCCCCCCCACCCACCAACCCCCCCCCACCCCCACCCCCCCCCCCCCCCCCCACCACCCCCAACCCTCCCCCCCCCCCCCCCCCACCCCCCCACGGCGTTGTCCCCGCACCTCAAGGTGTGCGGGAAAAGGACCTCGTGGAAGCCGGCCCGCGAGCACTACCAGCCATGGATCCAAGAAAGGAAAAGAAACTAGCGACTAATTGCTCACCGACGAAAGGAAAGGAGACGATAGAGGGACGGATTGCGGCGAAGCTTATCCGATAAGCAAACCATAAAAAGCCCCCGACCGCGTACATATAGCTGACGGGCGGGCTTGCGGAAAATTTCCAAGCAAAATGCAAACAATCAGAGTTGTTCTAATAGTGCATGTGCATGACAATAATGGCCCAAAAACTCCAAAACGCGAGCAACCAAACGATGTGACGCAGCCTGGGGGACTTCAAACCAAACGAACCGAAACACGCACCACACTCGTATGGAAGCATGCCGGTCAATGCGCTAGTAAGGGCCACGCAGATGCACAGAAGGTTTCACTTTCACGGGCTACGCGCGACTTTATTGAACGGACTGACACTGACAAAATCAGTCGCCTGATTTAATGCGTTTACCTTGATGTTAGCTACAATGTCACGCCAAGCGTCTTAACTTCTCAATTGAAGATGACACGCAAAGAGATTGTACACTGATCAACATAATCACGACAGTTTCTGATGCATATCAGCAATAGACAGGTATTAGTATGCCAAAAATTGCGCCCAAGAAACTCTGCCAACCAAAATGTGTACGCTTCCATTGTCGGTTGGGTGTCGATGCAGTGAACATTTGCTCCTCAATTGCTTACCCTATACTTCTGCAAAAGAGTAGGTGTCCGGATTAAATTCCTTGCAAAGTAGTAACAAATATATCTAGAAGCTTTTCCGGACAGAGGGAGTATTGATTACCATGAGAAAGAGCAACGAAGACAAAACAGAGATTCGAAGTCAAACTGAACAAATACACTTAAGTATGCACAGCTATGCCTACTGAATAAAATATCACCGACAACATGCTCAAAAAGCAAACGGATATAATGAAGACGTCTTATGTTGGCGTCCTTTCCTGTCCTCACGTGTCAACGTGCCTATGTAATTCTTGTAACAATTGCGGTTTGTTCCGCCCCGGGTGATTCTCAAAAAAAAATGCATAGCTCTAGATACTGATACTGCACTAGAAATCAAAATTTGATCCGTCAGATTCAGGGGAAATGTATTATTAACCCATTGTCAGAATCGGGGGAAATTTATCAAGATATATACCACTTCAAAATGAAACCGGTAACTTGCTGTAATCATTTCACTTCAGAGCGGAAGCACAGGGGATGAGGATGAAATGAGTTGCAAAGTCTTAAATGTGTCTAGAGTAAGTTACGTAACCAGATAACAGCCAGCATTCTATTTTAACATTCATTCATGCAAGTGGGTACAAATGTTGTACCTTAACAGTATTGAGGAGAACTTTGGCTTCATTGCTGCTGTTAAAGTGGTCACGAACAGGCTGAAAAGTGCAAAATGGTATTAGGACAAACAAATCTATACATGAATAAATACGAGACATTACAAATTACTACCTCCGTCCCAAAATATAAGATGTTTTTGCAGTTCAAATTGAACTGAAAAAACGTCTTGTATTTTGAGATGGGGGTAGTATATCTGTAAAAAGGAACTTGATTGAAAACAAAACATAGGTGTCCAGATTAATAGGCCACAAGATTGACACCTCCACAATAAAAATAATCCATCAAAACTATATTTGCCAGGTATGACACAAAATATGAGATATGCAGCGACAGAATGATCAAAAGAATAACAGAAACCATCTCAGGCATTACAAATTCACAATACAGTTGACTAAATAATAAATCATGAAAAATACAGCAGTGGAACAAATCAAAAAAACAAACAGAAACTGGTAATGCTCTGAGAGCGCATAAGTTAATGACTCGTGAAAGACTGCGCCACCTTACTGAAGAAAAAAAACGTGATAAAAAACTATTACCTTCAATATTTCATTGATCGCTTTCGCCAAAGCAGGTTTAACGTCGGCAGGATGCAAATCACCCGCTTCATAATCAGCAACAAGTTCAGCCATGGTTAAAAATGTCCTGTTTAAAAGCAAGCATGGTTATAACTCCAAACAAAAAAAATCGATAGTACACAACTTTCAACAGAGATAAACTAAGATGCGTGTGTTTATTCAACCAACACAGATAAGATTTTCAAATTTTTAGTAAGTCCAAGAAAAGAATATTACTTGTTACCGAAAAAAAAAATCGATAGTACACAACTTTCAACAGAGATAAACTAAGATGCGTGTGTTTATTCAACCAACACAGATAAGATTTTCAAATTTTTAGCAAGTCCAAGAAAAGAATATTACTTGTTACCGCCATTGTTTTCTTTGCGGACAACCTCAAACTTGTCAAACCAAGGGAAAACAATGTACTGGATGTACTCCAGGCACGGATTTTTATCAACAATTTTGGGAGGACAGAAAGCTTGCTTTATCTTCAAATTTACCTGAGCCTGCAATAAATTTGGTTACGGTACAATATCAGCTTAGGAAAAGGGCAAAACCTTGACAAACAAATTTTGCTCTATAAATTCCAGCTTGATAAATTGATAATATCATGACCGCATGCCAACTACAAGACCAATTGAACGACAAAGACAAGTTCTAAGCAAATGATGAACACAGTGCAGACCAGGCTAAAGTGGTAGAAACTTCTAAAAATACTAGAAATAACATGTCTACCTATATCAAGAGTAAAAGTAATTTTGAAATCGCCAAACCTAACATCCAAATATAGTGGTTAGGGCTTCATTTTCTTGCGTGGCACACAAGGACCATACCCTACAGTATCCTAGCCGAGTAATATCTTTGAACATTCAAACATCTCTGGATGAGGTTGTATGGAGTGATTAGGTGGCATAAGCTTTTGAAATAAATAAAGGTTGTTCATGAAGAGAAAAAATTGAGAACCTCATCATCTTCCATAAAGATAGCCGATGTTGGATCACTCTTTGACATCTTCTCCTGGCCTTCTTTGAAACCAGGGAGCATATCTGTAATTCATGTTAAGGAACAATTTTTTTATACAACCTGGCAATGACACACTACAAAGGAATTCTAACGACATAACCACCGAGACACATATATCAATATATTAAGACAAAACACACTGCAGAAAAAAAATAAACAACACAACAGTGGCAGATCAGGATACGATGTGACAGAATAATTGGCTTGTTTTTCCTTTTGATGTCATCACAATATTCCCTTGCTAACATGTTAACCTTCCTTTGGTCCATACCCAACTGGCATATGTCTGCCTATAAACAGAAACAGATTAGAGAGAATCAATGACAATCTAGAAATCTAGAATAAAGGTATACCACCCTACAATATCGAGTGAAATCAAAAAATATCAATATAACCTTACTTAAATTATGTGAATATAGTTAAACTTCAATTTTACAGAGGGATGTCTGCAATATAAATATACTAACCTTCAGGAAGAATATATCAGCACACTGCATGCAAGGATAGAAGATCTGTGCAGCAGTCAATTCCTCGTTGTCAGAGCGACCCATAATCGTACAACACCTGTGAAGTAAGGAAAAATGAGATAGCTAAATTATGTTTGAGTTCGAACTCTGGAAGTCAAGAATCATCTGGATGCATATGCAATCTAAATGGCCGTACCTCGTTATTCTTTTGATATTATTTTTCCTGCCAATGTCCATTACAAGTGGCCAGTATTCATTTGCACGCCTATTAATTTCCTCTGAAGACCACAAGAATTCAACGCCATCAAGGTTCATACCAGCTGCTTTCCATATTTCAATCATGTAGCGCCCGACAGTCTGGATTTTTTTCAGATCGCCACCCATTTTGTTGTTTAGCTGTGCAAACCAGTCTGCTATCCAGATTTTCACTTTGCATCCCGCTCTGATCATCTTGTTAACATTAATTGTCTTCACAACACCCTATGAATACAATACATGAGAATGTCTATCACCAGCAAGTCCTATCAGGTCTTGCAATCTGACAGTTTGCGCATATTGGTTTCATGCATCACTAAAGTAATCATTTTCACAATGTGTAGTACTGGCATCATAATAATTGTGTAAGCACATCAAGAACTGCTAAAGGCACGTGTAAGATTAACATTTATACTAGGATGTTTCATTCTTATTATTAATCTTATGGAACAACCAAGCAACGAAATATGGGAGCAGTAAACTCACTAATCTTTCTAGTTTGACAGAGCCGGATAAATCAAGGATGGGTATTATAACCAAAACCTACTGGCGCTCCGATACAGAACGAATCAGGATAGTGCTCCTAATTTTCAGGAGCTTTTGTTGCCGACTTCTTTCTAGTTTTATTTATGCTCTTCTTTTGCACACTCTTTTCGTTCTCTGAACTAACACTTTTCTTTTGGTTTCTTACTCTTCAATGACTTCAGCAGTTTAACCAAAAACTACTAGCACAAATATAACCACCCAGTCATCTATAATCAGCACATGCTATTTAACCAATCTGATGCACAAATGCACATATGATTAAGAGTTAGAAAAAAAAATTCAAAATTCGACTACTCCCTAGTTTTATGGATAGCAGAAATAAGTAGGGTAGGCATACATCTAGGAGGTGTTTGTTTCATCGTTTTTGGCCCGTCACCTGTTTACGGTGTAAACGGAATTCGTTACGTGCGTTTGGCGACAGCCCTATGTAATCGCGTCCCTCCGTAATCAGGTCCGGGCTAGCTATCCATCGATACCCCCCACCCTCCACCGGTACCGGTTTCCTTACCAGCGACGACTCCCCCGAGCGCTCCTGCCCTCCTCCTCCCCCACGACTCCCTCTTCTCCCTGATCTGCCCTGCGCCGCCGCCTTCCCTCGATCCCCCTTCGAGTTGAGCGCCGCCGCCTCCCCTCGACCCCCCTTCGAGTCCAGCGCCGCCGCCTCCCCTCGGTCCTCTCCTCCTGTTCCAGCCGCCGCGAACGACCATGCCACACCAGTCGCCGGGAACGACCACGCCAGCTGCCGGGACCAGCGAGGATGGACCATTGAAGCCGCCGTCAGGGAGCAGCAAGGCCCATCTCTGGATTTCCAGTCGACCTCTTCTTCCTCCATCAACCTCTGGATTTCTGGGACGGCCAGCGGCGCTTGATTTTCGAGGACGGCCGGCAGCGCTTGATATCTTGGGCGGCTGGGCCGAGCAAGATTAGACCATTCATGGTAAGCATGCTGGCCAGCGAGGTTCAGGGATGGTAATCAATTCCTTTACTGCCGTGAACCAAACAAATTTGGAAAAAACTCATTACACCTCCTTAAACGGTGTGATCTGATTACGTTAACATTACCGTTACCATTTCACTAGCCAAACACCTCCCTAGTGTAAGCATCCAGCTAGGTGATACCATGCTAAGTGATAACCTTCTTGTTTGGGTATTAAATTAGCTGGTCAACAAAGACCTGGAGTACGACTGTAGACACATATCACAACATGAACATGATAACACCACCCGAACAGGTAACAGCACACTTGATAGTCGTACTGCACTCATAAATTAGGTAACGATGTTAGTTGAAATCCGAAATTCCTGTCCAAGAACTCTTCCTGGAAACAGAAGGTATATCCTCCTGGATGCTCCTGACCGAGTCGCACATTCGATCCGAAGTTATTAGATGGGAAGGCAGTAAGTTTCCGTCGAACCTGGGCAATGTGCATGCGGCCGGAGGGCTCGAACCCGTCGTAGCAGATAGGGACGGGCTTGTTCTGCAGCAGCCGCTTGAGCTCGTCGGGCTGAATGCACTCCTCGCCTATGCTCATCAGCAAGTCGAACCGCTCGTCCAGGCTCAATGCCGCCACGCCCCCCGCGAGGTCTTCGGCGCCGGCGGCGGCAGCGGAGGAGGAGGAGGCTGCGGGGGAGGCATCAGGAGCCGCGGAAGGTTCCGTTGATGCGGCGGCGGGGGCGGAGGCCTCTGCGGTGACAGCGGCGGCAGCCAGGGAAGTGTCCATGGAGGTGGCGGCGGTGGCGGGTGGCGGATGAATGATTTGGAGACGGCTAGGGTTTTACGCGGCTCAGATCGAGAGATGGATCTCCTAGTTCTGCGCAGACGGGGGTCACATAGACGTGGTCCGTACGCTCCCTGAAAGACAAAAAACGTGGCCCGTACGTCAGTGTAATAAGTGGCCGTTTACGTGGGCCTAAGCCAAACATGGGCTGCCTTTCCTTAGAATCATAAGATATAGATTTCCACGCGCAATGTTCCGGCTCTCGGGAACTCCTAGTCAGCGCTCTCGGCGCAAGGTAACCTTTTCTTTTGTCTCAAAAAAAGATTACTTTTTCTTTTGAGACCAAACACACTAATTTTATTACGGAAATATTAGCTGGCGTAGTCAGCCAGGAGGCAGGAGCCAGAGAACGTCCTCTCTCACGTTGGATTCGGTTGCACGAATCTTGGCGCAGATTTGAAGCCACGTCAGATTTTTAAAATAGTTCGTTGTATGATATAATACCAGCGAATGCTGATGGAAATCAAAGCACTACAGTGCTACTGCAGTGGCTGCTCCACCTTTTTTCTCCGATGGCATCTTCGTAGGAAATTTTAGAATGGTAGTTTATAAATTTTTGAACTATGTCAAATGGCATTTTAAACAATTTTTCCTTTCTATATGTTTTTTTGTACATGGCATTTTTTATTTATTAAGAGATGACATTTTTATAGTAAGAGATGGCATTTTCTATTATTAAGAAATGGCATTTTAATGTTAAGAAATGGCATTTTATTATTAATAAATGGTATTTTGTTATTAAGAGATGGCATTTTATTTTTAAAAGATGACATTTTTATTAATTAAAGAGAGCATTTTTTTATTTGTTTAAGAGATGCTATTTTTTATTTAAGAGATGGCATTTTTTACTTAAGAGATGGCATTTTATTATTACGAGATGGCATTGTTGTGTGATGCTTTAAAGACCTTTTTTTCATGTGGTGCTTCAGCTTGGCTCTTTTTCTTTTTTATCTTTGAGAGGATGGCATTTTTCCTGTAGAGGATGGCAGACGTGGCAATTTTAAACAAAAGGAAAAATAACTGGGCCTTTTACGTCTCATGGTCACTCTGGCCCACCCCGTGGCGAGCAACAAGAAACGTTCGCTGGGGGGTGCCTCCCCCCTCCCCCTTGCCTGCCCGGCGACTGTGCCCCAGTTGTTAGCGTCGGATACGATTTAAGTCTGGTGGATTGAGAAGCCACAAGACTATGTGTCTCGATATTAGAGTCGCGACGTTCGAAGATAATGGTGCACTGCGAAGTTGCTCTATGTCCTTTACAATGCTAGCATAATCTCCTCATGTAGCCTGCTTAATATCATTGACGAGGCCCCTACAATTTGAAGCAATGATGGCATGCGATAATAACATATGAGTGGCCGAAGCTAAGGCCCGTACCAGGTAGCAAAAGCAGCGCCCACGCTTCCCCTCGGGTGAGTTGGCCCACCTACGAGAGCGAGTAGCTCGCTCATTCGTTAAAACAAATTGTCGATTGCTCGTCCAAACAAACATTTCGCTCGCTCCTCAAAAAAAGTTCACAAACATGGAAAAAAATTGGAATTCAAAAAAAGTTCACGAATTCATAAAAGTTGATGTGTTAAAAAAATTACAAATTCACAAGAATTTCGTGAAATTAAAAAAGTTCACCTAATTCAAAGAAAGTTTGGGATTATCAAAAAAATGAATTTAAAAAAATTTGGTGGATTGTGGATTTTGGAAAGAAAAAGTTCACTGGTTAGAAAAAAGTTCATTTATTCTAAAAAAAATGGAACTGAAAAAAAGTTCATGGATTAGAAAATAGTTTGAGGATTTTAAATAAATCATGAATTTGGAAAAAGTTGAATGATTTTGAAAAAGGCCAATTTGAAAATTTCATGGATTTGGAAAAAGTTCATTGATTCGAAAGTTTTTTCACAAATACGTAAAAAAAATCATCAACTTTTTAGAGAACGTTCATGAGTTTGGGAAAAGCTCGTGGATTTTAAAATAGTTCATCAAATTTGAAAAACATTTTCATGGATTAGAAAATAGTATGCGGATTTTGAAATAAGAAATCATTAATTCGGAGAAAGGTCACCGATTTTGAAAAAAAAATCACAGATTCGAAAAACAAAGTTTACGGAGTCGCAAAAAGTTCACAAAATTGAAAAAGGTTTATGTGTTTTGAAAAAAAGGCTCATGAGTTAGAAGAAAATTTTTGAATTTGAAAAAGTTTGTGCAGATAAAAAATAAAAAGAAAAAATAATTACAAAAAGAAAAATTTTAAAAAGAAAAGAAAAGAAATCGAAATATGACCTAACAAAGGAGAAGAAGAAATAGTAGTAGCCACATCAAGCAAGCTGTCCCAGATGGTTACTACATGTTGGAACGAAATAATGAGGTACATAGTTCGATTCTCACTTCCTGCAAAGAATTCTGAAGTTTAAAGAAAGTAAATGGGCCGGACCGAGGACGTAGGGGGTGTGTGCCCGTTTGTGGGATAGCATGTAATGGGCGCTTAAGGCGCCAAATAGGCGTTGTTGTGCTTTTTAGGGGAAGCTTTGTGGCATGCTTTATTCAAATGATCATCATTGTCTCGATTCAAATGATCATCATATTTATTTATTTTTGAAACTTTGAGAGGAGCGTTGTCGATTTTTATTAGCAAGACAACAAATCGTGTCAGGAAGTGCTAGCAAGCTTAGCGGAATCCCCATCCCACGCAATAGTAGACACATAATCATAGGTACCTAGCCAATTATGTACCACAGTGGTTGACTCTCATGCAATGTTCCGGTTAATTTCTGTGTGGTTAAACCTTTTTTAGCTTCTTTGATTCACAAGATTTGTAAAAGGCGGGAATAGAATAAAAAACACAACAAATGGAGTGGCAATGTCATCTTCAATATTGGAGTTGCAGATTAGTATCAGTGTTTGATACGTGCGGCCAAAACATAGGATTCTTCACATGAGTTTGAGTGGATGATTTCTTTTTATATAAACTAGCACAATGATCGTGTGTTGCGGTGGGATATAAATGTTGTGATATGTTAGCTCGTGATTTAACTGTCCATATTAATGTGATTGTCTAAATAAATGTTTATGAAATTGTGCCCGTGATTTAGCTTATAGTTTGATGAGAAGTTTGGTAAGTAAATTAATATGGAATTCATGCAAAGGCTGAGTAAATTAATGTTATTGAGCGGCGTACTGCGAAGGTGCAGTCAAATATGACATGGTGAAAAAATCAGTGGGTGAAAAAAATCAATGGAGGGACGTTGTGCAAGGGGAAACCCAATTGACGAAGAGTTCTGCTTGGCAAGAAAAGAAACACTACTTATCTTTAATAATAATAATAATAATAATAATAATAATAATAGAAATGAATTAGAAAAAATCATATGGATTATAATCCTACGAATCAAACAACCAACGTAGGAAAAAATCTTAAGATTAGAATACTCCAAAATTCCTTTAGGAATGCCTTGAAACAAAGAGGCCCGTGGTAAGAATTTTTTTGCTTTATACTGAGATGAGAAGGAATAATTCCGGTTTCATATAAAGGATACTGTAAAAAAGACAGAAAATTAGCAACCCCTAATTTCGACGAGCTGTTGTCAATAAGAACCACCCAACAGATGGAGTCTTCAATCATATATAACCAAGAGACTTCTATTCTTTAAAACATGCACACATAATACGGCAAACTCGTGGGTATGGATGGCAAAGAGCACTTTGTTAGCAGCCATCTGAATCTATACTACCTAAATAGTTCATCCCCACTACTCTATTTTTCTTGACATGCAGCCTATCCACCTCAACGGCCTTGCCACATCATCAGTTACACTTAATTATTTTGAGCATGCGGCTCACCATGTCAGCATTTAAAAAGAATCATGTTTTTTCATGTGATTCGACTGTCTGAGAAGCGAAGAGACCTCTTTGGTCAAATGATAATAACAAGCCCAACAGAAGCCCATCGCTCCATCTCATCGCATTTCTTCCGTTTCCACCTCTTGTACGCATCCATTATCTCATCGTCTATTCCCCACCTCCCCCCACCCAAAGCTTCAACGCATCGGTGTCTCCTCCCCTCCCCTCCCCCATCCATTATCTCATCGCTATTCCCCACCTTCTTGATAAAGTTTAAATTCTCCAATTACTACATCAAATCTCAACTACTTGATATTTTATTTCAAATCATACACATGACTTGAAGATTTATATCATTCTGGTATTCCTAACAAAACCTTTTGGTTGTATTTTATATACATCCTGCTTGAAAACCTATTCAAAATAGTTTTGTTACTCATCTCTTAGATATCAATAATATGCAACACTCACCATTGTAATCCATTTATACTTTTAGTATTGCTACTGATAAGAAGATTTGACAAGATCAACTCTTACATTCCTACATAACTCTTTTGTAAGACTTTTCTTTCAGAATATCTGTCCATGGATATTCGAAGATCCATTTACATTTTGTGCCTAACACACCTTTCCGAAGGTTTCCCCAAGTTCAAAACTTGTTCCTTGTAGACTTCACTGTGGATTTCAATGGTTTAAGTCATACCTCTCTAGCTGGGCGCCATCACTGCTTCCTCATAGTGCGTAGGTTTATCTTCTTATAAGATGAAGTATTCAGTAGATTCGACAATCTTTCCTGACCTTCACTTTTGTTATAGTCTTAATTGAAGCTCCTATATCCAATGTAGTAGTTTCTTCGCTCAGTTGTAGGGACAAAAGTACTCCAGAACATTTCTGGTTTTAATCTTTGTCTTAACTTAAGTTGGAGATTTCAATAATCTCAATAAGCTGCATCATCCTCCCACTTACTCCTTTAACAAGTAAACATTTTTCTCGAAAAATATTCAATCCCCGACAAACATTTTGTCCTTGAATTTTGTGGAAGAAACACAAAAACCTACAATCAAGCATTGGTCTATAACTCTCTATAGTTTAGACGGTGCATCTGTTTAGTGAATATTGTCCTATTTCATTTATAAATCCCCTAAATTTTTGAATAAGAGCAGATCGATAATTGTAATAATTCCAAAATTATTCAATTACTTGCTAAACTTATGACTTAGATATACTTCTTCATGAAAGAAGAATCATGTTTATCTTTTGTCATAATGATATTATATCTTCATCTTGAATTTCCTTGAACTATTTCAAATATTTTAGTCCTTATGTTTTATTAAGTAAATCATATTTACTTATCACATTGATGAAGTATATATCACAAACTTCAAGATTCATCATGAATAAACCATCACAAAATAGAGGTTCAATACAAAAACCATATTCTCATAATAATCTGAACAACTATTGTTTAAAACTTATAAGAATATACATTGCATAACCCATAGGATAATGCATTACATAATTTAGAACTAAAATAAGTATTATTTCAGTTCTAAGATAAATCTTGAAGATAAACTAAAGACTTGACTTCGACGTTCTATGAGCAATGATCCCATCACCATTCCTAACTTATATCACGACTTTATTTCTTCTCTCCTTGTGAGCTCTCTGTAGTCCATGTATCGGTTTGCAAAATGAGAGCAACCGATCAATATCAAATACTCATGACATACATAAATTACAAGTAGAATAACATTAACTTTGTATAACAATTAGACCTTTACCAGAAGAACCATTCTTCTTATCCGCCAAATACTTCTTGCAGTTACGCTTCCAGTGTCCCTTCTGTTTGCAGCAGAAACTTTCAGTATCTTTATTGGCTCCGCCCTTGTTCCTCTTTTGAGACTCGGTCTTACCGGCTTCAGTAGATTTCTTCTTCTTGGACTTGTCTTTCTTCTTGAAACTGGCGGTCTTATTGACCATCAACACTGTTTTGTTCTTCTGCATTCCAGCTTCCGCAGTTTTGAGCATAGCAAACAACTCGTTTACACTTTTCGCCATCCCATTCATGTTGTAATTCATGATAAAGCCATCGTAAGATGGGGGCACTGAAGTAAGAACAATATTTGTATCGAGTGTTTGAGGAATTCCAAATTCCAGAGAAGCCAGTCTATCAACATAGCCAACAAGCTTTACTATATGATCACTCATTGAGGAACCCTCTTTCATCTTGCATTCAATCAAGGCCTTGGTTAATTCAAAACGTTTGGTCCTTGCCTACTTCTTGTACAGAACTTCCAGTGATCCAATTATAAATTGAGTAGTAGATTGTTTAAAACGCTTATATAGTTCAGGATCCATGCAAGTTAACATGAGACACTAGACTGAATCATAGTCAACACTAGGAGCAGCGTAAGCAGCAACGTCTTCTGGTGGTGCATCCTTTGTAGGAGCATCACCCAGGGGCTGATCCAGCACGTACTCCTTCTTAGCACCCATGAGAACAAATCTCAGGTTCCGGATCCAATCCACATAGTTTCTACCATTAGCAGCCAACTTTTCTTTCTCTAACATAGGGGCTAAATTGAATATATTGCAAGCCATTGATCTACAAGGATAGACACGAAATTAATTTAGACATTTATTCATAATTAATGTTGCACTAGTGTTTAAACAAATTTTAGTATAAAGTGCACTCCCACTCAAATAAGTATATCTCATAATTGAAAGTGAGTGATTCAATATCTTGATCTCATTCACACCCATGGATGATAGCATCTCATATGATGTGAATTTCAACTGGTAGGCAATCTTTTGCCGATCATATCACAGTATGAATCTTGTTCATCTTTCAATGCTTCATGCTCTGAGCTCAGAACTTTTCTACTAGAACTTCAAAGCAACCGAGTGTTTATGATGTGAAGTCCCACCTCACCCGTCTTACAGTTCACTTCTCGTTTGTACTCATGGTAGCATGTAGTACTCGGATACGTCCATTTTGCATCATGTTTTCCTACTATCATTTATAATGTTTTTATGCATAATAACACTTTATAGAGTAATTCTAATGCCTTTTCTCTCATAATATGCAAGGTTTACACAAAGAGGGAGAATACCGGCAGCTGGAATTCTGGACCTGAAAAAGCTACGTTAGAGATACCTATTCTGCACATCTCCAAATGAGCTGAAATTTTACGGAGAATTATTTTGGAATATTTAATAAATATTGGAGAAAAGAACTACCAGAGGGGTGATGTCTACTACACAACTCATTCTTGTAGACTCGTGTTGGGCCTCCAAGCGCAGAGTTTTGTAGGACAGTATCATTTTTCCCTCAAGTGAATGACCTACGGTTTATCAATCCGTGGGAGGCGTAGGATGAAGATGGTCTCTCTCAAACCACCCTCCAACCAAATAACAAAGAGTCTCTTGTGTCCCCAACACACCAAATACAATGGATATTTGTATAGGTGCACTAGTTCGGCGAAGAGATGGTGATACAAGCGTAGTAATGATAGTAGATATTGATTTTTGTAATAGGAACAATAAAAAATAGCAAGGTAGCAATTGATAAAATGGAGCACAAACGGTATTGCAATGCTTGAAAATGAGGCCTAGGGTCCGTACTTTCGCTAGGGCAATCTCTCAACGATACTAATATAATTGGATCATATAACCATCCCTCAACGTGCGATGAAGAATCACTCCAAAGTTCCTATCTAGCGGAGAACATAAGAAGAAATTGTTTGTAGGGTACGAAACCACCTCAAAGCTATTCTTTCTGATCAATCTATCCTAGGGTTCGTACTAAAATAACACCAAGCTATTCTTTCTGATCGATCTAACCAAGAGTTCGTACTAAAATAACACCATATGATACACATCAACCAACTCTAATGTCACCTAGATACTCCAATGTCACTGTGAGTATCCGTGAGTTGATTATGCGATATGCATCAAACAATTTCAGATTCATAATACTCAATCCAACACAAAGAACTTCAAAGAGTGCCCCAAGATTTCTACCGGAGAAACAAGGACGAAAACGTGCATCAACCCCTATGCATAGATTACCCCAATGTCACCTCGGGAATCCGCGAGTTGAGTGCCAAGACATAGATCAAGTGCTCTCAAATCCATAAAAGTATTCAATCCGATAAAACAAAATCTCAAAGGGAAAACTCAATTCATCACAACAAGATAGAGAAGGGAAAACACCATATGATCCAACTATATTAACAAAGCCCGCGATACATCAAGATCGTGACATCTCAAGAACACGAGAGAGAGAGAGATTAAACACATAGCTACTGGTACAAACCCTCAGCCCCGAGGGTGGACTACTCCCTCCTCATCATGGCGGCCATAGGGATGATGAAGATGGCCACCGATTATGATTTCCCCCTCCGGCAGGGTGCCAGAACGGGGTCTAGATTGGTTTTTCGTGGCTACAGAGGCTTGCGGCGGCGGAACTTTTGATCTAGGGTTACCCCGAGGGTTTTTGGAATATTTGGCAATTTATAGGGCGAAGAGGCTGCGCGGGAGGTCACCGAGGGGGGCACAACCCCCCTGGGCGTGCCTGGGCTCCTGGGCGCGCCTGGGTGGGTTGTGCCCACCTCGGGCCTCCCCTCTGGCACTTTTTTAGCCCATCTTGGGTCTTCTGGTCCAAAAAAATTCTCCAAAAATTTTCGCTGAGTTTGGACTCCGTTTGATATTGATTTTCTGCGATGTAAAAAACAAGCAAAAAACAGCAACTGGCACGGGGCACTATGTCAATAGGTTAGTCCCAAAAAAATGATATAAAGTTGCTATAAAATGATTGTAAAACATCCAAGAATGATAATATAATAGCATGAATACTTCATAAATTATAGATACGTTGGAGACGTATCAGCATCCCCAAGCTTAATTCCTACTCGTCCTCAAGTAGGTAAATGATAAAAGAAATAATTTATGAAGTGTGAATGCTAGCAAAGTGCATAAGTTTGATCAATGATAATTTCAATCACTTTTCCTAGCATCATAACAGCAATTCTTTCTCGTAAAACTTCTCATGTTAAAGTAGCAACCAATTCACATGTTAAGGTTCAAACAATAAATTCTCTTGAAACTCAACAACATATGTTCTCAGTCACCAAACAAATTGCAATTCAACTTATTCAACAAAATCTAAGTAAGAGCTCCACATACTCAATCATCATATAGTCTTCTATGATCGGTAGTACTCAAAGCATATTCTTAGAACAAATGGCATCCATCGAACACAGAGAAAGATAGGCGCTTAATATTTCGCCTCACAACTCATTTATCATAGAGATAATTGTCAACAATAATAAATCATGATCAAATATATTTGACTGGTCATATGTGCCTAGATCTTTCCCAACCACATGATGCTTTCCAACTAGAGAATAATTGAGGTTGAAATGAGAATGCATTCTATTGACTCTTGCATAAAAGTAAATACTGAAAAGTAAAAGATAGGCCCTTCGCAGAGGGAAGCAGAGGTTGTCATGCGCTTTTTATTTGGATGCCCAGGCTCTTAATGTAAAGGAACGTCACGTTATATTGCCCCTTATGATAGCAACCTTTATTATGCAGTCCGTCGCTTTTATTACTTTGCCATCACAAGTTCGTACAACGCTCAATTTTCCCTTACAATAAAAGATCAAACATATTTAGGAGCAATTTTTATTGCTTTATGCACCGATGACAACTTACTTGAAGGATCTTATTCAATCCATAGGTAGGTATGGTGGACACTCATGGCAAGAAACTGGGTTTATGGGTTTTTGGATGCACAAGTATTATCTCTACTTAGTACGAATTTTTGGCTAGCAAAAGATCCTAGGCAAACACAACATGTTGGAGGATCCATGACAATATAACTTCTATGCAAATATACACAACCATAACTCATTACGTTGTCTTCCTTGTCCAACTTCAACTAATTTGCTCAAGTTTGAAAATAATAATGGGTATTCACAGTCATAGTAGATGTCCAAGATAATATATTTGTATGTGAAAGTTCTCTTCCTTATACTAATCATTCATGAATTGCTTGTATGACCAATATTGTGATTGTCAAGCTTCAAAAGATTTCACTTTCTAAACCCAATGTGAAGCTACTACTAGGCATGATATGAACATATAATTTCAAATTCACGAAATTCAATTCATCCAACAATTTACTCATAGGATATAAGTGAAGCACAAGAGTAAATGACAAGCTACTCCAAAAAGACAAAAGTGAAGATCAAGCGAGTAGTTAAGTAAATGGGTAGCTATTTGAGGACTCTCTCTTATTTAAAAACTTTCAGATATAAGTATTTTATTAAAACATCAAGCAAAAAAAAACAAAATGACATTCTAAAAATAGCACACATCATGTGAAGAAGCAAAAACTTAGGCTCAACTGATACTAACCGATAATTGTTGATGAAGAAAGGTGGGACGCCTACCGGGGCATCCCCAAGCTTAGATGCTTGAGACTTCTTGAAATATTATCTTGGGATGCCTTGGGCATCCCCAAGCTTGAGATTTTGTGTCTCCTTAATTCCTTTTATATCACGGTTTCCCTAAATCTCAAAAACTTCATCCACATAAAACTCAACAAGAACTTGTGAGATACGTTAGTATAAATCAATGCATAACCTTATCATTCTCTACTGTAGAAAATCACTAAAATTATTATTTAACATTGCATACTAAATTCCTCTGCATATTTAATAGTCCTATCCTCAAATAGAATCATTAAACAAGCAAACATATGCAAACAATGCAAACATAACAGCAATCTGCCAAAACAGGACAGTCTGTAAAGGATGCAAGAATATCAATACTTTTTTAACTCCAAAAATTCTGAAAATTTAACACACTGTATAAAATTTATCATAACTTGTTTTGCAAAAAGTTTCAACATTTTATCACATTCTGACTTTTCTCGGGAATTTTTGCAACAGCGATAAACTTTCTGTTTTGAAACAGCAACATGTAGACTTGCAAAATAAGCATGGTAAAGGGCATCCTTGACATTTTTATTGAAATTAAAGATGCAAAACATTATTATAAATAGAAGCAAGCAAATAAAAATAAAATAAAATGATGCTCCAAGCAAAACACATATCATGTGACGAATAAAAATATAGCTCCAAGTGAGGTTACCGATAATGTCGGAGACGAAAGAGGGGATGCCTTCCGGGGCATCCCCAAGCTTAGTTGCTTGGATATTCCTTGAATATTACCTTGGGGTGCCTTGGGAATCCCCAAGCTTAGGGTCTTGTCACTCCTTATTCTCCTCATATCGATATCTCACCAAAAACTTGAAAACTTCAATCACACAAAACTTAACGGAACTTCGTGAGATGGGTTAGTATGATAAAGATAAATCATTCACTTTGGTACTGTCAAGATAAGATTCATAATTGTTCTCACACAATGTCTACTGTACCCTACAATTTCTACAACTTATATTAAGCAATATAAGCCATGGAAACCATAAAACAAGCGGACTACGCATTGAAAACAGAATCTGTCAAAAACAGAACAGTACGTAAAGATCTGAATTAAGGTCATACTTGTGTAATTCCTAAAATGCTGAAACTTTAGGAAAAGGTAGTAAATTTGTAGATATAACAACTGTAAAAAATTCAGAGATTTTAGACACTCCAGTGAATTTAAACAATTCTGTTACTGGGCACAAAAGTTTCTGTTTTTGCACAGAATTAAGTCAACTATCATCCACACTATCCCAAAGGCTTTACTTGGCACTTTATTGAAACAAAATCTATAAAACATGATTACTCCAGTAGCTTAATCATGTGAGCACACAAAAACAGTAGGTAAAAGTGTTGGGTTGTCTCCCAACAAACGCTTTTCTTTAATGCCTTTTAGCTAGGCATGATGATTTCAATGATGCTCACATAAAAGTAAAGAATTGAAACACAAAAAGAAAGCATCATGAAGCATATGACTAGCACATTTAAGTCTAACCCACTTCCTATGAATAGAGATTTTGTGAGCAAATAATTTATGGGAGCAAGAATCAACTAGCATAGGAAGGCGAAACAAGCAATACTTCAAAACTTTCAACACATAGAGAGGAAATTTGATATTACTGAGATATGTAGAAGCATATATTCCTCTCTCATAATAATTTTTAGTAGCATCATGAATGAATTCAACAATATAGCTATCACATAAAGCATTCTTTTCATGATCCACAAGCATAGAAAACTTATTACTCTCTGCATAAGCAAATTTATTCTTAGGAATAGTAGTGGGAGCAAACTCAACAAAATAACTATCATGTGATTGGAAATTAAAATCATGATGAAAAGTTTCATGGTTATTATTATTCAATATAGCATACATGTCATCACCATAATCATCATATATAGGAACTATGTTGTCATAATCAATTGCAACCTCCTCCAAAATAGTGGATTCATCATTAAATAAAGTCATGACCTCTCCAAATCCACTTTCATCAATATAATCATCGTAAATAGGAGGCATGCAATCATCATAATAAATTTTCTCATCAAAACTTGGGGGACTAAAAATATCATCTTCATCAAACATAGCATCCCCAAGCTTATGGCTTTGCATATCGTTAGTATCATGGATATTCAAAGAGTTCATACCAACAACATTGCAATCATGCTCATCATTCAAAGATTTTTTGTCAAACATTTTATAGAATTCTTCTTCTATCAATTGAGCACAATTTTTCTTTCCATCATTTTCACGAAAGACATTATAAAGATGAACAATATGATGCAACTTCAATTCCATTTTTTTGTAGTTTTCTTTTATAAACCAAACTAGTGATAAACAAGAAACTAAAAGATTCAGTTGCAAGATCTAAAGATATACCTTCAAGCACTCACCTCCCCGGCAACGGCGCCAGAAAAGAGCTTGATGTCTACTACACAACTTGTTCTTGTAGACTCGTGTTGGGGTTGGGCCTCCAAGCGCAGAGTTTTGTAGGACAGTAGCAATTTTCCCTCAAGTGAATGACCTAAGGTTTATCAATCCGTGGGAGGAGTAGGATGAAGATGGTCTCTCTCAAACAACCCTGCAACCAAATAACAAAGAGTCTCTTGTGTCCCCAACACACCAAATACAATGAATATTTGTATAGGTGCACTAGTTCGGCGAAGAGATGGTGATACAAGCGTACTAATGATAGTAGATATTGATTTTTGTAATAGGAACAATAAAAAACAGCAAGGTAGCAATTGATAAAACGGAGCACAAACGGTATTGCAATGCTTGAAAATGAGGCATAGGGTCCATACTTTCGCTAGTGCAATCTCTCAACAATGCTAATATAATTGGATCATATAACCATCCCTCAACGTGCGATGAAGAATCACTCCAAAGTTCCTATCTAGCGGAGAACATAAGAAGAAATTGTTTGTAGGGTACGAAACCACCTCAAAGCTATTCTTTCCGATCAATCTATCCTAGAGTTCGTACTAAAATAACACCAAGCTATTCTTTCTGATCGATCTAACCGAGAGTTCGTACTAAAATAACACCATATGATACACATCAACCAACTCTAATGTCACCTAGATACTCCAATGTCACCGTGAGTATCCATGAGTTGATTATGCGATATGCATCAAACAATTTCAGATTCATAATACTCAATCCAACACAAAGAACTTCAAAGAGTGCCCCAAGATTTCTACCAGAGAAACAAGGACAAAAACGTGCATCAACCCCTATGCATAGATTACCCTAATGTCACCTCGGGAATCCGCGAGTTGAGTGCCAAGACATAGATCAAGTGCTCTCAAATCCATAAAAGTATTCAATCCGATAAAATGAAATCTCAAAGGGAAAACTCAATTCATCACAACAAGATAGAGAAGGGAAAACACCATATGATCCAACTATATTAACAAAGCCCGCGATACATCAAGATCGTGACATCTCAAGAACACGAGAGAGAGACAGAGAAAGAGAGAGAGAGAGAGAGAGATTAAACACATAGCTACTGGTACAAACCCTCAGCCCCGAGGGTGGACTACTCCTTCCTCATCATGGTGGCCATAGGGATGATGAAGATGGCCACCGGTTATGATTTCCCCCTCCGGCAGGGTGCCAAAACGGGGTCTAGATTGCTTTTTCATGGCTACAGAGGCTTGCGGCGGCGGAACTTCTGATCTAGGGTTACCCCGAGGGTTTTTGGAATATTTGGCAATTTATAGGGCGAAGAGGCGGTGCGGGAGGTCACCAAGGGAGGCACAACCCCCCTAGGTGCGCCTGGGCTCCTGGGCGCGCCCACCTCGGGCCTCCGCTCTGGTACTTTTTTAGCCCATCCTGGGTCTTCTGGTCAAAAAAAAATTCTCCAAAATTTTTCGCTGCGTTTGGACTCCGTTTGATATTGATTTTCTGCGATGTAAAAAACAAGCAAAAAATAGCAACTGGCACTGGGCACTATGTCAATAGGTTAGTCCCAAAAAATGATATAAAGTTGCTATAAAATGATTGTAAAACATCCAAGAATGATAATATAACAGCATGAATACTTCATAAATTATAGATACGTTGAAGACGTATCAAGGGGGGCTGCCAGGTGCCCACGAGACACCAGGGCGCGCCAGGCCCCCCAGGCATGCCCTGGTGGGTGGTGGGCAGCCCGGCCCACCTCCGGTGCCCATCTTCTGGTATATGAGGTCTTTTGACCTAGAAAAAATAAGGAGAAGACTTTTGGGACGGAGCGCCGCCGTCTCGAGGCGGAACTTGGGCAGGAGCACTTTTGCCCTCCGGCGGAGCGATTCCGCAAGGGGAATGCTACTTCTTGAGCTTGCGTTGGTTTTTTCCTTGAAGAGGAAAGAGCGATGCAGCAAAGTAGAGATAAGTATTTCCCTCAGTTTGAGAACCAAGGTATCAATCCAGTAGGAGACAACGCACAAATCACCGAATACCTGCACAAACAATCAAACAACTTGCACCCAACGCGATAAAGGGGTTGTCAATCCCTTCACGGTTACTTGCAAAAGTGAGATCTGATAGATATAGATAAAACTAAATAAAAGATAAAATAAATATTTTTGGTTTATAGATCGGAAAGTAAAAGATTGCAAAATAGTAGATCGGAAACTTGTAGATTGGAAAGTAGAAGATTATATGATGGAAAATAGACCCGGGGGCCATAGGTTTCACTAGAGGCTTCTCTCAAGATAGAAAATATTACGGTGGGTGAACAAATTACTGTCGAGCAATTGATAGAAAAGTGCAAAATTATGACGATATCCAAGGCAATGATCATGAATATAGGTATCACGTCAGTGTCAAGTAGACCGAAACGATTCTGAATCTACTACTATTACTCCACACATCGACCGCTATCCAGCATGCATCTAGAGTATTAAGTTCATAAAGAACGGACTAACGCATTAAGCAAGATGACATGATGTAGAGGAATTAACTCAAGCAATATGATGAAAACCCCATCTTTTTATCCTCGATGGCAAGAATACAATACGTGCCTTGCTGCCCCTACTGTCACTGGGAAAGGACACCGCAAGATTAAACCCAAAGCTAAGCACTTCTCCATTGCAAGAAAAACCAATCTAGTTGGCCAAACCAAACCGATAGTTCGAAGAAAATTACAAAGATATCAAATCATGCATAAAAGAATTCAGAAAAGATTCAAATAGTATTCATAGATAGGCTGATCATAAATCCACAATTCATCGGATCTCGGCAAACACACCACAAAAAAGTATTACATCGAATAGATCTCCAAGAACATCGAGGAGAACGTGGTATTGAGAATCAAAGAGAGAGAAAAAGCCATCTAGCTACTAGCTATGGACCCGTAGGTCTGAGGTAAACTACTCACGCTTCATCGGAAGGGCAATGGTGTTGATGTAGAAGCCCTTCATGATCGAATCCCCCTCCGACAGGACGCCGGAAAAGGTCCCTAGATGGGATCTCACGGGTACAGAAGGTTGCGGCGGTGGAAAAGTATTTTCGTGGATGCCTCTGGTGGTTTGGGCATATAAGAGTATATATAGGCGAAAGAATTAGGTCAAGAGGTGCACAAGGGGCCCATAAGGGTGGGGGCGCGCCCTACCCCCCTGGGCGTGCCCTCCGTCCTTGTGGCCGCCTCGTGGCTCCTCCGACTTCATCTCCAAGTCTCCTGGTTTCCTTCTGGTCCAAGAAAGATCATCGCGAAAGTTTTATTCCGTTTGGACTCCGTTTGGTATTCCTTTTCTGCGAAACTCAAAAACAGGGAAAAAAACAGGAACTGGCACTGGGCCCTAGGTTAATAGGTTAGTCCCAAAAATAATATAAAATAGCATATTAATGCATATAAAACATCCAAAACAGATAATATAATAGCATGGAACAATCAAAAATTATAGATACGTTGGAGACGTATCAAGCATCCCCAAGCTTAATTCATGCTCGTCCTTGAGTAGGTAAATGATAAAAATAGAATTTTTGATGTGGAATGCTACCTAACATATTTATCCATGTTATTTCTTTATTGTGGCATGAATGTTCAGATCCGTATGATTCAAAACAAAAGTTTAATATTGACATAAAAACAATAATACTTCAAGCATACTAACAAGATAATTATGTCTTCTCAACATAACATGGCCAAAGAAAGCTTATCCCTACAAAATCATATAGTCTGGCTATGCTCCATCTTCATCACACAAAGTATTTAAATCATGCACAACCCCGATGACAAGCCAAGCAATTGTTTCATACTTTTGATGTTCTCAAACTTTTTCAACTTTCACGCAATACATGAGTGTGAGCCATGGACATAGCACTATAGGTGGAATAGAAGGTGGTTGTGGAGAAGACAAAAAGAAGGAGATAGTCTCACATCAACTAGGCGTATCAACGGGCTATGGAGATGCCCATCAATAGATATCAATGTGAGTGAGTAGGGATTGGCATGCAACGGATGCACTAGAACTATAAGTTTATGAAAGCTCAAAAAAGAAACTAAGTGGGTGTGCATCCAACTCGCTTGCTCACGAAGACCTAGGGCAATTTGAGGAAGCCCATCATTGGAATATACAAGCCAAGTTCTATAATGAAAATTCCCACTAGTATATGAAAGTGACAACATAGGAGACTCTCTATCATGAAGATCATGGTGCTACTTTGAAGCACAAGTGTGGTAAAAGGATAGTAACATTGCCCCTTCTCTCTTTTCTCTCATTTTTTTATTTTTTTTATTTGGGCCTTCTCTCATTTTTTTTTTTGGCCTCTTTTTTTTCGTCCGGAGTCTCATCCCGACTTGTGGGGGAATCATAGTCTCCATCATCCTTTCCTCACATGGGACAATGCTCTAATAATGAAGATCATCACACTTTTATTTACTTACAACTCAATACTTAGAACAAAATATGACTCTATATGAATGCCTCCGGCGGTGTACCGGGATGTGCAATGAATCAAGAGTGACATCTATGAAAAAATTATGAACGGTGGCTTTGCCACAAATACGATGTCAACTACATGATCACGCAAAGCAATATGACAATGATGGAACGTGTCATAATAAACGGAACGGTGGAGAGTTGCATAGCAATATATCTCAGAATGGCTATGGAAATGCCATAATAGGTAGGTATGGTGGCTGTTTTGAGGAAGGTATATGGTGGGTTTATGGTACCGGCGAAAGTTGCGCGGTACTAGAGAGGCTAGCAATGGTGGAAGGGTGAGAGTGCGTATCATCCATGGACTCAACATTAGTCATAAAGAACTCACATACTTATTGCAAAAATCTATTAGTTATCAAAACAAAGTACTACGCACACGCTCCTAGGGGGATAGATTGGTAGGAAAAGACCATCGCTCGTCCCCGACCGCCACTCATAAGGAAGACAATCAATAAATAAATCATGCTCCGACTTCATCATATAATGGTTCACCATACGTGCATGCTACGAGAATCACAAACCTTAACACAAGTCTTTCTCAAATCCACAATTACTCACTAGCATGACTCTAATATCACCATCTTTATATCTCAAAACAATCATAAGGAATCAAACTTCTCATAGTATTCAATGCACTTTATATGAAAGTTTTTATTATATCCCTCTTGGATGCCTATCATATTAGGACTAAATTTATAACCAAAGAAAATTACCATGCTGTTTAAAGACTCTCAAAATAATATAAGTGAAGCATGAGAGTCATCAATTTCTATAAAATAAAATCACTGCTGTGCTCTAAAAAGATATAAGTGAAGCACTAGAGCAAAATTGCCTAGCTCAAAAGATATAAGTGAAGCATAAAGAGTATTCTAATAAATCACGATTCATGCGTGTCCCTCTCAAAAGGTGTGCACAGCAAGGATGATTGTGGCAAACTAAAAAGCAAAGACTCAAATCATACAAGACGCTCCAAGCAAAACACATATCATGTGGTGAATAAAAATTATAGCCTCAAGTAAAGTTACCGATAGACGAAGACGAAAGAGGGGATGCCTTCCGGGGCATCGCCAAGCTTAGGCTCTTGGTTGTCCTTGAATATTACCTTGGGGTGCCTTGGGCATCCCCAAGCTTAGGCTCTTGCCACTCCTTATTCCATAGTCCATCAAATCCTTACCCAAAACTTGAAAACTTCACAACACAAAACTCAACAGAAAATCTCATAAGCTCCGTTAGTATAAGAAAATAAATCACCACTTTGGTACTGTTGTGAACTCATTATTTATTTATATTGGTGTAATATCTACTGTATTCCAACTTTTCATGGTTCATACCCCCCGATACTACCCATAGATTCATCAAAATAACCAAACAACACAAAGAAAATAGAATCTGTCAAAAACAGAACAGTCTGCGAAGATCCAAATTGTTCTAATACTTATGTAACTCAAAAAATTCTGAACAATTAGGACAACATAGGAAATTTGTATATAAATATCTTATAAAAAATTCAGGGTTTTTCATAGCTCCAGTGAATTAATAAAATTCTGAGACTGGACGCAAAAGTTTCTGTTTTTCAGCAAGATCAAATCAACTATCACCATAAGCCATCCCAAAGGTTTTACTTGGAACAAACACTAATTAAAACATAAAACCACATCTAACCAGAGGCTAGATGAATTATTTATTGCAAAACAGAACCAAAAAGCAAAGAACAAAAATAAAATTGGGTTGCCTCCCAACAAGCGCTATTGTTTAACGCCCTTAGCTAGGCATAAAAACACGAATAGATCTAGGTATTGTCATCTTTGGTATGCAATCCATAAGTGGCTCTCATAATAGATTCATAAGGTAATTTAATTTTCTTTCTTGGAAAGTGTTCCATGCCCTTCCTTAATGGAAATTTAAATCTAATGTTTCCTTCTTTCATATCAATAATTGCTCCAATCGTTCTAAGGAAAGGTCTACCAAGAATAATAGGACATGTAGGATTGCAATCTATATCAAGAACAATGAAATCTACGGGCACATAATTCCTATTTGCAACAACAAGAACATCATTAATCCTTCCCATAGGTTTCTTAATGATGGAATCCGCCACCAACTGCGCCTCCGGGTCAGGAACAGCAAGATCTTCCTCCGTAAGCAATTTTACTAAAGGGTTAGACAAAATATCAAGAAAAACATTAGGTGGTACCGGCTTACGCTGGGACCCCAGCCGGCTTAAAGCATCAGCCGCCTCATTTTTCCTGCGATCAACATGTTCCACTTGATATCCCTTGAAATGTGCAGCAGTAGCATCAACCTCTCGGCGATAAGCCGCCATGAGTGGATCCTTGGAATCCCAAGTTCTTGAAACTTGCTGAGCCACCAAGTCTGAGTCGCCAAAACACCTCACCCGGCTTAGATTCATCTCTTTAGCCATCCGAAGACCATGGAGCAAGGCCTCATACTCAGCTGCATTGTTAGTACAAGGGAACATCAACCTTAAGACATAACAAAATTTATCACCTCGTGGGAAGTTAAAATAACTCCAGCCCCCGAGCCTTCCAACTGCCTAGACCCATCAAAATGAATAGTCCAATATGTGTTATCAGGCTTTTCCTCAGGCATCTGCAACTCTGTCCAATCATTGATAAAATCTACAAGCGCTTGAGACTTGATGGCTGTCCGAGGCATATATTTCAAACCATGGGGTCCAAGCTCAATGGCCCATTTGGCCACCCGACCTGTGGCTTCTCTGTTTTGAATGATATCCCCTAACGGAGCAGAACTAACCACAGTGATGGGATGACCAAGGAAATATTGTTTCAACTTACGGCTAGCCATGAACACACCATAAACCAGCTTTTGCCAATGTGGGTATCTCTGCTTGGATTCAATGAGTACCTCACTGACATAGTAAACCGGCCGCTGAACCAGATATTCCTTGCCTGATTCCTTCCTTTTCCATAACAACTGCTACACTAACGGCTCTACTGTTAGCAGCCACATATAACAGCAAGGGCTCCTTATCAATGGGAGCTTCAAGGATTGGCGGCTCAGCCAACTGCTTTTTCAACGCCTCAAAAGCCTGATTAGCAGCATCACTCCATACAAAGTGGTCTGTTTTCTTCATCATCTGATATAAAGTGATAGCCTTCTCGCCCAGGCGGCTTATAAACCGGCTCAAAGCCGCAATACGACCCACTAGATGCTGGACGTCATTGATACATGCAGGTTTAGCCAAAGAAGTGATAGCCTTGATTTTCTCTGGGTTAGCTTCAATGCCTCTTTCAGAAACCAAAAAACCCAATAGCTTGCCTGCTGGCACACCAAAGACACACTTGGCCGGGTTAAGCATCATCTTGTAGATCCGGAGATTATCAAAAGTCTCTTTCAAATCATCTATCAAGGTCTCCTTCTTCCTGGATTTTACAATGATATCATCCACATAAGCATGAACATTGCGTCCAATCTGGTTGTGGAGGCAATTTTGAACACACCGCTGATAAGTCGCCTGGGCACTCTTGAGCCCAAAAGGCATAGACACATAACAGAAGGCTCCAAAGGGAGTGATAAAAGTTGTCTTCTCCTGGTCCTTAACTGCCATCTTGATCTGATGATAACCAGAATAAGCATCTAGGAAACTCAAACGCTCACAACCCACCGTAGCATCGATGATCTGATCAATACGAGGGAGAGCAAAAGGGTCAGCCGGACAAGCCTTATTAAGGTCTATGTAATCCACACACATACGCCAAGTGCCATTCTTCTTAAGTACCAGCACCGGGTTAGCCAACCACTCAGGGTGAAAAACTTCAATAATAAACCCAGCCGCCAAGAGCCAGGCCACTTCTTCACCAATGGCCTTGCGCCTCTCTTCATTAAAACGACGAAGGAATTGCTTGATCGGCTTAAACTTTGGATCAACATTGAGAGAGTGCTCAGCGAGTTCCCTCGGTACACCTGGCATGTCTGAAGGCTTCCATGCAAAGATGTCCCGGTTCTCACGGATGAACTCGATGAGCGCGCTTTCCTATTTCAGATCCATATTAGCACTGATACTGAACTGCTTGGATGAGTCGCCAGGAACAAAGTCAACCAGTTTAGTGTCATCGGCCGACTTAAATTTCAACAAGGGGTCATGCTTTGTGGTTGGCTTCTTCAAGGGGGTCATATCCGCCGGGTCAACATTATCTTTGTAGAACTTCAATTCCTCTGTTGCACAAGCAGACTCAGCATAAGCAGCATCACCCTCTTCACACTCCAAAGCTATCTTCCTGTTTCCATACACTGTGATGGTACCCTTGCGACCCGGCATTTTAAGCTGCAGATAAACATAACAAGGCCGTGCCATAAATTTAGCATAAGCCGGCCGTCCAAACAAGGCGTGATAAGGACTCTTGATCTTGACTACTTCAAAGGTCAATGTTTCAGCTCTGTAATCATTGTCATCACCAAAGGCCACTTCCAAAGCTATCTTACCCACAAGATACGCCGATTTACCAGGCACCACCCCATGGAAAACAGTAGAAGACGGCTTAAGATCTTTGTCAGTCAAATTCATACGGCGGAAAGTATCATAATAAAGGATATTGATGCTGCTGCCTCCATCCATGAGCACCTTGGTGAACTTATACCCTCCAACCTGAGGAGCAACCACTAAAGCCAATTGACCCGGGTTATCAATCCGGGGCGGGTGATCCTCACGGCTCCATACAATAGGATGTTCAGACCATCATAAGTATCGAGGGACTGCCGGTTCAACCGCATTCACCGCCCGCTTACGAATCTTCTGGTCTTGTTTGCATAGACTCGTGGTAAACACATGATACTGACCACTATTCAGCTGCTTCAGATTACTCTGATAACTGGTCTGCTGCTGCTGATTCCCTTGACTAGGTTGCTGATTAAAACCACCTCGACTGCCTTGGCCCTGAAAACCTGAGCTTGAGCCGTCACCTCCAAAGCCAGGTCCGTGAGAGCCGGATCCTGACCCTCCATGTGGGCCATGATTGTTCTGGAAAAAACTGGACTTTCTATACTCCCTCATGATGAAGCAATCTTTCCACAGATGACTGGCCGGCTTCTCTTGCGTACCATGCTTTGGACAAGGCTGATTCATCATCGCCTCAAGGTTGAACTTCGGCCCGCCAAACCGGGGCACTGATGACTTCCCCTTGCGATGCTGATTTATTATTCTGCGTATTGGTATTAGCCACAAAATCTGAACCGCCGTCCATCTGTTTGCGCTTGCCATTACCTTGACCCGCCGGATTATGCTGCTGTCTCTTTGCATTGCCATTTTTCTTTCCCTTGCCAGCCTTCTCCTCATCAGGCTCAGGGTCCTTAGTACTATCAGAGTCGGCGTATTTGACGAGAGCCACCATGAGCTCCCCCATATCGTTGCAGTGGCGCTTAAGCTGCCCCAACTTCTGCTTAAGGGGAAGGAAACGACAGTTCTTTTCCAACATCAGGACGGCTGAACCGGCGTTGATACTGTCTGATGAGTGGATAACGGCCGAGATCCGACGCACCCAATTGGTTGTTGACTCTCCCTCACCCTGGACGCAAGAATCTAAATCAAGAATCGACATAGGCTGCTTGCACGTGTCTTTGAAATTTTGGATAAAACGCGTCTTTAATTCAGCCCATGACCTGATGGAGTTAGGGGGCAATCCTTTCAGCCAAGTGCGTGCTGGCCCATCCAACATCATGGTGAAGTATTTAGCACACGCAGCATCATTAACATCCAATATCTCCATGGCCATCTCATAACTCTCAATCCAGGCCTCAGGGGGCTGATCCGGCGTGTAATTAGGCACCTTACGGGGGCCCTTAAAATCCTTAGGTAAGCGCTCGTTACGTAGAGCCGACACTAAACATGGCACACCAAGAGTTCTGGAGGTCACTCCTGCCTCTACAGACACTGTTGGGTAAGCCGGAGATTGTTGATGAGCCGCCAACTGAGCCGCCAGCTCAGCCTCCCGACGTGCCCTGCCCTGATCCACCAAAACCTGAGCATTGTTATCTACACGGGGCGGGTTACGGTGCCGCTCACTGCTTGAAACCGCTGGCGAATCAATATGCCTGCTATAACTCCGGCTTGGACGAGGGGTTGAATGAATCCGTTCGCGGCTGTACGAATAAGCCGCCTGTTGAGCCACCGCTGTTTGAAGAAGCTCTCCGGCCCTCCGTATCTCCATTGCAGCTGGAGACTCGCCTTCAACGGGAAGAGCCGCCAGTCGCGTAGCCGCAGCGATCATATTGTCCAGAGGGTTAGAATAATGACCCGGCGGTGTCGGAACATGCTGAGGCGGAGTCAAATTTAAGCGAGGCGGGTCCACCGCACGTGGCTAAACCGGTGCTCCGATCACGGGTGTCTCAACGGCCCGGTTTACCACGGGCGGATCACTGGTCCCTGCCCCAGGCATGTTGAAAAGGTTCCTAGCCTCATACTCCGTGGGCAGACGGGTCTGGTGCCTCCTCCTCATAACAGTGTTTGAAGCATTTTGATCCAAGGTGAGTCGGAACGATTCTGCCTGAATCCGCTGTGATTGCGCGTCCAAGGCGGCTCGCTCTGTCGCCATCCTAGCATTCTCAACAGCAAGCTCTTCCTTGGCATGGGCTATCTCATCTCGTAGCTTCGCGACATCCACTTTGTGCTGTTCTTGAGCCTCCGGGGTTACCTCTGCTCCCATTAAAGTCGCCAAAGCATCCAATAGCTCGGTCAAAACCTGAGCCGAAGGGCGCGCAGAGCTGCTGGCACCAGCCGTCGCCGCCGCCGTGGAGCTGGAGGTCATAGCCGCAGCAGTCATCGAACCAAGCATCGGTTGTGTGCCAGCCATGAAGATTGCGACCCTGTTCGGTGCCTCATGGGGGTCCGGAATACTGTCACCATCGGAACAGCCCCCAAGCCTGCCATCTTGCAATTGATACATCAAATCGGTCTCACCAGTTGAGGATTCACCATCAGAGTAAATTACCATCTCTCCCCTGGACTCAGATCCTTCCTCAAGATCCATGCCATGGACGACACCAACAAAGGCGCTCTTCGCGGCGGTTTGAACCTTGGCGGGTCATGCGCGCTGAGCCGTCTCGATGATGTCGGTGCAGGTGTCCGGCTCAGGCCCTGACTCCCCGATCTTGCCGATGAAGACATGGATTCCGCCAAAGGGGACCCGGTACCCGTACACGATTGAGCCGGCCTCGGGGCCCCAGCCTGCGTCGTCGATGTAGAGCTTGCCGCGACGACTCTTGGTCATCCGGCCCACAGCGTATCCCTTGATCCCTGCGAAGTTGCCCTCTAAGAACTCGAAACCACCGTGCGCTGGCCCCACGGTGGGCGCCAACTGTCGTGGACTTAACACGGCAGATGCCCTAGCAAAAGGACTTAGGTGTGGAGCCATCGCAACTAGGTTAGCTTGAAGGGGTTAAACGGGACAAAGGACACAGAGAATTTACCCAGGTTTGGCCCCTCTCAACGAGGTAAAAGCCTACTCCTACTTTAGGTTGTATTGCTTGGGTTTCAATTACCAGGGAGTGAATACGCTTGACCTAGTTCTCGATTGATTGTTCCTTGAGTTAACCCGCCACCGGGTCACCCCTTTATATACACAGGTTGATGCCCGGCGGCTTACAGAGTCCCGGCCGGCCCATACACTACGTGTCCGGCTCGGTAACCAACTAAACTTGCCTTACAATATAAGTTAAACATATGCCGGTTCATACCCATGGGCCTTAAGTCGCCCCCGGGTCTTGGGCCTTCAATAAGCTTGCTCTATGGACCGCCATCTTCACATCTTCCTGGGCTTCCTCATCATGAGCCGCCAGTGGCATGACCCGGCCCCTCCTGGGTGGGTCATACCCAATAGTTATATCCCCAACAATATCCCTCTGAACTTGAGCATGGATATTATTTGTGAGTAGTTACCTTTGTTCTTGAGGCCACGGGTGAAGTCATGTTGCAAGTAATCATGTGAATTTGATATGTGTTCGACATTTTGATGATATGTATGTGAACGTCGACTACATGACACTTCACCATATTTGGGCCTAAGGAAATGCATTGTGGAGTAGTTATTAGATGATGGGTTGCTATAGTGACAGAAGCTTAAACCCTAGTTTATGCGCTATTCTGTAAGGGACTGATTTGGATGCATATGTTTAATGCTATGGTTAGATTTTATTTTAATACTTCTTTCGTAGTTGCGGATGCTTGCAAGGGGGTTAATCATAAGTGGGAGGCTTGTTCAAGTAAGAACAACACCCAAGCACTGGTCCACCCACATATCAAATTATCAAAGTAGTGAACGCGAATTAAACCAACATGATGAGACTGACTAGATGAAATTCCCGTGTGCCCTGAAGAACGCTTTGCTTATTATCTGAGACCGTTTTGGCATGTCCTTTGCCATCCAAAGGATTGGTCTACCTTGCTGCACTTTATTTATCGTTACCGTTACTTGCTTGTCACAAATTATCTTGCTATCAAACTACCTGTTACCGACAATTTCAGTGCTTGCAGAAATTACCTTGCTGAAAACCACTTGTCATTTCCTTCTGCTCCTTGTTGGGTTCGACACTCTTACTTATTGAAAGGACTACGATTGATCCCCTATATTTGTGGGTCATCAAGACTCTTTTCTGGAGCTGTTGCCGGGGAGTGAAGCGCTCTTGGTAAGTGGAAATCGGTAAGGAAAAATTTATATTACGTGCTGAAATTTATTGTCACTTGTTACTATGGAAAACAATCCTTTGAGGGGTTTGTTCGGGGTATCTTCACCTCGACCTGAAGCACAAAGAGTTGCCCCTCAACCTACTACACCTAATGAAAATATTGGTTATGCTGGAGATGGAACAAAACATCCCGAAATGCATTTGATACATGTGGATTAAATTTGTGGATTGTTTAAGCTTGCAGGTTTACCCGGAGATGAAGTTAAGAAGAAGGTTTTCCCTTTATCTTTGGGGGAAAAAGCATTTTCATGGTATAGGCTATGCGATGATATTGGATCTTGGAACTGGAATCGATTGAAATTGGAATTTCACCCAAAAAAATATCCTATGCATCTAGTTCATCGTGATCGGAATTATATATATAATTTTTGGCCTCGGGAAGGAGAGAGTATCGCTCTAGCTTGGGGGAGGCTTAATTCAATGTTATATTCATGCCCCAATCATGAGCTCTCAAGAGAAATTATTATTTAGAATTTTTATGCTCGGCTTTCTCGTAATGATCAATCCATGCTCGATACTTCTTGTGCTCGTTCTTTTATGAAGAAGACTATTGAATTCAGGTGGGATCTTTTAGAAAGCATTAAATGCAACTCTGAAGATTGGGAACTCGACGAAGCTAAAGAGTCAGGTATTAAGCTTGAGTTTGATTGTGTTAAATCTTTTATGAATACCGATACTTTTCAGAAGTTTAACACTAAATATGGACTTGACTCAGAGATAGTAGCCTCTTTTTGTGAATCATTTGCTACTCATGTTGATCTCCCTAAGGAGAAGTGGTTTAAATATCACCCCCCCTATTAAAGAAGATATTAAAGAACCGGTTATAGCTAAAGATGAAACTATTATTTACAATGTTGATCCAGTTACGCCTACTGGTTATATTGAAAAACCACCTTTCCCTGTTAGCATAAAGGAACATGCTAAGGTATCAACAGTGGTTCACAAAAGTAAAGTTAAAGCACCTAAACCCTCTCAACAAATTAAAGTAGAACCTAGTGTTGCTATGGTTAAAGATCTCTTGGTCGATAATATTGATGGGCATGTTATTTACTTCTTTGATGAAGCTGCTAGAATTGCCAAACCCGATGAAAAAGATAAACATAGACCTGTTGTTGGCATGCCTGTCGTCTCAGTTAAAATAGGAGATCATTGTTATCATGGTTTATGTGACTTAGGTGCTAGTGTGAGTGATATTCCTTTTACCTTATACCAAGAAATTATGAATGACATAGCACCTGCTGAAATAGAAGACATAGATGTTACTATTAAACTTGCAAATAGAGACACCATCACACCACTTGGGATTGTTAGAGATGTTGAAGTCTTGTGTGGGAAAATAAAATACCCTACTGATTTTCTAGTTCTTGGTTCCCCACAAGATGACTTTTGTCCCATAATTTTTGGTAGACCTTTCTTGAACATTGTCAATGCTAAGATAGATTGTGAGAAAGAAACTGCCAGTGTTAGTTTTGGTGATGTGTCTCATGAGTTTAATTTCTCTAAGTTTCATTGACAACCACATGATAAAGAATCACCTTGTAAAGATGAAATAATTGGTCTTGCTTCTATTGCCGTACCTCCTACAGATCCTTTAGAACAATATTTGCTAGACCATGGAAATGATATGCACTTGCGTGAAAGAAATGAAATAGATAAGATATTATTTGAACAACAACCTATCCTTAAACACAATTTGCCTACTGAAACTCTAGGAGGTCCTCCTCCACCTAAAGGTGATCCTGCGTTTGAATTAAAACAATTAACTGACACTCTGAAGTATGCCTATCTTGATGAGAAAAAGATATATCCTATTATTATTAGTGCTAACATTTCAGAACACGAAGAAGAGAGATTATTAAAAATTCTGAGGAAGCACCGTGCTACTATTGCATATACTCTTGATGATCTTAAGAGCATTAGTCCCACTCTCTGTCAGCACAAGATTAATATGGAACCTGATGCTAAACCCATTGTTGATCGCCAACGACGATTGAATCCTAAGATGAAAGAAGTGGTAAGAACTGAAATACTAAAACTTCTGGAAGCAGGTATAATCTATCCCATAGCTGATAGTAGATGGGTAAGTCCTGTTCATTGTGTCCCTAAGAAAGGAGGTATTACTGTTGTTCCTAATGATAAAAATGAACTTATCCCACAAAGAATTGTTACTGGCTATAGAATGGTAATTGATTTTAGAAAATTAAATAAAGCTACTGGAAAAGATCATTACCCTCTGCCTTTTATTGATCAAATGCAAGAAAGATTATCTAAGCACACACACTTTTGTTTTCTTGATGGATATTCTGGCTTCTCTCAAATACCTGTATCACAACCTGATCAAGAGAAAACTACTTTTACTTGCCCTTTTGGAACTTATGGTTATAGACATATGCCTTTTGGTTTATGTAATGCACCTTCTACCTTTCAAAGAAGTATGACTGCTATATTCTCTGACTTTTGTGAAAAGATTGTTGAGGTTTTCATGGATGATTTTTCCGTTTATGGAACTTCTTTTGATGATTGCTTAAGCAACCTTGATTGAGTTTTGCAGAGATGTGAACAAACTAATCTTGTATTGAATTGGGAGAAGTGACACTTTATGGTTAATGAAGGCATTGTCTTGGGGCATAAAATTTCTGAACGAGGTATTGAGGTGGATAAAGCTAAAGTTGATGCAATTGAGAAAATGCCATGTCCTAAAGACATTAAAGGTATTCGTAGTTTCCTTGGTCATGCTGGTTTCTATAGGAGGTTTATTAAAGACTTCTCTAAAATTTCTAGGCCTCTTACTAATCTTTTACAAAAGGATATTCCATTTGTTTTTTATGATGATTGTGTAGAAGCCTTTGAAACACTTAAGAAAGCCTTAATTTCTGCACCTATTGTTCAACCACCTAATTGGAACTTGCCTTTTGAAATTATGTGTGATGCCAGTGATTATGCTGTTGGTGCTGTTCTAGGACAAAGAGTTTATAAGAAATTAAATGTTATCCATTATGCTAGCAAAACTCTAGACAACGCCCAAAGAAATCATGCTACCACTGAAAAAGAATTTTTAGCAGTTGTGTTTGCTTGTGATAAATTCAGATCTTACATTGTTGATTCTAAAGTAATTGTTCACACCGATCATACTACTATTAAATATCTTATGGAAAAGAAAGAAGCTAAACCTAGACTCATTAGGTGGGTTCTCTTGCTACAAGAATTTGACTTACATATCACTGATGGGAAAGGAGCTGAGAACCCCGTAGCTGATAACTTGTCTAGGTTAGAAAATATTCTTGATGACTCACTACCTATTGATGATAGCTTCCCTGATGAACAACTAGCTGTAATAAATGCTTCTCATAATACTCCTTGGTATGCTGACTATGCTAATTATATCGTTGCTAAATTTATACCACCTGGTTTCACATACCAACAAAAGAAAAAAAATTCTTCTATGACTTAAGACATTACTTTTGGGATGACCCACATCTTTATATAGAAGGAGTAGATGGTATTATTAGATGTTGTGTACCTGAGCATGAACAGGAACAAATCCTACGGAAATGTCACTCCGAAGCCTATGGAGGACATCATGCAGGAGATAGAACTGCTCATAAGGTATTACAATCTGGTTTTTATTGGCCTACTCTGTTTAAGGATGCCTGTAAGTTTATCTTGTCTTGTGATGAATGTCAAAGAATAGGTAATATCGGTAAGCGTCAGGAAATGCCTATGAATTATTCACTTGTTGTTGAACCATTTGATGTTTGGGGCTTTGATTATATGGGACCTTTTCCTTCCTCTAATGGGTATACACATATTTTGGTTGCTGTTGATTATGTCACTAAATGGGTAGAAGCTATTCCAACTAGCAATGCTGATCATAACACCTCCATTAAAATGCTTAAAGAAGTTATTTTCCCAAGGTTTGGAGTCCCTAGATATTTAATGACTGATCGTGGTTCACACTTTATTCATGGTGCTTTCCATAAAATGCTTGCTAAATATGATGTCAACCATAGAATTGCATCACCCTAACATCCTCAATCTAGTGGTCAAGTTGAACTTAACAATAGAGAAATAAAATTAATATTACAAAAAACTGTCAATAGGTCCCGAAAGAATTGGTCTAAGAAATTAGATGATGCACTTTGGGCTTATAGAACAGCTTATAAAAATCCTATGGGTATGTCTCCATATAAAATGGTTTGTGGAAAGGCTTGTCATTTGCCTCTTGAGTTAGAATGTAAAGCATATTGGGCAATTAAAGAACTCAATTATGATTTCAAACTTGCCGGTGAAAAGAGGTTCTTTGATATTAGCTCACTAGATGTATGGAGAACCCAGGCTTATGAAAATGCCAAACTATTTAAAGAAAAAGTTAAAAGATGGCATGACAAAAGAATCCAAAAGCGGGAATTCAAAGTTGGTGAACATGTTCTATTATACAACTCTCGTTTTAGATTTTTTACAGGAAAACTTCTTTCCAAATGGGAAGGACTGTATATCATCGAAGAAGTTTATAGCTCTGGAGCTATCAAGATTAATAATGCCGAAGGTACTAACCCGAAGGTGGTCAATGGACAAATAATTAAACACTAAATCTCAGGTACGCCCATTACTGTTGAAACTAACATTATCCAAACCACGACACCGGAGGAAAACATAAAATAAACCTTCCAGAACACTCCAGAACCCTGAAAAGGAAGAGGTACGTGATACGGTAAGTAAACGGACTCCGAAAAATCCGCAAAAATATTTTCTGTCAGTTTTGGAATATTACAAAAAAATAGGAAAATAAGAAATAATATGGAAGGCAACCCAGGTGCCCACAAGACACCAGGGTGCGCCTGCCCCACCTGGCGTGCCCTGGTGGGTGGTGGGCCCCTCGGGCACCTGCCCGACTCCGTTTTCCTTCCAGATGCTTGTATCCCAAGATAAAAAAATCTTTATATATACTCCCGGACGATTTGACCACCGTATCGCGTAGAAATCCTTTGTTCTTGTTTCGTGCTGTTTTTCTGACAGATCTGAAAATATGACGTCTCAAGATTCGGATGTTGAGGGCTATGTTACCCACCGTACTCTAGATCCAAATATCTTTAAGGATACCTTTCCCTATTTATGGGCCACAGATGAGGAGGAAGACACCGATCCAGAGGAGACGGAGGATGCATCCTCAGATGAAGATGAAGTTCCACTACCTCAACCTGGGGATATGCACGTGGAGTTCAAGAAGCCAAGTCTCCCCAACAGAGCAAACAAATCTAAGACCCAATTTATCCCTTCTCGTTTTCTGCAGGAAAGCAAGGCAACATTATGCAAGAGGATATTAAAACTTGAGCTAGAGAACGATGATTTGAGGGAGGATAATTTTAGCCTCTAACGCAAGCTGGAGAAGAAGAATGCATCACCACCACCATCTTCCCCACCAAAGGAGACTTGAGTACACGGGTATGGGCACTCCCCTTGGCTTGTGCCAAGCTTGGGGGAGATGCCCCGGTATCGTATCACCATCACTTTTATTACCTTTACTTATCTTAGTTCGATCTTTAGCTATTTAATGATTTAGTTGAATAAAAGTTTAGTATGATCTATCTTCGAGTGCTAGTTTCGTGATCTATCTATCTATGTAATCGAGTGAGAGTTATAAAATAAAGTTTAATTTGAGTTTTTTGCTTCTTTACTTTTATGTTTTAATCAAAATAAAAGGAAATAATGAAAAAGATCATATGCTAATCTTATGGTAAGTAATGACATCACATAAGGAAAAGTATAAGTGGTAAAATTTGTTGAAAGTTGACAAACATAGCATTGGTCAATGATGCAATTCATGAAAGAATTAATAAGGGAAGAGAAGATTCACATGCAAATACACTATCTTGGACATCTTTTATGATTGTGAGCTGCCACTAAATATCTTATGCCAAACTATTGACGTTGGACAAGACAATGTAATGGTTTATGTTTGTTCATATTCACATAGAAGTTATATTGTCATAGATCCTTCAAAATGTGGTGCTTGCTCAATATATTTGCTAGCCAAAATTTCACACTAAGTAGAGATACTACTTGTGCATCCAAAAACCTTAAACCCAAACTCATGTTTTGAGGGTCCACCATACCTACCTATGGATTGAGTAAGATCCTTCAAGTAAGTTGTCATCGGGTGCAAAAAGGCAATAAAAATTGCTTCAAAATGTGTTTGATAATTTAGTGTAAGAGAAATTAAGCGTTGTACGAACTTGTGATGGCAAAGTAATAAAAGCGGCGGACTGCATAATAAAGGTTGCTATCATAAGGGGCAATATAACATGACGTTCTTTTGCATTAAGAGATTGTGCATACAAAACCAAAAAAGCGCATGACAACCTCTGCTTCCCTCTGCGAAGGGCCTATCTTTTACTTTTAAGTATTTACTTTTTATGCAAGAGTCAAAGTATTTTCCTCTATTCCTTTTTATTTTTCTCTTTGGCAAGCATCATGTGGTGGGGAAAGATCTAGGCATATACCCAGTTGGATATGAGTGAGCATGAGTTATTATTGTTGACATCGCCCTTGAGGTGAATAAGTTGGGAGGCGAAACTATAAGCCCCTATCTTTCTATGCGTCCGGTTGAAACTTTTTGCTCATATATATGTTGTGAGTGTTAGCAATCATAGAAGATTAAATGATGGTTGAGTATGTGGATGTGACGCCCCCGATTCAATCGTACACTAATCATACACGCAAATGTGTACGATCAAGATCAGGGACTCACGGGAAGATATCACAACACAACTCTAGACACAAAATAAAATAATACAAGCTTCATATTACAAGCCAGGGGCCTCGAGGGCTCGAATACATACGCTCGAAAACACACGAGTCAGCAGAAGCAATAATATCTGACTACAGACATAAGTTAAACAAGACTGCCTTAAGAAGGCTAGCACAAAAGCAACAACAATCGAAAAGGCAAGGCCTCCTGCCTGGGACCTCCTAACTACTGGTCGTCGGCGGTCTCCACGTAGAAGTAGGCACCCTCGGGGTAGTAGTAGATGTCTAATCGCAACAACCGGAAAGAAGAAAGAAGGGGGAAAAGGGGTAGCAAAACATCCGTGAGTACTCATCCGAAGTACTCGCAAGCATCGAATCTAGACTAAGTATGCATTGGTATGAAGGGAAGGGATGTATCTGTGGACTGAACTGCAGAATGCCAGAATAGAGGGGAAGGCCTAGCCTATCGAATACTAGCATCTTCAAGCATCTTGCAACATTCAGAAGAGTACATAATAGCATTTTATAATTAACAAGCATGTTGTAGCATTAACACCCAGAGATCCTTTCTCGACTCCCTGCGAGAAAGCAATCTCGGAGCCAACATATCCATCTCATGTCTCAAGTATCAATTTCTAGTTGTAATAGATCGGGATACAACTCCGAGCATCCATTAACATGGACACGGCTATTCGAATAGATAACTTCCCTGCAGGGGTGCACCACATTACCCAACACGCTTGATTACTCTGGCCGGACACACTTTCCTGGGTCATGCTCGGCCTCGGAAGATCAACACGTTGTAGTCCTACCTAGGCTCCGCATGTTAGTAGTATGCCCAAGAGGCAATAATATTTGTATTATTATATTTCCGTATTCATAATTAAGAGTTTATATTTCATGCTATAACTGCTATGATCCTGGAATATGCGATTCAGTGGAAAACTCATATGCACGTGTGAAATGATAAACAGATAAAATGAAGGTTCCTAGTCTCGCCTCTAAGACTAGCTCAAGTGTTGTTGGTGATCATGTTTTCTGAATCTTAGGATATCGTTAAGCGCAACAATGATCCTAAAACAACATTGAGGGTATGTGATACGTCCATTTTGCATCATGTTTTCCTACTATTATTTATAATGTTTTTATGCATAATAATGCTTTTGGGAGTAATTCTAATGCCTTTTCTCTCATAATATGCAAGGTTTACACAAAGAGGGAGAATACCGGCAGCTGGAATTCTGGGCCTAAAAAGGCTACGTCAGAGTTACCTATTCTGCACATCTCCAAATGAGCTGAAAATTTACGGAGAATTATTTTGTAATATATAAAAAATACTGGAGCAAATAACTACCGCAGGAGGCCCACCAGGTGGGCACAACCCACCTGGGCGCGCCAGGCCCCCCAGGCGCGCCCTGGTGGGTTGTGCCCTCCTCGGCCCACCTTCGGTGCCAATCTTCTGGTATATAGGTCATTTTGACCTAAAAAAATCAGGAGGGGACTTTCGGCATGAAGCGTCGCCGTCTCGAGGCGGAACTTGGGCAGGAGTAGTTTTGCCCTCCGGCGGAGCGATTTCGCCGGGGGAACTTCCCTCCCGGAGGGGGGAATCATCGCCGTCGCCATCGCCATCACCAACAACTCTCCCATCTTTGGGAGGGCCATCTCCATCAACAGCACCATCTCCTCTCAAACCCTAGTTCATCTCTTGTGTTCAATCTTTGTACCAGAACTTTAGATTGGTACTTGTGGGTGACAAGTAGTGTTGATTACATCTTGTAGTTGATTAGTATATGGTTTATTTGGTGGAAGATTATATGTTCAGATCCATTATGCTATTTAATACCCCTCTGATCTTGAGCATGATTACTATTTGTGAGTAGTTACTTTTGTTCTTGAGGTCACGGGAGAAATCATGTTGCAAGTAATCATGTGAACTTGATATGTGTTTGATATTTTGATGATATGTATGTTGTGATTCCCTTAGTGGTGTCATGTGAACGTCGACTACATGGCACTGCACCATATTTGGGCCTAAGGGAATGCATTGTGGAGTAGTTATTAGATGATGGGTTGCTAGAGAGACAGAAGCTTAAACCCTAGTTTATGCGCTACTTCGTAAGGGACTGATTTGGATCCAAAAGTTTAATGCTATGGTTAGATTTTATCTTAATGCTTTTCTCGTAGTTGCGGATGCTTGCGAGGGGGTTAATCATAAGTAGGAGGTTTGTTCAAGTAAGAACATCACCTAAGCACCGGTCCACCCACATATCAAATTATCAAAGTAGCGAAAACGAATCAAACCAACATGATGAAAGTGATATGATGAAATTCCCGTGTACCCTCAAGAATGCTTTGCTTATCATAAGAGACCGTTTTGGCCTGTCCTTTGCCACAAAAGGATTGGGCTACCTTGCTGCACTTTATTTACCATTACCGTTACTTGCTCGTTACAAATTATCTTGCTATCAAACTACTTGTTACCGACTATTTAAGTGCTTGTAGAAAATACCTTGCTGAAAACCACTTGTCATTTCCTTCCGCTCCTCGTTGGGTTCGACACTCTTGCTTATCGAAAGGACTACAATTGATCCCCTATACTTGTGGGTCATCAAGGCTCTTTTCTGGCGCCGTTGCCGGGGAGTGAAGCGCTCTTGGTAAGCGCAAATTGGTAAGGAAAAATTATTACTATGTGCTGAAATTTATTGTCACTTGTTACTATGGAGAATCATCCTTTGAGGGGTTTGTTCGGGGTATCTTCACCTTGACCAGAACCACAATTAGCTACCCCTCAACCTACTGCACCTACTGAAAATATTGGTTATGAAATTCCTTCGGGTATGATAGAACAACTGCTAGCTAATCCTTATGCAGGAGATGGAACTGAACATCCTGATATGCACTTGATATGTGTGGATGAAATTTGTGGATTATTTAAGCTTGCAGGTTTAGCCGGAGATGAAGCTAAGAAGAAGGTTTTCCCTTTATCTTTGAAGGAAAAATCATTGACATGGTATAGGCTATGCGATGATATTGGATCTTGGAACTGGAATTGATTGAAATAGGAATCTCACCAAAAAAATTATCCTATGCATCTAGTTCATCGTGATCGGAATTATATATATAATTTTTGGCTTCGTGAAGGAGAAAGTATCGCTCTAGCTTAGGGGAGGCTGAAGTCAATGTTATATTCATGCCCCAACCATGAGCTCTCTAGAGAAATTATCATTCAGAATTTTTATGCTCGTCTTTCTCGTGATGATCAATCCATGCTCGATACTTCTTGTACTGGTTCTTTTATGAAGAAGACTATTGAATTAAGGTGGGATCTTTTAGAAAGAATTAAACACAACTCTGTAGATTGGGAACTCGACGAAGGTAAAGAGTTAGGTATTAAGCTTGAATTTGATTGTGTTAAATCCTTTATGAATACCGACGCTTTTCACAAGTTTAGCACTAAATATGGACTTGACTCTGAGATAGTAGCCTCTTTTTGTGAGTTATTTGCGACTCATGTTGATCTCCCTAAGGAGAAGTGGTTAAAATATCATCCCCCTATTAAAGAAGAAATTAAAGAACCCAACATAGCTAAAGATGAAACTATTATTTACAATGTTGATCCAGTTGTGCCTACTGCTTATATTGAAAAACCACCTTTCCCTGTTAGGATAAAGGGACATGCTAAGGTTTTAACTATGGTTCGCAAAAGTAATATTAGAGCACCTAAACCTGCTGAACAATTTAAAGTAGAACCTAGTGTTGCTATGGTTAAAGATCTCCTGGTAGAAAATATTGACGGGCATGTTATTTAATTCTGTGATGAAGCTGCTAGAATTGCCATACCCGATGAAAAAGATAAACATAGACCTGTTGTTGGCATGCCTGTTGTCTCAGTTAAAATAGGAGATCATTGTTATCATGGTTTATGTGATTTAGGTGCTAGCCTGAGTGCTATTCCTTTTACCTTATACCAAGAAATTATGAATGACATAGCACCCACTGAAATAGAGGACATAGATGTCACTATTAAACTTGCCAATTGAGACACCATCACACCACTTGGGATTGTTAGAGATGTTGAAGTCTTGTGTGGGAAAATAAAATACCCTACTAATTTTCTAGTTCTTGGTTCCCCACAAGATGACTTCTGTCCCATTATGTTTGGTAGACCTTCCTTGAACACTGTCAATGCCACTACAGATTGTCATAAACAAACTATCAGTGTTAGCTTTGATGATGAGGCTCATGAGTTTAATTTTTCCAAGTTTAATAGACAACCTCATAAGAAAGAATTACCTAGTAAGGATGAAATAATTGGTTTTGCTTCTATTGCCGTGCCTCCTACTGATCCACTAGAACAATTGCCTGACACTTTGAAATATGCTTATCTAGATGAGAAAAAGATATATGCTGTTATTATTAATGCTAACCTTTCAGAACATGAAGAAGAAAGATTATTAAAAATTCTGAAGAAGCACCATGCTGCTATTGGATATACTCTTGATGATCTTAAGGGCATTAGTCCCACTCTTTGTCAGCACAAGATTAATATGGAACCTGATGCTAAACCCGTTGTTGATCATCAACGATGTTTGAATACTAAGATGAAAGAAGTGGTAAGAACTGAAATATTAAAGCTTCTGGAAGCAGGTATAATCTATCCCATAGCTGATAGTAGATGGGTAAGCCCTGTTCATTGTGTCCCTAAGAAGGGAGGTATTACCATTGTTCCTAATGATAAAAATGAACTCATTCCACAAAGAATTGTTACTGGCTATAGAATGGTAATTGATTTTAGAAAATTAAATAAAGTAACTAGAAAAGATCACTACCCTTTGCCTTTTATTGATCAAATGTTAGAAAGATTATCTAAGCACACACACTTTTGTTTTCTGGATGGATATTCTGGTTTTTCTCAAATACTTGTTTCACAACCTGATCAAGAGAAAACCACTTTTACTTGCCCTTCTGGAACTTATGCTTATAGGCGTATGCCTTTTGGTTTATGCAATGCACTTTCTACTTTTCAAAGAGGTTTTCATGGATTATTTTTCTGTTTATGGAACTTCTTTCGATGATTGCTTAAGCAACCTTGATCGAGTTTTGCAGAGATGTGAGCAAACTAACCTTGTCTTGAATTGGGAGAAGTGCCACTTTATGGTTAATGAAGGTATTGTCTTGGGGCATAAAATTTATGAACGAGGTATTGAGGTGGACCAAGCTAAAGTTGATGCAATTGACAAAATGCCATGTCCTAAAGATATTAAAGGTATTCGTAGTTTCCTTGGTCATGCTAGTTTCTATAGGAGGTTTATAAAAGACTTCTCTAAAATTTCTAGGCCTCTTACAAATCTTTTATAAAAGGATGTTCCATTTGTTTCTAATGATGACTGTGTAGAAGCCTTTGAAACACTTAAGAAAGCCTTAACTTCTGCACCTATTGTTCAACCACCGGATTGGAACTTGCCTTTTGAAATCATGTGTGATGCTAGTGATTATGCTGTTGGTGCTGTTCTAGGACAAAGAGTTGATAAGAAATTAAATGTTATTCATTATGCTAGCAAAACTCTAGACAGTGCCCAAAGAAATTATGCTACTACTGAAAAAGAATTTTTAGCAGTTGTGTTTGCTTGTGATAAATTCAGATCTTACATTGTTGATTCCAAAGTAATTGTTCACACCAATCATGCTACTATTAAATATCTTATGGAAAAGAAAGATGCTAAACCTAGACTCATTAGGTGGGTTCTCTTGCTACAAGAATTTGATTTACATATTACTGATAGAAAAGGAGCTGAGAACCCCGTAGCTGATAACTTGTCTAGGTTAGAGAATATCCTTGATGACCCACTACCTATTGATGATAGCTTTCCTGATGAACAATTAGCTGCAATAAATGTTTCTCATAATACTCCTTGGTATGCTGACTATGCTAATTATATTGTTGCTAAATACATACCACCTAGTTTCACATACCAACAAAAGAAAAAATTCTTTTATGATTTAAGACATTACTTTTGGGATGACCCACATCTTTATAAAGAAGGAGTAGATGGTATTATTAGACGTTGTGTACCTGAGCATGAACAGGAACAAATCCTATGGAAATGTCACTCCGAAGCTTATGGAGGGCATCATGTGGGAGATAGAACTGCTCATAAGGTATTGCAATCTGGTTTTCATTGGCCTACTCTCTTCAAGGATGCCCGTAAGTTTGTTTTATCTTGTGATGAATGTCAAAGAATTGGTAATATCGGTAAGCGTCAAGAAATGCCTATGAATTATTCACTTGTTGTTGAACCATTTGATGTTTGGGGTTTTGATTATATGGGACCATTTCCTTCCTCTAATGGGCATACACATATTTTGGTTGCTGTTGATTATGTTACTAAATGGGTCGAAGCTATTCCAACTAGTAGTGCTGATCATAACATTTCCATTAAAATGCTTAAAGAAGTTATTTTCTCGAGGTTTGGAGTCTCTAGATATTTAATGACTGATGGTGGTTCACACTTTATTCATGGTGCTTTCCGTAAAATGCTTGCTAAATATGATGTTAACCATAGAATTGCATCACCCTATCATCCTCAATCTAGTGGTCAAGTTGAACTTAGCAATAGAGAAATAAAACTAATATTACAAAAAACTGTTAATAGGCCTCGAAAGAATTGGTCTAAGAAATTGGATGATGCACTTTGGGCCTACAGAACAACATATAAAAATCCTATGCGTATGTCTCCTTATAAAATGGTTTATGGAAAAGCTTGTCATTTGCCTCTAGAGTTAGAACATAAAGCATATCGGGCAATTAAAGAACTCAACTATGATTTCAAACTTGCCGGTAAAAAGGGGTTATTTGATATTACCTCATTAGATGAATGGAGAACCCAAGCTTATGAAAATGCCAAGTTATTTAAAGAAAAAGTTAAAAGATGGCATGACAAAAGAATCCAAAAGCGGGAATTCAAAGTTGGAGAATATGTTCTTTTGTACAACTCTCGTTTTAGATTCTTTGCAGGAAAACTTCTCTCTAAATGGGAAGGACCATATATTATCGAGGAGGTTTATCGCTCTGGAGCCATCAAGATTAATAATGCCGAAGGTACTAACCCGGAGGTGGTCAATGATCAAAGAATTAAACACTATATCTCAGGTACACCTATTAATGTTGAAAGCAATATTATTCAAACCATGACACCGGAGGAACACATAAAAGAGACCTTCCGGAACACTCCAGAATACTAAAAAAGAGAAGGTATGTGATACGGTAAGTAAACGGACTCCGAAAAATCCGCAAAAATATTTTCTATCAGTTTTGGAATATTACAAAAATTAGGAAAATAAGAAACAACCAGGAAGGTAACCGAGGAGGGCACAAGACACCAGGGCGCGCCTGGGTCCCCTGGCGCACCCAGGTGGGTTGTGCCCACCTTGGGAACCTTCCCGACTCCATTTTCATCCCGTTGCTTGTTTCCCAAGATAAAAAAATCTTTATATACCCCCCGAACATATTGACCACCTTATCATGGAGAAATCTTTGGTTCTTCTTTCTTGCTGTTTTCTGGCAGATCTGAAAATATGTCATCTCAAGATTCGGAGGGTGAGTGCTATGTTGCTGACTATATTTCAAACTCCAAGTTTTATGGAGATGTGGAACATTATGGTTGGACCACGAAGGAGGAAGATGATTATGATCCGAAAGGGAAGGAGGAGACAAGCTCAGATGAAGATGAAGTTCCATTACCCCAACCTGGGGACGTGCACGTGGAATTCAAGAAGTCAAGTATTCCTAATAAAGCAAAGAAACCTAAGATCCAGTTTATCCCTTTTCGTCTCTTGTAGGAAAACAAGCATGGATTATGCAAAAAGATATTAAAGCTTGAGCAGGAGATCGATGACTTGAGGGAGGAAAATTCCATCCTCAAGCGTAAGCTGAGGAAAAAGGATAAGCCCGCTACTACTTCACCACCACCTTCATCATCTTCTCCAACAAAAGAAAGTTGAGTTAATGGTATATGCACTCCCCTTGGCTTGTGCCAAGCTTGGGGGAGGTGCCCCGGTATCGTATCACCACCACTATCTTTGCTTTTATCTATTTTAGTTCGATCTTTAGTTATCCTATGATTTAGTTGAATAAAAGTTTAGTTCGATCCTTTCTTTTCGAGTGCTTGCTTAGTGATCTATCTATGTAATCGTGTGCGAGATATATAATAAAGAGTAGTTTGAGTTTTGTTTCTTTACTCTTTTGTTCCAATTAAAGAAAGGAAAATAAACGAAAAAGATCATATGCTAATCTTATGGTAAGTAATGACATCACATAAGGAAAAGTATAAGTGGTAAAATTTATTGGAGATTGACAAACATAGCATTGGTCAATGATGCAACTCATGAAAGAATTAATAAAGGAAGAGAAGATTCACATGCAAATACACTATATTGACATCTTTTATGATTGTGAGCCCCCATTAAATATTTTGTGTCAAAATAGTTGACGTTGGACAAGGAAGACAATGTAATGATTTATGTTTGTTCATATTCACATAGAAGTTATATTGTCATAGATCCTTCAACATGTGGTGCTTGCTCAATATCTTTTCTAGCCAAAAAATCCGCACTAAGTAGAGATACTACTTGTGCATCCAAAAACCCTTAACCCAAAATCTTATTTTGAGAGTCCACCATACCTACCTATGGATTGAGTAAGATCCTTCAAGTAAGTTGTCATCAGTGCAATAAGGCAATAAAAATTGCTTCCAAATGTGTTGGATCATTTAGTGTAAGAGAAAATTGAGCGTTGTATGAACTTGTGATGGTAAAGTAATAAAAGCGACGGACTGCATAATAAAGGTTGCTATCATAAGGGGCAATTTAACGTGACATTCTTTTTCATTAAGGGATTTGGCATACAAATAAATAGGCGCATGACAACCTCTGCTTCCCTCTGCGAAGGGCCTATCTTTTACTTTTATGCATTTACTTTTATGTAAGAGTCAAAGTATCTTCCCCTATTCCTTTTTATTCTCTTTTTGCAAGCATCATGTGGTGAGGAAAGATCTAGGCACATATATCCAGTTGGATATGAGTGGGCATGAGTTATTATTGTTGACATCACCCTTGAGGTGAATACGTTGGGAGGCGAATCTATAAGCCCCTATCTTTCTATGTGTCCGGTTGAAACTTTTTGTTCATGGGTACGCTGTGAGTGTTAGCAATCATAGAAGATTAAATGATGGTTGAGTATGTGGACTTGCCTAAAGGCTCCGATATGCGACCCTTCCTGAAAATATGATGAATTGTAGTTGCAAATAGTTTGTTGGTTTTCAATAAGGTTTATGCTTTATACTTCAATGTTGTGATGAATTGTTACTTGTTCATGAGAAGTTATATGATAAAAGTTGTTTGATAAAGTTTTATATTAAAGTTCCTTGCTGTTATAATAATATGCATGATGCTTTTATGTCCGTATTTTGCTTATCGACACCTCTCTCTCTAACCATGTGGGCATGTTTTTCGATTTCGGTTTTTCACTTGAGGACAAGCGAGGTCTAAGCTTGGGGGAGTTGATACGTCCATTTTGCATCATGTTTTCCTACTGTTAGTTATAATGTTTTTATGCATAATAATGCTTTTGGGAGTAATTCTAATGCCTTTTCTCTCATAATATGCAAGGTTTACAGAAAGAGGGAGAATACCGACAGCTGGAATTCTGGACCTGAAAAAGCTACGTCAGAGTTACCTATTCTGCACATCTCCAAATGAGCTGAAAATTTACGAAGAATTATTTTGCAATATATAAAAAATATTGGGGCAAATAACTATCGGAGGAGGCCCACCAGGTGGGCACAACCCACCAGGGCGCGCCTCCTCGGCCCACCTCCGGTGCCCATCTTCTGGTATATAGGTCATTTTGACATAGAAAAAAAATTAGGAGGGGACTTTCGGGACGAAGCGCCACCGTCTTGAGGCGGAACTTGGGCAGGATCACTTTTGCCCTCCGGTGGAGCGATTCCGCCGGGGGAACTTTCCTCCCGGAGGGGGAAATCATCGCCATCGTCATCACCAACAACTCTCCCATCTTTGGGAGGGCCATCTCCATCAACATCTTCAACAACACAATCTCCTCTCAAACCCTAGTTCATCTATTGTGTTCAATCTTTGTACTGGAACCTTAGATTGGTACTTGTGGGTGACTAGTAGTGTTGATTACATCTTGTAGTTGATTACTATATGGTTTATTTGGTGGAGGATTATATGTTCAGATCCATTATGCTATTTAATACCCCTCTGATCTTGAGCATGATTATTATTTGTGGGTAGTTACTTTTGTTCTTGAGGTCACGGGATCATGTTGCAAGTAATCATGTGAACTTGATATGTGTTTGATATTTTGATGATATGTATGTTGTGATTCCCTTAGTGGTGTCATGTGAACATCGACTACATGGCACTTCACCATATTTGGGCCTAAGGGAATGCATTGTGGAGTAGTTATTAGATGATGGGTTGCTAGAGAGACAGAAGCTTAAACCCTAGTTTATGCGCTACTTCGTAAGGGACTGATTTGGATCCAAAAGTTTAATGCTATGGTTAGATTTTATCTTAATGCTTTTCTCGCAGTTGCGGATGCTTGCGAGGGGGTTAATCATAAGTAGGAGGTTTGTTCAAGTAAGAACATCACCTAAGCACCGGTTCACCCACATATCAAATTATCAAAGTAGCGAAAACGAATCAAGAATGCTTTGCTTATCATAAGAGACCGTTTTGGCCTATCCTTTGCCACAACAGGATTGGGCTACCTTGCTGCACTTTATTTACCGTTACCATTACTTGCTCGTTACAAATTATCTTGCTATCAAACTACTTGTTACCGACTATTTCAGTGCTTGCAGAAAATACCTTGCTGAAAACCACTTGTCATTTCCTTCTGCTCCTCGTTGGGTTTGACACTCTTACTTATCGAAAGGACTACGATTGATCCACTATACTTGTGGGTCATTAGTATGACATTAGAAGAATGATCATATTGAATCGACCCAATCTTGTATGTTATACTATGTGATTATATCGTCTGAAATCATCTGTTCTAACACGGAGTGTTGGCATGTGTTCTTTAGTTCCTCAGACCATGAGAGTGTCTCGGTCACTTCCTACCAGACGGTGGACTTTGGGGTTGCTCAAATGTCATCTGTAACAAGGTGATCATAACGACAACTTTCAGGGTCACCGGAAAGTTTGACAAGTGAACGAACAGCTCAAGAGTGGGATTTGCTCCTCCGATGATGGAGAGGTATTCTTAGGGCCCTCTCGGTGTGACGGCATCCATCATCATCTGGCCAGACACAGGTGACTTCATCACGGGGATGTCGGAACACGTCAACGAGAAAGAAGAACAAAACCGGTAACAGGAGCAACGGTATAGTGAGCATGGTGATGAGTCAGGAGGATACCGATGCACACCGGGTTTTGTAAAGTATCATGATCCAAAGGTAATGTCACATGATAACCATAGGTTCACTCAAATATCATTCATGTAATCATAGGGATCGATATGGAAGTCCACGGTTCCGCTATCGGTCATTGAACGAAGGGGTTTCGTTCATGTCTATGTTTTACCGAACCTACGGGGTCACAAGCTTAAGGTAATCACGATCTGCCGAGTGTTAGTGGAACGGTAGTGATGAGAATATATTCATGAAATAGTTTCATTAATATATGAAATAGTTTCATTAATATCTGAAATAGTTTCGAGAGGTTCCGGAAGCGTTCCGGGGTCACCGGAAGGGTTTCAGTGAATATCGGGTAATACCGGGTATTACCGATTAAATATATATAGGTGGAAAATGTTTTTGGAGATGTTAAATTATATATATAATACTCTGATTTTTTAATGTATTTTATATATTAATTAAATATCAATGGGCCTTAATAGGCCAAGAGGAGAAGGAAGACTTGGGCCATAAAGGCCCAAGTAGGGAGGCGCCCACCTTTCCTAGTGGGGGGGGGGGGGGGCGAATCCAACTAGGAGGGGGAGTCCTACTCCCCCTCTCTAGGCTGGTGCACCAAGGGGCAACTTTCTCCCTTGGTGGCTGCCCTCTCCTCCCCCCCAAACCTATATATACTAGAGGTTTTGCACCTATTGAAACATAAGTTTTTGGGTGCCCCTTCTAGTTGATCTACTTCTAGTTCTAGTTGGTCCTAGACTAATTAGAGCTAGCCCTAGCCACCTCTAATCCTCGCAATTAGAAGCCTAGAGTGGTTCTAATCTCCTCCCTCTAATTCTCCGACGACGATTAGCTCTGGATGGCAAAGCGCTTCCGGATCGTGAAGACCGTACGCTTGCAACCAAGTAGAGAGGCCGTGCTTTTGGTCTTCGGTTCGAGTGATCGTTCGAGGATGGTTCGCGGGATCATCATCAATGTTCGAGGGACTTCAAGCACTATCTACACCGACTCTTCTTCTTCCGCTGCACTCCGGAGTCGGTAACGATTGTTGATCCCAACCCGTTATGCATCTTAATATTGGTCTTGGTGATCATAGGTGCGAATTTTTTTGTTTTCTACTACGTTTCTCAACAGTGGCATCATGAGCTGGTTTATGAGTAGATGCAGGTTGCGATCTGGATCACATCTGATATGTGAGGTTTGATGTTCTTGTTATGCTTCCCACGAGTGTTGCTTCGGTTCAGTTCATCGACAGAATGATGTAGTTTTGCTACAAGGTTCTGACAATCGATCGGCTCTGGCTGTCGACGATCTGCTAACAGTTCCTTGGGCTACATCATAGTCGGGAATAGTGAACCATCGTGTACACAAGAGGGTGCCGAAGATGGATGATCTTCTAGGGGGTCACACGTATTGACGAAGTTTAGTGTGGGGGACGAGACTTTTAATTATGTCTCTCTTTCACACACCCCGAAACTTAATCTAGCATCAAGAACATCGCCTTGTTGTACTTGCGTAGGTAGCTAGTCTTAATTGATAAAACTGGTTAACCACGTAACTAAAATTTTGCTAAAACTAATTAAAAGACGTCCAACTTGGTTTTGCAGGGTTTACATATGATGTGGTATAGCCTTCGTCATGATAATGAGTTTATGTATGAGGTGGTTATATGTTGTAATGTTAAGTGGCCTTCGCGCCACGGCATGATGGCTGGAGCCATGAGACTGCCACCTTAATGTAAATATCGTAGAGATAGGTTACAGGTCATGGTGGCAAAATGTACACGGAGAATCCCAACGAGAAGAAGGTGTACTAGGCGCGGGACGAGGAGCTATAATTTCGTACCACGACGGAATTTCAGATTTTGGTGCCACGGCAACGTTTTCTAAAACAGTCACCACGACAACATTTTCTGAAATTGCCGTCACGGCAATGTTTTTGAAACAATTGCCACGGTAACGAAATATTGGCTGTCACGTTGCTTCAACTGGAGATTGAAGATGATCATGGAGGACTCCCGGCGCCCAGGGCTATACCATGTCATGCTATTATGAATTGCCTGAGATGTTTATCCCTTTATTGTTTACACACTTCGATTGTGTAACAGTCAATTATTAGGGCGATCTCTCATAGTAAATATCAAGCTAAAATGTGCTCTTCCCAGTGTTGCAACCGTCTATAACCGTAGCATTCCGGAGTGCGTCATGTCCACATGAGTACAAACGGATCGTGAGGTGTAAGGCGGGGATGGTCAGACCATGCAAGCAGATAGCACTCGGTTGTCTTGAAGTTTTGGCAGAATAGTTCTGAGCTCAGAGCACAAAGCATCGAAAGATGAACAAGAGTCATATGGAGATATGATCGGCAAAAGCTTGCCCACCGATCAAAATTCTCATCATCAGTGATGTCCACATCAATGGCTGAGAACTAGACTTTGATCTTGAATCACTTAAAATCAATTATGAGAGATATTGATTTGAGTGGGAGCGCAATAATGTATTAATTTAGTTTAATCACTAGTGCAAATTAATTATGAATAATGTCCATATGTAGTTTGCATTCTAGTTGTAGAATTATGGCTCACAGTTCTACCTTTGTTATTGAAATTGATTGACTATTATTTATCTGGTTGAATCTTTATGATTGAGAGGATCGTCCTCTAAGAGTGCCAAGAAGGATTTTTGTCCTACTGCATACTTGCAATACTCTCCCACTAATGCTATGGATGATGAGACTCACGTCCTTCGATCCAAAAACAAGAATTGCATTACGGTCTGCTTGCTTATGAGAAACCCGAACTTCAAAATGTTTGGGATAGTTATGTGATATTCTTGGAACTAAAAATTGTTTTTAGAAACAAACAAAGATTAAAAGATATGAGATATCTAAAGAAGTGTTTTGTTTACAAGTTCTAGTGAAGTGTTCAACTATGTCTAAGACTGAAATATGTAAGATCCGGAAGAACGCCAGTCATGAGTTGATGGCGAAAACTTAAAGAGAAAGAACAAAACCAAAGGATGTAATAAGACTTACATGCCTAGGGAAGTTCAGGGCTCACGCCACTCTTAAAAGTTAGATGATTCTTCTGTTGAGTGGGAGAAATATTGAAAGTAAAACTATAAGAAGTTTAGAGGCAGAAAGAAAAGAAGACTGGAGTGTCCAGCTTAGGTATGAATGTCATACAAGTTAAAAGATGTAGAGAAAGTCGGTCAATTAAAGTGTGATTCTTGAGAATTGTGGTTAAATTGTTAAACACAAAAATTCTTTGGGAATTGTGGTTAAAAGTTGATCACAAGGATACCGACTCGATTGCATGAAATTGCAAATCGATGCAAGAATTACTATGGCCTAATGACCAACATATTAATGAGGTTAAAATATGTGTTGAAAACAGTTAGGGCATATTTCTCCCTAAGTGGTTTTGGTGATTGATGACGATGTGTTCGCGGACTAATCGTGTGCATTGAGCATTTCACACTTTCAAGCATATGGCACAAGACGATTCGTGCCCCTCGGAGTTTCAAGTGAAGACAGTTTTCTTTTATGCGATTCTTTTTGGTGGACTTCAGTCGTAGGGAAAACCGTAATATCAAGAGGGGGTCCGCTTCAGAAAGGTTTGGGTGGAATCAACACGTACACACTCATATTGCACCCATTGCCACTTTTCGCCTCTTTGGAGTTGTCCATCTTGTGTGCTGAAGAAGTGGTGGAGTGCTGCAAGCGGTAGTACCACGGGTAGCAGCGGTAGTACCGCTTATAAGCGGTAGTACCGCTGCTAGTCCCGCTCGCACTACCGCTCGTGGTTGGGCCCTCAATTTTTCATGTCGGGTTTTACGGTAGTGCCTCTGGGTCTCTACCGTGCTACCTGTTTGCCCCTAGAGAACAAGCGGAAGTAGGAGCGGTAGTAGAGGCGATAGTACCGCCTATAGGAGATAGTACCGCCCCTACCACCGCTGCTACTACCGCCCGTTCCTCTGTTCTCCCCTGTTCCTTCACTCTCCTATGCTTCCTGTAGGAAGCGGTATTACCGCTCCTGGAGTGGTAGTACCGCTTGGTTGCGGGCTGAGTAGTGCATAACGGTTGGATTTGCCCCCCACTATAAAAGGGGGTCTTCTTCCTCAAGAAGACTCACCTCTTCCTCCCCAAAAACTCCATTGTTGCTCCAGAGCTCATTTCCGCCCGATCTCTCTCCCTAGCCAATCAAACTTGTTGATTTTCTAGGGATTGGTTGAGAAGGCCCCGATCTACACTTCCACCAAGAGAAATTTGATTCCCCCCACTAATCCCTTGCGGATCTTGTTACTCTTGGGTGTTTGAGCACCCTAGAAGGTTGAGGTCACCTCGAAGCCATATTCCATTGTGGTGAAGCTTTGTGGTGTTGTTGGGAGCCTCCAATTAAGTTGTGGAGATTGCCCCAACCTTGTTTGTAAAGGTCCGGTCGCCGCCTTTAAGGGCACCACTAGTGGAATCATGGCATCTCGCATTGTGTGAGGGCGTGAGGAGAATATGGTGGCCCTAGTGGCTTCTTGGGGAGCATTATGCCTCCACACCGCTCCAACGGAGACGTACTTCCCTTCAAAGGGAAGGAATTTCGGTAGCACATCCTCATCTTCACCGGCTCCACTTGTGGTTATTTCTTACCTTTACTTGTGCAAGCTTTACTTGTGTTTCATACCTTGCTTGCTTGTGTTGCTTGTGTTGTTTGTATCATATAGGTTGCTCACCTAGTCACATATCTAGCCAAACCTATTTGTTGTTAACCCTAATTTGTTAAGAAAATTTAAAAATTGTTTAGTTGCCTATTCACGCCCTCTAGTCAACCATATCGATCCTTTCAATTGGTATCAGAGCCTCGTCTCTTTATTAAGGGTTACACCACCCGAAGAGTATGGTTGACACCGGGGAGGAAGTGCCTGAGGCCGTGGAGTTGACTTCGATCACACGAGACGACTTAAATGAAGCTATGGCTTCACTTAAGACATCTATGACGACCAAAGTCAAGTCCATGCTTAAAGAATTGCTTGAGGGGTTGAAAGCTACTCCCGATCCATTGCTTGTGGTTAATCCCACCGCATCGGAGTCGGAGGCCAATTCCGCCAAGGAAGCGGCTAAAGGTACTCAAATTTCTTCCCCTCATGACAAGAATGGGACGGGAACCTTTGCCTCGGTTCCCCCTCCCTCGGTCTATGGAGGACCGGTCCCTACACCGCACATTAGCCATCTTGGTCCTCCTCCTAAGCTTGTAAAGGGTGATTTTGCTAATTGGGTTTTTCCTATCAAGTCTCATTTGAATCACAGCTCAACAAACCTTTGGAGAATCATTGAGCAAGGCTTCTACCCGCATGATCCAAACAATCTCACCCCAAGAGAAGAAGTGGACAATCAATACAATCACTCCGCCCTGTTCATCCTTCAAGAAGCTGTTCCTCCCGAAGATCTATCTCACCTATGCCCCTTCACTCGAGCAAAGGATTGTTGGGAACACATCATATCTTTGTACAAGGGGAGCTCAAGCATCCAATGGTCCAACTTTGAAGTGGTCCTTGATGAGGCCGATGAGTTCGTGATGCTAGAAGATGAGGATCCGCGTGATCTCTACCGGAGAGTGAGAACTCTTGCGGTTGCTCTTCAAGATCATGGGAGCAAGGATACGACATCGGATCAAGCGCAAGTTTCTCAAGGCCATGTCCTCCGTGATTCATCAAAGGCCGGATTTCCACACCTTAACCTCAAGCGAAGTGTTGGATGAGTTTATTGCCATGAACATCATGAACAAGACAGCTGACAATGCTCTTGCTCATGTCCGGTCAAAGAAAAGCTCACCCACTCTTGCCTTGAAGGCCAAGGCCATTCCGGAAGAAGAGGAGTGTTTCCCTGAAGACACCAAATATGCTTACCATGAGCACATGGCTCTTGCGTCAAGGCAATTTTCGGGCAACAAGAGGAACTCAAGGCCCAACTTCACCAAGAACAACTCAAGTGGCTCAAAGAACAAGCAACGAGTGAGGACTTGCTACAATTGCGGCAATGTGAGTCACTTTATGGCAGAGTGTCCTTATGAGAAGAGGGAAGACAATGATGGCAAACTCATTCGCAAAGACAAAGCCAAGTCTTTCCCAAGCAAGAACAACTTCACCAAGAAGATACCTCCAAAGGGCTTGGTGGCACATGAAGAGTACGCCTCCGATGATGATGATGAAGATACAAGTGGTGAAGGAATGGCAATGGCAACCATGGCCATTGCCACTTCTTCCCCCTCCAAGGTGTCTCTCTTCGGTGCCCCCAACGAGAACCTCATCGCCAAGTACCTAATGGCCAAAGGTATCAATAAGGTAACCCCCAACATCAAAACCACCATCACTACTACTTCTTCATTGTTAGATTGTGTGGATGATAGTGAGGTGGAGAAAGTTGATGAGAATGGGTTTGAAAAATTCTTGAGTAAGCTCAAGGGTGAATCCAAGAAGCACTTCGTTGCTCTCTTGGAACAACTTGGTGAGGCCAATGATATCACTGAGTCGCATGAGGATACTATCTCCAATTTGGAAGGGCATAGTCGTGACTATGCTGATGAGGTTGCAGATCTTTCCATTGCTCTAGAGGAAGAGCGTGGTCTTCGTTTGACTCTTGAGGAGTCACACAACATCGATCATGCTAAATTACAAAAAGATCTTGATCATGCTATTGTTCTTACTCGTGTGCTTAAATCCGAGAAAGCTGCACTTGGGGTTGGCCATGATAGACTCAAGGAAGAGTTTGACACACTTGACAAGGCCCACAAGGTATTGAAGGGTGTTCATGCCTCTCTCAAGGAGTCTCATGATCAACTCCAAGTAAAGCTAACCAAGGATATTTCCACGTGTCCTCCTTTCGTTCTAATTGATAATGCCCATGCTACTAACGCTTGTTGTGAGCATGTGCATCTTGTGGAAGAAAATGCCAAGTTGAAAGAGCAACTTGAGAAGGGTCTTGTGTCATGCATACAAGGCGAGAAGAACCTAAATGACCTTTTAAGTAATCAAAAGGAAGTTGTGGGAAAGGAAGGACTTGGGTTTGTAGCCAAGTCAAAGAAGAAGAAGAAGAAGACCAAGCAACCTCTCCCGCTCAAGGAATCCTTTGTCAAGGCAGGTGAGGGTACTCATGAGAAGAAGAAGAACAAGGAATTGGGTAGTAATGCTAGGAAGGGCACAACCGGCCCTACCAACAAAGCCAGCGACTTTAACCCCTCTTATGTTTTGTGCCGTGCTAGTGATGGGCATGTATATGCCAAATTTGTTGGCTCTTCTTATGAGTACATTGAATGGTCTATTTGGGTTCCTAAGACCCTTGTTACTAACATCAAAGGACCCATTCAAAAATGGGTACCTAAATCCAAGCATTGATCTCTTGTAGGAGTTTGCTTCCGGTGGGGTGTCATGGTTGCTTGATAGTGGAGCAACAAATCATATGACCGGGAGCAAGGACTTGGTGGTGGACGTTCATCCTATTCCATCCATGCCCACTCATGTCCAATTTGGTGATGCTTCAACTTCTAAGGTATTGGGTCTTGGCAAGGTGCTCATCTCTCAAGATTTATCTATTGAGAAGGTCATGCTTGTCAAGTCCCTTGCATACAATTTACTTTCCGTTCGTCAACTTGCTCTCATGGGTTTTGCAACATTCTTTGATCTTGATACCGTGACCCTTTTGTGGAGCAAGACTCTTAAAGTAGCCTTCGCTGGGCATGTCAAGAACGGTCTCTATGTGGTTAACTTTTCGGAGCAACCCACTAAGACCGCGACGTGCCTAATGGCTAAAGTTGATGTGGGATGGCTTTGGCATCGCCGACTAGCCCATGTCAATATGAGATCTTTGCAAAGTCTCCTCAAAGGGGATCACGTCCATGGACTAACAAATGTGAGTTTTGCCAAAGATCATGCTTGCAGTGCTTGTATTGAAGGAAAGTTACATGAGATGGCTCACCGACCAACGACTATCATCTACTCGAAGAGGCCCTTGGATATCCTTCACATGGATCTCATTGGTCCTCCATCCTTTGATAGTCTTGGTGGAACAAAGTATTGCTTGGTGATTTTGGATGACTACTCAAGATATACATGGGTATACTTCTTCAAGAGGAAGAGTGAGACCCAACAAACAGTCATAAACTTTGCTAATGAAGCTCAACGTCAACAAGAAGCAAAGGTTTTGATGATTATAAGTGAAAACGACACCGAGTTCAAGAACTACACCTTGGATGAGTTTCTTAGTGACGAGGGGATCAAACACCAATATGCCGCACCCTATACCCCTCAACAAAATGGTGTGGTGGAAAGGAAGAACTGTACGTTGATGGACGCGGCAAGGACCATGATGGCGGAATTCAAATCTCCGTACAACTTTTGGGCCGAAGCCATCAACACCGCATGTCATGCATCCAATCGGCTCTACCTCCGCAAAGGCTTGAACAAGACTCCATATGAGATTCTTACCGGTAACAAGCCCAACCTCAAGTACTTTCGGGTGTTCGGTTGTAAGTGTTTGATTCTCAAGAAAGGTGTTCGTTTGTCTAAATTTGAACCTAGAGCTCAAGAGGGCATATTTGTTGGTTATGCTACAAACTCTCATGCTTACCGTGTCCTCAACAAGTCCACTGGGCTCATTGAGGAGATGTGTAACGTGGAGTTTGATGAAAATAATGGCTCCCAAGTGGAGCAAAGTGGTCTTTGTGATGTAGGTGATGAAATTCCTCCTCAATCCATAAGAAGAATGGGGATTGGTCAAATACTCCCCATTGAGGAACCCCTTGTGGCCTAAGGAGAAGGACAATGCTCTACTCAAGTGGAGCCATCACCAATGCTAGACCCACATGCTTCCGAAGAACAAATTGAAGGCCCTCAACCAAGTGAACAAGATCAAGGGCAAGATCAACCTCATGATGATCGTGTTGCACCGAATGATGCCCAAGATCTAGTTCATGACACCGAGCAAGCTCAAGATCAAGAGCAAGCTCAAGATGATCAAGATGATGATCCTCAAATGCCCATCGAGGAACTTTTGGAGCGCTGTGCCGCCAAGGTGGCTTCCAAGCTCGAGCGTCAAGAACATGTCATGGAGAATGTGCTTGGAAGCTTGAGAAAAGGGGTAACTATTCATAAACAATTGTCAAAAAAAATTGAGCATCACGTGTTTGTTTCGTGTGTTGAACCCCAAAAGGTACATGAGGCGCTCGTTGATGAGGATTGGCTTGAAGCCATGCATGATGAACTCAACAACTTCGAGCGCAACCAAGTGTGGGAATTAGTGCCAAGGCCAACAGAGGAACACAATGTCATTGGGACTAAATGGATCTTCAAGAACAAGCAAGATGCAAACGGTATAGTTGTTCTAAACATGGCAAGATTGGTGGCACAATGGTACTCCCAAGTTGAGGGTATTGACTACGAAGAAACCTTTGCCCCCGTTGCACGTCTTGAATCTATTCGCATGTTGCTTGCATATGCATCTCATCATGATTTTAAGTTGCAACAAATGGATGTGAAGAGTGCATTTCTTAATGGTCCTTTGAATGAGTTGGTATATGTCAAACAACCTCCGTGATTCGAGGATCCCAAGCTCCCCAATCATGTATACAAACTCAAGAAGGCGCTCTATGGCCTTAAACAAGCCCCATGTGCGTGATATGAGCACCTTACCGAGTTGTTGCAAGATCGTGGGTTTGAAATTGGGAAAATTGATCCCACTCTTTTTACTAAGAGGGTCAAAGGGTATTTGTTCATATGCCAACTATATGTTGATGATATTATATTTGGTTCTCCTAACAAATCTTTCAATGATGAGTTTGTCACACTAATGACCGAGAAGTTTGAGATGTCTATGATGGGAGAGTTGAAATTCTTTCTTGGGTTCGAAGTCAAGCAAAGGAGAGAAGGAACGTTCATCAACCAAGCCAAGTATACCCAAGACATTCTCAAGAGATTCAAGCTAGATGATGTCAAGCCAGTCAAGTTTCCCATGCCCACCAAATGCAAGCTTGACAGTGATCCCAATGGTAAAGCGGTGGATCAAAAGGTATATCGCTCCATGATTGGATCATTGCTTTACCTTTGTGCATCTAGATCGGATATCATGTTGAGTGTGGGAATTTGTGCTCAGTTTCAAGCCGCACCTAAGGAAAGCCACTATGTGGCGGTCAAGCGAATCTTTCGATATTTGGCTCATACCCCAAACTTTGGCTTATGGTACCCCAAAGAAGCAAGCTTCAATCTCATGGGTTATTCGGACTCGGATTGAGCGGGAGATTGTGTGGAGAGGAAGTCAACTTCCGGAGGGTGCCAATTCCTTAGTTGCTCTTTGGTGAGTTGGTCCTCAAAGAAGCAAAATTGTGTGTCTCTCTCCTCCACCGAGGCCGAGTATGTTGCCACCGCAAGTTGTTGTGCACAATTGCTATGGACAAGGCAAACTTTAAAGGATTATGGAGTCACTTGTGACAAAGTGCCTCTTCTATGTGACAATGAAAGTGCTATCAAGATTTCCCACAATCCAGTGCAACATAGCAAGACGAAGCATATTGAGATTCGTCATCATTTCATTCGGGATCACATCAAGCGTGGAGATATTGATATCATCTACATCAACACTCAAGAGCAACTAGCAGATATTTTCACCAAGCCTTTAGATGAAGCAAGATTTCACGAGTTAAGGCATGAGCTAAATATCATTGGTTCAAGCAATGTGGCTTGAATCTAGGCACACCCCACCACACCCATCATTCTATCTTGTTCTAGATGTAGGCATGGACATAGGGGGAGTTTTGTTCTCTCAATGAACCCCCCCCCTCCCCCCATTATGCATAAATCGATCTAGTATTTCACATTAGCCATTTTTTATGGTACTTGTGCTTCAAAGATGAGTTTTGATCATGGGCCCAAAGTTAAAATCTTCGCGGTGCCATACCAATTGACTCAAACATAGGTGGCTTCGGCCACCGCCCTCTTCTTGTGTTAACTATATTTGTTGTATCTAGTCTTGAGGACTTTGTGTGTGTTCTGAGACACTTCTTGTATGCTTCTTTGTTCTCTTGTTTTTATGCTTAGGGTGTCTCTTCCATTTGTTGTTGTTCCTTGTCGTTTCTCTCCCGAGTTTTTCCTTGGTCTTCTCTTTTGCATAAGCCAACATTTTCCCTCCTTGCTCCTACCTGTTTTCGCCTGCACGGTACTACCGCAGAGTTAGGGTGGTACTACCGCTTATTAGCAGTACTACCGCCTCGCTCCCCGGTACTACCGCCTGAGCGGTACTACCCGGCCTCCTGCCGTGGACTAGTACCGGGGTGGTGATACATCTCCAACGTATCTATAATTTATGAAGTATTCATGCCATGTTTACAACAATTTTATATGGTTTTGGTATGATTTGATTAGAACTAACCCGGACTGACGCTGTTTTCAGCAGAACTACCGTGCTGTCATTTTTTGTGCAGAAATAAAAGTTCTCAGAATGGGCTGAAAATTTACGGTGATTTTTTGTGGACCAAAAGAGACCCTCGAAGCACAAGAGCTGGGCCAGGAAGTGGACGAGGAGGCCACAAGCCCTCTAGGCGTGCCCTACCCCCTAGGGAGGGTGCTCCGGGCTTGTGGGCACCCCCTTGACATGAGACCGACGCCAAAAATTCTTATAAATACCCAAACCTCATAAAAGAACCCTAGATCAGAAGTTCCGCCGCCGCAAGCCTCTATAGCCATGAAAAATCAATCTAGGCCCTCTCCGGCACCCTGCCGGAGGGGGCCATCATCACCGGAAGCCATGGAGGAGGAAGCCGGAGGGGGCCATCATCACCATGGAGGCCAAGGACCAGAGGGAGAACCTCTCCCCATCAAGGGGGGAGGCCATGGAGAAGGAAGCACAAGGGGAAGACTCTCTCCCCCTCTCTCTCGGTGGCGCCGGAGTGCCGCCGGGGGAACCATCGCCGCGGTGATCATCTTCATCAACATCACCATCTTCATCACCTTCCTCATATATTTTAAGTGGTCAACTCTCCTGCACCCCGCTGTAATCCCCTACTTGAACATGGTGCTTTATGCCACATATTATGATCCAATGATGTGTTGCCATCCTATGATGTTTCGAGTAGATTTCTTTTGTCTTTTGGGTTGATTGATGATCTAGATTGTTTTGAGTTGTATGTTTTATTTTGGTGCTGTCCTATGGTGCCTTTCGTGCGGCGCACATGTGAAGGATTCCCGCTGTAGGGTGTTGCAATACGTCCATGATTCGCTTATAGTGGGTTGCTAGAGTGACAGAAGCTTAAACCCGAGTAAGGGGGTTGTTGCGTATGGGATAAAGGGGACTTGATACTTTAATGCTATGGTTGGGTTATGCCTTAATGATCTTTAGTAGTTGCGGATGCTTGCTAGAGTTCCAATCATAAGTGCATATGATCCAAGTAGAGAAAGTATGTTAGCTTATGCCTCTCCCTTATATAAAATTGCAATAATGATTACCGATCTTGTTAACAATTCCCTAGGATAATTCCGCACACCGATCCATCATTATTCCACACTCGCTATTTGTAATATATTATAATATATTCTAACTTTATGATAACAACACCTATTTTTATATTTTAGTTCTCCGATATCATGCAAAGCTATCCTCTTCATACCCACAACGTAGTTTTATTTCTCGTTTCTAGATGAAAGCAAACGCTCGGTGTACGTAGAGTTGTATCAGTGGCAGATAGGACTTGAGAGAATATTGATCTTACCTTTAGCTCCTTGTGGGTTCGACACTCCATACTTATCACTTCCATCTTTGGAAATTGCTACGATGATTCCATGCACTTGGGGATTATCAGGCAGTACTACCGCTCCCAGAGCGGTACTACCGCTTAGTGAGTGGGAGTGTGGGTTATGAGTCAGGGCAAGGGGAGTTTCCTCTTCCCCATACCCATTTACTCTTGCCTCCTCTCCCATCTCTCTCTCTCAGGCGACGAACAGGCAGCGGAGGGCCGCCGCCAGGCCCCCGCTTCCAAGCCGTCTTTCGTGATTCCGTCCGGTGGGATCGATCCCCACCCTCTCCTCTTGCCATGGATGCCGGTATCGCCCCCGTTCTTCTCCTCTTTGGTTCTAGTTTTTGGATCTAGGTTTTAGGGCAATACCCATTGCATCCGTTGATTTTTGGCCAAATCGGGGCATGAGTAGGGCGTAGAAGACTGCTAGAGTAGGTAGATTGAAGGTTTAATCGCAAAAAATTGAATTTGGCACCTCCGGTACTACCAGATCTCTCCGCGGAAGTGTTCAGCCCCGTTGACATCCGCCTCGAGCGGTACTACCACTTGTAGGTGGTACTACCGCTTCGAGCTGCCAACTTCTAGTTTTTGCCATTCCATCTTCACTCCTGTGTATCTCTTTTTCTTTGGCTTATGCAATTTGTTTACTCTTGCTTTCTTTCGTGCCTTTGTGTGTGTTTTCCAGGAGGTAGTAGCACCGAGCATCTGGCTCGTCACACGAATCCTGCATGTACTGGTGGTTCCAAGCGTTATCGATCTGCTGATGTGCCCGTGAGTGGCTCCGTGCCAGAGAGTAGCACCATGCCCATGAGTGGCTCCAGTGAGCAGCCAAGACAAAGAGTCAAAGTGACTGCTACCAAGAACAAGGGGCCCAAGGGTGCTCATCAGATGCCTGCTCAGGAGTTCTGTTTGGCGCGTAAGTGCAATCTGTATCAGGAGCCTCAGGATCCTTCTCTTGTTCATCGTATGTTTTGGAACAAGTTTCAGCAGTCCATCTTCTATGATGTGTTGAAGGGGAAGAAAAAATTGTTTGTGAAAGTCAAGTCAGTTGATCTCACTCACATGGAGAAGGACTTGGCTTACTTTGGAGCTGCACTTCAGAGTTGCCAAGAGATAGATATCAAGAGGATCATCTCTTTCAACAAGGACTTTGATGCGGAGCTCGTGGCCCAGTTCTATGCCACAGTGCACTTTGGGCATGAGGAGGCCAGGACTCTCTCTTGGATGACCAATGGTTGGCGTCTGTCTGCTACATGGAAGAGCTTCATGGTGAGTCTGTCTTATGATGATAAGGGCGCCCAAACCCCAATTGGGTTTCGCCCTTACCGGGAGGCTACTGCTACTCACAAGGAGGCTCTGTGGACTTTCTCTACTAGGAAGGTGTCTGAGACTGGGCACGTCTCCTATGAGCTCTGGCCCTTTCTGGATATCATGCACCGGATCTTCAGGAACACTCTGTTTCCTCGCGTTGGCAACCAGGATATGGTGCACTCCTTTCTTGTGAATCTACTTCTCTTCTGTAAGAAGCAGCAGGGCTATCAGGAGGTGTTGGATGTCTCTCATGTTATGTGGTCAGAACTTCGCTCTGCGGTCTTGGAGCGCAAGTGTATCATCTATGGCCCCTACTTGATGCAGCTCATTGAGGAGACATGGGCGTCTTCGTTTCCGGATGAGGAACTTGTCACTGGAGACCTAGTGTCTCATGATGTTGTTTAGTTGAGGCAGAAGGAGAAGTGGGGGACGTCTGCTCCTGCTCCTCCAGAGCATGACACTATCAGATCTGACGACGATGATGATGATGAGCAGGACTATGAGCCACCGTCATAGGAGCCATCTTAGGCTAAGAAGCTCAAGCAGAAGATGAAGAAGTTGTTTTGCCTCCAGGCCAAGGGACAATACAAGGCTCACGTGGATGTGAAGAAGGCCCGTTGTCGTGACGAGGCCATTATGAGGCAGGTTGGCCTCACCGTTTCAGATGGCTCCGAGGAGAAGATCACTGATGAGGAGTCTTGGGTCAGAGTGCACTGCCCGTGGTCCGAGTCTGATGAGGGCACTGGAGGCCCTACACCTGCTACAGAGGAGTCTGAGGAGGAGGAGCATGATTGGTGATGTCCTGGAGCGTTGCTACCACTTTCGTTCTTAGGTGTACTCTCTGCCCTTTTGGTGTCTCGATGCCAAAGGGGGAGAGAGTTTAGGGATTTGCAATGTGTGTCGTGAGTCGAGTGTGAGTGTGTTTCTCTTATTTGCCGTCGCTTTCCTTGCTCTGCTCAAACTCTTTCGTTTGCTTTGGTTTGTGGTTGTCCTTTGTGTTCGAGACCATATGGTGTGACACATATGAGCTATCCTATCTCTATCTATTTATGTCGAGTACTTTATGTTATTAATTGCATGTGAGAAGTACTCTATGATTATGCTCTTATCCGTATGCTCACATGTTTTTACTTGCATGCTATCATCTTATTATGTTTGTGCAAGTATTGCTTGGTCTATAAAATATAGAGGGAGTGTGGATCCTATATGTGTGCATTTTGCATTCCAAAAGCATAACTTAAATAGTGCACACATCTAGGGGGAGCCCGCCTATATTTTGTAGATTGTGGTTTTGCACACCACTTTGCTATATCCTTTGTGCAAATCCCGCGTTGTCATCAATCCACCAAAAAGGGGTAGATTGTTAGGGCATATTTACCCTTAAGTGGTTTTGGTGATTGATGACAATGTGTTCGCGGACTAATCGTGTGCATTGAGCATTTCAGACTTTCAAGCATATGGCACAAGATGATTTGTGTGAGGGAGTCCTGGATTAAGGGGTCCTCGGGTTGCCGGCCTATTATGGTTGGGCCGGATTGATGGGCCATTATGGGGCCCAAGCTGGAGTGCAGATCCATGAGCGGATAAGGTATCTTCGAAGCCGTGGTGTGTCCTCCAAGTCAAGATTAGGTAGGATCTTCATCTCTTTGTAACCGATCGCGTGTAACCCTAACGCTACCGGTACCTATATAAACCGGAGGGTTTTAGTCTTTAGGGCTAGAGCTACATTCATCACCTCATTGCCTTAGGGTTTAGCTCGCCTGATCTCGAGGTAGATCAACTATGTAACCATATCATACATCAAATACAATCAAGTAGGACGTAGGGTTTTACCTCTTCGAGAGGTCTCGAACCAGGGTAAATACTGTGTTCATCATCCCTTGTTCCCCATTGATCCTAGATCCACAGCTCGGGACCCCCTACCCGAGATCCGCTGGTTTTGCACCGTCATTGGTGCTTTCATTGAGAGTTTCGCTGTTGGGTCGCCAAAAGGATCAATGGCTCGCCTAATCATCGGTGAAGGCGTTAGTTCCGAGGACCTCTTTGTTCCCGGCTAACTCTTTCCGTTCGGCAGCATCATGCTGCACACCAACCCAACTGGTCGTCTAGATCAGATCGACAGCTTCGCACCTGAGCACCAAATTCGATTCGGCAATCTGGAGTACGTTGCGGACGTCCGTGGCGATCTGGTTTTCACCGTTTTCACTATGCCTGCTCCTGAACCCTTCCTCGATCCAATCTATGTATCGGCTCCCATCCTACGGCGAGCCTCGAGCTCGGACATCTCCGCCTTGAACGGAGGCCAGGAAGCCCTCTCGACCATGTCCGCAATATCCGCCGGAGACCCGCCTTCAGGCCAATATGCGGAAACAAGGTTCGGACTCCGAGAACCGCTTTCGGCCGAACTCTCCCCTTGCAACACGCCTACGGCCTTGAGCCCCAGCGACGAATCGATGTTCGATGGCCAGGGGTTACCCCTAGCCGAACTCCCCCTCGACAACTCGGCTTCGAGCCCCAACATGGAAGCAATATCCGAAGACCAGGTCTCGTCCTTGGTTTCTTATGACTATCTAGCCCTGGGCCTCGAGGTTAACTCGGCCCCCAAAGACCAGGATCCAGCTTTGGCCCCGATCAGCCCTTGCCCCGTCACATCGGAAGCCGGCCCTCTGCTGCCACCGCATACCAGTTCGACAACTCTCACTTTAATAAGCGAGGCGTTGGACCGGATCCAGATGATGGCTATTCGGGAGGATCCGCCCTCAGCTCGCATTCAGCAGCACTTTGAGACATGCTTCGGGGAATTTTGCATCCCACCCACCACCCGCCTCGTAGCCACGGTCGAGGACTTAACCGACATGTTGGAGTACACTTCGGAAAACGCCTATTCCATGGACGAGGACAGCGGAGTCACCATTAACACCGATGCCGCGCCTCCTGTCACCGGCCGCTGGACGGCCACGTCCACTTACAACATTTACATGGTGGACACTCCAAAGGACGATGGCACCCCCAGGAAGGATAGCGGCATGCCCGGCGATGAGCCGCACAGGCGCCGCAAACAACGTCGTCGCTCCAAGGCACGCTGAAGCCACACAAGCAACACAGACACCAGAGAGAACGGCACTCCGGATAACACGGACAACCTCGAGGACCACGCCATCGACGAGCAACCTCAAGCCGATCACGAGGAGGAAGACCCGCTCAACCTAGAGGACCTCGGTGATTCCGAAGACAGCAACTACCCCCCTCCCTCCGAAGAGGAGGTTAGCTTGGGCGAAGAGGATTTCATCGTCCCCGAAGACCCGCTGGAACAGGAGCGGTTCAAACGGCAGCTCATTGCCACCGTGTGTAGCCTGAAGAAACAACAACAGAGAATAAAGGCCGAGCAAGGCACCCTCGATGACAGATGGACCAAAGTCCTAGCTGCCGGAGAAGGGTATGGCTACAAGCGGCAGACCAAAAGTTACCCAATGCGAAAGCTTCTGCCGCAATTCGACGATGAGGCCATAGAGCCAGCACCTGCACAGCACACTAAAGCGGACGAGCCGAACCGCCCCCCTCGAGGACGGGATAGGCCGGCCGATAAAACTGAACAACCTCTCACTCCACCTCGCCGTCCAGGCAAGGAGCCAGTCCGGCTTGCCTATGAGTACGACCTACGACGCGACCTAGATGCCCACGCGGGTCTGACAAGATCCATCTATGGACCCAAAGACAACTCTCCCGATCGACGGGACAGCTACCAAGCTTGGCTAGACTGAAATGACAGAGCTCGGGAACAACAACGAGCCCAGATGACAGATGGTCTCCGGCGCGACGTAGCCTGAGTCAGGGGCACCGCTCACCCTCTGTGCTTCACAGATAGAGTGATGCAGCACCAATTCCCGGAGGGCTTCAAGCCCATAAATATCGAGCCCTACGATGGGACGACGGATCCGGCCGTATGGATAGAAGACTTCCTACTACACATTCACATGGCACGAGGCGACGACCTTCATGCCATCAAATACCTACCATTGAAGCTCAAAGGTCCGGCTCGACAATGGTTAAACAGCCTCCCCGAAGACTCCATAGGATGTTGGGAGGAGCTGGAGGACGCTTTTCGAGCCAACTTTCAGGGTACTAATGTCTGGCCTCCGGACGCCGATGACCTGAGCCACGTAATCCAGCAGCCCGGCGAGTCAGCCCGGCAATTCTGGAACCGGTTTTTGACCAAGAAGAACCAAATCGTCGACTACCTGGACGCCGAAGCCATAGCCGCCTTCAAACACAGTATTCGAGACAAATGGCTGGCAAGGCAGCTCGGAAAGGACAAGCCGAAGACAATGGCGGCGCTTACCTCCCTCATGACCCATTTCTGCGCCAGGGAGGATAGTTGGTTGGCTCGTAGAAGCACCAACCTGGAAGCCCCCAGCACCTCTGAGGTCCAGGATGGGAATGGAAAACCATGGCGCAACAAGAACAAGCGCCGCCACAACAACGACGAAACCGACGAGACAACAGTAAATGCCGGATTCCGTAATCCGAAGTCCGGGTCACAGAAAAAGCCTTCTAAAGGCAATCAGGATGGACCAACTAAATTGGACACAATCCTGGACAGGCCCTGCCAGATTCATGGCACCGCCTAAAAGCCCGCTAACCACGCCAACCGCAATTGTTGGGTGTTAAAGCAAGCCGACAAGCTTACAGCCGAAGACTCGAGCAAAAGCCCACGAAGCAAGGACGACGATGAGCCACGCAGGCCGAACAGTGGAGGCCAAAAACCCTTCCCTTCTGAGGTCAAGACGGTGAATATGATCTATGCCACCCACATACCAAGGAAAGAGAGGAAGCTCACGCTGCGGGATGTGTATGACGTCGAGCCTGCAACGCTGAAGTTCAACCCATGGTCGGCTTGCCGATCACCTTTGACCGCAGGGACCACCCGACCAGTATCCGTCACGGAGGATCGGCGGCCCTGGTACTCGACCCCATTATCGATGGGTACCACCTCACGAGAGTCCTAATGGACGGAGGCAGTAGCCTCAATCTGATTTACGCAGACACAATGAGGAAAATGGGGATCGATCCATCAAGGGTCAAACCCAGCCATACCGCCTTTAAGGGGGTTATTCCGGGTGTAGAGGCCCGATGTCCAGGCACGGTAACACTGGAAGTAGTATTCGGCTCTCCGGACAACTTCTGATCTGAAGACCTGATCTTCGACATCGCCCCATTCCGTAGTGGCTATCATGCCCTCCTCGGTTGAACGGCGTTTGCCAAGTTAAACACTGCCCCACACTATGCATACCTCAAGCCACTGTTCAAGATATCTTCCGATATTCCGATAAATCAGCCGATTTATCGCTTACCACTGTCTGACCGATAAGATAAATCGGCCAATAAATCAGCCGATATGACGATAAATCGGCTGATATGCCGATAAATTGGCTGATTTACCCCTTATCATGGGTCGACCGATAAGTTCCCGATAAGCGATATCCCCAACATTGCCTCAAGCTAAAGATGCCTGGGCCTGCAGGCATCATCACGATAAACGGCAACATGAAATGCTCGCTCCGGACTGAGGAGCACACTGCAGCACTGGCAGCCGAAGACTAGTCCATCGCCAATAGGCCAAGGTATCAGCCCGCCGTAAAGGCAAAAGATACACTTAAATGGGCTCGAGCCTGATCCCCGTCATGGGAAGCCGCCGGCGTTCGCCACAAATAGGGAGACGCCCCCCACGGTACGCCCGCCTTCCCCACGCATTACGTGCCTTGTCAGCACAATTTTGCGCTAAAGATACCATGGGCAACCATGGGGGCCTGTAACACCATGTGTTCGGCTCAACCGAACTATTATATCACCACGTCCTCGGACGATAACGGGCAGGACTCCGGACTCGCTCAACATCAAGCTACAACGGCAGGTTTACATCTCAAGGCCCCTTTTTGAAGGCACCCCTCGCCAGCACATGGTCTTTTAAACGGATATCCAATTTGCTCCCCTCCACCTCGCAGAAGGAAAGGCGCAGACGTGCAGCAGGGCACAGTTGAGGCTTCGACCCACACATCAAGGCCCTGTGTAAACCTTCCTCTCTAAAATTTTCTTTTTTTCATTATTATAAATACCTCAGCAGTTCAAATTGTACGGATAGACGTCCAGAGCTTATGGAAAAGAAAAACATCTTTTGTGGTGTTCGGGCATCCGCATTATTAGGCTCCTTTCTCTTTCCCTTTTTCCACTCTTCGAACGGCTGGGTATACACATCTCGTGTATTAAACCAGTTACTTGACCGAATGCCTGATTTTTCCCGTCAGCTCTGCATACTAAGTCCGACACCACCTCGCGTCGAGTGTCCGGCGTCTCGGATATTGCACTATATCCATTAGTTCCGAACTATGTCTTGGGTCAATAGTTGGGTTGCCCGGCTCCTGTGCTTACCCTCTTACGTTCCACACGTTCGGCTAAGAAGGTAAAGGGAGAATCCCTGCGATTGTGCTTCTGGCTAGTCCAGTCAAGCGCCTCAGGGGAGAAAGCCAAAAACTGACCGTCATAGTAAGCGAGAACTGGTCAGCGATCCGACGACAAGTGTTAAACTAAGAAATCATTGGCGATTTACCTGTGTCATACGAAGGGTTCGTCCTAGCACATACCACGTGACTACAAAGTCATGCCTCGGCTCCCACGTATATCACCAAAACTTGGGGGCTAGTCACTAGCCCCCGCTGTCAAGCTCCTATGGCTAAGTGAAAGCGATAAAGCCACATAGTCTGATTGCCTAGTTGTCTCTCTCTCTCTCTCGCGCTACCGCCTTCGGGCACCGAGACGTCGGCTAAGGGTAACAGTGCGGAGATGAAACACCCCTCGTAACATTTACTTGGGGGCTAAAGCCGATGACTGGTATCTTTCAGAATAACTAAACAGCCGCACAAGAGTCAAAATTAAAACAATAAATACAAAACGGGCCACACAAATAAAGCAACATGTTCGGGTGGCAACAGGACAATAAATCATTCGATGGTTACATCCTTCAAACACTGACCCTCTATGGCCCGAGCACCTTCCATAACTTGGGCGAAGTACATCTTGGGGCGGCGGTGCTCCTTTCCAGCTGGCGGAGGACCAGTAGCCATATCCAATGGCTTGATTCTTGGCCAATGCACCATAGTCTTCGCGAAGGACAGCCTCGCACCCTCCAGGCATGCGGATCGCTTCATGACATCAATCCGCGACAAGGCTTCACGCAACCTCTGCACCAAGCCAAAATAGCTGTCCGGAATAGGCTCATCAGGCCACAACCTGACACAAAGGTCCTTCAAGGCTGGCTCGGCCATCCGGTGCAGCTCCATCAACTACTTCATTTGGTTGCTGAGGAGCGGAGGGTGTTCGGGCGCCTGGAACTGCGACCAGAAGAGCCACCGTTCCGAATTCTCCTCCCACGTTGCATAGTGCTCAGCCGCAGCAGCCGCACTCTTCGAAAGCTTGGCGAAAATGCTGCGGAGCGCCAGACCCGCATCAGCAAGGCGAACCTGTTGCCTCCAAACACACTCTGCAGTAAGTACTTCTTACCATCTGTGATTTGCCCCACTTGGCGGAGCTCTTCCCGGACACCTCGCACTTCGGTCCTCGCCTCCTGGAGCTCCTTCTCGACCTTGGACAGCTTGGAAGACTGCTCCTCCTGCTTCTTCTCAAGGGCCTCAAAATTCTTGACGGCATCCTTGAGCTCCACCTGCACATCGGCTACTCGAGCCTCGTGCTTCTCACCAGCAAGCTTGGCCTTCTCAAGCTCGGCCATCGCCTTTGCGGCGGCCGCTTTATCTGCGGCCACCTCAGCCTTGGCCTTCTCCAAAGCCACCTTCAAGCCCTCTACCTCGGCGGCGACAGCTGCAATATCCGCATACCACATGATTAGCATACAGTCCGGCAAGTCAAAATCTGGCAATAAGCAATCATACATCTTCACAAGGGCCTACCTTGCGCCTCGTCAAGCCGTTTGTTGACAAGGTCAAGCTCTCCGTCGGAGCGCTTGAGCTTCCGATCCATCTCCTCTAGAGCTGCACCATTAGCAGCCGCGGCCACAGAAGATGCCTGAGAAATCAGAAAAAGTTCACACTACTTTAAATATCGGCCTCGAGAAATTGGATCCTCTGCAAGTTTTCTTTGTACGTCTTACAGAGTCTCGGGGGCTGCTATACATACGGCCTATTTAAGCAGTAAAACCAAGGGCTAAAACCACTTTACGGGAAAAGGGTATTACTTGACTTACCTTAAAGCCTGTTAGCACGCCTTAGACAACATCTTTCAGTCCGGATTAGACAGACCGAACACCCTGTAAAACCGCACCCATAAGGGTGCGGTGTCCGTCGACGATGACGACGTTTTTCACCAACTCCTCTAGTACATTCAGCCAGCCCACCGTCGCCTGGTTGGAGGTGTTCGGCACGGGCATCGGGCCCTCAACCCCTCCCTCTTCGGAGGAAGGGACCGGCACCGTCGAGTGCCTTGGGGGCTCAGGTACGGATGACTGAGGGGGTCCGGATGATCCGGACCTCCCTCCCGCATTCACCAGAAGGGTCTCAGCCTCCTGATCCTTGCCAAGCGAGGTGTCAGCCTCGGCCATGACCACATCGCCCTCCTCCCCTGTGTTCGGAGGGGGAGGGGTCTTTCAAGATAGCACCTCCTCGACCTCTTCGGGGATCAGAGGAGGTGCGGAGCGCGACCCATTGTCCGCCAGTTCGGGGGGTGGGGATGTCCCTTCTGAGGTCTGCTTGGCGGGATGGCTGCGCGGTGGGCTATGATGACACATGTTCAGCTTCCAGGAGTAAGGGATTGATAAAAATAAAGCAACTAAAACCGCCAAAGTACACACCTGGCAGCTGGGGGCTTGACCCTAGGTTCCTTCTCTGGAATCTTTTCGGATGCTTCGAACCCCTCATCAGAGTTCGAGCTGTCATGCAAGATCACCTTAGGCCGACATTGCCTCTTCGGGGCCTGAGAGGGTTGTACCTCCTCGGCGTCTTCGGACGCCGCCCTCTTCTTGGAGTGCGAGGAGGCGCTTTCCTCCTCGTCCTCGTCTTCGTCCCTGTCCTGAGCTGACGGGGCTGCAGCACTTCCAGACCGGGTGTCCGGATGAGCTTGATAACCCACAAGTATAGGGGATCACAACAGTTTTCGAGGGTAGAGTATTCAACCCAAATTTATAGATTCGACACAAGGGGTGCTAAAGAATATTTGTAAGTATTAGCAACTGAGTTGTCAATTCAATCACACCTGGAGATTAATTATCTACAGCAAAGTGATCAGTAGCAAAGTAGTATGATAGTTTTGATAGTTGTAGCAACAGCAACAGTAACGGTAACAGTGATAGCAGTGATTTTGTAGCAAGTGCAATAGTAACAGCAGCAGTAGTAACTTAGCAAGATCAATATAAGATAAATTCGTAGGCATTGGATCGGTAATTTGTTGGATGATATTCATCATGAGACAATTATAACCTAGGGCGATACGGCACTAGCTCCAGTTCATAAATATAATGTAGGCATGTATTCCGTAAATAGTCATACGTGCTTATGGAAAGAACTTGCATGACATCTTTTGTCCTACCCTCCCGTGGCAGCGGGGTCCATATTGGAAACTAAGGGATATTAAGGCCTCCTTTTAATAGAGAACCGGAACAAAGCATTAACACACGGTGAATACATGAACTCCTCAAACTACGGTCATCACCGGGAGTGGTCCCGACTATTGTCACTACGGGGTTGTCGGATCATAACACATAGTAGGTGACTATAACTTGCAAGATCGGATCTAGAACATAGATATAATGGTGATAACATAAACGGTTCAGATCTGAAATCATGGCACCCGGGCCCAAAGTGACAAGCATTAAGCATGGCAAAGTCATAGCAACATCAATCTCAGAACATAATGGATACTAGGGATCAAGCCCTAACAAAACTAACTCGATTACATGATGAATCTCATCCAACTCCTCACCGACCAGCGAGCCTACGAAGGAATTACTCACTCCCGGTGGGGAGTATCATGGAATTTGCGATGGAGAAGGGTTGGTGATGACGAAGATCGAAGATCCCCCTCTCCGGAGCCCCAAACGGACTCCAGATCTGGCCTCCCGATGAAGAACAGGAGATGGCGGTGGCTCCGTCTCGCGAAACGTGATAATTCTTTCTCCCTAATTTTTTTTCTGGAAAAATAGGATTTTATAGAGTCGGTTTCAGGGTCTGCGGGGCCACCAGGTGGGGACAACCCACCTGGGCGCGCCTGGGGGGGCAGGTGTGCCCTGGTGGGTTGTGCCCACCCAGGTCCCCCCCTCAGGTGGCTCTTGGCTCCAGAAATTCTCTTATTTTGTATAAAAATTCCTCGCAAAGTTTCGTTCCATTCCGAGAACTTTTATTTCTGCACAAAAACAACACCATGGTAGTTCTGCTGAAAACAGCGTCAGTCCGGGGTTAGTTTCATTCAAATCATGCAAATTAGAGTCCAAAACAAGAGCAAAAGCATTAGGAAAAGTAGATATGTTGGAGACGTATCAACTCCCCCAAGCTTAAACCTTTGCTTCTCCTCAAGCAATTCAGTTGATAAATTGAAAGTGAAAAAGAAAAACTTTTACGAACTCTTTTGCTCTTGTTTGCATAAATAAGCTTAAACAGCACCTAGGTTTTCAGCCAAAATTATAACTAACCATGTTGACAATAACTCTTAAAAATTATATTAACTCATATCAATGACATAATCAGCTAGCGAGCAATAATAAGATATCTCAAATGGCAACACATTATCAAAACAACCATGATATAATATGACAATAGTGGTATCTCGCTAGCCCTTTCTGAGACCGCAAAACATAAATGCAGAGCACCTCCAAAGTTCAAGCAGCGACTAAACATTGTAATTCATGGTAGAAAAGATCCAGTCATGATGCACCCAACATTAACTACACACAATGCATAAGCATGACAGCAGTGCTCTCAGGTTCTGGCGCTTATTTGAGAAGGTGATGACACAACATAAAAGTAAATAGATAGTTCCTTCGCAGAGGGAAGCAGTGATTTGCAGAGGTGCCAGAGCTCAAAGCTTAAATTGAGAGATAAAAACATTTTGAGAGGCATACTTTTCCCACCAACGAAAACGACTTAGAGTTTCCAATACTTTCCATGCTAGATATATCATAGGCGGTTCCCAAACAGAAATTAAAGTTTATTCCTTTTTCCACCATTTCTTTCACTTTCCATGGCTAGCCGTATCCACGGGTGCCCTCCATACCAACACTTTCCAAGGAATTTATTATTTGACAACATAAAGTAAATTCATTTTTCATTTCGGGACTGGGCATCCCTAATACCTTTGCCGTACTCTCGTGCAGTGACAAGTGAATAAACACTCATCGTGAGAATAACACATCTAGTATGGAAAAATATCGGCCACCCCTCGCCGCCTCGCGAGCGGTATGAGCACACAAAAGAGAAATTTATTTTAAAAAATAGAGATGGCACATGCAAATTTGCTTAGGACGGCAGGGTAATACCGCATATAGGTAGGTATGGTGGACTCAACTAGAATAACTTGGGTTTCAGGTTTTTGATGCACAAGCAGAATTCCCACTTAGTATAGGCGAAGGCTAGCAAATAGGTTGAGAAGCGGCCAGCTAGAGAGCAACAACGGTCATGAACATGCATTATGCATAAGTAACATTGGATACTAGCATGAGTAGGATATGAACAGCATGAACATAAATATCATAGAGGCTATGTTGGTTTTGATTCAACTACATGCATGAACATGTGCCAAGTCAAGACACTCGAACATTCAGAGGAGGATACCATATCATCATACTACATCACAATCATTTTAATGCAATGTTGATATCCAAGATAAATCATTATCCACTCCTAGCTACTTATGCATGGCATGAGAAACTATAATCTCTAATTGTCATTGCAAACATGTTTAATCATAATGGGCTGAATCATGGATACTAGGTTAAACATATTTACAAAAACAGAACAAGTCGAGTTCATACCCGTTTCTCTCTGCCACGGCCAGTTCATCGAATATCGTCATTATTGCCTTTCACTTGCATGACCGAACGATATGAAAATGATAATAGTGCAAGAGTGCCGTGGACTAAGTTGGAATCTGCAAACATTTTATTCTAAAGGAGAAGACAAGGTAAAATGGGCTCTTTGTTAGATTAACAATAATGCATATGAGAGCCACTCAACATTTTCATCTAGGTCTTCTCCTCGTTATGACTCAATAAAAGAAAAGAAGTTCAGAAAAACACACTGAAATATTTTTCGAGTTTTTGGTTTTCTGAAAGAAAGCAAATAAAAAGGGAAAAGCAAAAACGAGAAAAACTATTTACACGGGAAAGCTCCCAACAAGTAAAAGAAGAACAAACAAATCTTTTTTAGTTTTCTTTTTAGTAATACAACAATTTAAACTAGGAAGAAAAATAAAAAAGAAGCAAGAAATATATTTTTGGATTTTCTCAAAGTTTTTCAAACACACAAGAAGAAAGCAAGAAAATAATTCTAACATGGATAATACAATGAAAAAGTGTGGACACCGACAACTGAAATGAAATGTGTAAACATGAATGTAATGTCGGTGGAAATACGTACTCCCCCAAGCTTAGGCTTTTGGCCTAACTTGGTAATCACCAGTCGTAGAAGCCATGAGGTCCTATGTTGAAGTGCTGAGGTGCGGGCACCTGAGGGTCCCACTGCTGAGGCTCCTCCTGTGCCGCAGCCTGGTTGTTCCGGTAAGCGATGATGTCCGCAGGCATAATCTGTTCGCATTCAGCTGTGATGAAGTCAGTGAGGCTGGCATTAGCAGCATATTGTGCAAACTCTTGGAGGATTCCGGCCCCTTCCATGAACGGGGTATGCGGCCATTCGCACGACCATAACTCCGCCAACCTCCGGGTGCGGAGATCACTGTCAGATGACTCCCCAATTACTCCCTTGGAGTTCTTCTTGGAAGCAAACTTCCTAAAGATACTCATGTTTTTCCTATGAACAAAATTCTGAAATTTTAGTCCACAAAATTTTTCTCAACAAAACTTAACAAGATCGATAGCAACTACTCATAGGGAAGCATAGAGGCCATAGCAAGCATTCAAGCTACTTAAAACTCTAAGAATTCAACATGCAAGCTCATCTACAGCAGCACCAAGAGTAGCTAATTATTCAAAATATAAACAACTAAAGCAAAAACTAATTGGACACACGGAGGAGTCACATACCAAGCAACAATCCCCCGAAATAGTTTCAGAAACGGAGCTTCGAGCAAAGAGATCGAAATCCGCGGATTTGAGAGCAAGAACACGAGAGAGAGAGAGAGCAATGGAGATTTTTTTTTCTGGAGGTAAGTGAAGATGTGGGATGAAGAGATAAGTGAGGGGGCCCATGTGGGGACCACAACCCACCAGGGCGCGCCTGGGGGTCCTGGCGCACCCAGGTGGGTTGTGCCCACCTGGTGCACCTCCCTCTGATATTATTTGCACCAGAAATTCTTAAATATTCAGAAAAAAATTGTATTAAATTTTCAGGGCATTCTGAGAACTTTTATTTTTGGGTCATTTTTTATTGCACGGGAAAAATCAGAAAACAGACAAAACATGGCATTTTATTTTATTTAACTAATAGGAACAGAAAATAAAAGGTAGGGACAGAAGGTAGTGCTCACTAAATTCATCAACTTCATACCTCTCAAAAATGATCCATTAATAAGGTTGATCAAGTCTTATTAAGAACCACTTTCGATTAGCATGAAACCGAAGAACTTTCGTAAATCACTAAGTTACCTCAACGGGGATATGAATGTCCCCAACAATAAGCATTTCATATTTCTTTTTGGTAGTAGGTAGAGGTAGTTGAAAACTTCCAATAGTGATTGTCGGAGATTTTTCAATAACATTAATACCATTCACTTGGAATTGTTTCTTCGGAAAGTGCACCGTATGCTCATTACCATTGATATGAAAAGTGACCTTGCTTTTATTGCAATCAATAACAGCCCCTGCAGTATTCAAGAAGGGTCTACCAAGGATAATTGACATGTTGTCATCCTCGGGCATCTCAAGTATAACAAAGTCAGTCAAAATAGTAACATTAGCAACAACAACGGGCACATCCTCACAAATACCGATAGGTATGGCAGTTGATTTGTCAGCCATTTGCAAAGATATTTCAGTAGGTGTGAGTTTATTCAAATCAAGTCTTTTATATAAAGAGAAAGGCATAACACTAACACCAGCTCCCAAATCACATAAAGCAGTTTTCACATAATTCTTTTTGATGGAGCAAGGTATAGTTGGTATTCCCGGATCTCCAAGTTTTTTAGGTACTCCATCCTTAAAAGTGTAATTAGCAAGCATGGTGGAGATTTCAGCTTCCGGTATTTTTCTCTTATTAGTGATGATGTCCTTCATGTACTTTGCATAAGGAGGCATTTTCAAGATATCAGTCAAGCGAGTACGCAAAAAGACTGGCCTCAGCATTTCAGCAAAGCGTTCAAATTCTTCATCATCTTTCTTTTTAGTTGACTTAGGTGGAAAGGGCATAGGTTTTTGAACCCACGGTTCTCTTTCCTTACCGTGTTTTCTAGCAACAAAATCTCTTTTATAATATCTTGCATTTTTGGGTTGTGGGTTATCAAGATCAACAGCTGGTTCTATCTCAACATCATTGTCTGGTTCTTTATTATTTGTTTGAGTTTCTTCATGAACCTCATCATTATCTTTTTCATTATCAGAAGGTGAGTGTTCACTACCAGATTGAGTTTCAGCATCAGAGATAGAAACATCATTATCATTATCAGGAGGTTTCTCTACTTCAGGTTCACTAGAGGCATGCAAAGTCCTATCATTTTTCTTTTTGTTTTTTCTTTTTAGAAGGACCAGGTGCAGTGGTGTTGTTCCTTTGTGAATCATGTTCAATTCTTTTTGGGTGTCCCTCAGGATAAAGTGGTTCCTGTGTCATTTTACCTCCTCTAGTTGCAACTCTAACAGCAAAGTCATGTATGTTGTTATTCATTTCATCAAGCAATTCTCTTTGAGATTTAGCAACTTATTCTAGTTGAGTTTGAACCATAGAAGCATGCTTCCCTACACCTCTAACATCATTTGAGATTCTAAATAACAAGTCACTTAAGCGAGTAATCATATCAGAATTGTATTTCAATTGTTTCATAACATTTGCATTGAAGTGATCTTGTTTTCTAATATAGTTTTCAAACTCATAAAGGCATTGGCTAGGGTGCATATTGTGAGGATTATCATTATCATTGAATTTCATTAGAGAATTTACCTCTACCACCGCAGGTGGGGGTGGTGTATCAAGCCCATGTATTTCTTCAATAGGAGGTAAATTTTTGACATCCTCAGCTTTAATACCTTTTTCCTTCATAGATTTCTTTGCCTCTTGCATATCTTCGGGACTGAGATATAAAATACCCCTCTTCTTCGGAGTGGGTTTAGATGGTGGTTCAGGAAGAGTCCAATCATCATAGTTTTTCAATATGTTATTCAATAATTCTTCAGCTTGTCCAATAGTTCGTTCCCTGAAAACACAACCAGCACAACTATCTAGGAAATCCCTAGAAGCATCGGTTAGTCCATTATAGAAGATATCAAGTATTTCATTTTTCTTAAGAGGATGATCAGGCAAAGCATTAAGTAACTGGCAAAGCCTCCCCCAAGCTTGTGGGAGACTCTCTTCTTCAATTTGCACAAAGTTAAATATTTCCTGTAAGGCAGCTTGTTTCTTATGAGCAGGAAAATATTTTTCAGAGAAGTAATAAATCATATCCTGGGGACTACGCACACAACCAGGAGCAAGAGTATTGTACCAAGCTTTAGCATCACCCTTTAATGAGAACGGAAATAATTTGAGAATATAGTAATAGCGAGTTTTCTCATCATGAGTAAAAAGGGTGGCTATGTCATTCAACTTAGTAAGATGTGACACAACAATCTCAGTTTCATAACCATGGAAAGGATCAGATTCAACCAAAGTAATTAACTCTGGGTCGACAGAGAATTCATAATCCTTATCATCAATAAAGATAGGTGAGGTAGCAAACTTAGGATCATATTGCATTCTAAGATTTTTCTTTATACTTGCATAATAATTTCTCTAGATCATCTCTATCCTTACAAGCAAGAATATCTCTAGTTGTCTCCTCATTCATAACATAACCTTCCGGTACCTTAGGCAATTCATATCTAGAAGGGCTAGTGCTAGTAGGTATTTCAATATTTTCAGTTTCAAGCTCATCATCATCAAGCAAGGTACTAGCATCATCATAAGCATTCATAGCAGAAGTAGCATCATCAATAACTTGCGACATATCAGAATTAATAGCATGTGGTGGTGTTGCAAGTTTACTTATAACAGAAGGTGAATCTAAAGCGGAGCTGGATGGCAGTTCCTTACCTCCCCTCGTCTTAGAGGGAAAAATCTTAGTCTTAGCATCCTTTAGATTCTTAATAGTGAATAATTTGATAATAATCCCAAGTGACTCAACAAATATAGCTATGCTCCCCGGCAACAGCACCAGAAAAAGGTCTTGATAACCCACAAGTATAGGGGATCGCAACAGTTTTCGAGGGTAGAGTATTCAACCCAAATTTATAGATTCGACACAAGGGGAGCCAAAGAATATTTGTAAGTATTAGCAGCTGAGTTGTCAATTCAACCACACCTGGAGATTAATTATCTGCAGCAAAGTGATCAGTAGCAAAGTAGTATGATAGTTTTGATAGTAGTAGCAATAGCAACAGTAACGGTAACAGTGATAGCAGTGATTTTGTAGCAAGTGCAATAGTAACAGCAGCAGTAGTAACTTAGCAAGATCAATATAAGATAAATTTGTAGGCATTGGATCGGTAATTTGTTGGATGATATTCATCATGAGACAGTTATAACCGAGGGCGATACGGCACTAGCTCCAGTTCATAAATATAATGTAGGCATGTATTCCGTAAATAGTCATACGTGCTTATGGAAAGAACTTGCATGACATCTTTTGTCCTACCCTCCCGTGGCAGCGGGGTCCATATTGGAAACTAAGGGATATTAAGGCCTCCTTTTAATAGAGAACCGAACAAAGCATTAACACACAGTGAATACATGAACTCGTCAAGCTACCGTCATCACCGGGAGTGGTCCCGACTATTGTCACTCCGGGGTTGCCGGATCATAACACGTAGTAGGTGACTATAACTTGCAAGATCGGATCTAGAACATAGATATAATGGTGATAACATAAACGGTTCAGATCTGAAATCATGGCACCCGGGCCCAAAGTGACAAGCATTAAGCATGGCAAAGTCATAGCAACATCAATCTCAGAACATAATGGATACTAGGGATCAAGCCCTAACAAAACTAACACGATTACATGATGAATCTCATCCAACTCCTCATCGACCAGCGAGCCTACGAAGGAATTACCCACTCCCGGTGGGGAGTATCATGGAATTGGCGATGGAGAAGGGTTGATGATGACGAAGATCGAAGATCCCCCTCTCTGGAGCCCCAAACGGACTCCAGATCTGGCCTCCCAATGAAGAACAGGAGACGGCGGTGGCTCTGTCTCGCGAAACGTGATAATTCTTTCTCCCTGATTTTTTTTCTGGAAAAATAGGATTTTATAGAGTCGGTTTCAGGGTCTGCGGGGCCACCAGGTGGGGACAACCCACCTGGGCGCGCCTGGGGAGGGGCAGGCGTGCCTTGGTGGGTTGTGCCCACCCAGGTGCCCCCCTCAGGTGGCTCTTGGCTCCGGAAATTCTCTTATTTTGTATAAAAATTCCTCGCAAAGTTTCGTTCCATTCTGAGAACTTTTATTTCTGCACAAAAACAACACCATGGTAGTTCTGCTGAAAACAACGTCAGTCCGGGGTTAGTTTCATTCAAATCATGCAAATTAGAGTCCAAAACAAGAGGAAAAGCGTTAGGAAAAGTAGATACGTTGGAGACATATCAGAGCTCTTCGGCGGAGGCCCTCCGTGGCCTCTGGCACATCCTTCTTCTTCTTGCCCTTCTTGTCGGGCGCCTTGTAAGGCACCACAGCCAGCAGCTTTTCTAGCTGAGCCGATCGGGGCTTCTCGGGTAGCGGCGCCTCACTGCTGATCTTCTCGGCCTTTTTGAGCCAGCCCTGCAAAGATCCGTAAAGGGAGGTTTAGAACAAATTATGCACAATATGATTATCCGAACACATGTCAGGGGAAAGACTACTCACCTCCGTCAGGGGGTCACCGCATCGAGGCCGATGTCCTCCTCCTCGCCCGGCCACTCCTCTTGATGCTTGAACAGCAGACCCCACGCCTTGTCGTGGGTTGTGCCGAAGAGGAACTGCACGGTGGCCGGGTCTTTTGGCTTGTATGCCCATGATACATCCATTTTGCATCATGTTTTCCTACTATTATTTATAATGTTTTTATGCATAATAATGCTTTTTTGGAGTATTTCTAATGCCTTTTCTCTCATATTATGCAAGGTATACACAAAGAGGGAGAATGCCGGCAACTGGAATTCTGGACCTGGAAAAGCTACGTCAGAGTTACCTATTCTGCACATCTCCAAATGAGCTGAAAATTTACGGAGAATTTTTTTGGAATATATGAAGAATATTGGAGCAAATAACTACCAGAGGGGCCCACCAGGTGGGCACAACCCACCTGGGCGCGCCAGGGAGCCCAGGCGCGCCCTGGTGGGTTGTGCCCTCCTCGGCCCACCTCCGGTGCCCCTCTTCTGGTATATAAGTCATTTTGACCTAGAAAAAATGAGGGGAGGACTTTCGGAACGAAGCGCCGCCGTCTCGAGGTGAAACTTGGGTAGGAGCACTTTTGCCCTGCGGCGGAGCGATTCCGCCGAGGGAACTTCCCTCCCGGAGGGGGAAATCATCGTCATCGTCATCACCAACAACTCTCCCATCTTTGGGAGGGCCATCTCCATCAACATCTTCAACAGCACCATCTCCTCTCAAACCCTAGTTCATCTCTTGTGTTCAATCTTTATACCGGAACATTAGATTGGTACTTGTGGGTGACTAGTAGTGTTGATTACATCTTGTAGTTGATTACTATATGGTTTATTTGGTGGAAGATTATATGTTCAGATCCATTATGCTATTTAATACCCCTCTGATCTTGAGCATGATTATCATTTATGAGTAGTTACTTGAAGGAAATATGCCCTAGAGGCAATAATAAAGTTGTTATTTATATTTCCTTATATCATGATAAATGTTTATTATTCATGCTAGAATTGTATTAACCAGAAACTTAGTACATGTGTGAATACATAGACAAACAGAGCGTCCCTAGTATGCCTCTACTTGACTAGCTTGTTTATCAAAGATGGTTATGTTTCCTGACCATAGACATGTGTTGTCATTTGATGAACAGGATCACATCATTAGAGAATGATGTGATGGACAAGACCCATCCGTTAGCTTAGCATAATGATCGTTAAGTTTTATTGATATTGCTTTCTTCATGACTTATACATATTCCTCTGACTATGAGATTATGCAACTCCCGAATACCGGAGGAACACTTTGTGTGCTATCAAACATCACAACGTAACTGGGTGATTATAAAAATGCTCTACAGGTGTCTCCGAAGGTGTTTGTTGGGTTGGCATAAATCGAGATTAGGATTTGTCACTCCGAGTATTGGAGAGGTATCTCTGGGCCCTCTCGGTAATGCACATCATATGAAGCCTTGCAAGCAATGTGACTAATGAGTTAGTTGCGGGATGATGCATTACGAAACGAGTAAAGAGACTTGACGGTAACCAGATTGAACTAGGTATGATGATACCGACGATCGAATCTCGGGCAAGTAACATACCGATGACAAAGGGAATAACGTATGTTGTTATGCGGTTTGACCGATAAAGATCTTCGTAGAATATGTAGGAGCCAATATGAGCATCCAGGTTCCGCTATTGGTTATTGACCGGAGATGTGTCTCGGTCATGTCTACATAGTTCTCGAACCCGTAGGGTCCTCACGCTTAACGTTCGATGACGATTTGTATTATGAGTTATGTGATTTGATGACCGAAGTTTGTTCAGAGTCCCGGATGAGATCACGGACATGACAAGGAGTCTCGAAATGGTCGAGAGGTAAAGATTCATATATTGTAAGGCTATATTCGGACATCGGAAAGGTTCTGAGTGATTCGGGTATTTTTCAGAGTACCGGGGAGTTACGGGAATTCACCGGGAGAAGTAATGGGCCTTATTGGGCCATACGGGAAAAGAGGAGGCAGGCCAAAGGGGAGGTGGCGCCCCCCCCCCCATGGGTCCGAATTGGACTAGGGGAAGGGGGCGGCGCCCCCCTTGCCCTTTCCTACTCCCTCTCTCTTTCCCTCTTTCCTTCTTTCCTACTCCGAAAAGGGAAAGGGATTCCTACTAGGACTTGGAAGTCCTAGTAGGACACCATACACTTGGCGCGCCCCTAGGAGGGCCGGCCTCTCTCCCTCCCTCCTTTATATACGGGGGAGGGGGCACCCCAAAGGCACACCAAGATTTGTCTTAGCCGTGTGCGGTGCCCCCCTCCACAGTTACACACCTTGGTCATATCGTCGTAGTGCTTAGGCGAAGCCTTGAGTCGGTAACTTCATCATCACCGTCGCCACGCCGTCGTGCTGACGGAACTCTCCCTCATCCTCAACTGGATCAAGAGCTCGAGGGACATCATCTTGCTGAACATGTGCTGAACTCGGAGGTGCCGTACGTTCGGTGCTTGATCGGTTGGATCGCGAAGACGTTTGACTACATCAACCGCGTTAAGCTAACGCTTCCGCTTTCGGTCTACGAGGGTACGTGGACATACTCTCCCCTCTCGTTGCTATGCATCTCCTAGATAGATCTTGCATGAACATAGGAATTTTTTTGAAATTGCACGTTCCCCAACATTACTTTTGTTCTTGAGGTCACGGGAGAAGTCATGTTGCAAGTAATTATGTGAACTTGATATGTGTTCGATATTTTGATGATATGTATGTTGTGATTCCCTTAGTGGTGTCATGTGAACATCGACTACATGGCACTTCACCATATTTGGGCCTAAGGGAATGCATTGTGGAGTAGTTATTAGATGATGGGTTGCTAGAGTGACAGAAGCTTAAACCCTAGTTTATGCGCTATTTCATAAGGGACTGATTTGGATCCAAAAGTTTAATGCTATGGTTAGATTTTATCTTAATACTTTTCTCGTAGTTGCAGATGCTTGCGAGGGGGTTAATCATAAGTAGGAGGTTTGTTCAAGTAAGAACAACACCTAAGCACCGGCCCACCCACATATCAAATTATCAAAGTAGCGAACACCAATCAAACCAACATGATGAAAGTGACTAGATGAAATTCCCGTGTACCCTCAAGAACGCTTTGCTTATCATAAGAGACCGTTTTGGCCTGTCCTTTGTCACAAAAGAATTGGGCTACCTTGCTGCATATTATTTACCGTTACCGTTACTTGCTCGTTACAAATTATCTTGCTATCAAACTACTTGTTACCGACTATTTCAGTGCTTGCAGAAAATACCTTGCTGACAACCACTTGTCATTTCCTTCTGCTCCTTGTTGGGTTCGACACTCTTACTTATCGAAAGGACTACGATTGATCCCCTATACTTGTGGGTCATCAAGGCTCTTTTCTGGTGCCGTTGCCAGGGAGTGAAGCGCTCTTGGTAAGGGAAAATTATTACTTCGTGCTAAAATTTATTGTCACTTGTTACTACGAAGAATCATCCTTTGAGGGCTTTGTTCGGGGTATCTTCACCTTGACCGAAACCACAATTAGCTACCCCTCAACCTACTGCACCTACTGAAAATATTGGTTATGAAATTCCTTTGGGTATGATAGAACAACTGCTAGCTGATCCTTATGCAGGAGATGGAACTGAACATCCAGATATGCACCTGATATATGTGGATGAAATTTGTGGATTATTTAAGCTTGCAGGTTTGCCCGGAGATGAAGCTAAGAAGAAGTTTTTCCCTTTATCTTTGAAGGGAAACGCATTGGCATGGTATAGGCTATGCGATGATATTGGATCTTGGAACTGGAATAGATTGAAATTGGAATTTCACCAAAAAAATTATCCTGTGCATCTAGTTCATCGTGATCGGAATTATATATATAATTTTTGGCCTCATGAAGGAGAAAGTATCGCTCTAGCTTGGGGGAGGCTTAAGTCAATGTTATATTCATGCCCCAATCATGAGCTTTCAAGAGAAATTATTATTCAGAATTTTTATGCTCGGCTTTCTTGTGATGATCAATCCATGCTCGATACTTCTTGTACTGGTTCTTTTATGAAGAAGACTATTAAATTCAGGTGGGATCTTTTAGAAAGAATTAAATGCAACTCTGAAGATTGGGAACTTGACAAAGGTAAAGATTCAGGTATTAAGCTTGAATTCAATTGTGTTAAATCTTTCATGAATACTTATGCTTTTCACAAGTTTAGCACTAAATATGGACTTGACTCTGAGATAGTAGCCTCCTTTTGTGAATCATTTGCTACTCATGTTGATCTCCCTAAGGAGAAGTGGTTTAAATATCACCCACCTATTAAAGAAGAAATTAAAGAACCCGACATAGCTAAAGATGAAACTATTATTTACAATGTTGATCCAGTTGTGCCTACTGCTTATATTGAGAAACCACCATTCCCTGTTAGGATAAAGGAACATGCTAAGGTTTCAACTGTGGTTCACAAAAGTAATATTAGAGCACCTAAACATGCTGAACAAATTAAAGTAGAACCTAGTTTTGCTATGGTTAAAGATCTCTTGGTAGAAAATATTGATGGGCATGTTATTTACTTCTGCGATGAAGCTGCTAGAATTGCCAAACCCGATGAAAAAGATAAACATAGATCTGTTGTTGGCATGCCTGTTGTCTCAGTTAAAATAGGAGATCATTGCTATCATGGTTTATGTGATTTAGGTGCTAGCGTGAGTGCTATTCCTTTTACTTTATACCAAGAAATTATGAATGACATAGCACCCGCTGAAATAGAAGACATAGATGTCACTATTAAACTTGCTAATAGAGACACCATCACACCACTTGGGATTGTTAGAGATGTTGAAGTCTTGTGTGGGAAAATAAAATACCCCACTGATTTTCTTGTTCTTGGTTCCCCACAAGATGACTTATGTCCCATTATCTTTGGAAGACCTTTCTTGAACACTGTCAATGCTAAAATAGATTGTGAAAAACAAACTGTCGGTGTTTGCTTTGGTGATGATTCTCATAAGTTTAATTTCTCCAAGTTTAGTACACAACCACATAAGTAAGAATTAAATAGTAAGGATGAAATAATTGGTCTTGCTTCTATTGCCGTGCCTCCAACTGATCTATTAGAACAATATTGGCTAGACCATGAAATGATATGCACATGCGTGAAAGAAGAGAAATATGCTAAAACACAATTTGCCTATTGAAACTCTAGGAGGTCCTCCTCCACCTAAATGTGATCCTGTGTTTGAATTAAAACAATTGCCTGACACTTTGAAATATGTTTATCTTGATGAGAAAAAGATATATCATGTTATTATTAGTGCTAACCTTTCAGAACATGAAGAAGAAAGATTATTGAAAATTCAGAAGAAGCACCGTGCTGCTATTGGATATACTCTTGATGATCTTAAGGGCACAAGATTAATATGGAACCTGATGCTAAACCCATTGTTGATCATCAACGACGTTTGATTCCTAAGATGAAAGAAGTGGTAAGAACTGAAATATTAAAGCTTTTAGAAGCAGGTATAATCTATCCCATAGCTGATAGTAGATGGGTGAGTCATGTTCATTGTGTCCCTAAGAAGGGAGGTATTACCGTTGTTCCTCATGATAAAAATGAACTCATTCCACAAAGAATTGTTATTGGCTATAGAATGGTTATTGATTTTAGAAAATTAAATAAAGCAACTAGAAAAGATCACTACCCCTTGCCTTTTATTGATCAGATGCTAGAAAGATTATCAAAGCACAAACACTTTTGCTTCCTAGATGGATATTCTGGTTTTTCTCAAATACCTGTGTCACAACCTGATCAAGAGAAAACCACCTTTACTTGCCCTTTCAGAACTTATGCTTATAGACGTATGCCTTTTGGTTTATGCAATGCACCTGCTACCTTTCAAAGATGTATGACTACTATATTCTTTGATTTTTGTGAAAAGATTGTTGAGGTTTTCATGGATGATTTTTCTGTTTATGGAACTTCTTTTGATGATTGCTTGAGCAATCTTGATCGAGTTTTGCAGAGATGTGAGTAAACTAATCTTGTCTTGAATTGGGAGAAGTGCCACTTTATGGTTAATGAAGGTATTGTCTTGGGACATAAAATTTCTGAACGAGATATTGAGGTGGATAAAGCTAAAGTCGATGCAATTGAGAAAATGCCATGTCCTAAAGATATTAAAGGTATTCGTAGTTTTCTCGGTCATGCTGGTTTCTATAGGAGGTTTATTAAAGACTTCTCTAAAATTTCTAGGCCTCTTACAAATCTTTTACAAAATGATGTTCCATTTGTTTTTTATGATGATTGTGTAGAAGCCTTTGAAACACTTAAGAAAGCCTTAACTTCTGCACCTATTGTTCAACCGCCTGATTGGAACTTGCCTTTTGAAATTATGTGTGATGCTAGTGATTATGCTGTTGGTGTTGTTCTAGGACAAAGATTTGATAAGAAATTAACTGTTATCCATTATGCTAGCAAAACTCTAGACAGTGCCCAAAGAAATTATGCTACTACTGAAAAAGAATTTTTAGCGGTTGTGTTTGCTTGTGATAAATTCACATCTTACATTGTTGATTCTAAAGTAATTGTTCACACCGATCATGCTACTATTAAATATCTTATGGAAAAGAAAGATGCTAAACCTAGACTCATTAGGTGGGTTCTCTTGCTACAAGAATTAGATTTACATATAACTGATAGAAAAGGAGCTGAGAACCCCGTAGCTGATAACTTATCTAGGTTAGAAAATATCCTTGATGACCCACTACCTATTGATGATAGCTTTCCTAATGAACAACTATCTGCAATAAATGTTTCTCATAATCCTCCTTGGTATGCTGACTACGCTAATTATATTGTTGCTAAATACATACCACCTAGTTTCACATACCAACAAAAGAAAAAGTTCTTCTATGATTTAAGACATTACTTTTGGGATGACCCACATCTTTATAAAGAACGAGTAGATGGTATTATTAGATGTTGTGTACCTGAGCATGAACAAGAACAAATCCTACTGAAATGTCACTCTGAAGCTTATGGAGGGCATCATGCGGGAGATAGAACTGCTCACAAGGTATTGCAATATGGCTTTTATTGGCCTACTCTCTTCAAGGATGCCTGTAAGTTTGTTTTATCTTGTTATGAATGTCAACGAATTGGTAATATCGGTAAGCGTCAAGAAATGCCTATGAATTATTCAATTGCCGTAGAACCGTTTGATGTTTGGGGTTTTGATTATATGGGACATTTTCCTTCCTCTAATGGGTATACACATATTTTGGTTGCTGTTGATTATGTTACTAAGTGGGTGGAAGCTATTCCAACTAGTAGTGCTGATCATAACACTTCCAATAAAATGCTTAAAGAAGTTATTTTCACGAGGTTTGGAGTCCCTAGATATCTAATGACTGATGGTGGTTCACACTTTATTCATGGTGCTTTCCGTAAAATGCTTGCTAAATATGATGTTAACCATAGAATTGCATCTCCCTATCATCCTCAATCTAGTTGTCAAGTTGGACTTAGCAATAGAGAAATAAAATTAATACTACAGAAAACTGTTAATAGGTCCCGAAAGAATTGGTCTAAGAAATTGGATGATGCACTTTGGGCCTACCGAACAACATATAAAAATCCTATGGGTATGTATCCCTATAAAATGGTTTATGGAAAAGCTTGTCATTTGCCTCTAGAGTTAGAACACAAAGCATATTGGGCAATATAAGAACTCAACTATGATTTCAAACTTGTCGGTGAAAAGAGGTTATTTGATATTAGTTCAGTTGATGAATGGAGAACCCAAGCTTATGAAAATGCCAAGTTATTTAAAGAAAAAGTTAAAAGATGGCTTGACAAAAGAATCCAAAAGCGCGAATTCAAAGTTGGAGAATATGTTCTTTTGTACAACTCTCGTTTCAGATTCTTTGCAGGAAAACTTCTCTCTAAATGGGAAGGACCATATATCATCGAGGAGGTTTACCGCTCTGGAGCTATTAAAATAAATAATGCCAAAGGTACTAACCCGAAGGTGGTCAATGGGTAAAGAATTAAACACTATATCTCAGGTACGCCTATTAATGTTGAAAGCAATATTATTCAAACCATGACACCTGAGGAACACATAAAAGAGACCTTCCGGAACACTCCAGAATAATTAAAAAGGAGGAGGTACGTGATACGGTAAGTAAACGGACTCCGAAAAATCCACAAAAATATTTTCTATCAGTTTTGGAATATTTTAAAAATTAGGAAAATAAGAAACAACCAGGAAGGCACCCGAGGGGGGCACAACCCACCTGGGCGCGCCAGGGGGCATGGCGCGCCCAGGTGGGTTGTGGCCACCTCGGGAACCTTCCCGACTCCGTTTTCCTCCCGTTTGCTTGTTTCCCAAGATAAAAAAAAATCTTTATATACCCCCCGAACGTATTGACCACCGTATCGCGGAGAAATCTTCTGTTCTTCTTTCTTGTTGTTTTCTGTCGGATCTGTTAGGCCAGGCATCATGTCTTCCTCCTCCAATAAAGTAGATGAAGATGCTTGGTTGATGAAGATGGAACTAAAGAGAGAGGATCCAGAGGAAACCATCAAGGGTGATAAGGTCAAGGAAGTCGCGGGAGATCGAGTTCTGGCAGAAGGGCAGGCCGTTCCAGCAGCGGAAGAAGAAGACATCCTTCAACCTTACTATGATTATCTTACCCCTACTAAAATTGAAGCTTTCAGGGTCATTGAAACGATTTGTGTGCAAAATAAATATCTCACTCGTGAAAATATTCTGTTGCAAGAACACATCACCGCCCTTCGAAGCATCATCCGTAGACTGGAGAACCTCCTGAGCCTGAAGTGTGAAGCTACTTCACCACCACCTTCATCATCTTCTCCAACAAAAGAAACTTGAGTTCATGGTATGGGCACTCCCCTTGGCTTGTGCCAAGCTTGGGGGAGGTGCCCCGGTGTCTTTGCCTTTATCTATTTTAGTCCGATCTCTAGTTTCCCTATGATTTAGTTGAATAAAAGTTTAGTTCGATCCTTTCTTTTTGAGTGTTTGCTTAGTGATCTATCTATCGATGTAATCTTGTGCGAGATATATAATAAAGAGTAGTTAGAGTTTTGTTTCTTTACTTTCATGTTTCAATAAAGGAAAGGAAAATAAATGAAAAAGATCATATGCTAATCTTATGGTAAGTAATGACATCACATAAAGAAAAGTATAAGCGGTAAAATTTGTTGGAGATTGACAAAAATAGCATTGGTCAATGATGCAACTCATGAAAGAGTTAATAAGGGAAGAGAAGATTCACATGCAAATACACTATCTTGGACATCTTTTATGATTGTGAGCCCCCATTAAATATTTTGTGTCAAAATAGTTGACGTTGGACAAGGAAGACAACATAATGATTTATGTTTGTTCATATTCACATAGAAGTTATATTGTCATAGATCCTTTAACATGTGGTGCTTGCTCAATATCTTTTCTAGCCAAAAATTCTGCACTAACTAGAGATACTACTTGTGCATCCAAAAACCATTAACCCAAATCTTATTTTGAGAGTCCACCATACCTACCTATGGATTGAGTAAGATCCCTCAAGTAAGTTGTCATCGGTGCAATAAGGCAATAAAAATTGCTTCTAAATGTGTTGGATCATTTAGTGTAAGAGAAAATTGAGCGTTGTACGAACTTGTGATGGCAAAGTAATAAAAGCGATGGACAGCATAATAAAGGTTGCTATCATAAGGGGCAATATAATGTGACGTTCTTTTGCATTAAGAGATTTGGCATACAAACAAATAAGCGCATGACAACCTCTGCTTCCCTCTGCGAAGGGCCTATCTTTTACTTTTATGCATTTACTTTTATGAAGAGTCAAAGTTTTCTTCCCTATTCCTTTTTATTTTCTCTTTTTGTAAGCACCATGTGGTGAGGAAAGATTTAGGCACATATATCCAGTTGGATATGAGTGGGCATGAGTTATTATTGTTGACATCACCCTTGAGGTGAATACGTTGGGAGGCAAAACTATAAGCCCCTATCTTTCTATGTGTCCGGTTAAAACTTTTTGTTCATGGGTACGCTGTGAGTGTTAGCAATCATAGAAGATTAAATGATGGTTGAGTATGTGGACTTGCCTAAAGGCTCCGATATGTGACCCTTCTTGAAAATATGATGAATTGTAGTTGCAAAGTTGACTGAGAACATAGTTTGTTGGTTTTCAATAAGGTTTATGCTTTATACTTCAATGTTGTGATGAATTGTTACTTGTTCATGAGAAGTTATATGATAAAAGTTATTTGATAAAGTTTTATGTTAAAGTTCTTTGCTGTTATAATAATATGCATGATGCTTCTATATCCGTATTTTGTTTTTATCGACACCTCTCTCTCTAAGCATTTGGGCATGTTTTTTGATTTTGGTTTTGCTTGAGGACAAGCGAGGTCTAAGCTTGGGGGAGTTGATACGTCCATTTTGCATCATGTTTTTCTACTGTTATTTATAATGTTTTATGCATAATAATGCTTTTTGGAGTATTTCTAATGCCTTTTCTCTCATATTATGCAACATTTTCAAAAAGAGGGAGAATGCCGGCAGCTGGAATCCTGGACCTGGAAAAGCTACGTCAGAGTTACCTATTCTGCACATCTCCAAATGAGTTGAAAATTTACGGAGAATTGTTTTGGAATATATGAAGAATATTGGAGCAAATAACTACCAGAGGAGGCCCACCAGGTGGGCACAACCCACCTGGGCGCGCGAGGGAGCCTAGGCGCGCCTTGGTGGGTTGTGCCCTCCTCGGCCCACCTCTGGTGCCCCTCTTCTGGTATATAAGTCATTTTTACCTAGGAAAAATGAGGGGAGGACTTTCGGGATGAAGCACCGCCGTCTCGAGGCGGAACTTGGGCAGTAGCACTTTTGCCCTCCGGCGGAGCGATTCCGCCGGGGGAACTTCCTTCCCAGAGGGGGAAATCATCGTCATCGTCATCACCAACAACTCTCCCATCTTTGGGAGGGCCATCTCCATCAACATCTTCAACAACACCATCTCCTCTCAAACCCTAGTTCATCTCTTGTGTTCAATCTTTGTACCGGAACCTTAGATTGGTACTTGTGGGTAACTAGTAGTGTTGATTACATCTTGTAGTTGATTACTATATGGTTTATTTGGTGGAAGATTATATGTTCAGATCCATTATGCTATTTAATACCCCTCTGATCTTGAGCATGATTATCATTTGTGAGTAGTTACTTTTGTTCTTGAGGTCACGGGAGAAGTCATGTTGCAAGTAATTATGTGAACTTGATATGTGTTCGATATTTTGATGATATGTATGTTGTGATTCCCTTAGTGGGGTCATGTGAACGTTGACTACATGGCACTTCACCATATTTGGGCCTAAGGGAATGCATTGTGGAGTAGTTATTAGATGATGGGTTGCTAGAGTGACAGAAGCTTAAACCCTAATTTATGCGCTATTTCATAAGGGACTGATTTGGATCCAAAAGTTTAATGCTATGGTTAGATTCTATCTTAATACTTTTCTCATAGTTGCGGATGCTTGCGAGGGGGTTAATCATAAGTAGGAGGTTTGTTCAAGTAAGAACAGCACCTAAGCACCGGTCCACTCACATATCAAATTATCAAAGTAGCGAACACAAATCAAACCAACATGATGAAAGTGACTAGATGAAATTCCCGTGTACCCTCAAGAACGCTTTGCTTATCATAAGAGACCGTTTTGGCATATCCTTTGTCACAAAAGGATTGGGCTACCTTGCTGCATATTATTTACAGTTACCGTTACTTGCTCGTTACAAATTATCTTGCTAGCAAACTACTTGTTACCGACTATTTCAGTGCTTGCAGAAAATACCTTGCTGAAAACCACTTGTCATTTCCTTCTGCTCCTCGTTGGGTTCGACACTCTTACTTATCGAAAGGACTACGATTGATCCCCTATACTTACGTCTGCAGTGGACCCCCAGTCTGGACTCTTTGTAGTCCACGAGGCCAATCTTTCCGGGGGTCCGGATCTGAATTCGGGAGCTGCCATCCAGGTAGCTTCCCTTGGTTCCGTGATGTAAAACCACTCTTTTTGCCACACCTTGACGGTGTCGATGAACCTACCGTCCGGCCACTGGACCCGAGTCAGTTTGCTGATCATAGCCCCACCGTAGTCTGCCTGGGCACCGCCAACCACCTTGGGCTTGACGTTGAACACCTTCAGCCACAGGCCGAAGTGCGGCTGGATTTGGAGGAGGGCCTCACTGACGATGATGAAGGCTGAGATGTGGAGGAGGGAGTTGGGGCCTAGATCATGGAAATCTAGCCCGTAGAAGAACATCAATCCCCTCACGAGAGGATGTAGGGGAAATCCAAGCCCCCGGATGAAATGGGGGAGGAATACAACTCTCTCGCCCGGCTTGGGCGTGGGGATGAGCTGGCCCTTTTCAGGGGCCCGGTGAGCGATGTCCGCTGACATGTAGCCGGCCCGCTTCAGCTCCAGGATGTCGTTGTTGGTGATGACAGAGACATCCCACTTGCCGTTTGCACCGGATCCGGACATGACTGGGGAGGGCAGGATGAGATTCGCCACGGAGCAGAAAGACAGGGCGCTGGAGCTCTGGAGGATTGTGCAAGCAGCAGCGGAAGGTGGAAGAAGGCGTAGGATGCTAACTGTAGCAATCCCCCTCTTTATAGGCCATGGAAGAGCCAAGGGTTCCTCTTTTCACGCCGTGGGCTTCTCCACTTCCCGATACTCTCGCGATGTTATGCGCGAGTGGGGAATCGAGATCATTGATCATATCCCCTAAAAAACGGGGCACGATCTCTGCCTTAATGGGATGTGCCAATAGGGGGGCGGCCTCGAGCCGCGCATCGTGAACAGTCAGGCCGCTCGGTATTATGACCAGTCGCGGCCCTTCATTAAAGAGGAAAAAGTTGTCAGATGAGGACACTATTTGCACTGGAACGGTTTTTGCCTTCGGAGCTAAGTAAAATGGACGCTTCAGATTCCGAACACCACTTGACTCCGAGCAAGTACAGGACATGATGAAGAACTCGCCTGGCAAGCCGAAGACCACGAGGTGTGCGGTAGCCGGACTCAAGCTCTGGCGTTGGAGGCAAGTTCGGGGGCTACTGAGGGAGTCCTGGATTAAGGGGTCCTCGGGCTGCGGGCCTGTTATGCTTGGGCCGGATTGATGGGCTATTATGGGGCCCAAGCTGGAGTGCGGATCCATGACCGGATAAGGTATCTTCAGAGCCGTGGTGTGTCCTCCAAGTCAAGATTAGGTAGGATCTTCCTCTCTTTGTAACAGATCACGTGTAACCCTAACCCTACCGGTACCTATATAAACCGGAGGGTTTTAGTCTTTAGGGCTAGAGCTACATTCATCACCTCATTGCCTTAGGGTTTAGCTCGCCTGATCTCGAGGTAGATCAACTCTGTAACCATATCATACATCAAATACAATCAAGCAGGACGTAGGGTTTTATCTCTTCGAGAGGGCCGAACCTGGGTAAATACCGTGTTCATCGTCCCTTGTTCCCCATCGATCCTAGATCCACAGCTCGGGACCCCCTACCCGAGATCCGCCGGTTTTGACACCAACATCATGCCCCTCGGAATTTCAAGTGAAGACGGTTTTCTTTCCTGCGGTTCTTTTTGGTGGACTTGAGTCGTAGGGAAAACCATACTATCAAGAGGGGGTCTGCTTCGGAAAGGTTTGGTTGGAATCAACACGTACACACTCATATTGCACCCATCGCCACTTTCTGCCTCTTTGGAGTTGTCCATCTTGTGTGGCGAAGAAGTGGTGGAGTGCTGCTAGTCCCGCTCGTACTACCGCTTGTGGTTGGGGCCTTGATTTTTCGTGTCGGGTTTTACGGTAGTGCCTCCGGGTCTCTACCGTGCTACCTGTTTGCCCCTAGAGAACAAGCGGAAGTAGGAGTGGTAGTACCTCCCCTACCACCGCTGCTACTACTGCCCGTTCCTTTGTTCTCCCCTGTTCCTTCACTCTCCTATGCTTCCTGTAGGAAGCGGTAGTACCGCTCCTGGAGTAGTAGTACCGCTTGGTTGCGGGTTGAGTAGTGCATATCGGTTGGATTTGTCCCCCACTATAAAAGGGGGTCTTCTTCCTCAAGAAGACTCACCTTTCCTCCCCAAAAACTCCATTGTTGCTCCAAAGCTCATTTCCGTCCGATCTCTCTCCCTAGCCAATCAAACTTGTTGATTTTCTAAGGATTGGTTGAGAAGGCCCCGATCTACACTTCCACCAAGAGAAATTTGATTCCCTCCAGTAATCCCTTGCGGATCTTGTTACTCTTGGGTGTTTGAGCACCCTAGACGGTTGAGGTAACCTCGGAGCCATATTCCATTGTGGTGAAGCTTCATGGTGTTGTTGGGAGCCTCCAATTAAGTTGTGGATATTGCCCCAACCTTGTTTGTAAAGGTCCGGTTGCCGCCTTCAAGGGCACCACTAGTGGAATCACGGCATCTCGCATTGTGTGAGGGCGTGTGGATAATACGGTGGCCCTATTGGCTTCTTGGGGAGCATTGTGCCTCCACACAGCTCCAACGGAGACGTACTTCCCTTCAAAGGGAAGGAACTTCGGTAACACATCCTCGTCTTCACTGGCTCCACTTGTGGTTATTTCTTACCTTTACTTGTGCAATCTTTACTTGTGTTTCATACCTTGCTTGCTTGTGTTGCTTGTGTTGTTTGCATCATATAGGTTGCTTACCTAGTCGCATATCTAGCCAAACCAATTTGTTGTTAACCCTAATTTGTTAAGAAAAGTTAAAAATTGGTTAGTTGCCTATTCACCCCCCCCCCCCCCCGCTCTAGTCAACCATATCGATCCTTTCAAAAACTTTTGTAAAAGTTATGATATTTTTTTCATCAACATATTACCTCTGAATTTATTGTCATAATTCATTTTAGAGTTTTGTACACTCTAGCCCATAGCATAGAAATTGCAAGGAGTTTTTTCATAAGAGAACAATAGTTGTTTGATATAATGAACAAAAGGGCCATACTCCTATTGTGAATAGGGTGAAAGTTATGAATATTGATGATAGAATTGAACATCTATAACACTGACGCTAAATGTCTCAAGACTAAAAGAATACCACATATGTGTGGCACTGCAATTTAGTCACATTGGAGAAACCCGCATGGAGAAATTCCATAGTGATGGATTTTGGAGTCATATGATTATGAATCATCAGACACTTGCAACTTTCGTCCAAACTGTGAAGCAAACTAAAATACCGTTCACAAGGCATAAAGAACGAGCAACAAAATAATTGGAGCATATTGATGTGTGTAGTCCAATAAGTGTTATTGTAAGCAGTGGATTTATCTACCTTCAAGGATGACTCAAGTAGATATTTATATTTACTAATTGAGACATGATTCTAGATCTTTTGAAATGGTTCAAAAGATTTTCAGAAAGAAGTAGAAATTATTGTAACAAGAAAATTATGTTTCTACAATTGGATTGCAGAAAAGAATATTTGAGTTACAAATTTAGCGAATGTCTGATGAGCTGTAAAATATTTTATGGCTTACACCTACTAGAGACACTACTAAGAGTAGAGTGTTTTGAGTAGATGTAATCAAACTATGTATGACATAGTGAGATCAGAGATGACATTAATCGATTTTGCCAATATACTCTTAATGTGATGCTTTAGAGACTATGACTTTTACACTAAAAAGGAGCGCCATCAAATCTATAAGGTATGTGCTACTTTGTAGGTTATCCCAAAAGGTTGGGTATTCCTCTGTCACTAAACCGAGGCAAAGTGTTTTGCCACAAAGTGCGGAAATTTTGAAGAAAACATTTTCTGCAAAAGAGTGAGTGGGAGGACAGTGCAAATGGACGAGATTATAGAATCTTCGTGATCAGTCGAAGAAAAGAAACGCTAGAAGTGGTTCTAAGATTTCTTACCGCGACTGGTACAAAAGCCTCTACATAGGATATAGAGACTTCGATCGAACTTGCAGCTGAACTATATAGGTTGGGGATATTCGTGCAAACCTTCATGGTGCGCAAACGAAATATTGTCGAACAAACAATGAACCTATGATACACAGAGAAGCGTTGATGGGCCCTGACTCCGGAATTGGCTATACGCCAAAAATAATCTGATATAGTATCCGTACACATAATTCAAGTTTCAAACTTGATGGACCCTCTGAAAGACCAAAAGTCTATAGTGTAGTGATGGATCTATAGATTGACAATGATGAAAATCTTTTATAATGCTTGGCTTGTTGAAAATAAGTTTATGACAAGATCAAGGAGTTTATTATGACGAGATTGTCTCATCATAATAATACTTAAAGTCAATTCGGATTAAACTAGCAATTACTAAATATTTCAATTATGAGATATAACAGATGGATGTCAAAATGATTCCCATGAGATGGAAATAGAACCAAGGTTGTATATTTGATACAGACCAAGGTAATTTTCTCAATCCATAGGATGCTAGTAAGTGTGCAAACTTCAAAGATTTGAAGCAAGCATAGTGGAGTTGGAATCTTTGTTTTGATGAATTGATCGAATAATATGATTTCGTCGATAGAAGCAAAGATGCTTGTATTTACAAGAGAGTAAGTGGGAGCATGATATTATTTCTAAACACTATGTGTGCACAACACATTGTTGGTTGGAAATTATATAAATTTCTTGACACAGATTAAGACTTCATTGAAACTAGTTTTAGTAAAGCACTTAGGCAATATAGTCCTTGTGTTTGGCATTATAACCTATGGAGATAGTAGTGTCTAATCAAGGATTAGCTAGAATACATATTGACAAAATACTAAAGCAGTTTAGTATGAAAATTGCCAAGAAGTGTTTCTTGTCAAAGTCACATGGAAGGAGTTCTTAGCAAGAATCGGTATCTTAAAATACTGATGAGTGAAATACATGATTTCAATCACACTTGTGTTAATTCCATGGTATGTAAATAACCAGATATGTCCAAGTAATCCAAGTAAGTTGCGAGTAAAGTTACTACAAATGGTCAAATTGTTGATCATAGGACAACAGTAAAATATCGTTAACTACCGATGATGCGATGTTTTTGCGTACGGAGAAAATGAAAAGATTGTTGTAAAGAGTTACATCAATACATGTTTGATGTAAGTAGTACATCGACAAAAACCTTCATTGAGTGCTTCACGCGAATTTTGATTTCAATTATTTATGGTGGCACAGTAAATTGGAATTGGTCCAAGAGAGTTACTGTGGTGAATTCTATAACAGAAGGCTGAGTATATTTTCGCTTTAGAAGCAACAAAAGAGGGTGATGAATCAGAGTTTCATTTATGATCTTGGATTGGTTTCTAGATGATTGTGCAAATAGAATACTATTCTCAATAGTGGTTCTATAGCTCAATCCGAGGAATCAAAGGTCATGCCAGTGATTCAATACATACAAAGCCAGTTTCACACAAATTATAAATTTATGTGAAAGCATGACAGATGCATTGAAATGCAAATGATACACGCGGATCTGAAGTTGTCAAGATCCGATAGGACAAAGTCTATACTGATGACCCACAAGTATAGGGGATCTATCGTAGTCCTTTCGATAAGTAAGAGTGTCGAACCCAATGAGGAGCAGAAGGAAATGACAAGCGGTTTTCAGCAAGTTATTTTCTGCAGGCACTGAAATTGTCGGTAACAGATAGTTTGGTGATAAGATAATTCGTAACGGGTAACAAGTAACAAGTGTAACGAAGGTGCAGCAAGGTGGACCAATCCTTTTTGTAGCAAAGGATAAGCCTGGACGAACTCTTATATAAAGTAAAGCGCTCCTGAGGACACATGGGAATTACTGTCAAGTTAGTTTTCATCATGCTCATATGATTCGCGTTCGTTACTTTGATAATTTGATATGTGGGTGGACCGGTGCTTGGGTGCTGTCCTTACTTGGACAAGCCTCCCACTTATGATTAACCCCTCTCGCAAGCATCTGCAACTATGAAAGAAGAATTAAGATAAATCCAACCATAGCATGAAACATGTGGATCCAAATCAGCCCCTTACGAAGCAACGCATAAACTAGGGTTTAATCTTCTGTCACTCTAGCAACCCATCATCTACTTATTACTTCCCAATGCCTTCTCCTAGGCCCAAATCATGGTGAAGTGTCATGTAGTCTACGTTCACATAACACCACTAGAGGAAGGACAACATACATCTCATCAAAAATATCAAACGAATACCAAATTCACATGATTACTTATAACAAGACTTCTCCCATGTCCTCAGGAACAGACGTAACTACTCACAAAGCATGCTCATGTTCAAGATCAGAGGGGTATTGAATATCATTAAGGATCTGAACATATGATCTTCCACCAAATAAACCAACTAGCATCAACTACAAGGAGTAATCAACACTACTAGCAACCCACAGGTACCAATTTGAGGTTTTGGGACAAAGATTGAATACAAGAGATGAACTAGGGTTTGAGAGGAAATGATGCTGGTGAAGATGTTGATGGAGATTGACCCTTCCTCGATGAGAGAATCATTGGTGATGACGATAGCTTCGATTTCCCCCTCCCGGAGGGAAGTTTCCCCGGCAGAATCGCTCTACCGGAGCCCTAGATTGCTTCTGCCCAGGTTCCGCCTCGAGACGGCGGCACTTCATCCCAAAAGCTTCCTTATGATTTTTCCAGGTCAAAACCTTTCATATAGCAGAAGAGGGGCACCAGACGATGGCCAGGGGGCCCACAAGCCCTGGGGGCGCGCCCCGGGGTGTAGGGCGCGCCCCCAGGCTTGTGGCCACCTGGTGGGTCCCCTCTGGTAGTTTCTTTACCCAATAATTTTTATATATTCCAAAATAATTCTCCGTAAAATTTCAGGACTTTTGGAGTTGTGCAGAATAGGTATCTCAGATTTGCTCCTTTCTGGTCCAGAATTCCAGCTGCCGGCATTCTCCCTCTTTGTGTAAACCTTGTAAAATAAGAGAGAAAAGGCATAAGTATTGTACCATATTGTGAAATAACAGCCCATAATGCAATAAATATCAACATAAAAGCATGATGCAAAATGGACATATCATATACCACAGGCAAAGCATGGACTGACACCAGATTGCCATTGGTGTTTAAAAATGCTAACTAGATTATTGACTCTAGTGCAAGTGGGAGACTATTGGGAATATGCCCTAGAGGCAATAATATTTGTATTATTATATTTTTGTATTCATAATTAAGAGTTTATATTTCATGCTATAACTTCTATGATCCTGGAATACGCGATTCAGTGGAAAACTTATATGCATGTGTGAAATGATAAACGAATAAAATGAAGGTTCCTACTCTCGTCTCTAAGACTAGCTCAAGTGTTGTTGGTGATCATGTTTTTTGGATCTTAGGATATCGTTAAGCGCAACGATTATCCTAAAACAACATTGAGGGTATGACATTAGAAGAACGATCATATTGAATCGACCCAATCTTGTATGTTATACTATGTGATTATATCGTCTAAAATCATCTGTTATAACACAGTGTTAGCGTGTGTTCTTTAGTTCCTCAGACCATGACAGTGTCTCAGTCACTTCCTACCAGGCGGTGTACTTTGGGGTTGTTCAAATGTCATCAGTAACAAGGTGATCATAACGACAACTTTCAGGCTCACCGGAAAGTTTGACAAGTGAACGAACAACTCAAGAGTGGGATTTGCTCCTCCGGCGATGGAGAGATATTCTTAGGGCCCTCTCGGTGTGACAACATCCTTCATCATCTGGCCAGACACAGGTGACTTCGTCACGGGGTTGTCGGAACACGTCAACGAGAAAGAAGAGCAAAACCGGTAACGGGAGCAACGGTATAATGAGCATTGCGATGACTCAGGAGGATACCGATGCACACCGGGTTTTTTAAAGTATCGCGAAGCAAAGGGAACGTCACATGATAACCAAAGGTTCAATTGAATATCATTCATGTAATCATAGGGATCAATATGGATGTCCACGGTTCCGCTATCGGTCATTGAACGAAGGGGTTTCGTTCATGTCTATGTTTTATGAACCTACGAGGTCACAAGCTTAAGGTAATCACGATCTGCTGAGTGTTAGTGGAACGGTAGTGATGAGAATATATTCGTGAAATAGTTTCATTAATATCCGAAATAGTTTCGAGAGGTTCCGGAAGCGTTCCGGGGTCACCGGAAGGGTTTCGGTGAATATCGGGTATTACCGATTAAATATATATAGGTGGGAAATGTTTCCGGGGATGTTAAATTATATATATATATATAATATTCTGAAAATGTTTTAAGTATTTTATATATTAATTAAATATCAACGGGCCTTAATAGGCCAAGAGGAGAAGGAAGACTTGGGCCATAAAGGCCCAAGTAGGGAGGCGCTCCCTTTTCCTAGTGGGGGGGGGGGGGCGAATCCAACTAGGAGGGGAATTCCTACTCCCCCTCTCTAGGCTGGTGCACCAAGGGTGAACTTTCCCCCTTGGTGGCTGCCCTCTCCTTCCCCCTAAACCTATATATACTACAGGTTTTACACCTATTGAAACATAAGTTTTTGGGTGCCTCTTCTAGTTGATCTAGTTCTAGTTCTAGTTGGTCCTAGACTAATTAGAGCTAGCCCTAGCCACCTCTAATCCTCATAATTAGAAGCCCAGTTTGGTTCTAATCTCCTCCCTCTAATTCTTCGGCGATGATTAGCTCTGGACGGCGAAGCACTGCCGGATCGTGAAGACCGTACGCTTGCAACCAAGTAGAGAGGCCGTGCTTTTGGTCTTCGGTGAGGGATCATTCGAGGACGGTTCACGGGATCATCATCAATGTTCGAGAGACTTCAAGCACTATCTACACCGACTCTTCTTCTTCCGCTGCACTCCGGAGTCGGTAACGATTGTTGATCCCAACCCGTTATGCATCTTCATATTGATCTTGGTAATCGTAGGTGCGATTTTTTTTGTTTTCTACTATGTTTCCCAACACCGCAGAGAGGTCCCCGCCGGTCTACATCCTAAGCACTCCGGGGTCTTGGGCCCATCGCCCTTTGCACTCTGGGTCATTGTGCGCAGGGGGATACTAGCACCACCTCTGCCTGGATGGCGCGATCCGGCCTGGCCGCAATGTTGAACTGGACGTCTGACAGAGCTTTCGGAAGAAACATAGGACGCCAAGTGGCCATATATGTTCCCGCGTGGCGGTTAGTGCGTATAGGCCAGTGGCCAACTCAGATCAAATACCCAAACCCTTAGTGTGTTGGGAGCTCGCGGAGACGAGCAGAGACTCACGATCATGTGACCCCGTCGCCCCGTCTCGAGGAAGTACGGCAAGGGCCAGGCCCAACCCTCTCTCTATAGGGCGGTCTACCTGCCCGCCGTGCCTCGTAATTATCTCGCGGGTACCCTCCAGGTCAACCCGACTATCCAGAGACTGTCGGGAACTCAGGTCCACCTCTACCGGGCTGGTACCGCCTATCGCTTCAGTCCCGCAGTAACAGTACAGGGGGGCTACATGTAAAGGTAACTATGTGTCCGTGTCATCAAGGGGGAAATCCGGGGAATCACCCTCGATGGATTCCACTTGATGTAATCATCAAGGTGAACATATGAGGAATCACCCTCGAGGTTCACACTTGAGGTGTTGCACGACAGAGTCGTATCGAGAGTGGTGAAGGAGGAATCACCCTCGATAGACCACGACCGAATAGCTACACTACAGAGTCATCAGCAGGAGTGCGTTACGAGGTATCACCCTCGGCACTTGATAGTAGCTCTGCAGAGTCGTACAACTAAGGGGGTGTGCGGTGATGTGTCGGGCTCTGGACGTCGATCACGTTGATCGAGTCATCGGTCATTAAGCCGGGGCAGCTGGGACAAGGTGAGGGGCCACTGATGGATCACTAACCAACCTATACTAAGCAGTTTAGGATAAGCAGGTAAGTAACAATAGCAAGTTACAAAAGCAGGCTATGCATCAGAATAGGAGCAATCAATTACAGTAGCAAAATCTAATGCAAGCATGAGAGAGAGTGGAATGGGCGATATCAGAATGATCAAGGGGGGTTTGCTTGCCTGAAACCACTGCTGAAAAGGAAGAAGAGTCGTCGGTGACGTAGTCGATCACAGGGGCAACGTCGTTCTCGGGGTCTACCAGAGAGAAGAGGGTGAAGAAATGGTAAATATAAAGCAAACAGATGCATGACATGACAATAGGCAGAGCTAGGGGTGTTCTAATGCAGTACTACGCAATACCGGCGAAGGGGGAAAACATCCGAGAATGTTTTCCCGGGGTTTGGCATTTTTCGGACAGATGAACGAGAGGGGACGGTTCCATGTTCTCTATGCTAGGGGCATGTGACAGACGAACGGCGTGCGTATTCAGAAACGTCAGATTTTTCTGAGCATCTTTCATATATAAATTATTTTAATCCGAGTTACAGATTATTTTCTATTAATTTTCAAAGTTTTAAACATTTTCTAAAATTTTTTATATTTAAATTAATTCATAAAAAGGAAATATTGCGACAGCATGATGTCAGGGTGACATCAGCAGTCAACAGGGTGTTGACTGGTCAAAACTGACCAGTGGGCCCCACTAGTCAGTGAGATAGCTATTAATCAGGTTTTAATTGATTTTATTAATCCAATTAGTAGGTGGGGCCGAGCTGTGAGTGGTTGAGATAAATAATCGAGTTAATTTAAGCTAATCCTAATTAGTTAATGCGGGGGCCCACGTGTCAGTGGGGGTTTAGGGCCGGGGTTAGTGGCTAATGACCCTGGGCCCACCTGCCGGTGCCCCAGGGAGGTTCAAACCGCGGTGGCGCACCGGCGGCAGAGCCCCGACGACCACAGGGACGACAGAGGGTTCGGGATCACGCCTTCGGCGTCCACTTTACGCGCGGCTGGTGGGGATCGAACGTGGGCAGTGCTGCGCGTCGCCCTGTGGTAGTGGCAGCAGCAGGGGAGGCCGAGGTTGGCTGGAGCGACGATGGGGAGTGGCGGTGGCGCTCAGGCGCGATGGTGAACGACGTTGGGGGGACCATTTGGCGCGCGACTAGTCAGGAACGGACGTGGGCCGCGCCACGCATCGATTGGTGGCGGGACTATGGTCGGGGATGGCCGGAGTCGACGGCGGCGATGGACGAGGCGGCGGCCGGAGCTTGGATGACGACGGAGACAGCGCGGCAACGAGTAATTCGGCCGGAGCGCGGCATCTACGGCATCTACTCGAGCTAACTAAGCGGTTCGGCGCACGCAAGTGACCAAAGGCTCACCGGAGCACATTCGCGAACGAGCTCGAGCGGCGATGAGCTCGGCTCGCATGGCAATGGCAATGGCAGCTAGGGCGAGCTATCGACGGAGGGAGAAGGGGGAAAACGCGCAGGAGCTCACAGCGATGCCGTAGGGGGCGGAAGAGGGCTCGGGGGAGGCTCGCTGGCACAGGAATCGCCGTCGGAGCTTGCCGGGACCGTGGAAGGAGATGGCGGCATCAAGAGCGAGGTGGGGGCTCCGAGCTCATCTGCGCAGGCGTAGATGATGTAGCCGACCCCGTGAAAGCTGCAAGACTTGTCGGAGGGGAGTGGGGGCGGCGCTCGCCGCGGTGGTGGCAGACGGCGGCGACGCGGCGCTCGGGCGAGGCGGAGCGCGCGAGGTGGAGAGGGAGAGAGGGGCGAGCGGGGTGCGGGGAGGTGAGTGGAGCAGGGGGAGTACTCGAGGCGTCGGGGGGCTTGTCCCCTCGTCGGCGACGTGGTAGCGTGGAGCGCCAAGCCGGGTGCGGTGGGGACGAGCGGGAACGCGCCCGGTCGGATGAACAGAGAGAGGAGGGGGATGACCGGGGAGGAGGAGTGGGCCGGCCTGGGTGAGGCCCAGTAGGGGCAGGGGCTTTGGCCTTTTATTTTTATTTTCTTTTTGTATTATCTTTTTATTTTAATATTTTCTGTTTTCTTATTAGTTTCTTTTTATTTTTAGTTCTATAAAATACAACACTAGCCCCTAATTTGGTATCGTTAATTAGGCTACTACCGCAAATAATTTGGCACATTAATAAAATAGGTTTATATTTGCTTATTATTTAAAAGCATTTAATAATTGTTTTAGCCACTGTTTTAATTAGTTTAGGGCATTTAAACACTTTATTATAAAATATGTTTTTCAACATGACAATTATCCAGGGATTATTTGCCACACTTTGAACATTTTAGTTTTGACATTTGAAAACTTTTATTGTTTGACTTTAATTTAAATTTGAATTTAAATTATGCCTTGGATCAAATGAGGATTAGCAATAGTAAGAGTGATGACATGCCATCATTAGCAGGGGGTTACTGTAGCTTAATTATCCAGGCGTTACAGTGGACTGGCCAAAAGGCTCCGATACGCGACCCTTCCTGAAAATATGATGAATTGTAGTTGCAAAGTTGACTGAGAACATAGTTTGTTGGTTTTCAATAAGGTTTATGCTTTTTACTTCGATGTTGTGATGAATTGTTACTTGTTCATGAGAAGTTATATGATAAAGCTTTATGATAAAGTTTTTGTGATGAAGTTTGTTGCCGTTATAATAGTATGCATGATGCTACTATGTCCGTATTTTGTTTTTATCAACACCTCTCTCTCTAAACATGTGGACATGATTTTCGATATCGGCTTTCGCTTGAGGGCAAGTGAGGTCTAAGCTTGGGGGAGTTGATACGTCCATTTTGCATCATATTTTTCTACTGTTATTTATAATGTTTTTATGCATAATAATGCTTTATGGAGTAATTCTATTGCCTTTTCTCTCATAATATGCAAGGTTTACACAAAGAGGGAGAATACCGGCAGCTGAAATTCTGGACCTGAAAAAGCTACGTTAGAGATACCTATTCTGCACATCTCCAAATGAGCTGAAATTTTACGGAGAATTATTTTGGAATATTTAATAAATATTGGAGAAAAGAACTACCAGAGGGGGGCCACCTGGTGCCCACAAGACACCAGGGCGCGCCAGGCCCCCCCAGGCGCGCCCTGGTGGGTTGTAGGACGTCCCTTTCGAGGTCTGCTCGGTGGGATGGCCGTGCGGTGGGCTGTGACGACATATGTTCAGCTTCTAGAAGTAAGGGATTGATAAAAATAAAGCAACTAAAAATGCCAAAGTACGCACCTGGCAGTTGGGGGCTTGACCCTAGGTTCCTTCTCCGGAACCTTTTTGGATGCTTCGGACCCCTCATCGGAGTCCGAGCTGTCAGGCAGGATCACCTTAGGCCGACACTGCCTCTTTGGGGCCTGAGGGGGTTGTACCTCCTCGGTGTCTTTGGACGCCACCCTCTTCTTGGAGTGCGAGGAGGCGCTTTCCTCCTCGTCCTCGTCTTCGTCCCCGTCCTGAGCTGACAGGGCTGCAACACTTCCAGACCGGGTGTCCGGATGAGCTCTTCGGCGGAGGCCCTCCCTGGCCTCCGGCACATCCTTTTTCTTCTTGCCCTTCTTGTTGGGCGCCTTGAAAGGCACCACAGCCAGCATCTTTTCTAGCTGAGCCGATCAGGGCTTATCGGGCAGCGGCGCCTCACTGCTGATCTTCTCGGCCTTTTTGAGCCAGCCCTGCAAAGATCCGTAAAGTGAGGTTTAGAACAAATTATGCACAGTATGATTATCCGAACACATGTCAGGGGAAAGACTAATCACCTCCGTTGGGGGGGACACCGCGTCGAGGCCGATGTCCTCCTCCTCGCCCGGCCACTCCTCGTGAGGCTTGAACAGCAGACCCCACGCCTTATCGTGGGTTGTGCCGAAGAGGAACTGCACGGTGGCTGGGTCTTCGGGCTTGTATGCTCATGATACGTCCATTTTGCATCATGTTTTCCCAATGTTATTTATAATGTTTTTATGCATAATAATGCTTTTTGGAGTATTTCTAATGCCTTTTCTCTCATAATATGCAAGGTTTACACAAAGAGAGAGAATACCGGCAGCTGGAATTTTGGACCTGAAAAAGCTATGTCAGAGATACCTATTCTGCACATCTCCAAATGAGCTGAAATTTTACGGAGAATTAGTTTGGAATATTTAATAAATATTGGAGAAAAGAACTACTGGAGGGGGACTGCCAGGTGCCCACGAGACACCAGGGTGCGCCAGGCCCCCCAGGCGCGCCCTGGTGGGTGGTGGGCAGCCCGGCCCAGATCTGGTGCCATCTTCTGGTATATGAGGTCTTTTGACCTAGAAAAAATAAGGATAGGACTTTCGGGATGGAGCGCCGCCGTCTCGAGGCGGAACTTGGGCAGGAGCACTTTTGCCCTCCGGCGGAGCGATTCCGCCGGGGGAACTTCCCTCCCGGAGGTGGAAATCGAAGCCATCGTCATCACCAACAACCCTCTCATCTTTGGGAGGCCAATCTCCATCAACATCTTCAACAACACCATCTCCTCTCAAAGCCTAGTTCATCTCTTGTGTTCAATCTTTGTACCGGAACCTTAGATTGGTACGTGTGGGTGACTAGTAGTGTTGATTACATCTTGTAGTTGATGTTATATGGTTTATTTGGTGGAAGATTATATGTTCAGATCCATTATGCTATTTAATATCCCTCTGATCTTGAGCATGCATATTATTTGTGAGGAGTTACCTTTGTTCTTGAGGCCACGGGAGACGTCATGTTGCAAGTAATCATGTGAATTTGATATGTGTTCGATATTTTGATGATATGTATGTTGTGATTCCCTTAGTGGTGTTATGTGAACATCGACTACATGACACTTCACCATGTTTGGACCTAAGGGAATGCATTGTGGAGTAGTTATTAGATGATGGGTTGCTAGAGTGACAGAAGCTTAAACCCTAGTTTATGCGTTATTCCGTAAGAGACTGATTTGGATCCATATGTTTAATGCTATGGTTAGATTTCATATTAATACTTCTTTCGTAGTTGCGGATGCTTGCGAGGGGGTTAATCATAAGTGGGAGGCTTGTTCAAGTAAGAACAGCACCCAAGCACCGGTCCACCCACATATCAAATTATCAAAGTAGCGAACGCGAATTAAACCAACATGATGAAACTGACTAGATGAAATTCCCGTGTGCTCTCAAGAACGCTTTGCTTATTATCTGAGACCGTTTTGGCCTGTCCTTTGCCATCCAAAGGATTGGGCTACCTTGCTGCACTTTATTTACCGTTACCGTTACTTGCTTATCACAAATTATCTTGCTATCAAACTACCCGTTACCGACAATTTTAGTGCTTGCAGAAATTACCTTGCTGAAAGCCACTTGTCATTTCCTTCTGCTCCTCGTTGGGTTCGACACTCCTACTTATCGGAAGGACTACGATTGATCCCCTATACTTGTGGGTCATCATACTCCGAAAGGCCACATGTTATAGGCGGTTGCAACACTGGGAAGATCACCTTTTAACTTGATATTTACTCTGAGAGATAACCCTAATAATTGACTAATACACAATCAAAGGGTAGAAACAACAAAGGGATAAACATCTTAGGCAATTCATAAAAGCATGATATGGTATAGCCCTGGGCGCCGGGAATCCTTCATGATCATCTTGAATCTTCTGTTGAAGCGTAGTGACGGCCAATATTTCGTTGCTGTGACAACCATTTGAAAAAGGCTGCCGTGGCGGCAATTTCAGAAAATGTTGTCGTGGCGATCGTTTCAGAAAACGTTGCCGTGGCACCAAATTCAGAAATTCCGCTGTGGCACGAAATTACTTCATCGTCCCGCGCCTAGTACATCTTCTCCACGTCGGGGTCCTCCATGTACGTTTGCCATCGTCACATGTAACTTGTAGGCTATCTCTACGGTATTTACATTAAGGTAGCAATCTCGTGGCTCCAGCCATCATGTTGTGACGCGCAGGCCACTTAACATTACAACATATAACCATCTCATACATAAACACATTATCATACGGAGGCTATACCACATCATATGCATATTCTGCAAAACAAAGTTAGACGTCCTCTAATCAGTTTTAGCAAATTTTAGTTACGTAGTTAACCAGTTTAAAAAAAATACTAGCAACCTACATCCAAAACATAGGTGATGATTCTTGATGCTAGATTAAGTTTCTGGGTGTGTGAGGGAAGAGACTTAATTAAAAATCTCTAAACCCACACTAAACTTTGTCAAATACGCGTGACCCCCTAGAAGATCATCCATCTTCAGCACCCACTTGTGTACGTGACGGTTCACTATTCTTGACTAGGATCAGGCCCAAAGAAATGTTAGTAGATCGTCGACAGACAGAGCCGAGCGATTGTTAGAACTTTGTGCAAAGTCTCAGCATGCCGCCAATAAATTGAACCAAAGCAACACCCGAGGGAAGCATAAGCAAGAACATCAAACCCTCACATCCAGATTTGATCTAGATCGCAACCTGCACCTACTTATATAACTACTCTGATACCACTGTGGGAAACATAGTAGAAAACAAAAAAATCGCACCTACACACACCCAAGATCAATATGAAGATGCATCACGGGTTGGGATCACGATCGTTACAGTCACCGAGATGCAGCAGAAGAAGAACGTGTCGGCGTATATCGTACTTGGAGTCCCTCGAACCATCGATGAACGATCTCGCGAACCGCCCATGAACAGTCCCTCGAACCGAAGACTGAAAGCACGATCTCTCTACTTGGTTGCAAGCGTGCAACCTTCACGACCCGGCAGCGCTTCGCCGTCCAGAGTTAATCGTCGCCGGAGAGTTAGAGGAAGGAGATTAGAACCACACTGGGCTTCTAATTATGAGGATTAAAGGAACTAGACCAAGCTCTAATTAGTTAACTAGGAGCGACTAGAACTAGGGCTAGAAAAACTAGAGGATGCTCCGAAACTTGTATCTAGAAAAGGTCTAACTCCGCATGTATGTATAAGTTAGAGGGGAGAGGAGGGGCGCCACACAAGAGGGTAAAGAGCTCCCCCTTGCGCCGACCTAGAGGAGGAGTCCTCCCCCAACCCCAATTCGGCCTCCCCTGTAGGAAAGGGGGGCGCCTCCCTTCTTGGGCCATGGTGGCCCAATTTCCACTCCACCACTAGGCCCATTGATATTGAATTAAATATAAAAGCCTCTAACAATTACTAAAGCATATTATATATAATTTAACATCTTCAAAAATATTTTCCACATATATATTAATTATTGGTAATACCCGGTATTACCCATACTCTCCGAAACCCTTCCTGTGACCCTGAAACGCTTCCGGATCCTCTCGAAACCATTTCGAATATTTATAAAACAATTCCACAAATATATTCTCATCACTCCCGTCCGATAACACTCTGAAGTTCGTGATTGCCTTAAGCTTGTGACCCCGTAGGACTAGTCCGGCGTTGGACTTGTTTCAGACTATAGATAAGAAGCTTTTCCCTAATAAAATGTTGGGAAGAGGCAGTGAAGTTGCCACACGGGAGGAGACGGGACATGGACGGAAAGTTACAGCCGTCAGGAGAAAATGGAAAGGATTTTGTGATTTTTTGCAAAGATCCTTTGTGGTCTTCATATGAATTTGAACGGCTTGTAAAAAGTTATAATTTCCTTTCGAATCCTTCATATTTATGTGTATATTGATGACAAATTTGTGATCCTTCATACCAATTTCTGTGGGTGTTGATGAATTTTCTATAAAATTAGAATGTACCGACGATGTAGAACTTCGGCATAATTGTTTTGTTTATATTTTTCAAGCCTATGCAACATTAAAACTCGATAATTTGTGTTCAATGTATAAATCAGTGTTTTACGGTCAATCAACACATAAACAGTCTCTCATGGCATTACCGAATTTTTCACAGTGGCTTCAACCAAACGGCTTTCAGCTTCCCCACAGTTCTTAGCTCACAACTATTTCTTCACAGCTCACTACTCGCATCAGCTTTTTCAGAATCCACCTGAACCAAACACCACCTACACCGATTATGTCCATGGCACCACTAGACACATGCTCTGGAAATGTGGCAACAAAGCTGTCCGATTTGCTATCCACAAATTACACGCACATGCATGCGCTCGCTCATCGACGAGATGAACCGATATTCAGCGTACAAACATAACTTGAGGTCTCTAGCTAGGATCGATCATATGGGCCTGAACTCGATGCCTTCCACGATGAGCCCACGCTTGGGGTACCACCCCAGTATCTCGAAGCTCACCGCCACCTCCTCCCCCACCACTGCCTCGTCGCGGGTGCGCAACCGCCCCATCTCCACCTCCCACCACCCATCGCCGCGCAGCACCGGGCCCCTCATGTGGACGTCGTCCATACATTTGCCGTCTCTGAACCTGCGCGCATCGGTGGGGTCGGGGCGGAGGCACACGGCATGGCGTGACGGAGCGCTGCCGCCCACGCTGACGGTGGTCTCCTGGTCTGGGAAGCTCAGGCCGCGGTGGGCGTCTTCGGTGGCGAAGACGAGGTACGCTGCATAGGCGGTGGCCGGCGTGAGCGCGGCGGTGGGGAGCCGGCCGTAGATGTCGAGGCACGTGCAGTCCACCAGCTGAGCCACATCCGCGAACCTGATATATTTATTACAGTGCAGGGAGCAAAACAATTAAATTAATCTGAACAGGAGAAACCATTTGTTTAGTGTATAATTAAGCAAGGTAGCTTATTCTCTCTCTCAAAAAGCAAGCAAGGCAGCTAGCTAGTAGTAATAGTCAACATCATCACAGAGATACTACTACTCGTAGTAGTCTAAATTTAATCTCATACTAGAAGGGCAAACTTGCGGCCATCTGCGTTGATCGTTCGTGCACGATGCACAGCCAGGAAACCGTTGTTTGATGAGCTGCATGAATGATGCACGCGCATACAGTTGCATGGACGCAACCAATTTCGTGGACGGCGACGTGGTCAAGGGTTTTCTTTTTTCCTTTCCTTTCTGATGTGAGATTGTGGGCAAGTTGACGAGTGATGAAGTGAAGAGGGATGCCGAATTATTGGGAGAGTCGCATGGCTTTCATTCGACCGCACCGGCACCGTGTGGGGTTGACTTGGCTCGTGCTCGTAGCCACATGCACGCGCATGCACTTAATTGCTCAATCCTCCAGCCTGGCGCCGGTGATTTCTGCCGGTTTTCTACGGCTCCGTCGGAAAAGTGCTTGGACGCTCCGTATGGAAGAAGATCGAGTCTACGTATGGGAAGCGGATGCAAACCTTTCAAAAAAGAAGAAGTAGATGGAGGCAACAGTTCGTGGATGTGGTTATGTGAAATTCCGCAACAAGTCTCAGTGTTGGACTAATTGGTTTGTGTTGTTCTAGAAGAAAGCGCGCATCATCTTTAATTTGCTTGGCTGCCGTCTCATAGACAAAAAGAACTGCCGTGCACTCACTCACACCTTATTATAATAATTAAATTAAGAGAAAGAAAGAAAAAGAAGAAGGAATTGTTCAATACGCAGGCACGCCCACTGGTGGTGGAGGCGGAGGGAGCTCGGTAATGGAAGCACTTGTCGCAACCAACTCCCCAATCGCCTTCCTACGCCACGAAAAGAAACAAAAAAGAACAAGTCCAATTGCCTTTCAGTAGTCCGTTCCATTCTTGCAAATCGTCATCATGACGACAAGCGGCTCGAATTTCTCAGGGGACATCGATCTATCGATTAGTTGATGAACAACAGCGAGAAACTATATAGTACTCCCTCTATTCCTAAATATTTGTCTTTAATTTTTTTTTAAATTTTCATATAGACTATCATATATGGATGTATATGGACATATTAAAGTGTAGATTCATTCATTTTGCTTCGATCTCTAAAAACAATTAGGAACGGAGGGAGTGGTACACGTCATGGATCGATCATTTTAATTAATTAATCAAAGCTAAAGATGGCAATGGAGTTGGCTGATCTGGAGTGAGGAGAAAGGAGAAATCAACAAGGACAAAAAAGAAATGGTAGGCGTACCCGGAGAGCGGGTGGGGCGTCCACGTCCAGCTGAACTCGCCGTCGTCCCACGGCAGGCTGAGCTTCCTCGCCGAGATCGCCACGCACTTGGCGCCGCTCTCCTTGGCCAGCCACACCGCCATGCCGCCGCCGTCCACCAGCACGGCCGCGTCGGTGAGCCCGAGGTAGGCCTCCTTCTTGGTCGACGACGCCGACGCCGCCGCCGAGGCCGTGGAGGCGGAGCGCGAGAGCGGGAAGCGCCGCGCGGGCGCCTGGTCCAGCTGGAGGTAGTCCAGCGGGAGGAAGCGCGCCCAGACGACGTCGGACCCGGCGGCGTCGCGGAAGCAGGGCGACACGGCGGCGCAGCGGCAGGCGTCCCGCGGGGAGGTAAGCGCGATCACGTGCGCCACGCACGCCTCCGGGAGGTCGCACACCCGCGTCCTCTCCTCCGCCATCTCCATGCCACTCGCGTGGCTGCCCATCGTATCTACTACTCCTAGCAGCTACCTACCTGAATATTGGAAATTTGGAGTGGAGAAAGCAGCGGGGCGGGGCGGGGCGGGGCAGAGATGAAGCCCCTATGCTATGTATATGTTGTATGTTGGCGTTGCGTTGTGGGCAGGACCTGGCTGTACATATCGACCGTATGGCTTATAATGGCGGGACGGGGGACCGGGTCGGTCAATAGAGTGACGGCTGCGACGGCGAAAAGGTAGACGGCGTTCTGCTCCGTGCGCCGAGGAAGACGGGGCGAGCGCTAGCCGACCCAAGGCGTACGTCGTCGTCCTAGGCTAAGGGCATCAGGCGGACCTGCATACCGCCAGTATCACTCCGCACTGTGCTGTCCGGACAACGTAACCCATCCACCGTGGTGCTGTATCAGTCCGTGTCGTGGTCCGGACATGTTTTCTTCCGCAAATCAGAAATAAACATGGGGAGTTTTGTAACGACTCTGACATCCTGGCCTATCCAAAATCCTTCTCGAACCTGTGCCTCCGTCCTCTCCAATTTCTCTTCTTTCTTCCTTCTTTCTTGCCTTCGCCGTCACTCTATCACCCCGACCGTCACGCCACACTCCTGCCGGAACTCTATGTCTTCGTCACCTCCGACGCTCCAGCAGGTCTCCACCCCGCTTCTCCTCCGTCGTCATTCAACCCCTGTCCTCCGACCGCCTCACCAGGTACCATCCGCCACTGCTATACTTACCATGCCCGGCAACTGTTCGATGAGTCTGTAGAATGCTATGGGGAGAGGAGATTGCACCTTCAGTGCTCTCCGATGTATTCACTCGTATATATAACTCAGTGTTACAACAGGGGCGCAGGGCGCCAGGTCGTGGCTACGTGCATGGATCGTGGGTGAGAGCATGCAGTACGTGCGCACGGGGAGAGAGAGGTGAGAGAGTAGACTAGCTAACTGCTAACACCCCGCCGCAGTTTGAGCGTCGGGTGGCCGGATGCACAAACTGGACCGAAATTCCTCAAACGCCGGCGTAGGTAGCCCCTTTGTAAGAACATCGGCGAACTGTTGGCTCGTGGGCACATGCAAGACGCGCAGCTCGCCGAGGGCCACTTTCTCCCGGACGAAGTGGATATCAAGCTCGATGTGCTTGGTCCGGCGATGGTGCACGGGGTTGGCGGCCATGTAGACGGAGGATATGTTGTCACAGAAGACGATGCTGGCCTTGCGCAGAGGAGTCGTGTGACGCCCCCGACTCAGTCGTACATTAATCATACACGCAAACGTGTACGATCAAGCACAGGGACTCACGGGAAGATATCACAACACAACTCTAACACAATTTAAACGGGGGTCCATAATATTACAGACCAGGGATCCGAAGATCCGAATACATAAGTCAGTCATACAAATACTATCTGAGTACAGACATAGTTAGACAAGTTTTGCCTTAAGAAGGCTAGCACAAACAGCGACACTAGATCGTAAGGCGTTGGCCTCCTGCCTGGGAGCCTCCGATCCTACTCCTGGTCGGCTGGCTCAATCCAGTAGTAAGTGCCCTCTGGACCCTCCTGGTAGTAGGCTCCGGTGGTGGCATCTGGCTCCTGGACTCCATCGTCTGATGTATCATCAAGGTGGGGTATATGGGGAAAAGAGAAATTAAAGCAACCGTGAGTACTCATCCGAAGTACTCAGCAAGCAAGGATCTATACTACATATGCAACATTATCAATGGAGAAAGGTTGTATATGTGGACTGGGCTGCAGAAATGCCAGAATAGAGAGAAGGCCTAGTCCTATCAAAGACTAGCATCTTCAAACATCTTCACAAGGCCATCATCTTGCAGCAGTAGAAGAGAGTAGAATAGCATTTTATTTAGCAAACAGGTTGAAGTACAGCTTAAAGATCCTTCCTCGACTCCCAAGTGAGAAAGCGATCCCGAAGTTTCAATTAAGTAACAAGTATCCAGTTTAAGTAGTAGATCGGGATACACAAACTGAGCGTCCTTTACCGTAGGACCGGCTATCAATAGAAGATTCATCCCTGCAGGGGTGCACTACTGTTACCCAACACGCTCGATCAACTCTGGCCGGACACACTTGCTGGGTAATGCCCGTCCTCGGAAGATCAACACGAAGCAGCGCTCTACCTAGGCTCGGCAGAGAGGTCAGCACGCCGGACTAACCTATGCACCCAGAGGTCTTGGGCCATCGCCCTGGGCACCCTGCGCGTTGCGAGACTGGCCGGGGTGCAGGCGCGACACTGAGCTCGTCAGTGAAGTATCCAGCCCAATCCCAACAATCAGCCCGCACGGTGAATCGTGACGTCAGACGAGCTTTCGGAGAAACGTACTTCGCAGAGGGTCCCATAACCATTATCCCGCGTGGTGGTAGTGCGTATAGGGCACGTCGACCCACTCAGATCACACACCCAAATCCAATAGGCTCAATTAGTATCACGCGGAGACAATCAGAGTCTCTGATGCTCCGCCACAATGTCACACTCGAGTGCCCTTCCGGCACACCCGAAAATCATAGATCCCCAGCGGGTACCCACCAGGGTGGACCCGCCTGTAACAAAGGTCAAGTAATCGTGTGGTCATAACATCAAGGGGGAAACCCGAGGAATCACCCTCGGCGGATTCCACTCGACGAAATCATCCGGGTGAACGTATGAGGTATCACCCTCGAGGTTCACACTGAGGGTTGCACGACAGAGTCGTATCAGAAGTGGAGAAGGAGGAATCACCCTCGATGACCACGACCGAACAGCTACACTGCAGAGTATTCATCAGGAGTGCGTTACGAGGTATCACCCTCGGCACTCGATAGTTGCTACGCAGAGTCGTACAACTAAGGGGGTGTGAAGTGAGGTGTCGGTCTCTGGTCGACGATCACGTTGATCGAGTCGTCGATGATCAAGCAGGGGCAACAAAGGAAAGGTGGTGGGGTCACTGATGGTTCATTCCAACCTAAACTAAACAGTTTATCATAGGCAGGTAAGATAGCAATGAACAGGTTACAACAGCAGGCTATGCATCAGAATAGGAGCATACATTAACAGTAGCAAAATCTAATGCAAGCAGGAGAATAGAATGGGTGATATCTAGATGCTCAAGGGGGGGGGGGCTTGCCTGGTTGCTCTGGCAAGAGAGAGGGGTCGTCAACGGGCTGCTCATCGGTAGTGTAGTCGTACCCGGGTGCAGCGTCGTCGGTCTCAGCGTCTATCGAGAGAGAAGGAGGGGGCAGAGAAACAATAGATTCACAGCAATAATGCAAACAATATGTATGACATTCCTAAATGATATGCCGGGGTGTTCTACAGCCTAACTAAATGATTTAGTTAATTTAGGAATTTATTCGGATTTATTTAATTAAAGTTGGGCACTATTCATTTATCGAAATCAGTCTAAAAGTTCAATGTTCTTATCGCTACGGGTGTCTGATAGGACTACGGAGGGCGTATCCGGGTTCGTATCGGAATTCTGAGCAAGTTTCATGTATAAAGTATTTTCATCGGAGTTACGGATTATTTATTATGATTTTCTAAAGTTTTTATTAATTTCTGGAATTTAATTAATTATTTAAATCAACATTATCCGAAACAGTGTTGATGATGACATCAGCATGACCTCATGCTGACGTCAGCAGTCATCTGACACGTGGGTCCCACATGTCATAGACTGTATAGGTTAATTAGGGTTAACTAATTAATTAAACTAATTAATTAAATTAGATTAATCTAAACAGGGTTAATTAACTTAATTAATTAATTAATTAATTTAAATATTTTTATTTTATTTTATTTTATTTTCTATTTTCGTTTTTCAGGGCGTAGGCCCGTTCTTCAGCGTCACAAGGGGGGTGCGGCCCACTGGCCAGTGGCACTGGGGCACTAGGCCCCACTGGTCAGTGGCACGAGGGCCACAGGCGGGCGCGGGCGTGCGTGTGCGTGCGCGCGGGCGGCGGCAGGTCGGGGGTGGGGGCGCGGTGGCGCGAGCAGCGGCGGAGCGCGCGACGCGCGACTGTGCGAGGGAACGGCCACGGGCGCGCGAGCGCGAGCGGCGGGCGGGCGCGCGCCGTGCGGCAGAGCGAGGCGAGGAGAAGAAAGGGGGGGCTCACGAGCGGCGTAGAGGAACGGGTCGGCGAGGCTCGGGGTCGGCCGTTGGGAGGAGACGAGGAGGCGGCGGTGCTGCGACGTGGTCTGCGAGGGGAGGCGGCGAGGGGCGACGACGAGCGCGGGGCGCGTTCGGCGCAGCAGCGCCCGTCCGTTTTCTGGATCGGGGGAGGGGGGGAGGAGGGGGGGAGTGTCGGTGGGGTGGGTTAGGGTTCGGCCTGGGGGGGGGTATAGGCCAGGGGGAGGGAATTGGGCCGGCCTGGTGGCCGTGGCCCAGTTGGCCTGGGGGGGGGGGGGTTTCCCTTTTTCTTTTTCTCTGTATTCTTTTCTTCTGTCTTTTTCTTTTTATTTATTCACAACTCCTGTTTAGTAAATAGTTAGGCCTCAAATTGAATTTTGTAAAACATGGGATTTGTTCCAATAATTACTAGGCATCCTCTACTACTACCAAAAATTAGTTTGGAGTTAACTTGAGTTCACACAAATTTTTATAGTAATTAAAATGTATTAAACCTTGTTGTTTTGGTAAAGTTAGTGCCACCTAATTAATTTATTAATTGTTGGTTTCAATTTTAGAATAGTCTGTGCATTATTTGCTATTTATTGAACATTTTAGTTTCTAGGTTGAACAACTTTTATTTTTCACTTTCATTTAATTTGAATTTGACTTAGGAGTTGAAATGCAATATGATGCTAATGATGATTATGCACTATTAAGCTTGCTGACATGTCATTATCAAAAGTGATTACTGTAGCTAATGACAGGGGGTGTTACAATTCTCCTCATCTATTAAGAATTCTTGTCCCGAGAATTAAGAGGAAGACTGAAAGAAAGTGGGGTATTCTTCACGAAGACGATCCTCGCGTTCCCAAGTGGCCTCATCTTCAGAATGATTTGACCACTGAACCTTGAGGAATTTGATTGACTTTTGACGAGTCCGACGTTCAGCTTCATCAAGAACACGGATGGGATATTCTGGATAAGATAGATCTTCCCGTAATTCAAGCACTTCGTGATCCACAGCTCGAATAGGATCCTTGAAGCAGCGACGGAGTTGGGATACATGAAAGACGTCATGTACTTGAGAAAGATTTGGCGGCAATTGCAATTGATATGCCACTTCTCCTCGACGGGCAAGAATACGGAACGGGCCAATGTAGCGAGGAGCTAACTTGCCTTTAATTCTGAACCTATGAGTGCCCTTTAACGGAGTGACGCGGAGGTAAGCTTGCTCGCCAGGTTGATAGACCATTTCCTGGTGCTTTCGGTCATAGTTGCTCTTCTGACGAGACTGAGCAGTTTTTAAATGTTCACGGACAATGCGGACTTGTTCTTCCGCTTGCTGAATAATGTCCGGTCCGACGAGTGAGCGTTCCCCAGTTTCTGACCAATTCAGAGGGGTTCGACACTTACGACCGTATAGAACTTCAAACGGTGCCATCTTCAGACTAGCCTGATAGCTATTGTTGTAAGAGAATTCGGCATACGGGAGAGATTCCTCCCATTTCTTACCGAAGGAGATGACGCAAGCACGAAGCATATCTTCGAGCACTTGATTAACTCGTTCAACTTGACCCTGTGACTGAGGGTGAAAAGCGGTGCTGAAAGACAGATGTGTTCCCATAGCTTCTTGGAAACTATTCCAGAATCTGGAGGTGAAGAGGCTGCCACGATCAGAACTGATCTCCAACGGAACGCCGTGGAGTGACACAATTCGGGAAACATACAAGTCTGCTAACTGGCTAGCAGTGATTGTCTCTTTAACTGGCAGAAAGTGAGCAACCTTAGAGAATCGGTCAATAACGACAAAAATAACATCACGACCCTTCTGGGATTTGGGAAAACCAGTAATGAAATCCATTTGGACCTTGTCCCATTTCCATTCAGGAATTGCAAGGGGTTGCAGAGTTCCAGTGGGCCTTTGATGTTGAGCTTTAACGCGGCGGCAAACGTCACACTCAGAAACATAACGAGCAATATCTCGCTTCATATTAGGCCACCAGTATCTCTGACAAATGTCACGGTACATCTTTGTGCTACCAGGATGAATTGACAGAGGAGTGTCATGAGCTTCCATCATAACGTGTTCTCTCTCATCTTTGAACTTAGGTACGAAGAGACGGTGTTGGAAAAATAGGATCCCATCATTATCAAGATGGAACTCCGACGGTTTTCCTTTTTCAAGGTATCGCTTGATCCTTTCAACCTCAGAGTCATACCGTTGCATAGTTTTGATGCTTTGTTCTAAATCTGGTTCGACAACCAGGGTATTGAGATAACCATGTGGAACAATATGGAGGTTCAATTTACGAAACTCTTCATAAAGAAGAGGTTGTGATTCCTGAACCATATGGTTGTTGCAATAAGCCTTACGGCTCAAAGCATCGGCCATTACATTTGCCTTGCCAGGGGTGTATGAGATATTCATATCATAATCGGCTATTGTCTCGAGCCATCTTTGTTGACGAAGGTTCAGATCCGGTTGAGTATATAAATACTTCAAACTTTGATGATCCGTATATATCTCGCAACGGTTACCGAGAAGGTAATGTCGCCATAGCTTCAGGGCATAAATAACCGCAGAAAGTTCGAGATCATGCACTGGGTAATTTTCTTCGTGAGGACGCAATTGTCGGGAGGCATAAGCAATCACTTTGCGTTCTTGCATTAGGACACAGCCTAATCCTTGACGGGAGGCATCGCAGTATATCACGAAATCCTTTTGGGAATCCGGGGGTGCTAATACTGGGGCAGATGTCAATTTATCTTTTAGTGTCTGAAAGCTTTCTTGACATTTTTCTATCCACTCAAATTTAACACCTTTGTGAAGCAGATTTGTCAATGGTTTTGCAATCTTGGAAAAGTTCTCAACGAATCGACGGCAATAACTAGCAAGTCCGAGAAAACTTCTGACTTGCTTGACATTCTTCGGGGGAGTCCAGTCAAGAATAGCCTGAACTCGTTCGGGGTTAACAGCAATTCCATCCTTGGAAATCACATGACCAAGGTAAGTTACTTCAGAAAGCCAAAATTCACATTTGGAATACTTGGCATACAACTGGTGTTCTCGAAGCCTTTCTAGTACCAAACGGAGGTGTTCCGCATGTTCTTCTTTATTCTTAGAATAAACCAGAATATCATCCAAATAAACCACGACGAATTTGTCGAGGTAATCCATGAATATATAATTCATCAGACGGGAGAAAGTTGCTGGAGCATTCGTTAGGCCAAATGACATGACGGTGTATTCATAGGAGCCATAACGAGTGACGAATGCAGTCTTGGGAATATCCTCTTCACGGACACGGATCTGGTGATAACCCAACCTCAGGTCGAGTTTAGAGAACACCGATGATCCAGCGAGTTGATCATAAAGATCATTGATCCGGGGCAGTGGGTATTTATTCTGGATTGTGGCTTGGTTAATGGGTCGATAATCCTGAACCAAACGGTTAGTTCCATCCTTCTTATTAACGAAGAGTGAAGGTGCTCCCCAAGCAGAGGAACTGGGGCGGATGAAACCACTCTTAAGCGACTTGTCGATTTCTTCCTTAAGCTCGAGTAGGTGATGCGGAGGCATCTTATAAGGTCGCTTGGCAATAGGGACAGTGCCAGGCTTCAAGTCAATGACAAACTCGACAGCTCTAGCCGGGGGTATTCCTGGAAGTTCTTCTGGAAAAACGTCTGGAAAATCTCGAATGACAGGAACGTTCTCGATCCCTTCCAGAGGTGAGGCGTTCAAAGCATTCAGAGCATATATCTGAGCTTCAGCGTCCCGAGTAATGTGGGCGGTATAGTTCACTATCTCATCGGTGGGGTGAAGAAGTTGGACGACTTTAGTGGCACAATTGATCGAAGCAATGTGAGCTTTCAACCAATCCATTCCAAGTATGAGGTCTATGGTGGAAGATTTCAAGACGATGGGCGAGGCAAGGAATTCCAATCCTTTAATTTCGACGGTAACGTCAGGTGCTATCACGTCAGCATGACAGTGACCTCCGGGAGTTTTAATAACTAACGGAGTATGCATTTTCTCATATCGAATGCCATGCATAAATGCAAATTTTCCAGAGATGAATGAATGTGATGCTCCTGAATCAAACAAAATAGAAGCAGGTACTGAGTTAACAAGAAGGGTACCCATCACAGTAGCAGGTTGATCCTGGACTTATTCAATGTCAATGTTGTAGGCGTGTCCACGACCATGTGCAGCAGACCCAGTATTATAGTTGTGGGTCTGATTGTTGCCACGACTATTGCCACGGCCAGTACGAGGAAAAGCTAACTGATTCTGATTCTGGCGGCAGTCTTTAGCCTGGTGACCTGGTTTGCGGCACTTGAAGCACAGACCATCTTCAGGACGAAGAGGAGCATTGTTTTGAATAGCTTGAGTTTTTGGCTGCCTTGGTGATGGAGGAGACAGACGTGGTGCAGCATAGTTGTTCTTTGGCGCAGAGGTATTGGAACGGAACACATTGTTGGGAATCCAAACTCGACGCTTCGATGCTGAGCCCGAAGATGAGCCAGCATCACGATAGCGCTTCTGCGAGTCCTTGTATTCCATCTGAGCGGTCTCAACAAGAATAGCCTTGTTCGTCAGGGTTGAAAAGTCATTGAAGTCTTGAGCAGCAAGTGCAAGCTTGAGGTCGGGGTGTAGTCCACTACGGAACTTCTCTTGTCTGCGTGCATCTGTGGCGATGTCTTCTTCAGCATAGCGGGAGAGGTCTAGAAATTCCCGCTGATAAGCTTCGACAGTCTTATTGCCCTGAGTGAGGTTACGAAATTGGGTCTTCATGCTTTCCATAATTGCCTGAGGGATGTAACGTGTACGGAAAACAGCCTGGAACTCATACCAGGTGATGACTGTTCCAACTAGCAGAGTACGCTTGTGTGTGTCCCACCATTGAGCAGCGGGGCCCTTTAAGAAAAAGGCCGCGAAGTTGACGAAGTTGGCAGGGGCGACATTAGTAGACTCCATCTCGTGAGTGATGTCGCAGAGCCAGTCATCAGCATCCAGTGGCTTGTCAGAGTTGCGGAACTGCGTTGGGTTGAGTCGCATAAACTCTGTCAAAGTTATTGAAGCTGGGTTCTGGTTCTGGTTGTTCTGATGCGGAAACTGAGCCATGATTCCAACCATGAACTGGCGGTTAAGCTCAAACTGTTGCATCATAGCCGCCATATAGTCTGGCGGTGGTGGGCGTTCAGGGGCACGACCACGACCACGACCACCTGGTCTAACCATCCTGCTAAGTATCAACAGGGGGTAGTTTAGTAAAAGCAATTGCAAGCGTTTGGTGACAAACATGATGTAACTCGACAACAATTTAAGTAGTGTAACAGATACATAACAGTAGTCGATTAAGACATACAGATCCATACACAGAGTAGGGTACATGCGGACAGCATAATGGTGCAATTTCAAAAGCTAGACATACTAGGCGGCGCGCAGGCATGCGGTAAGGAAGTACACAACGAGACATAGCAAAGGCTACATCAACGTCGGAGAAAACCACCGAAACGGGGTAACTGCAAGTGCTGACGACGAATGTTCGTCGCGGAAGGATCCTGCGCTCCATGTGCACTCTGATGCAGAATCCGGTCTCGAGCTGTAAGAAGAGGTCCACGTGCAGGTGTATGACCTCCAACAGCAGGCCAATCAATACCAGCATACATCTGTGTCCTGCGCGGGTAAAGGATGTGCTCCGGATGTATCCCTGCACAAACAGCGGGTAGCAACTGCGTCATAGCATCGTAGAGACGTGCTCGAGTGGCAACCAACTCGACGGCAAGAGCCCGAACAGTGCGATCCAGAGCCTGAGTGCACTGAATCAGAACGCGCGGGTCATAGCGACGAGGCTCGAACGGGGCACAGATAGCTGTGTAGTATCCAGTAGCATCTCCAGCAGGGGCATACGAAATGTATCGAAACTCAGAGTCATCCAAGATATCGCTGAACTGTCCTCGGAGACGTGCGACAGCAGAGTAGGCGGCATCATGGACTGCCATCTCAATCGTCATGCCGATACCGTGGAAAAGGTGTAGCTCGGTGTCTGAGTCATTCTGTTGATCATAGATACGAACATCAGCATGGTACTGCTCCTGATTGAACTCGCGATGGAAACAAACGGTCCATCTGAAACAGAGGAAATTCAGATTTGTCAAATGACAATGAGAAGTTTAACACAACTCGGAGAGAAAGGTTAAACAAAACAATGGAAAGGAAAATGATTATCAGACTAATCAGATCAATGACAGGGAAATCGCACAGATATCCAGCTCTCCGGGTAGATGGGATTTACGAGATCCTAAGTGTCGGCGTTAGTAAAATTTATTTAACCCGAGTAGAAGAGAGATCAGAGTCCCAGAGTATAGACGAGGAATAAAAGATCCTAATACCACCCAGTTGGCGACGTGGGCCCGTAAGCCACACAGCCAAGTTAGTAAATTAGTTTTTCGGTTTCTAGACTCAACTTTGGTCAAGGGATTGGAAGGGGGCTTCCTACAGGCAGTCGGCTCTGATACCAACTTGTGATGCCCCCGACTCAATCGTACACTAATCATACACGCAAACGTGTACGATCAAGCACAGGGACTCACGGGAAGATATCACAACACAACTCTAACACAATTTAAACGGGGGTCCATAATATTACAGACCAGGGATCCGAAGATCCGAATACATAAGTCAGTCATACAAATACTATCTGAGTACAGACATAGTTAGACAAGTTTTGCCTTAAGAAGGCTAGCACAAACAACGACACTAGATCGTAAGGCATTGGCCTCCTGCCTGGGAGCCTCCGATCCTACTCCTGGTCGGCTGGCTCAATCCAGTAGTAAGTGCCCTCTGGACCCTCCTGGTAATAAGCTCCGGTGGTGGCATCTGGCTCCTGGACTCCATTGTCTGATGTATCATCAAGGTGGGGTATATGGGGAAAAGAGAAATTAAAGCAACCGTGAGTACTCATCCGAAGTACTCAGCAAGCAAGGATCTATACTACATATGCAACATTATCAATGGAGAAAGGTTGTATATGTGGACTGGGCTGCAGAAATGCCAGAATAGAGAGAAGGCCTAGTCCTATCAAAGACTAGCATCTTCAAACATCTTCACAAGGCCATCATCTTGCAGCAGTAGAAGAGAGTAGAATAGCATTTTATTTAGCAAACAGGTTGAAGTACAGCTTAAAGATCCTTCCTCGACTCCCAAGCGAGAAAGCGATCCCGAAGCTTCAATTAAGTAACAAGTATCCAGTTTAAGTAGTAGATCGGGATACACAAACTGAGCGTCCTTTACCGTAGGACCGACTATCAATAGAAGATTCATCCCTGCAGGGGTGCACTACTGTTACCCAACACGCTCGATCAACTCTGGCCGGACACACTTGCTGGGTAATGCCCGTCCTCGGAAGATCAACACGAAGCAGCGCTCTACCTAGGCTCGGCAGAGAGGTCAGCACGCCGGACTAACCTATGCACCCAGAGGTCTTGGGCCATCGCCCTGGGCACCCTGCGCGTTGCGAGACTGGCCGGGGTGCAGGCACGACACTGAGCTCGTCAGTGAAGTATCTAGCCCAATCCCGACAATCAGCCCGCATGGTGAATCGTGACGTCAGACGAGCTTTCGGAGAAATGTACTTCGCAGAGGGTCCCATAACCATTATCCCGCGTGGTCGTAGTGCGTATAGGGCACGTTGACCCACTCAGATCACACACCCAAATCCAATAGGCTCAATTAGTATCACGCGGAGACAATCAGAGTCTCTGATGCTCCGCCACAATGTCACACTCGAGTGCCCTTCCGGCACACCCGAAAATCATAGATCCCTAGCGGGTACCCACCAGGGTGGACCCGCCTGTAACAAAGGTCAAGTAATCGTGTGGTCATAACATCAAGGGGGAAACCCGAGGAATCACCCTCGACAGATTCCACTCGACGGAATCACCAGGGTGAACGTATGAGGTATCACCCTCGAGGTTCACACTGAGGGTTGCACGACAGAGTCGTATCGGAAGTGGAGAAGGAGGAATCATCCTCGATGACCACAACCGAACAGCTACACTGCAGAGTATTCATTAGGAGTGTGTTACGAGGTATCACCCTCGGCACTCGATAGTTACTACGCAGAGTCGTACAACTAAGGGGGTGTGAAGTGAGGTGTCGGTCTCTGGTCGACGATCACGTTGATCGAGTCGTCGATGATCAAGCAGGGGCAACAAAGGAAAGGTGGTGGGGTCACTGATGGTTCATTCCAACCTAAACTAAACAGTTTATCATAGGCAGGTAAGATAGCAATGAACAGGTTACAACAGCAGGCTATGCATCAGAATAGGAGCATACATTAACAGTAGCAAAATCTAATGCAAGCAGGAGAATAGAATGGGCGATATCTGGATGCTCAAGGGGGGGGGGGCTTGCCTGGTTGCTCTGGCAAGAGAGAGGGGTCGTCAACGGGCTGCTCGTCGGTAGTGTAGTCGTACCCGGGTGCAGCGTCGTCGGTCTCAGCGTCTATCGAGAGAGAAGGAGGGGGGAGAGAAATAATAAATTCACGGCAATAATGCAAACAATATGTATGACATGCCTAAATAATATGCCGGGGTGTTCTACTGCCTAACTAAATGATTTAGTTAATTTAGGAATTTATTCGGATTTATTTAATTAAAGTTGGGCACTATTCATTTATCGAAATCGGTCTAAAAGTTCAATGTTCTTATAGCTACGGGCGTCTGACGGGAATACGGAGGGCATATCCGGGTTCGTATCGGAATTCTGAGCAAGTTTCATGTATAAAGTATTTTCATCGGAGTTACGGATTATTTATTATGATTTTCTAAAGTTTTTATTAATTTCTGGAATTTAATTAATTATTTAAATCAACATTATCCGAAACAGTGTTGATGATGACATCAGATGACCTCATATTGACGTCAGCAGTCATCTGACACGTGGGTCCCACATGTCATAGACTGGTTAGGTTAATTAGGGTTAACTAATTAATTAAATTAGATTAATCTAAACATGGTTAATTAACTTAATCAATTAACTAATTAATTAATTAATTAATTAAATTATTTTTATTTCTATTTTCGTTTTTCAGGGCGTAGGCCCGTTCTTCAGCGTCACAGGGGGGGTGCGGCCCACTGGCCAGTGGCACTGGGGCACTAGGCCCCACTGGTCAGTGGCACGAGGGCCACAGGCGGGCGCGGGTGGCAGGCGCGGAGCGGCGCGCGGGCGCGGGCATGCGCGTGCATGCGCGCGAGCGGCGGCAGGGGCGCGGCGACGCGGGCGGCAGCGCGTGCGCGCGGCGCGTGTGCGTGCTGACGCGGGCGCGAGCCGGGGCGGGAGAGCGCGGGCGGAGCGGCGGCACGGGGGGGGTGGCGCGAGCAGCGGGCGGAGCGCGGCGAGCGCGTGCGAGGGAACGGCCACGGGCGCGCGAGCTCGAGCAGCGGGCGCGCGCGCGCGTGCGGCAGAGCGAGGCGAGGAGAAGAAAGGGGGGAGCTCACGAGCGGCGTAGAGGAACGGGGTCGGCGAGGCTCGGGGTCGGCCGTTGGGGAGGAGACGAGGATGCGGCGGTGCTGCGGCGTGGTCTGGCGAGGGGGAGGCGGCGACGGGGCGACGACGAGCGGCGGGGCGCGGTCGGCGCGAGCAGCGCCCGATCCGGTTCTGGATCGGGGGAGGGGGGAGGGAGGAGGGGGGGAGTGTCGGTGGGGTGGGTTAGGGTTCGGCCTGGGGAGGGGTATAGGCCAGGGGGAGGGAACTGGGCCGGCCTGGTGACCGTGGCCCAGTTGGGCCGGGGGGGTTTTCCCTTTTTCTTTTTCTCTGTATTCTTTTCTTCTGTCTTTTTCTTTTTATTTATTCACAACTCCTGTTTAGTAAATAGTTAGGCCTCAAATTGAATTTTGTAAAACATGGAAATTGTTCCAATAATTTCTAGGCATCCTCTACTACTACCAAAAATTAGTTTGGAGTTAACTTGTGTTCACACACATTTTTATAATAATTAAAATGTATTAAACCTTGCTGTTTTGGTAAAGTTAGTGCCACCTAATTAATTTATTAATTGTTGGTTTCAATTTTAGAATAGTCTCTGCATTATTTGCTATTTATTGAACATTTTAGTTTCTAGGTTGAACAACTTTTATTTTTCACTTTCATTTAATTTGAATTTGACTTAGGAGTTGAAATGCAATATGATGCTAATGATGATTATGCACTATTAAGCTTGCTGACATGTCATTATCAAAAGTGATTACTGTAGCTAATGACAGGGGGTGTTACAAGTCGCTAGCTTGGCGAGGAGTTGGCGTATCCAGCAGCTCTCGGCGACGGCGTTGGCGACGGCGCGATACTCAGCTTCCGCGCTCGACCGGGACACGGTTGCCTGGCGTTTGGAGGACCAGGACACCAGGGCATCACCGAGGTAGACTGCATAGCCGGAGGTGGAGCGGCGTGTGTCCGGGCACCCGGCCCAGTCTGCGTCGGAGTAGGCGACGAGGTCGAGGGAGGCAGCTGGTTGTAGACACTGGCCATGAGTGGTGGTGCCGCGAAGATAGCGCAGTATCCGCTTTGCCAGCGCCAAGTGTGGAACTCGCGGATCGTGCATCACCAGGCAGCACTGCTGAACTGCGTAGGCAATGTCTGGGCGTGTCATGGTCATGTACTGGAGTGCGCCAACGAGGTTGCGGTACTCCGCAGCGTCGGGCACTGGCGCACCATCCGTTGCAGACAGCTTCTAGCGGGTGTCGACTGGAGTCGAGATCGGCTTGCAGGCTTGCATGTTGGCGCGCTCGAGTAGCTCTTCGGCGTACTTCCGTTGAGATAGGAAGAACCCGTCAGCCGTGCGCGTGACGGCAATGCCGAGGAAGTAGTGGAGTGGACCGAGATCTTTCATCGAGAACTCGGTCGAGAGCCGGCGCTGGAGTTGTTGAAGAAGCGTGGTCGACGAAGCAGCGAGAATTATGTCGTCGGCGTAGAGGAGCAGGTAGGCAGCGCCGTCGTCGTTGTGGAGCACGAACAGGGACGGGTCCGCCCGAGAGGTGATGAAGCCGATGCTGCGGGCGAACGCAGCGAAGCACGCGAACCAGGCGCGCGACACTTGCTTTAAACCGTAGAGGGAACGGTCGAGCAAGCAGACGTGGTCGGGGCGAGTCTCGTCGACGAAACCAGCCGGCTGCTGGCAGTACACCCGCTCCGTCAGGTGGCCGTGCAGGAAGGCATTGTTGACGTCCATCTGATGCACGGGCCACCGACGGGATGCTGCAACGGTGAGGACGATGCGGATCGTAGCCGCCTTGACGACCGGCGAGAAGGTCTCATCGAAGTCGACGCCGGGGCGTTGGGAGAAACCACGAACCACCCATCTGGCCTTGTAGCGTTCGAGCGTGCCGTCGGCTTTGAGTTTGTGCCGAAACAGCCACTTGCCCGTGACGATATTGGCACCGCGAGGCCACGGTACGAGCCTCCAGGTCTTGTTCTCCATGAGGGCCCTGTACTCCACCTGCATCGCAGCCAACCAACAAGGATCGCGCAAGGCGGCACGCACAGTTTTTGGGATCGGGGATATGTCAGGCGTGGTCGAGGTTGTGAGACTCTGGTGGTACTTGGGGTTGGGTAGGAATTTGCCGGCTTGTGCTCGCGTCTGCATGGGGTGGGTTGGTATTGGGCAGGCACGACGGCGAGGCGGCGGTGAGGGTGGTGGCGTGGCAGTGGAGGTGCTGGTGACAGGAGTCGCCGCCGAGTCCATGAGATCAGATGCTGTGGTAGCGGAGGTGGTCGACGCGGGTTCGGGCGTGACAGCAGTGCGTGGAGAAGGCGGCATTGGGGCTGCCATGGCAGCGGGCGCGGGTGCTGGCGAGTGCGTGGCCACGGCAGCGAGGTTGGGGGAGCGTGTTGGACGAGCGGTCCAGGGTTGTTGGGGGACGAAGGGAAGAGATGTCAGTTCGTCGAGGAGGGACGACTCTGGCTGGGTGTGGGTGCTCATGTTGGAACGGAAAGGGAACGTGCCCTCATCGAAGATGACATGCTGCGAGGTCACCACGCGCCCAGTGGCACGGTTAAGACAGCGGTATCCCTTATGCTCTTGTGAGTAGCCAAGGAAGACACACGGCGCCGAGCGCGGGGCTAGTTTGTGCGGGGTTGTGGCGGTGAGATTTGGGTAGCACAAACAACCGAACACGCGCAGTGACGTGTAGTCGGGGTGAGCACCATAGAGCAGGAAGAACGGTGAGTGATCGTGGCGAGGACGGCACGGCCGTCTGTTGAGGAGAAACATGGCTGTTTGAAGTGCTTCAGCCCAGTAGGAGTATGGCATGTGGGCATGTACGAGGAGCGAGCGTGTGATGTCGTTGAGAGTGCGCAAGGCGCGCTCTGCCCGCCCGTTCTTCGGTGATGTGTACGGGCAGGACATGCGTAGTTGGGTGCCAAGCGAGGAGAAGAGAGCGCGTGAGGTGGCGTTCTCAAACTCCTTTCCGTTGTCCGTTTGGACAACGAGTATGGGGAGGTTGAATTGGGTGCGTGCAAAGGCGAAGAACGTGCGGATAGTGGGAAGAACATCGGATTTGTGTCGTAAAGGAAAAGTCCATGCAAAGTGACTGTAGTCATCGAGGATAAGTAGATAGTATTGGCAACCGGAGTTGCTCTGCACGGGAGAGGTCCATACATCACAGTGTACTAACTGAAACGGAAAGAAAGATACATGTCCACATGAACTGAACGGGAGCCTAGTGCTCTTCCCTAGCTGACACGCATGACAAACACCAGAGGTGGAGTGGATGGAGTCGACGCCCGTGAGGCGGAGAGTGCGGCCAAGGGCGTCTCCACCTAGATGGCCGAGGCGCTGGTGCCACAGATCGCGGGTGGTGGTGGTGAGCGCGTGGTGATCATGAGATGCGGGTGTGGACGACATGGGGTAGAGCTCGTCATCGTCCGAGTTAGAGCGGAGGATCACCCTCTTCGTTCTTTGATCCTTGACAGAGAAACCAAGATCATCAAATTCAACATTTAATGGGTTATCACGAGCTAAAGCTTTGACAGAGATTAGGTTTCGAATGAGGTGTGGTGAGACAAGAACATTGCGGAGAGAGATGGGCGAGGCTGAGGTTGGGATGGTGGTGTGGCCGGTGTGCGTGGTCGCAAGCATGGTCCCGTCGCCGACAACAATGTGAGAGGAAGTATAGGGAAAGGAGGAGGAGAGCATACCGGACGAGGAGGCCATATGCGACGTCGCCCCCGTGTCGAGGTACCAGTCCGCGGTCGGCGGTGACTGCTGCTGCTGCTGCATCGTCATGGAGTTCAGGGCGTGGATGAGCGCGCCCTGGTCCCATGCAGGAGTGGTAGGGTTGTAGAGGCCGGTGTTGGGAGCGCCGTAGAGCGGGTCGGCAGGCACAGCACCGGGCTGCCAGACCACTGGAGGCGCAGTCGCAGGGATGCCTGGAGTGCCCGGACCAGCAGCGTGGTGTGACGCAGTGCCTGCAAACGGCGTGCTCCCGCCAGGACGAGGACCAAGTATCCCCGCGCCCGGGGCGTGGGGACGCCACGGCATCGGCCAGGCGTGAACCATGCCTGTCCACGGCGCAGCAGCAGGAGCGGGAGGGCGTTGAGCGTGGCCACCCCCGCCGGAGTGGGACGGCTGACCCCCACCGGAGTTGTGGGCCTTTCCCTTGCCCTTGTAGCACCCGCCTCCGCCGCGTGGAGCGCCGTTCCCAGGGCCGCCGCTACCGCTGCCGCCGCCCGAGGTGTTGTTGTTGGCCGGGACGCGGGCAGCGTGCAGCGTGGTCTCAGTGTTGCCGTCGGCAGAAAGACGGCTCTCCTCCAGCAGCAGGAAGGCACGGCAGCGCAGCAGGGTCGGGAACGGTGTCTACATCGTCAGGATGGGCACGGCATAGCGAAAACGTGGGTGGAGACCACGGAACATGTTGAGCACCTGATCGCGGTCGGTGACGGACGCGCCGAGCTCGGCGAGGCGGTCGGCGCAATCCTTGAGCCGCGCGAAGAAGGAGAGGATGGTCGAGGAACCTTGCTCGATGCGACGAAATTCGGTGGAGAGGAACACCACCTGATGCTCCGCGTTCTCGAGGAAGAGAGTGCAGATGGACTCCCAAACGGCAGCGGCAGTAGCGCCGCGCTGGTGAATGAGTCCGAAGACCTCCGCACTGACGCGGTTGTACAGCCAGGAGAGGACGTGGGCGTCATCCTGCGCCCAGGCCGGGTCACGGGGCCGCGCCGGGCCGGCGATGTGGTCGGTGACGGCGTGCTTGGCGAACGTGACCTCGAAGAGAGTACGCCAATGGGAAAAGTTAGGCGGGTTGAGCGTGAGCACGATGGGGACGTGCTGGTTGATGAAGACTCCGGCGAGAGGAGAGACAAGGGGCTGGTTGTGCGTGGAGGAGGAGGCCGTCGGATCCGGCACGAACAGCGCCCCGCGCGTGAAGGCGGAGGGGGTGAGAAGGGGCTGGGTATGGCTCTGGGAGGAGGGCGGTGTGGCGGGTGAACCGCCGCCGGCGACAGGGTTGGGCCGCGGTGGTGGGGGAGGAGGGGTGGTGGAGGAGCGGCCATGGTCACAAGGTGCAGGGAGGAGCGGAAGCGGTTTCAGGGGCGAGGAAGGAGCCCTGCGTCTGATACCATGTAGAATGCTATGGGGAGAGGAGATTGCACCTTCAGTGCTCTCCGATGTATTCACTCGTATATATAACTCAGTGTTACAACAGGGGCGCAGAGCGCCAGGTCGTGGCTACGTGCATGGATCGTGGGTGAGAGCATGCAGTACGTGCGCACGGGGAGGGAGAGGTGAGAGAGTAGACTAGCTAACTGCTAACAGAGTCGTCGGAGCTAAAAACAGTTTTCACTTCTTCTTTCTAGCAATGGATTTCAATTTGTAGTACATATACGAGCAGTATGTTGAGTCGTCTGGCGGCTTGTCGGACGAGGAGGAGTACTCCCATGAGACGACGATGATGCAGGCGATCCTTGAAGACGTGGGGCGTGCGGAGGAGCATGTTCTCAATTTCAAGGGCTCGATCAAGGGTCATCGAGTGCTCAACTACAACAGGGCGTGCGGCCATTTGACGCTGATGGCCGACTACTTTGCCCCTGATGCACTCTTCGCTGACATTTTCGCCTGCGTTTTCGGATGCGCAAGACTGTCTTCGATCGTTTGTACCATTGCGTCCGGTCCTATGATGACTACTTCATCCTGAAGAAGAACGCCGTGGGAACGATTAGGTTCTCTGGTTACCAGAAGTGCATGGCCGCACTCCGAATGCTTGCACATGGCACGGCCGCTGATTCGTAGGATGAGTACCTACGGATGTGTGAGAGCACATGCGGAGATGCCATGGTCAGATTTGCAACTGCCGTGGTTGAGGTGTTCGGACCTCAGTATCTGAGAGAACCAACTGTGGCAGACACCGGGAGGCTCTTGGCAATCTCAGAAGCAAGTGGGTGGCTAGGTTTGCTTGGATCTCTTGATTGCATGCATTGGAAATGAAAAAACTGTTCGAAGGCTTTACAAGGGCAATATCAGGGTCATGTTAAACCCACCATAATTCTTGAAGCAGTTGCATCACAAGATATTTGGATTTGACAAGCTTTCTTTGGCATGCCCGGGTCTCATAATGATATCAATGTGCTGCAGCGATCACTGCTGCTTGCGAGACTGACTGAAGGAAAGGCTCCTCCTTGCCACTATACTGTCAATGGACATGAGTACAACATGGGCTACTATCTGTTTGACAATATCTATCCTCCGTGGGCTACCTTTGTGAGCACCATCTCTAACCTAGCTGGCCAGAAAAAGGTTCACTTTGCCCAAAGACAAGAAGCAGTTACAAAGGATGTCGAGAGGGCATTTGGAGTTCGGCAAGCCCGTTTTGCAATTTGTTCATGGACCTGCTAAACAATGGGATTTGTAGACCTTGTGAGAGGTGATGACGTGTTGTGTAATCATGCAAAACATGATCGTCGAGGATGAGGGTGACGATGATGCCGCAACTCTAGAATTTGAGAACATGGGTGATCTTATCCAACTTTCAGACCAGAATCCGGTCACATTTGAAGAGTTTATTCAAATGTATCAACAAATTCGGCACGACCAACTCACGAGCAATCGGAGGAAGATTTGATTAAGCATCAGTGGGCGGGTAAAGGGGAAAACAATATTGGAAACATAATATTTGAATTTCTTTAAATTTGAACTACTGCTACATGCGGCTATTTGAACGTCTGTGCCCATATGTATACAGCTATTTGATCGTTGGACTTTAAAAAAATGAGAAAGGTTGGATGCATGTTGCTACAGTTAGATGGCGGTCTCATGCATCCATGTCCGCGGACTGGTCCTCTGTCGTCCGTGAACGGATATAAGAGAAAATTTACGGATTGACTTGGAGATGCCCTAACCTCGACGGACACCCCGCACCCGCATACGTGGACGGCGACGTACACATGCGAGCGAGCGAGCAAATTGGACAACAAAATCAAATTAAGGAACGGTAAAGTCGTCGAAGACGAAGAGAATCCGGACGGTTAGCTAAGCGATGTCACTACGCAATTGGTGGTATAGTACCAATCAACTGTTCATCGCAGTTCTTGGCACGGAAGCGAGGATGGATGATTGGACGGTGAGATACTTGGACTTCCACGCAAAAGATTCCCACAAAAGCGCCAACTATGCGAGTGTTCCGGAGGAGAGGAGATTCATTGGCTCACTTGGTTGGTGGCAATCCCGGGGTCCCTTTCATCTGAGAGCCCAAGTGGAGACGGAATCCAACCTCGTCATTCACACTGGAGGCTGGAGCAAGACAAGCCTCGCGCCCCACTCCGTCAAATCGGAAATTTGTAAACTAGGATCTTTCTAAGCAAACCATTTGACTCTTAAATAACAAGAGGCCGCCTCCCATGAGACAGAGTGTCCTGGTCATCATTCCACAAAAACGTGTTGGTAAGTACAAGTTGTTTAGTTGCATGACAGAGTGCATACTATTTATTCTAAGAAAGATTAGGTGAATCTTGTGTCATTTAGACAGCATTTCCATCAACTCGGCCTCCATAGAAAAACCATGTAATTTATTCTGAGAAGAAGATATTTGAACTCAATGTAGTTTTCCATTGCAAATCAACTGCGTGTAAAGTGGCCCACAGAAAAACCATATGATTTTCATTTCCCAGTCTTATGTATTATTCCAACAAATTTCCCAGTCTAAAGTTTTTCATCCAACGCTAATCAATCACCCTGGGTACTTTCTGCGAAACTGCAAGGTACAAGGTACTACTACTAACGTCGTACTCCCTCCGTCCCAAAATAAGTGTCTTAATTTTATACTAGCTCTAGTACAAATTTGTACTAAGCTCAAGACACTTATTTTCGGAGGGAGGGAGTACTTGTGAACCACACATGTTTGCAAGATTGTGTGACCAACACGAAGCATTACTTGTACTGATCTTCTACCAAAAGGGGGCACATGAGCAGGAGCAGCGAATGACTAGGGAACACTAGTGTTCAGCGAATAGGTATCAATATCCAAGCACTTCCATCACAGCATCCAGATGAAGCTCATTTCATGAGCGCACGCATAGCCCTGAGAACCATCCTATCTTCTTCATCAAGGTCATCCTCGTAGACTCCATCAAGGTAGCGGGAAGGATCACAGTAGTCATCATAGTCCTCAGAGTCCAGATCATAGTCAAAACCATACTCCATATCATCAGCATCAGTGTCATCTTCACCTTGGGAGTCACTGCGGTAACGTGACCACATAGGTTCCTGAACCTGAAAATCGTAGCCAGCAGTTGAGTCATGTGGAAGCCTCACCGTATTTATCCTGGCACACTTTGCTCGCAGGGCGTCGTCCATGTTGACGTTGAAGCAATGACGAATGTCAAGGGACTCCAGGTGTTGGCAGTTATCCAGGATGGCTGTCAGTCCTTCATTGGTGAGGTTGTTGCCAAAGAACTGCAAAGCGCGTAGCTCGCGCATAATTGCAACCCCCAGGGCTTCATCGTCCTTATTGTAGCCATGAGCTTCAAAATCGAAGAATAAATGCTTGCACAGTCTGAAGCGCTTCAGCTGCGGGCATGCTTTGCCAACAACCCCAAACACACCACCGTCACCCACATTTGAACACAATGAAAGCTCAAGCTCCTCAAGCAAAGGGAACTTTTCTATCGCAATTGTGAAACCTTCATTAGAAACATCATAGCAAGAAATGAGTCGAAGACTTTTGAGAGATGGTGCCCTGCAAATATAGCACTTGGGTTTCAGTAACCAATAATAGGCCAGGAAAAAGAAGAAGAAAACAGCATTAGCACACAACATAGAACAACCAAAATCCATTATTGTTTCTATAGACTGTAGGTTAATCACTGGGGCAGATTAGACGATGACTGCATAGCATCACCTGTCCAGAATTTAGAGCGGTATTGCAAGAATTCACTTAATAACTAATAATTGTTAGATTTGACATGAGAAACATTTCAGGGATGATAACCAGCTGGGCGACCTATAATTGCAGGTTGCAACATCATAATACATCCTACAGTCGTTGCATATGAGTTCAACTGAAACAATTCAAATTATCTTCAGTTCCATTTTGCCTGTTAATGCTCCAAAATCCTAAAAAGCTATTTCGCATGGTGTTTATTTGAAACGAAAACAACGGCACAATCACCTATGTCTTGGGCAACTAATATGTCAGGGACTTGGCTGATGACTGACAAGTTTTTGTTGGGAAAGCAGGGTCCATTTCTTTCTGGACGAGGGGTGGAAGCAAAAGGAATATATTCATGTGCATATTTGCAAGGTGCAGCTTATTACTACTAGATAAGTAGGATCATCAATCACCCAAGCATGCCTAAACCATTTCAAGGGAAATTAAGCAGAGTAAGACTTGAGGCAATATGAAGGACATCCAGTGACTTAATATATTCAGTGACATACCCACGAGTTCACGAGCGACTATTCGCTAAGCAACATCCGATAATAGAATCACATGGAAATTCTTAGTGCTCCATAGTTGCCCATTAGCTACCATATATTCCCTTGTCAGTAAAGATAAATTCTAAACAGTTGCAAGCTAAAGAACACAATAAATTAACCAATGCATAGCTGCAATAATCACGCTTATGCACTTTGTTTGTATCGGTAGGTCAGATGAAATTATTAAATTAGGATTTAGGAGGAATCACCACTCTTCCAAAATTTTGTTTAATTCACAGCAAATGTACAGTACAATTAAATGATAAGACGCCAAGACATCAAATCAGAACTATAACTATGCACCGTTTTTAGGAGGATCCGATGAGAGTGTCCTGTATGTTCACCATGTAAATACTAATGAAGTTATCCTTACTCAGATGTGCTACAAACCTAAGACTATGTTGTTTGCTACTTTATACAGCACTTTCTCGCAAAAAAAAAAAAAACTTTATACAGCCCTCTCCCAAAACATAATTTAGAAGCATCAATTTCGAATTTCTACGTGCAGGCACCAAAGGGAACCACAACTCAGCACATGTAAACGAAAAGTAAATCTAAAATTGAGGATCGTGGGGGAACGAAATCTCACTGGTCGCCGAGGTAGAGGAGGAAGTCGTCGTCGCCCGAGTACTCGCCCCAGAAGGCCTCGCACTGCCCCTTGCTGCGGCGGACGGCGGCCTGCGCCATCCCGTGGAGGTTGAGCTGGTTGAAGAGCTCGGCGTCGAAGCGCATGTCGATGCGGCGCCACAGCTCGGGCTCGTCGCGCGCGGCGCGGCGCCAGGAGCGGCACACCTGGCCGGCTCCCATCAGGATCTCGATGTGGTCGAGCTTGTGGAGAATGGCCGAGATCGCGACCAGCGGAAGCTCTGCCCAGGTCCTTGTCGAACTGCGGTGTCGGCGGCGGGGGCCTCGACGGCCGCGGCGGCGGCGAGCAGAGGACGAGGGCATCGCGCGGCGGGGTTGGAAGGGTTAGGGTTTGGGGAAGAAGGCGCGGGAATGGAGGGTTTAGCGACTTTCGTTCTTTCTAAATGGCTAACAGCATATCTAACAGACCCCTTAAACGCATGAAATTATAAAATAACTATCGATTTATAGTTTTAGATGAAAAGCGATCTGAATAGAACCTGTAAACGACTCCGACTGTAAAATTTTATAAAGGGCACGGTAAACAAAACCTGTGAAAATAAGGATGGGGGTGGGGGGGGGGGGGGGGGAGTCCAACTGTCATCAAAACCTTCATGGCTCGCTTCTGGCCGCCGCCTCGTCCATCCCCGGCCGCCGCCCTGCTCATCCGGGAAGCTGCCCCACTTGTCCGTCCCCGGCCGCCACCCGTCTGTTATGGCCGCTGCCGCCGAAAACTCGAGCAGCTCCTCCGGAGCTCGCTACGGCTACGAAGGAGCTCCTGGATCGATCCGGCCACAGACGAGCTAGCTAGCAAGCTCTTGGATCCAGCGGGCCACGGACGAGCTAGCTAGCTCCCGGATCCATCCCGCCACGGACGAGCTAGCTAGCTCCTGGATCCATCCGGCAACGGAGGAGCTGGCTCCTGGATCGATTCGGCGACTACAACAACGGGAGCTGACCATGAACACGGGCAAGAAGAGGAAGACGTGGGGAAGAATATAAGCGAATATTCGGTTTTACAGTTAAGTTTAAGGGTCTGTTCGGCCGCAACTCAAACCGACCCTTAAAATACGTTTTCCATGAACTGAAAACCACGTCGCGGTTTAAAGGGTCTGCTAGAGATGCTCTAAGCCATGCGTCGTCGACGGGATTAGGCGCCGAATTAAACCTCGAGATGCAAATGTTTTTCTTACATGATGTCAACATTTTTTTTCGAAACTCCATTTTATTTCATTGATGAAAGAAAACCGATAAAACGGTATAAACATGGAAAACGTTTAAAAGCAACGGGATGACTTCTCCCATCCTAAAAAAAGGATGATTTCTCCCGTTCGTCAGCCGCGTCAGGCGCCATCTGATCCCATTTGATTGTGTGGCGCGGAGTGCCTCTGTGTCCCCACGTGCGACGATAGCCCACCTACGTCAGTTTCGTGACCTGTAGTATGTAAGGATGGCAATTTTACCCATGGGTACGGGTACCCGCGGGTACCGTATCCGTATGGGCAGGGTATGGGCACACTTTTATACCCATGGGTAGTATCCATACCCTACCCGTTAAGTCGTGGGTAGGGTACAGGTATAGCCTTGTACCCGCGGGTATACCCATACCCTGTCCGTTTGTGAACTAATGCTAATTTGTCATTAATTAGCCATTAATTTGTCATGCGACTCGTCTACTCCTGTTAACTTAAGAGTATGTTGTGATTTCTAAATTTTGATATTGGTCATTTACTCATCTACCTGGTATTGAGCTGAGATAATTGATTTTTTGACAAGTGTGCTATAAATGAGCGTAAAATTGTGAACAATGTGTGTACTATTTGTTCTACCCGTTGGGTACCCAATGGGTATGGGTAAAGTTTCATACCCATGGGTACGGATATGGGTAGAATTTTATATCCACTGATTATATGGGTATGGGTACGTGTGACGCCCCCGATTCAATCGTACACTAATCATACACGCAAACGTGTACGATCAAGATCAAGGACTCACGGGAAGATATCACAACACAACTCTAAACACAAATAAAAGTCATACAAGCATCATATTACAAGCCAGGGGCCTCGAGGGCTCGAATACAAGTGCTCGAACATAAACGAGTTAGCGGAAGCAACAATATCTGAGTACAGACATAAGTTAAACAAGTTGCCATAAGATGGCTAGCACAAACTGGGATACAGATCGAAGAGGTGCAGGCCTCCTGCCTGGGATCCTCCTAAACTACTCTTGGTCGTCGGCGGCCTACACGTAGTAGTAGTCACCCTCGGTGTAGTAGGAGTCGTCGAAGGTGGCATCTGGCTCCGGGGCTCCAGCATCTGGTTGCGACGTTCGAGAAGAATGGAAAAAGAGGGAGCAAAGCAACCGTGAGTACTCACAAGCAAGGATCTACACTACATATGCATCGGTATCAATGAAATGGGTAGTATCTGTGGACTGAACTGCAGAATGCCAGAATAAGAGGGAGAAGCTAGTCCTAGTGAACACTACGCTTCTGGCAGCCTCCATCTTGAAGCGTATAGAAGAGAGTAGCAGGTACAACATCAAGTAACATCGTATAGCATAATCCTACCTGGCGATCCTCCCATCGTCGCCCTGTGGGAAAGCGATCACCGGGTTGTATCTGGCACTTGAAAGGGTGTGTTTTATTAAGTATCCGGTTCTAGTTGTCATAAGGTCGGAATACAACTCCGAGTCGTCCTGTTACCGTGGACACGACTATTCGAATAGATCAATCTTCCCTGCAGGGGTGCACCACATTACCCGACATGCTTGATCCCTCTGGCCGGGCACACTGTCCTGGGTCATGTCCGGCCTCGGGAGATCAACACGTCGCAGCCCTACCTAGGCCCAACAGAGAGGTCAGCACGCCGGTCTAAATCCTAAGCGTGCAGGGGTCTTGGGCCCATCGCCCTTTGCACTCCTGCATGTTGCGTGGGCGGCCGGTGAGCAGACCTGGCAGCCTCCATTACAAAGGAGGGTGCTTTACGCGGTCCAATCCGGTGCGCGCCGCTCAGTCGCTGACGTCTTGAAAGCTTCGGCTGATACTACGATGCCGGTTGCCCATATCTTGTCCCACGTGGCGCTTAGTGCGTATAAGGCAACGACCAATTCAGATCAAATACCCAATCTTGTTAAGCGTGTTATTGAAGTATCCGCGGACGCCGACCAGGACCAGGCCCACCTGTCTCCTAGGTGGTCACAACCTGCCCTGTCACTCCGCCACAAAGTAACACTCGGGGGCCATCGGGAACCCAGGCCCACCACTACCTGGGTGGAACCACCTGCCCCTTCAGCCCCCATATCCGAACAGTAATATAAGTAATGTAATAGTATATACCCGTGGTCACCTCCCTAAGTGATCACGACCCGATAGTATAGCATGACAGACAGACAAGTATATAGGGCCACTGATGACATTCTAGCAACCTATACTAAGCATTTAGGATTGCAGGTAAAGGTAACAACAGAAGTAACAAGGGCAGGCTATGCAGCAGAATAGGTTCATCCAAAAGCAGTAACAGCTACACTACTCTAATGCAAGCAGTAGAGGGAAAGAGTAGGCGATATCGGGATGATCGAGGGGGGTTTGCTTGCCTGGAAGCTCTGTCGAGAAGGAGGGGTCGTCAAGACTGTAGTCGATCGGGGCAGCAGTGATATGTCTCCAACATATCTATAATTTTTTATTGTTCCATGCTATTTTATTATCTGTTTTGGATGTTTTATATGCATTAATATGCTATTTTATATTATTTTTGGGACTAACCTATTAACCTAGAGCCCAGTGCCAGTTTCTGTTTTTTTCCTTATTTTTAAGTTTCGCAGAAAAGGAATATCAAACGGAGTCCAAACGGAATAAAACTTTACGATGATTTTTCTTGGACCAGAAGACACCTACGAGACTTGGAGTCGAAGTCAGAAGACCCACGAGGCGACGGAAGCCGTAGGGGCGCGCCCCCTGGCTTGTGGCCCCCTCGGGAGTCCACCGACCTACTTCTTCGTCCTATAAATTCACATATATTCCAAAACCCTAGAGGAGAGCCACGAAAATACTTCTCCACCGCCGCAACCTTCTGTTCCCGTGAGATCCCATCTTGGGGCCTTTTCCGGTGATCTGTCGGAGGGGGATTCGATGACTGAGGGCATCTACGTCAACCCTATTGCCCGTGGCTTCTTCTCTCTCTTTGATTCTCAATACCATGTTCTCCTCGATGTTCTTGGAGATCTATCCGATGTAATATTCTTTTGCGGTGTGTTTGTCGAGATTCAATGAATTGTGAATTTATGATTAGATTATCTATGAATATTATTTGAATCTCCTCTGAATTCTTATATGCATGATTTGATATCTTTGTATTTCTCTTCGAATTATCGGTTTGGTTTGGCCAACTAGATTGGTATTTCTTGCGATGGGAAAGGTGCTTAGTTTTGGGTTCAATCTTGCGGTGTCCTCACCCAGTGACATAGTAGGGGTAGCGAGTCACGTATTGTATTGTTGCCATCAAGGATAAAAATATGGGGTTTTCATCATATTGCTTGAGTTTATCCCTCTACATCATGTCATCTTACTTAAGGCGTTACTCCGTTCTTTATGAACTTAATACTCTAGATGCATGCTGGATAGCGGTCGATGTGTGGAGTAATAGTAGTAGATGCAGAATCGTTTCGGTCTACTTGACACGGACGTGATGCCTATATGCATAATCATTGCCTTGGATATCGTCATAACTTTGTGCTTTTCTATCAACTGCTCGACAGTAATTTGTTCACCCACCGTATTATTTGCTTTCAAGAGATAATCCTCTAGTGAAACCTATGGCCCCCGGGTCTTTTTTCCATCATATATTTTCAGATCTATATACCAAAAATACCTTGCTGCAATTTATTTACTTTTATTTTGTTTTACGTTTTGGCAATCTTATATACCTATCTCTATCAGATCTCACCTTTGCAATTGACCGTGAAGGGATTGGCAACCCCTTTATCGCGTTGGGTGCAAGTGTTTGATTGTTTGTGCAGGTGCATAGATTGGGGACTTGCTTGTACCTCCTACTGGATTGATACCTTGGTTCTCTAACTGAGGAAAATACTTATCTCTACTTTGCTGCATCACCCTTTCCTCTTCATGGGAAAAACCAACGCAAGCTCAAGAAGTAGCAAGCAGCGGCGTCAGTCTCGTAGTCTACCGGAGAGAAGAGGGGGAAAAATAATGAATATAATGCAAATAGATGCATGACATGACAAATAACGGTGCTAGGTGTGCCCTAACGTGGTACTAGGTGCTACTGGCGAAGGGGGAAGACATCCGGGAAAGTATTCCCGATGTCTGACATTTTCGGACAGATGAAATGGAGGGGGACGGTTGCATGTTCGCTAAGCTAGGGACGTGTGGCAGACAAACAGACTGCGTATTCGGATTCATCTCGTCATTCTGAGCAACTTTCATGTACAAAGTATTTTCATCCGAGATACGATTTATTTTATATTATTTTTCAAAGGTTTATTCAATTTTGGTATTAACAGATTTAAATTAATTAGAAAGTGCAATTACGATGTCAGCGTGACATCAACATGATGTCAGCCGAACCAAAGGTTGACTAGGTCAACCCTGGCAGGTGGGGGCCCGTTCGTCATTGGCTCAGTTTCATTTAAACAAAGCTAATTAGTTTAATTACTTGATTATGTTAACTAAATTTAACTAGTTTAGTTAAACAGAATTAATTAACTTAGTTAATTCACTAATTAATTAATTAAAAAGTATTATTATTATTTTAATTCATTTTTTGTTCTAATTTCCCTGGGGCGTGGGCCCCGGCTGTCAAAGGGCCAGAGGCCATAGCGGGCGCGGGCGCCAGGTCGCCTGGACCCGGGCGCGCGCGGGCTGGCCGGCGGCCACGGCAGGGGAGGTTATCAGCGAAATTTTCGAGAATATTTCTACCCTAAATCTTGAGGAAAAACTTGATTCTTGCTCTTTGGATCACGAAACTGAAAACCCTCCTAATTACAAAGCAAAAACTTTTCATGTGCGAGACGGTAATATTATTGGGAAAAGTGTTATTCAAGAATTCTTTGATTGTACGGGAGAAATGCCTAGATCTATTCTTCTTAATACGAATTATTATGCGGATGTTATTGTCATGCTCGTTGAAAATTTGGAAAGAAATTTTGTGCACATTCATCCCGCTTTGCAAAAGGTGTTTTATGAACTTCCCAATATTAATCATCCTAAGGCTAAAAAGATTGCCACTATCATCCTTATGCGTGAATTTGATTTTATCGTTCAAGAGGCTAGGGAAATTTTTGCTTTCTATAAAAATGATATCGAACATCCTCCGATTGAAGAAATCCTACATGATAAAGAAACCTTGCGTAGCTTGGAATCTAGAGATTTTCAATCTTACAGTGACAATCTTAGGAGAAGAGTTCCCTATTCAGAAATTACCCAAACTATCTACCTTGAAACTTATGATGAATTTGATTGGATAACTAGGGGAATTTACGTAGGATTCAATGATGATTGGTTAGAAGAAAAAATTAGGGAACCCATTAAAAATGAGATACGTGTTTTATATGATGATATTTATGGTGATGATCCAGACTATGAGTTTATGAATGTCAAAGTTACTAATCTAAGTCCTTTTCATGAATTGAGTTCTCCTACTAGATAGGAAAGGAAAGAAAAGAAATAAAGGATTTGCGAAAAAGGGTTTTGGAAGATTTGGTTAAAAGGGAATTGCATACCAAAGATGACAATACCTAGATCTATTGCAATATGCCTAGCTAGGGGCGTTAAACAATTGCGCTTACTTGGAGGCAACCCAATTTTATTTTTGTGTTTTTTGTTTTTCTTATGTTCTTGAATAAATTACATATTATTACCTCTGTAGTAATTGTGTTTTGGTGTTTTAATTAGTGTTTGAGCCAAATAAGACCTTTGGGATGGTCTACGGTGATAGTTGATTTGATCTTGCTGAAAAACAGAAACTTTTGCGTCCAGTCACAGAATTGTTTAAATTCACTGGAGCGTGGACAAACATTGAATTCTTTACACAATATCGATATACAAATTTCATCTGTTGTCATAATTTTTTCAGAATTTTTGGAGTTACAGAAGTATTAGAACAATTCAGATCTTTGCAGACTGTTCTGTTTTTGACAGATTCTGTTTTCTATGTGTTGTTTGCTTATTTTGATGAATCTATGGGTAGTATCGGGGGGTATGAACCATGGAGAAGTTGGAATATAGTATATATTACACCAATATAAATAAATAATGAGTTCACAACAGTACCAAAAAGTGGTGATTTATTTTCTTATACTAACGGATCTCATGAGTTTTCTGTTGAGTTTTGTGTTGTGAAGTTTTCAAGTTTTGGGTAAAGATTTGATGGACTATGGAATAAGGAGTGGCAAGAGCCTAAGCTTGGGGATTCCCAAGGCACCCCAAGGTAATATTCAAGGACAACCAAGAGCCTAAGCTTGGGGGTGCCCCGGAAGGCATCCCCTCTTTCGTCTTTGTCTACCGGTAAATTTACTTGAGGCTATATTTTTATTCACCACATGATATGTGTTTTGCTTGGAGTGTCTTGTATGATATGAGTCTTTGCTTTTTAGTTTGCCACAATCATCCTTGCTGTACACACCTTTTGATAGGGACACGCATGAATCATGATTTATTAGAATACTCTATGTGCTTCACTTATATCTTTTGAGCTAGGCAATTTTGCTCTAGTGCTTCACTTATATCTTTTTAGAGCACGGCGGTGGCTTTATTTTATAGAAATTGTTGAACTCTCTTGCTTCACTTATATTATTTTGAGAGTATCTAAACAGCATGGTAATTTGCTTTGGTTATGAATTTAGTCCTAATATGACGGGCATTCAAGAGGGATATAATAAAAACTTTCATATAAAGTGCATTGAATACTATGTGAAGTTTGATTCCTTATGATTGTTTTGAGATATAAATATGGTGATATTAGAGTCATGCTAGTGAGTAATTTTGTATTGGTAGAAATACTTGTGTTAAAGTTTGTGATTCCCGTAGCATGCACGTATGGTGAACCGTTATGTGATGAAGTCGGAGCATGATTTATTTATTGATTGTCTTCATTATGAGTGGCGGTCGGGGACGAGCAATGGTCTTTTCCTACCAATATATCCCCCTAGGAGCATGCGTGTAGTACTTTGTTTCGATAGCTAATAGACTTTTGCAATAAGTATGTGAGTTCTTTATGACTAATGTTGAGTCCATGGATTATACGCACTCTCACCCTTCCACCATTGCTAGCCTCTCTAGTACCGCGCAACTTTCGCCGGTGCACTACACCCATCATATACCCTTCCTCAAAACAGCCACCATACCTACCTATTATGGCATTTCCATAGCCATTCCGAGATATATTGCCATGCAACTTCCACCGTTACGTTTATTATGACACGCTTCATCATTGTCATATTGCTTTGCATGATCATGTAGTTGACATCGTATTTGTGGCAAAGCCACCATTCATATTTTTTATACATGTCTCTCTTGATCATTGCACATCCCGGTACACCGCCGGAGGCATTCATATAGAGTCATATTTTTGTTCTAAGTATCGAGTTGTAATTCTTGAGTTGTAAGTAAATAAAAGTGTGATGATCATCATTATTAGTGCATTGTCCCATGTGAGGAAAGGATGATGGAGACTATGATTCCCCCACAAGTCGGGATGAGACTCCGGACGAAAAAAAAAGAGGCCAAAGAGCCCAAAATAAAAAAATGAGAGAAAAGAGAGAAGGGGCAATGCTACTATCCTTTTTCCACACTTGTGCTTCAAAGTAGCACCATGATCTTCATGATAGAGAGTCTACTATTTTGTCACTTTCATATACTAGTGGGAATTTTCGTTATATAACTTGGCTTGTATATTCCAATGATGGGCTTCCTCAAAGTGCCCTAGGTCTTCGTGAGCAAGCGAGTTGGATGCACACCCACTTAGTTTCTTTTTGAGCTTTCATACACTTATAGCTCTAGTGCATCCATTGCATGGCAATCCCTACTCACTCACATTGATATCTATTGATGGGCATCTCCATAGCCCATTGATACGCCTAGTTGATGTGAGACTATCTCCTTATTTTTGTCTTCTCCACAACCACCATATTCTATTCCACTTATAGTGCTATATCCATGGCTCACGCTCATGTATTGCGTGAAAGTTGAAAAAGTTTGAGAACATCAAAAGTATGAAACAATTGCTTGGCTTGTCATCGGGGTTGTGCATGATTTAATACTTTGTGTGATGAAGATGGAGCATAGCCAGAGTATATGATTTTATAGGGATAACTTTCTTTGGCCATGATATTTTGAGAAGACATGATTGCTTTATTAGTATGCTTGAAGGATTATTGTTTTTATGTCAATATTAAACTTTTGTTTTGAATCTTATGGATCTGAACATTCATGCCACAATAAAGAAAATTACAAGGATAAATATGTTAGGTAGCATTCCACATCAAAAATTCTATTTTTATCATTTACCTACTCGAGGACGAGCAGGAATTAAGCTTGGGGATGCTGAAGGTACATGTAGTCACCATGTGTGGTTTTGGTAATTAATGACAATCCTTATGGACTAATGTTTGCATTAATATATACATGTGAAGGAAATTTCCATTTGCAATGCATGAAGAATATTGGATGAATTGAAGGATGAAATCCACCAACACAAATATATGCATTGAGACTTGATTGGCATCAAGTTATATATGAAGGCGTGTTCCTTGGGCGATGCAAGAAGGATATTTAATGGATTCGAAATGATTGCCATATACATATAGTTGCGCATCAAGATTGAGCTCAATGATTGAATCAAATATGATCAAGATGAATTCCATGTGACGAACAAGATGTGATATATATGGAGTTCATTGAAGGATCTCAGAGGTCTTCATGCTTAGGCTTATGGGGTGAGCCATGATGGATCATGATCTTGAGAGAATGATTAAAGAGAAGAATTCTATATATGGCTTGAAGATAGGATCATGATGAGCTCATATGTTGAGGCATGGATGATTATTTCTTGAAGCAAGTAATTCATGTGAAGATTTCGTTGTGCCTCTCAAGAGATTGTGATGGAGCATGAAGAAGAACAAATGATGGCCAATATGGTATTCATGGATAAACTCTATAGGGTCATATGATAATTGAGATATGGGTAATCATGTCTTGAAGAAATGAAGCATAGTGAAGAATTCAATATGGCCTTCAAGACATCAAGATTAAGCATGGAGTAAAGACAAAGGTTGACCAAGATAAAGATCAAAGAATCAAACTCTAAATGGTCAACACACAAGTGCAAATGATGCATCACATAGGATCTTGTGGTATGATAAGAAATTGTCAATTGCATTTTGTGTACTAACCCATGCTATGTGTTGTCTATGTTTATGAGGGTTAGGTTATTCTCATGGGCTCGCATCGAGAGAAAGATTCCAAGTGTCCATGAGAGGATGACATCAAGTGTTCATGATCATGGTTGACAAGGGCAAGTTCAAGATAACCATCCCGAAGGATTACATGCTTGAAGCTTGTGGATGATCACCTGATGGACAAGTGAAGATGAATACAAAGCAAAGCTTCCCACATTGTGTATGGGAGAGCTACTTGAAGACTTAACCAATGTCTTGCCTTTAACTTGAGCCAAGAAGAAACATCACCATCAATTTCAAGTGAAAGGCTCGAGTCAAAGGTATTAGTTCCTTTGGCGTTAGTGTTCTGGAGTGATGACCACCGAAGAAACATATACACTCAAGAATGGATTCTCGATAGCTATGTAGTGTAGCTCTTTTATGATTCTTGAGTTATAGGGATCCCGCACTATTAAGAGGGGATCAAAGGTGTTCATGATGGATTTGCTCAAGTCAACATCTTCCATACACAATTCCACTCCTATCCCATATACCAAATTAATCCATAGCCAACTAGGTTCCCCAAAATATATGATCTAACCTTTGCATACTTTGCACCCTCCATTTTGGTTTATCTTGGGTGTTTCTCTATGTGAGGACCTATAGCTTTTCCATAGCTTCAAAACGAGCCCAAGATCATCAAAATCGGAGTCCGTATGAAAAAGTTGTGCATGTTTCACTTTCGTTATGCTGGCTGTTTTCTGCGGGGGCGGAAGTTCCGGACATCCCGGAAGTTCCGGGAAGGTTCCGGGAAAAGTTCCGGGCTAAACAGAAAGTTTCCATACTTCTGGCCGAAGGGAGCCGGGAAGTTCCGGGCCTTCCCAGAAGTTCAGGGTAGGTTCCGGGCAAAGTTCTGGGCTAACCAGAGAGTTTGCACATATGTGCCCAATCGGAAGCCTGGAAGTTCCGAGCATGCCCAGAAGTTCCGGGCTACGTTTTTCTGTGCATAACGGGCAGATTTGGTGGGGGCACTATATAAGGTACCCTTCTTCCCCATCGAGGTAGAGCTTTTGGATCTGAGATTTCCCCATTCTTTTGAGCTCTATCCTCCTCCCCCAAGCCTCAAAACTCCAATCCATTTGGGGAAAAACTATCCTATGGATCTAGGGTTCATTTGTTGACCTCCTCCATTGTTCCTCTCCTCTCCCATCCCTTCATAGCATTTGGTGCTTTTGGTGGGATTTGAGAGAGAGGGATTTGAGCCTTCTCGTGCTAGACCCCGAAGAGATTTGTGAGAGTTCTTGACAGAGATTTCATCCATGCATACACCCACTCCTCTCTCTTTTGACCAAAGCAATTTGTGATTTGAGCAAGTCTTGAGCATTTCCCCCTTGATCTTGTTACTCTTGGAGGTTGGAGACTCCTAGGCGGTAGGAGTGCTCCGGTGAGGAATCAACTTGTGATTTGCCCCCGAAAAGTTTGAGAAGGTTTGGAGGCCGCCTCAAGGTCTACCACTAGTGGTTGAGAAATACCTTCGTGGTGTTGTCTCAAAGGGAGAATAGGGTGAGCCTTCGTGGCGTTGGTGTGCCTTCATGGTAACATCCACCTCTCTAACGGTGACTAGCTTCCCTCAAGGAAGTGAAAATCGGGATACATCCTCGTCTCCGTGTCTTCGGTTATTTCTAAGCCTAGCCACTACTTGTGGTTTACTTTGGTCTCTTGACCTTGCATTCACTATATATTGTTGTCCTCATTATATTGTGTTGGCTATTTCCTTGTAGAGATTATTTAGGCCTACACTTTATATCCCGCGATTCATACTTGTTACAATTGATATATCTTGTAATTAGTATGAATTGCTAACTTGTGTCATACACTTCCATATCTTATGATATTGCTCAAGTAATTTTGTGTAACTTACTTGTTCTTGTTAGTATCCTTGTTGTGCTCATATTATTTATAATAAGTTGTTGGTGCACTTAGTTGAGCCTAGTATATTAAGGATTTGTGCTTGAAAAGTATCTGTTTAGTTTATTTCCTCATTAGGATAAAGCCAAATCCGTAGAAGTTTTTAAATCGCCTATTCACCCCCCCTCTAGGCGATATCGTGGTCCTTTCAATTGGTATCAGAGCTAGGTCTCTCCTTATTAGGCTTCACTGCCTAGAGAGTATCGATGTCAACTAGTGATTTAGTGCACAACAACACTTTTGATTTGGATGGCACAAATTATCACCTATGGAGAATTCGCATGCGTTGTCACTTTCGGGCCATGGGTCCAAATGCTCTGCGAATTGTTCTTGTAGGAGTTTCTAGTGCAAAGGATGGGCTTTCTCCATCTATTGAGGATATGTATCTTGATTGTGACACTTCTCTTATCATTCATCAAGCTTTAACCTTCGAAGTGTTTAAGGCAGTCACAACTTGCAAGTCGGCTCATGAGACTTGGACCAAACTTGAAGATATATATGGTGGGTCAAATATTGGTGAAGATAATATTTTGTTGGGGGAGTTGATGGAGAAGTTCTTCACACTTTTAAATCATGAAGAGCTCTCTATTCTTCCACCTCCGATTACTTGCACACTTCAATATCTTCCACTTCACCAACATGTGGCGTGCCACAAGCTAATGACATGGTGAGTGAAGAAATATCTTGTGATGATGGCGTTAAGCTCATTAGTGATGATCTTGCTTGTGTAGATGCTAGTGATGTATATTCTATGGACTTGAGCATATCTAGCACCACAAAAAGTATAAATTATTGTGTTGATAGTCCATGCATATCCGATAAGAATTCCTCAACAAACGTGTGTGATGATATGCTTGATCTCCTATGTTGCCGTGATAGAAATGCTTTGGTTTCCTCTAGTTGTTCTATGACTAACAATGTAGAGGAAATCAAGAAATATGAGGCAAGCTTGATTGAAGAAGAACCCACTTCTCCAAAAGAATCATCATCAACCTCCTTTGTTCACATGTGCCTCATGGCAAAAGGTAATGATGAGGTATCATCTTCTCTTAGTGATAGCGATGATAGTTGTAATGAGGATGATGATGATGATGATGATGACTTGACTCAAAATCTCTATGAGATTGGGAAAACGCTTCATAGAGCTAAAAATAACACTTAAAAAAGGTTCCAAGATGTTCTTGCTTGCTTTGAAAAACGTAATGATTTATTTCTTAACAAGCAAGCTAAAAGTGAACAACTTGAACATGAACTTGCTAAGGCTCATGAAACGCTTAGTGACTTGAGGTCTTCAAAAGAAGAGATTAAAGTTACTCATTGTAAACTTAAACGTAATGAGTATTGAGCTCCTTCTCCTTGAATGCAATAGTGTCAAGGGAGAGCTCATAAAACTCTCTAAGTCTCATGAGGAGCTTCAATCAACTCATGAGAAGTCACTAAGTGCTACTTGCTCCTCTTATATTGATAATGATGTTTGTGCTACTAACTCGATTTCATGTGAAGCATCAATTTTGAAGGAGAATGTTGAGCTATGTGCTTGCTACTTCTTGAGCTTGCGTTGGTTTTTCCCTTGAAGGGGAAAGGGTGATGCAGTACAATAGAGGTAAGTATTTCCCTCAGTTAAGAACCAAGGTATCAATCCAGTAGGAGAAGAACGCACAAATCACCAACACTTGCACAAACAATCAAACACTTGCACCCAATGCGATAAAGGGGTTGTCAATCCCTTCACGGTCAATTGCAAAGGTGAGATCTGATAGAGATAGATAAACAAAAGATAAAATATTTTTGGGTTTTTTGGTATATATATATCTGAAAATAAAAGATTGCAAAATAGTAGATCGGAAAGTAATATGATGGAAAATAGACCCAGGGGCCATAGGTTTCACTAGAGGCTTCTCTCATGAAGGCAAATAATACGGTGGGTGAACAAATTACTGTCGAGCAATTGATAGGAAAGCGCAAAGTTATGACGATATCCAAGGCAATGATTATGCATATAGGCATCACGTCCGTGTCAAGTAGACCGACTCCTGCCTGCATCTACTACTATTACTCCACACATCGACCGCTATCCAGCATGCATCTAGAATATTAAGTTCATAAATAACGGAGTAACAATTTAAGTAAGATGACATGATGTAGAGGAATTAACTCAAGCAATATGATGAAAACCCCATCTTTTTATCCTCGATGGCAACAATGCAATACGTGTCTCGCTACCCCTACTTTGTCACTGGGTGAAATCACGCAAGATTGAACCCAAAGCTAAGCACCTCTCCCATTGCAAGAAAAACCAATCTAGTTGGCCAAACGAAACCGATAATTCGAAGAGAAATACAAAGATATTAAATCATGCATAAAAGAATTCAGAGAAGATTCAAATGATATTCATAGATAAGCTGATCATAAATCCACAATTCATCGGATCTCGACAAACACACCGCAAAAGAAGATTATATCGGATAGATCTCCAAGAACATCAAGGAGAACGTTGTATTGAGAATCAAAGAGAGAGAAGAAGCCATCTAGCTATGGACCCGTAGGTCTGAAGTAAACTACTCACGCATCATCGGAAGGGCAATGGAGTTGATGTAGAAGCCCTCCGTGATCGATTCCCCCTCCGGCGGGATGCCGGAAAAGGCCCCAAGATGGGATCTCATGGGAACAGAAGGTTGCGGTGGTGGAAAAGTGTTTTCGTGGATGTCTCTGGTGGTTCTGGAATATACGTGAATATATAGTAGGAAGAGCTAGGTCAGGAGGTCACCGAGGGGCCCACAAGGTAGCCCCCCCCTAGGGCGCGCCCTCCACCCTTGTCGCCGCCTCGTGGCTCTTCTGACTTGGACTCCAAGTCCCCTGGGTGTCTTCTGGTCCAAGAAAAATCATCGTGAAGTTTTATTCTGTTTGGACTCCGTTTGGTATTCCTTTTCTGCGAGGCTCAAAAACAAGGAAACAACAGAAACTGGCACTGGGCTCTAGGTTAATAAGTTAGTCCCAAAAATAATATAAAATAGCATATTAATGCATATAAAACATCCAAAACAGATAATATAATAGCATGGAACAATCAAAAATTATAGATACATTGGAGACGTATCAAGCATCCCCAAGCTTAATTCCTGCTCGTCCTCGAGTAGGTAAATGATAAAAACAGAATTTTTGATGTGGAATGCTACCTAACATACTTATCCATGTATTTTTATTTATTGTGGCATGAATGTTCAGATCCATAAGATTCAAAACAAAAGTTTAATATTGACATAAAAACAATAATACTTCAAGCATACTAATAAAGCAATCGTGTCTTCTCAAAATCACATGGCCAAAGAAAGCTATCCCTACAAAATCATATAGTCTGGCTATGCTCCATCTTCATCACATAAAATATTCAAATGATGCACAACCCCGATGACAAGCCAAGCAATTGTTTCCTACTTTTGATGTTCTCAAACCTTTCAACTTTCACGCAATACATGAGCGTGAGCCATGGACATAGCACTATAGGTGGAATAGAATATGGTGGTTGTGGAGAAGACAAAAAGAAGGAGATAGTCTCACATCAACTAGGCGTATCAACGGGCTATGGAGATGCCCATCAATAGATATCAATGTGAGTGAGTAGGGATTTCCATGCAACGGATGCACTAGAGCTATACGTTTATGAAAGCTCAAAAAGAAACTAAGTGGGTGTGCATCCAACTTGCTTGCTCACGAAGACCTAGGGCAATTTGAGGAAGCCCATCATTGGAATATACAAGCCAAGTTCTATAATGAAAAATTTATCACTAGTATATGAAAGTGACAACATAGGAGACTCTCTATCATGAAGATCATGGTGCTACTTTGAAGCACAAGTGTGGAAAAAAGGATAGTAACATTGCCCCTTCTCTCTTTTCTCTCATTTTTTTGGTGGGCTTCTTTGGCCTCTTTTTTTTTTTGTGGGATTCGTTGGCCTCTTTTGTTTTTTTTGTAAAGTCCGGAGACTCATCCTAACTTGTGAGGGAATCATAGCTTCCATCATCCTTTCCTCACATGGGACAATGCTCTAATAATGAAGATCATCACACTTTTATTTACTTACAACTCAAGAATTACAACTCGATACTTAGAACAAAATATGACTCTATATGAATGCCTCCGGCGGTGTACTGGGATGTGCAAGGACTCAAGAGTGACATGTATAAAAATTATGAACTGTGGTTTGCCACAAATACTATGTCAACTACATGATCATGCGAAGCAATATGACAATGATGGAACGTGTCATAATAAAACGGAACGGTGGAAAGTTGCATGGCAATATATCTTGGAATGGCTATGGAAATGCCATAATAGGTAGGTATGGTGGCTATTTTGAGGAAGGTAAAGGTGTAGGTGTATGGCGCCGGTGAAAGTTGCGCGGTACTAGAGAGGCTAGCAATGGTGGAAGGGTGAGAGTGCGTATAATCCATGGACTCAACATTAGTCATAAAGAACTCACATACTTATTGCAAAAATCTATTAGTCATCGAAATGAAGTACTACGCGCATGCTCCTAGGGGGATAGATTGGTAGGAAAAGACCATCGCTCGTCCCCGACCGCCACTCATAAGGAAGACAATCAATAAATAAATCATGCTCCGACTTCATCACATAATGGTTAACCATACGTGCATGCTACGGGAATCACAAACTTTAACACAAGTATTTCTACAATCCACAATTACTCACTAGCATGACTCTAATATCACCAACTTTATATCTCAAAACAATCATAAGGAATCAAACTTCACATAGTATTCAATGCGCTTTATATGAAAGTTTTTATTATATCCCTCTTGGATGCCTATCATATTAGGACTAAATTTATAACCAAAGCAAATTACCATGCAGTTTAGAAAGACTCTCAAAATAATATAAGTGAAGCATGAGAGTTCAATAATTTCTATAAAATAAAACCACCGCCGTGCTCTAAAAAGATATAAGTGAAGCACTAGAGCAAAATTGCCTAGCTCAAAAGATATAAGTGAAGCACATAGAGTATTCTAATAAATCATGATTCATGCGTGTCCATCTCAAAAGTTGTGTACAGCAACTATGATTGTGGCAAACTAAAAAGCAAAGACTCATATCATACAAGACGCTCCAAGCAAAACACATATCATGTGGTGAATAAAAATATAGCCTCAAGTAAATTTACCGATAGACGAAGATGAAAGAGGGGATGCCTTCCGGGGCATCCCCAAGATTAGGCTCTTGGTTGTCCTTGAATATTACCTTGGTATGCCTTGGAAATCCCCAAGCTTAGGCTCTTTCCACTCCTTATTCCATAGTCCATCAAATCTTTACCCAAAACTTGAAAACTTCACAACACAAAACTCAACAGAAAACTCGTGAGATCCGTTAGTATAAGAAAATAAAATCACCACTTTTGGTTCTGTTGTGAACTCATTCTTTATTTATATTGGTGTAATATCTACTGTATTCCAACTTCTCCATGGTTCATACCCCCCGATACTACCCATAGATTCATCAAAATAAGCAAACAACACAAAGAAAACAGAATCTGTCAAAAACAGAACAGTCTGCAAAGATCTGAATTGTTCTAATACTTATGTAACTCTAAAACTTCTGAAAACTAAGGAAAACATAGGCAATTTGTATATAAATCCTGTGTAAAAAATTCAGGGTTTTTCCATGCTCTAGTGAATTATTAAAATTCTGTGACTGGACGCGAAAGTTTCTGTTTTATCACCGTAAGCCATCCCAAATGTCTTACTTGGCACAAACACTAATTAAAACACCAAAACTCAATTACTACAGAGGTAATAATGTTTATTTACTCACAAAAACAGAAATTAAAAATATTGGGTTGTCTCCCAACAAGCGCTTTTTTTAAAGCCTTTTAGCTAGGCGTTGATAATTCAATGATGCTCATATAAAAGATAGCAGTTGAAACACGAAGAGAGCATCATATAGCATGTGAAAAGCAAGTTTAAGTCTAACATACTTCCTATGCATAGGCATTTTATAAGCAGACAATTTATCAAGACAAGCAAAAACTAGCATATGCAAGGAAAAAGAAAGAAACAATAGCAATCTCAACATAACGAGAGGTAATTTACTGACATGAAAATTTCTACAACCATATTTCCCTCTCTCATAATAATTACATGTGGGATCATATTCAAATTCAACAATATAACTATCACTTAACATATTCTCTAGATGATCCACATGCATGCAAACTTGACACTCTTCCAAGATAGTGGGATTAACATTAATTAAAGTCATGACCTCTCCAAACCCACTTTTATCAAAAATTTCATGAGATTGATCATACTCCAAAGTAGTGGGATCATTATTTCCCAAAGTTGACACTCTTCCAAACCCACTTTCAATATTAAAGCAAACATATTCATCATGAGGCTTAAATAAATTTTCAAGATCATAATAAGAATCACCCCAATCATGATCATTGCAACAAGTAGTGGACATAGCAAAATTAGCATCCCCAAGCTGAGGGTTTTGCATATCATTAGTATAACTGACATTAATAGAATTTATAGTAGAACCATTGCAATCATGCTTTTCATCCAATGAGCTATCGTGAATCACTTCATAAATTTCTTCTTTTAACACTTCATCACAATTTTCAGATTCACGGATTTCAAGCAAAACTTCATAAAGATAATCTAGTGCACTCAACTCACTAGCAATAGGTTCATCATAATTGGATCTCTTTAAAAGATTAGCAAGTGGATGAGGATCCATAAACTTTTAACAAGCGAAGATGCAAGCAAAAAGAAGGCACATGGTAATACAAGCAAACAAAAGATCGAACGGAAAGAAGGCAAACAAAAAGGTAAAAAAATTCGAAAATCGTTTTAGAAGTGGGGGAGAGGAAAACGAGAGGCAAATGGAGAATAATGTAATGCAAGAGATGAGAGTTTATGATGGGTACTTGGTATATCTTGACTTGGCGTAGATCTCCCCGGCAACGGCGCCAGAAATTCTTCCTGCTACTTCTTGAGCTTGCATTGGTTTTTCCTTGAAGAGGAAAGGGTGATGCAGCACAGTAGAGGTAAGTATTTCCCTCAGTTAAGAACCAAGGTATCAATCCAGTAGGAGAAGAACGCACAAATCACCAACACCTGCACAAACAATCAAACACTTGCACCCAATGCGATAAAGGGGTTGTCAATCCCTTCACGGTCAATTGCAAAGGTGAGATCTGATAGAGATAGATAAACAAAAGATATAATATTTTTGGGTTTTTTGGTATATAGATCTGAAAATAAAAGATTGCAAAATAGTAGATCGGAAAGTAATATGATGGAAAATAGACCCGGGGGCCATAGGTTTCACTAGAGGCTTCTCTCATGAAGGCAAATAATACGGTGGGTGAACAAATTACTGTCGAGCAATTGATAGAAAAGTGCAAAGTTATGATGATATACAAGGCAATGATTATGCATATAGGCATCACGTCCGTGTGAAGTAGACCGACTCCTGCCTGCATCTACTACTATTACTCCACACATCGACCGCTATCCAGCATGCATCTAGAGTATTAAGTTCATAAAGAACGGAGTAACGCTTTAAGTAAGATGACATGATGTAGAGGAATTAACTCAAGCAATATGATGAAAACCCCATCTTTTTATCCTCGATGGCAACAATGCAATACGTGTCTCACTACCCCTACTTTGTCATTGGGTGAAATCACGCAAGATTCAACCCAAAGCTAAGCACCTCTCCCATTGCAAGAAAAACCAATCTGGTTGGCCAAACCAAACCGATAATTCGAAGAGAAATACAAAGATATTAAATCATGCATAAAAGAATTCAGAGAAGATTTAAATAATATTCATAGATAAGCTGATCATAAATCCACAATTCATCGGATCTCGACAAACACGCCGCAAAAGAAGATTACATCAGATAGATCTCCAAGAACATCAAGGAGAACGTTGTATTGAGAATCAAAGAGAGAGAAGAAGCCATCTAGCTACTAGCTATGGACCCGTAGGTCTGAAGTAAACTACTTACGCATCATCGGAAGGGCAATGGAGTTGATGTAGAAGCCCTCCGTGATCGATTCCCCCTCCGGTGGGATGCCGGAAAAGGCCCCAAGATGGGATCTCACGCGAACAGAAGGTTACAGCGGTGGAGAAGTGTTTTCGTGGATGCCTCTGGTGGTTCTGGAATATATGTGAATATATAGGAGGAAGAGGTGGGTCAGGAGGTCACCGAGGGGCACACAAGGTAGGGGGCGCGCCCTCCACCCTTATCGCCGCCTCGTGGCTCTTCTGACTTGGACTCCAAGTCCCCTGGGTGTCTTCTGGTCCAAGAAAAATCATCGTGAAGTTTTATTCCGTTTGGTATTCCTTTTCTGCGAGGATCAAAAACAAGGAAACAACAGAAACTGGCATTGGGCTCTAGGTTAATAAGTTAGTCCCAAAAATAATATAAAATAGCATATTAATGCATATAAAACATCCAAAACAGATAATATAATAGCATGGAACAATCAAAAATTATAGATACGTTAGAGACGTATCAGTGCTCAATTTGCTTTGATAACAAGCAATTATGGGAAATTGGAAGAAAGTCATGAAAAGCTCTCGGGCACTCATGAGGATCTTTTAATCTCTCATAGTAAGCTAAAGTTAGCCCACGAGGCTATGGTCACCGAGGTAAAATCTTGTGAGTCTCATGTGAACATTAGCACATCTACTCTAAATGCTTTATTGCCATGTGCTAATCCTTGCAATTCATCCACCTCTCAGATTATATCCACTCATGATGAATTGCTCACCTTGTCTTGTTGCTGTAACCATGAAGTTTCTACTTCCACTAGTCCTCTTGTTTCTAGTGTTGAAACTAACCATGTAGAGGAAATTAATGAGCTCAAGGCCCAAGTCACTAGTTTGAAGAAAGACTTGGAAAAGTGTGATGTTGGACATAATTTTCACTCCAACAAGAAGAAGTCCAAGAACAAGAAGAAGGGACAAGGGCAATACAAGAATTCGGCCAACATTACTTGCTTCAAGTGCAAGAATCTTGGACACCATGTGAGATCTTGTCCACTAAAGAAGAAGGGTTCAAGTGTGAAGCAACAATGGAAGTGGCTTCGAATTCAATCTCAAATGAAGAAAGACCTCTACCCATAATAAATGAAGATAATGTTCCTCAAGTTGAGAAAGTAAAGAAGAAGAGAAGGGGGAGTACATGTTGCTATATTTGCCGTAAGAAGGGACACATAACTTCATCATGTCCCAACGGTAACATCTCTAAGCCTCCAATTATCAATGATCATTATTCACTTAGGAAGGATAATGTTGGAAATTTGTTTGCCAAATATGTTGGTGCCCAAAGTGGTTTGGAAGTGGAAAAGACCATTTGGGTTGCCAAGCCTATTGTGACTAACTTCTTAGGACCCAACTTAGTTGGGGACCATCAAGCTCAAACTTGATCAATAGGTGTGTGGAGGGCATTGGAGACTTGGCTAGTTCATGAAGAGAAATGATTCTCAACAGTTATCATGGTCCAAGCCAAGTCAAGTGGATTATCATCATATTTGTCATTCCAATGCTCCTCGAGGCGGTAACTTGTACTTATATATTCTACATTAAAAGTTACTTGCCCCTTGCATGTTTAGGTTTTGTACCTAGCATGAAATCGTATATGTTGTGCCTCATAGTATGCTTGATTTGTGTATCTAACATGTATGGGTTTCTATGCACGTCATATATGTGTATGTATAGTCTCGAGCCTTCATTACATCTTAGTTGCATCTTATTGGGCTCTTTTGAGATATTAATGGATCATCACATTATGGGGGAGTGTTATGCTCTACGCACATCACAAACCTAAAATGTGTGTATATATATGGGATACCACCTATTATTTATAGTGCAAGATTATGTAGTTACTATGTGGTATGTCAAGTTCATTTGAAATTCAAATTCTCATCCATTGATTACCTTTAGTTGGATTTCATATGCCTCTTATGTACAATACATGGGTTTTCACATTATGGGGGAGTGATATGCTTTGTGCGTATCACAATCCCTGTGAATGTGAACAATTGAGGATTGCCACTCTAATTTATATTGTTATATTACCTTATATCTTTGTGGCTTGCTATTGCAACAAGTTCCCAACTATGTTAACACATTTTTGGTGTGCATCCTTTGGACTTGTTTGCGTATATCATTCTTGCGGTTTTCCCCATGGTTTTCTTAGCAATTGTATTTGGGAAATCGTTCGATTCAAGCCATTCCAATTGTTGCTTTGCATGATGATCTATCTAATTGGAATGTTAATAATATGCTATCCAAGCATTGTGTTTATTTCTAAACTCTCATGTTATGCTTGTGTTAGTATAGATGATCGTGTACTTATTTGGTTTCTACACCGAATGATAACTCGAAATACTTCGAGTTCATCTTATTGGTTTGTATGGAGTTATGGGAGTTTGTTATCTCATTGTTTATAGTGTCCTATATCTACTTGAGTGAGATATTCCTATGAGTATGTGTGTAATGCATATCTTATATGCTCATTGGTTTTGCTTGGTTCATGTGTTGAACTTTGTGTGCTATCATATGTTGTTTTGTCACTTTGATTCATTTTGGACAACATGAATGATTAGTGATGTTACTGGAAGTATTAACGGTTATGTGTTCATTTGTCCAAATTTGTATCTCTTTCGATTTTGGTAGGCTTGTGCATGCATATTTACTATGTGTAAATTTTCATGCCTTGTTTGCTTTAATTGATCCAATATATATATGGTATATCCATCAAATTCTTAATAGCTAAGATGTGCATGAAATTCAGATTCATATCGATATGCACATATTTAAGTGGTTTTACCCTATGTTTTGTAGTTATGCTAACTACTTCGGACCCAATAAAGTTTGGGGACCATATTGTACTTAAATTTTTTTAGGTACATTTGAGAAGCATTGGGTGCTTGGCTTATTCATGAAGGTGGTGGCACAATGAGGAAATTAGAACCAAGCTTGGACATTTTATTGATCTACGACTTCATACCAATGCTATCTCGGTAACAAGTATTTACTTCATGCATATATATATAAATAGGGTCAACCTTGTGTAGGTTGCATCATGGCATGATTAGTACTTGTTAAAAGTTGTGCTTCTTGCATGTTCTTAAAAAGTCACGTTATTGCAATTGTGGGACATTTGAGAAGAAGCATATTGTGGGGATCTATAAAATTAGATTCATGATTCACTTATCCCAAAATATGCTAATTAAGCAATTTATTGCATATCAATTCCTCAATTGTTCTCTCATGTGTAATTTTAATAAAATTACAAAACACTCTATTTGCTTGTGGTATTTGCTATCTTACTTTGTAATTCATTGTTATGCAAATGAGATAAATTTGTGCCATGTGCTTTGTGTCATGTGCCTTGCTCTTATGCTAGGATCACAGTTGTATAATAATGGATTCACTTGTGGATATCAAGTTCTTATCAATTGAGTCTTTTGTGTATGCAAGGTTCTTTGTGGATACATATCATGTTTATTATTGGCCTCTTAGAAATTTTATACATGTGAAAGTTCATATATTTCCTAGATATCATTTATTCCTTGCCGGCCACTTTGTTGTTTCCTTTTATTCTTATGGTGGTTTCGGTAAGAGGTTGTGGTGTGAGTGCTTGTATGTTTTGCATATAATCTTGCGCACTCATGTGTTTTGAATGTATTTTGGACACATTTTTATGATGATGATCAAATTGGGTATTCATATTATATCTTGTCCACAATATATTCTTTGGATCTTTTTGAAAAGTTTTTTCTCACATGTAGAATGCTTATTTTCGTATCATAATATCTTGGTGCATTCTATATATCTCGAGCTCCTCAAATTTTCATCATTGAATATGTGCATTTAATTTTCACTCACATCTTGTAATACACACACATTAAGGAGGAACTCATAATATATTGACTTCTAGATTTTCCCATTTTGGCATTTTGTTGCCAATGGGGGAGAAGTTTAGAGGGTTTAAGATAAGTATTTTAAGTGCTTGTTGTTCATTCATGCTTATCTACCCTGGTTATTTATGTTTGTTGCATGAATGAATATATAGGGAAAACTCCACCTAGTGTATGTCAACCAATATATGTAAGGAAATTCAAAGTTCATTCACACATGCATATATTGTGGGGGACCTTGCTCTATATATTGTGGTTCTACTAACATCAAATACTTCTGTAGTGTTTCCATGTTAGTACACCATGTGTGATAAACTCAAGTATCTTTTTGACACTTGATGCTATCAAAACTATCCCAAGTATACAATTTATCCTCAGGTAAATTGCATACTTGGGTTAAAATTCATTATATAAACCCTCTTGTTGAGATTGTCATCAATTACCAAAATGGGGGAGATTGAAGGTACATGTAGTCACCATGTGTGGTTTTGATAATTAATGACAATCCTTATGGACTAATGTTTGCATTAAGATATACATGTGAAGGAAATTTCCATTTGCAATGCATGAAGAATACTGGATGAATTGAAGGATGAAATCCATCAACACAAATATATGCATTGAGACTTGATTGGCATCAAGTTATATATGAAGGCGTGTTCCTTGGGCGATGCAAGAAGGATATTGAATGGATTCAAAATGATTGCCATATACATATAGTTGCGCATCAAGATTGAGCTCAATGATTGAATCAAATATGATCAAGATGAATTCCATGTGACGAACAAGATGTGATATATATGGAGTTCATTGAAGGATCTCAGAGGTCTTCATGCTTAGGCTTATGGGGTGAGCCATGATGGATCATGATCTTGAGAGAATGATTAAAGAGAAGAATTCTACATATGGCTTGAAGATAGGATCATGATGAGCTCATATGTTGAGGCATGGATGATTACTTCTTGAAGCAAGTAATTCGTGTGAAGATTTCATTGTGCCTCTCAAGAGATTGTGATGGAGCATGAAGAAGAACAAATGATGACCAATATGGTATTCATGGATAAACTCTATATGGTCATATGATAATTGAGATATGGGTAATCATGTCTTGAAGAAATGAAGCATAGTGAAGAATTCAATATGGCCTTCAAGACATCAAGATTAAGCATGGAGTAAAGACAAAGGTTGACCAAGATAAAGATCAAAGAATCAAACTCTAAATGGTCAACACACAAGTGCACATGATACATCACATAGGATCTTGTGGTATGATAAGAAATTGTCAATTGCATTTTGTGTACTAACCCATGCTATGTGTTGTCTATGTTTATGAGGGTTAGGTTATTCTCATGGGCTCGCATCGAGAGAAAGATTCCAAGTGTCCATGAGAGGATGACATCAAGTGTTCATGATCATGGTTGACAAGGGCAAGTTCAAGATAACCATCCCGAAGGATTACATGCTTGAAGCTAGTGGATGATCATCTGATGGACAAGTGAAGATGAATACAAAGCAAAGCTTCCCACATTGTGTATGGGAGAGCTACTTGAAGACTTCACCAATGTCTTGCCTTTAACTTGAGCCAAGAAGAAACATCACCATCAAGTTCAAGTGAAAGGCTCGAGTCAAAGGTATTAGTTCCTTTGGCGTTAGTGTTGTGGAGTGATGACCACCGAAGAAACATATACACTCAAGAATGGATTCTCGATAGCTATGTAGTGTAGCTCTTTTATGATTCTTGAGTTATAGGGATCCTGCACTATTAAGAGGGGATCAAAGGGGTTCATGATGGATTTGCTCAAGTTAACATCTTCCATACACAATTCCACTCCTATCCCATGTACCAAATAAATCCATAGCCAACTAGGTTCCCCAAAATATATGATCTAACCTTTGCATACTTTGCACCCTCCATTTTGGTTTATCTTGGGTGGTTCTCTATGTGAGGACCTGTAGCTTTTCCATAGCTTTAAAACGAGCCCAAGATCATCAAAATCGGAGTCCGTATGAAAAAGTTGTGCATGTTTTACTTTTGATATGCTGGCTGTTTTCTGCGGGGGCGGAAGTTCCGGGCAGCCCGGAAGTTCCGGGGGCCGGAAGTTCCGGGCAGGTTCTGGGAAAAGTTCCGGGCTAAACAGAAAGTTTCCATACTTCTGGCCGAAGGAAGCCCGAAAGTTCCGGGCCTTCCCAGAAGTTCCGGGGGCCAGAAGTTCCGGGTAGGTTCCGGGCAAAGTTCCGGGCTAACCAGAGAGTTTGCACATATGTGCCGAATCAGGAGCCTGGAAGTTCCGGGCATGCCCAGAAGTTCTGTGCTGCATTTTTCTGTGCATAACGGGCAGATTTGGTGGGGGCACTATATAAGGTACCCTTCTTCCCCATCGAGGTAGAGCTTTTGGATCTGAGATTTCCCCATTCTTTTGAGCACTATCCTCCTCCCCCAAACCTCAAAACTCCAATCCATTTGGGGGGAAACTATCCTATGGATCTAGGGTTCATTTGTTTACCTCCTTCATTGTTCCTTTTCTCTCCCATCCCTTCATAGCATTAGTTGCTTTTAGTGGGATTTGAGAAAGAGGGATTTGAGCCTTCTCGTGCTAGACCCCGAAGAGATTTGTGAGAGTTCTTGACAGAGATTTCATCCATGCATACACCCACTCCTCCTCTCTCTTTTGACCAAAGCAATTTGTGATTTGAGCAAGTCTTGAGCATTTCTCCCTTGATCTTGTTACTCTTGGAGGTTGGAGACTCCTAGGCGGTAGGAGTGCTCCGGTGAGGAATCAACTTGTGATTTGCCCCCGGAAAGTTTGTGAAGGTTTGGAGGCCGCCTCCAGGTCTACCACTAGTGGTTGAGAAACGCCTTCGTGGTGTTGTCTCAAAGGGAGAATAGGGTGAGCCTTCGTGGCGTTGGTGTGCCTTCGTGGTAACATCCACCTCTCTAACGGTGACTAGCTTCCCTCCAAGGAAGTGAAGATCGGGATACATCCTCGTCTCCATGTCTTAGGTTATTTCTAACCCTAGCCACTACTTGTGGTTTACTTTGGTCTCTTGACCTTGCATTCACTATATATTGTTGTCCTCATTATATTGTGTTGGCTATTTCCTTGTAGAGATTATTTAGGCCTACACTTTATATCCCGCGATTCATACTTGTTACCATTGATATATCTTGTAATTAGTATGAATTGCTAACTTGTGTCATACACTTCCATATCTTGTGATATTGCCCAAGTAAGTTTGTGTAACTTACTTGTTCTTGTTAGTATCCTTGTTGTGCTCATCTTATTTATAATAAGTTGTTGGTGCACTTAGTTGAGCCTAGTATATTAAGGATTTGTGCTTGAAAAGTATCGGTTTAGTTTATTTCTGCATTAGGATAAAGCCAAATCCGTAGAAGTTTTTAAATCGCCTATTCACCCCCCCCCTCTAGGCGACATCGTGGTCCTTTCAGATGCTTGATACGTCTCCAACGCATCTATAATTTTTTATTGTTCCATGCTATTTTATTATCTGTTTTGGATGTTTTATATGCATTAATATGCTATTTTATATTATTTTTGGGACTAACCTATTAACCTAGAGCCCAGTGTCAGTTTCTGTTTTTTCCTTGTTTTTGAGTTTCGCAGAAAAGGAATATCAAACGGAGTCCAAACGGAATAAAACTTTACGATGATTTTTCTTGGACCAGAAGACACCTACGAGACTTGGAGTCGAAGTCAGAAGACCCACGAGGCGACGGCAAGCCGTAGGGGCGAGCCCCCTGGCTTGTGGCCCCCTCGGGAGTCCACCGACCTACTTCTTCGTCCTATAAATTCACATATATTCCAAAACCCTAGAGAAGAGCCACAAAAATACTTTTCCACCGCCGCAACCTTCTGTTCCCATGAGATCCCATCTTGGGGCCTTTTCCGGCGATCTGCCGGAGGGGGATTTGATCACGGAGGGCATCTACGTCAACCCTATTGCCCCTCCTATGAAGCGTGAGTAGTTTACCTCAGACCTACGGGTCCATAGCTAGTAGCTAGATGGCTTCTTCTCTCTCTTTGATTCTCAATACCATGTTCTCCTCGATGTTCTTGGAGATCTATCCGATGTAATATTCTTTTGCGGTGTGTTTGTCGAGATCCGATGAATTGTGGATTTATGATCAGATTATCTATGAATATTATTTGAATCTTCTCTGAATTCTTATATGCATGATTTGATATCTTTGTATTTCTCTTCGAATTATTGGTTTGGTTTGGTTTGGCCAACTAGATTGGTATTTCTTGCAATGGGAGAGGTGCTTAGTTTTGGGTTCAATCTTGCGGTGTCCTCACCCAGTGACATAGTAGGGATAGCGAGGCACGTATTGTATTGTTGCCATCAAGGATAAAAATATGGGGTTTTCATCATATTGCTTGAGTTTATCCCTCTACATCATGTCATCTTACTTAAGGTGTTACTCCGTTCTTTATGAACTTAATACTCTAGATGCATGCTGGATAGCGGTCGATGTGTGGAGTAATAGTAGTAGATGCAGAATCGTTTCGGTCTACTTGACACGGACGTGATGCCTATATGCATAATCATTGCCTTGGATATCGTCATAACTTTGTGCTTTTCTATCAATTGCTCGACAGTAATTTGTTCACCCACCGTATTATTTGCCTTCAAGAGATAAGCCTCTAGTGAAACCTATGGCCCCCGGGTCAATTTTCCATCATATATTTTCAGATCTATATACCCAAAATACCTTGCTGCAATTTATTTACTTTTATTTTGTTTTACGTTTTGGCAATCTTATATACCTATCTCTATCAGATCTCACCTTTGCAATTGACCGTGAAGGGATTGGCAACCCCTTTATCGCACTGGGTGCAAGTGTTTGATTGTTTGTGTAGGTGCATTGATTGTGGACTTGCTTGTACCTCCTACTGGATTGATACCTTGATTCTCTAACTGAGGGAAATACTTATCTCTACTTTGCTGCATCACCCTTTCCTCTTCAAGGGAAAAACCAACGCAAGCTCAAGAAGTAGCAAGCAGCGGCGTCAGTCTCGTAGTCTACCGGAGAGAAGAGGGGGAAGAAACAATGAATATAATGCAAATAGATGCATGACATGACAAATAACGGTGCTAGGTGTGCCCTAACGCGGTACTAGGTGCTACTGGCGAAGGGGGAAGACATCTGGGAAAGTATTCCCGATGCCTGACATTTTTAGACAGATGAAATGGAGGGGGACGGTTGCATGTTTGCTAAGCTAGGGACGTGTGGCAGACGAACGAACTACGTATACGGATTCGTCTTGTCATTCTGAGCAACTTTCATGTACAAAGTATTTTCATCCGAGATACGGTTTATTTTATATTATTTTTCAAAGGTTTAATTCAATTTTGGTATTAACAGATTTAAATTAATTAGAAAATGCAATTACGATGTCAGCGGGACATTAGCATGATGTTAGCCGAACCAAAAGTTGACTAGGTCAACCCTGGCAGGTGGGGGCCCGTTCGTCATTGGCTCAGTTTCATTTAAACAAAGCTAATTAGTTTAATTACTTGATTAGGTTAACTAAATTTAACTAGTTTAGTTAAACAAAATTAATTAACTTAGTTAATTCACTAATTAATTAAAAAGTATTATTATTATTTTAATTCATTTTTTTGTTCTAATTTCCCTGGGGCGTGGGCCCCGGCTGTCAAAGGGCCAGAGGCCATAACGGGCGCGGGCGATGACAGTTACGGGCGCGGGCGCCGGGTCGCGTGGACCCGGGCGCGCGCGGGCTGGCCGGCGGCCACGGCAGGGCAGCCGCAGCCGGCCGGAGCGGGTCAGCGGGGTGAGGGGGGCGGCGGCCAAGCGCGGCGCAGGGGGTGCGTGCGGGTGCACAGAACAGGCGGCGGGCGTGGCGCAGGTGCAGCCGGGGCTGCGACGCGCGGCGACGGGGTTCGGCACGGGGAGCAAGGGTGGCGGCCGGACGACGCGAGGGTGCGGTCGCGCGAGCGGGGGCCGGTGCAGGGGAGAGCTGCGGGAGGACGGGGTCGGGGCGCGCCTGGGACGCGGCCAGGGCGGCGAGGCGGGGAGCGTGAGCAGCACGGGCGTCGGCGAGTGTGCGCGTGCGGAGGGCGCAGTCGTTGCAGGCGGACAGAGAGCGGCAGCGTGAGGCGGGCTGCGTTCGGGGCGCTACTCGGCGCTGCGGGGCGCGCGGGCGCGAGGCCACACGCGGTCTGGCGCCGGAGCAGTGGGCGAGGGGCTACGGCGCGAGGACGCGGTGCGGGGCGACCGTGTGGCGTAGACAGGGGAAGGCGGAGCACGGGTCAGGCGCCGTGGCTACGGCTAACGGCGCGCGATAGCGGAGGGCAAAGGGGAAGACGCCGGACCTCACCGGCGTCCATGGGGAGAGGGGCAGCGTGGCTCGGTGAAGCCGTTCGGGGAGGAGGCGAGGAGGTCCGATGGGGAGGGCGGCGTCGAGCGGCGTTCGCGACGACGGAGTAGCTCCGGCGAGTGGCGAGCGGCGACGGCGGCCTGGGGCGGCGTCGAGGTCGTGCCCCGATCCAGATCTGGATCGGGGAGGAACGGAAGCCGGACGTGGGGGGGGGAGTGGGGCGATGGGGGTTAGGGTTTGGGGGGTGTTAGCCTAATAGGCTAGGGGGGCAGCGGGGTGGGCCGACTGGATAGCCAGCTGGGCCGAGGCCCAGGGGGAGGGGGGGTTTGGTTCTTATTATTATTATTTTGGTTTTGTTTTTTTCCTTTTATTTAATTCTGTTTTACTATTTTATTTTAATTTCCCATTTAATTACAAAATACATAAAAAGCACCTAAAGCAGTGGGACTAATTATACCACTGCCACAATAGATTGGGCACCCAAATAAATTAGTTTAATAATTTATAAATTATAAAAGGCATTTAATTAATTATTATAGCCACTGTTTTAATTATCCTAGTGCATCTAAATATTTTATAAAAAGATGATTTCTCCACCACAATTACCTACGATTTATTTGCCACATTTTGAACACTTTTGTTTTAATGTTTGAAATCTTTTACCGCTTGACTTGATTTTGAATTTTGAATTCGAACAGGATTTGAATCAGAGTGAGTTTAGTAACAGTAACTGTGGTGATGTGGCATCATTAGTAGAGGGCTACTGTAGCTTAATTATCCAGGTGTCACAATTCTGCTCCACTACAAGAAATCTCGTCCCGAGATTTAAGTGGTAGAGTAAGGGGGAAAGAATTGGTTATGAAATTCTAACGATTCTTCTCGGTCTTGGTTGCTCTTCTCGAAGAGGTCGATCCACTACGTTGATGTCTTCATTTCTCTGCTTCAGGTCATCATGATGAAGCCGACATCCTTTCTTCAGGATCTCCATCGTACTTAGGGAAAAGTTAAGTGGAAAAACTCGGGAAGGACGGAGTTCAACACATGTTAGGTACCTAGGGGCTATCTCAGTGAATGAGGTATAGAGGCATCTCTCGAGTTGACATTCAAGAAAGTCATCGAGAGTAAAGTAAGAAGGTGCAATAAGAAGTTTCACGCAGATAGGCAATCATTCGTTGCCTGAAATGGAATGTGAGAGCGGTTAAGACCAATAGGAATAAGTGTTGTGTCTGATACCAGAATTGATGATCTCTCAGAAGGTGGCTTGTGAATTACATACGAAGCCACATGTGAGGAATAACTTTGGAAACAGGGGGTGTATAGGAGAGTCAGGTTTCGATCCTGTGGAACTGTGGGTTATGGGCCCACCATGTGGGTTAAAAGTAGGAGCGGTGACATCTTGCACGATCATGATAGCAAGGCATGTCAGAGGATAGCCTATCAGTTATGTCGGCAACAACATCGGTACCAAGGGCGAGGGACGAAGAGAACCATTTTCCTGCTCGTCGAAACGAGGCGGACCAATGGGCAAAGTTCTCGTCCATCGGTGGTTACCGGAATGTCATCAACAATAGTAACAGGGTCTTACTGACCGAGTTGTACACTGATGTGTTTACATAAGCAGGGAGATATTACTGCTTATGTCATATAGATCACAAGAAAGGTTAAACAAAACAATGGAAAGGAAAATATGTTTATCAGATTAAATAAAACAATGGAAAGGAAAATGTGTTTAAACACATATTTCAGGGGTATATCTTCCCAAGGACAAGCAAAGCATGATATCCATGACAGGATATAAAGTAGAAAACTCTTTAGGTAAGGGGAGAGAAATTTCATGACATTACCCATACAACGGTGTTTGGATAATTGATAAGGAAAATTTGGTATTGTGTTTCAAATGCTCTTATTGAAAATCGGAGTACCACAGACATGCTTCGAGATAGCATTGACATGGTCTTCAAGCAAAGGTCAGACTTTGGATACAGGAAGGATCCATCAGGAACAACTTGTAGAATAAGTCTTACAATTTCCTCATGGAAGAATGGATAACCTTGCTAAAAAGTAAAAATATAATAATAGGGCATCCGGCCAGGTGTGCTAGGCATGACACCACCTTACCGGGTCAAAAACTAATGTTATAACTCTTGGGAATATGTTCCAACCATAATATCTGACCGAGATTCAGATCTGATTGGTGTTAGGATACCCCAGACTCAGGATGCCTGAGAAGGAAGGGGTGCAACTCAATTCGACGAGATGGCATTGCAAGATTCTCGGGAAATGAACTATGGAAGCTAGTTTCGAATCATGAGTTCATCATTAAACCAAGGAGAGGATGAGGAGGTGGCTGATGAACTCAGCGACAATTCATCGACAGTTCCAAAAGATGGATTTCCACAATTATGTGAACAAGGAGATAACATTTGTCAGATCAAATGATATAATGATGTATGCTCGAGGAAAACATACACAATTAAACATTGGTTGAAAGGTGCACCCGAGATATGGGCTTAGGCAGCATGATCAATGTTAGAATGGTGATTCAATAACCAATAGTCTAAGAATGAACTGTCGACCATTTACTTCGAAGCAATAGGGTTGCTAGAAGTACAGAATCCAAGCAGCACCGTTCACTTGTTGGTATCCCGGTTAGAATCAACACGGGGACCAAGAAAGAATGGTGATGGTGAGAAGTATCACTATACCAAGAATTCTTAAGAGGTGGAGCAATCCTCACAACATCCTAGACATAAAAGATGGTAATACTCTAAGGTAGAACATAACACAAGCTGGATAAAAAGGAACTCAAGGTACTACACCAAACATGAACAAGTTTGTGTTGGAGGGAGGGCAATAACGTTGTCGATGATATCGCAAACCATAGAGGGGCAAGGATGGTATTTCTCATCAAGAATTCGATAGATATCATGGAAGAGCTCAGAATGTGGATGATGATCATGACACATTTGTTGAGAGATTTCATGAAGATGTAATCGGTCGGCGATGACATCAAGTCAAAGGAATGATGAAGCGAAAGGTTATGGGAACCAAGGGTACGACACAAACTCGAAATCAAGCTTGCTTTTCAAGGCGAAATGATATGACAAGGAAGATCGACGTAAGGTTAGCTCATCGTCAAAAAATGTGCTCCGGGAAGAAGGACCAGGTAGCACAGTTAAAATCAGCACGATAATGATATAGCCAATCAGGCTAGGAATGATGTGACTGGGTACAAACTCGTAGGTAAAGAAGATTACTAAGAGTTGTTTAATCGCGGTGTGGACTTGATTCAGTTATCGATGTCCTCGAGTGTCTGACAACTCAGAACCCGGGAAAAATTGAAATTAGTGAGAATGTAATACTTGGAGAAGGCTCGTAATAAGAAACATGATTCTGTGATATTATCAAGATACCAGGGGGTAATACTCGAAAGTAGAGTGGAATAGAGGTTGGACAGGTGAAATGATATGCAGAGAACAAGTACTTTAACTTGTCCGAGAAATGGAATCGAAGGAGAACAATATGTTCGGAACCACATTTGCAAATGATCAAACCACAGATACAAGATGAACTTAAAACAAGGGGTAATTAATTTTAAGAGAAGCTTCCATGATAAGATCTACATCGTGTCCATGGGCATGAACACAAAGTTCAAGGTCGACTCCCACTTCTCCAATGCATAATCTTTCATTCACTGCTCTGTCAAAAATTATTTGAATGTGAAGAACTACCTGGTGAAATACCAGAGGAGTATGACCCGTGAAAACTATCGGGTACACACAGATTAGAGAAGGCATAGGTTCAACCCATCGGGGCATCTTAGGAACATATACCAGAAACTTCAAGAGTAAATAACACAAGCTCGAAAGCAGAGCATGGTTGGCCAAATAAGAGAATATAATTTACCAAAGGCATTATGTATCATGGGAGAACCCACAAGGTGATTGAATATGAGGGACACTGTCGGATAATAATCCAACAATGGGTCTAACGGTCCACAACGGAGCTAATGTGAGTATCGTTACTCAACTAGAGGAAGAAAGAACACAAAGGCGTCGGATTATAGAAACAACTGAATAATGCGATGCTTAAATACAAATAAATTATGATTTACAAATCAAGGGATCAGGAGCAAATGCTCTGATCAAGGATGGATAAGCTGAGTAGGCTTAGGGGTACAATCAATGGCAATTTGATTGGTCGAGATCCAGCTCTTGTTCAAAATGACGTCTGAGCAGGAAAGATAATTTAAAAGGATCAACTAATGATTGCGCACATTCGCTCACATGTTGAATCAATATGATCAAAATGACGGTGTCAAAAGATACTAATGAATATTGCTAGACATATGGGAACCATCCATAATGCAAGCATACAAGTATTTGCAGAGCAATAGTTTGAAGAGGATTCTTGAAAGATCGGATAGTATTTTAGAGTATCTTATGAAGCATACGAACAACTGGGGATGAACGAATACTCGATAAGTGCGAGGAATTATCCGTAGGGGTATTCATGTGGTAAAGAACTGCAAGGCAGTAAGCTCAAAGGATTCTCGGGACAATGAAGAGTATTTCGGGGCATCTTGTAATAACAAGAGCAACGGGGAATGATTGTATGAATGGCAAGTGTATGTAGTTTTCCATAGGGGTTGACGGTGGAAGGAAATCGCAAATGCGATGGCACAAAGTCTCGAGAGAACATCGTAGAGTATCTTCGAAATCTTCTGGTGCAGCAGGCGATCATCTGTAACAAGGGGATCTCCGGAAGAAAGTAGTTATGAGAACCAAGTGTTAGAGTTAGCAAAATCATTTAACCTGAATAGAAGAGAGATCAGAGTCCCAGAGTATAGACGAGGAGTAAAAGATCCTAATACCACCCAATGGCGACGTGGGCCCATAAGACACACAACCATGTTAGTAAAAGTTTAGCAATGTCTAGACTTGACTTCGGCCAAGGAGTGTGGAACGGGGATTCCTACAGGTAGTCGGCTCTGATACCAACTTGTGATGCCCCTGATTCAATCATACACTAATCATACATGCAAACATGTACGATCAAGATCAGGGACTCACAGGAAGATATCACAACACAACTCTAAACACAAATAAAAGTCATACAAGCATCATATTACAAGCCAGGGGCCTCGAGGGCTCGAATACAAGTGCTCGAACATAAACGAGTTAGCGGAAGCAACAATATCTGAGTACAGACATAAGTTAAACAAGTTGCCATAAGATGGCTAGCACAAACTGGGATACAGATCGAAGAGGCGCAGGCCTCCTGCCTGGGATCCTCCTAAACTACTCCTGGTCGTCGGCGGCCTACAAGTAGTAGTAGGCACCCTCGGTGTAGTAGGAGTCGTCGAAGGTGGCGTCTGGCTCTGGGGCTCCAGCATCTGGTTGCGACGTCCAAGAAGAATGGAAAAGGGGGAAAAGAGGGAGCAAAGCAACCGTGAGTACTCATGCAAAGTACTCGCAAGCAAGGATCTACACTACATATGCATCGGTATCAATGAAATGGGTAGTATCTGTGGACTGTACTGCAGAATGCTAGAATAAGAGGGGGAAAGCTAGTCCTAGCGAACACTACGCTTCTGGCAGCCTCCATCTTGAAGCATATAGAAGAGAGTAGCAGGTACAACATCAAGTAACATCGTATAGCATAATCCTACCCGGCGATCCTCCCCTCGTCGCTTGTGGGAAAGCGATCATCGGGTTATATCTGGCACTTGAAAGGGTGTGTTTTATTAAGTATCCGGTTCTAGTTGTCATAAGGTCAGAATACAACTCCGAGTCATCCTGTCACCGTGGACACGACTATTCGAATAGATCAATCTTCCCTGCACGGGTGCACCACATTACCCGACACGCTCGATCCCTCTGGCCGGGCACAATTTCCTGGGTCATGTCCGGCCTCGGGAGATCAACACGTCGCAGCCCTACCTAGGCCCAACAGAGAGGTCAGCACACCGGTCTAAATCCTAAGCGCACAGGGGTCTTGGGCCCATTGCCCTTTGCACTCCTGCATGTTGCGTGGGCGGTCGGTGAGCAGACCTGGCAACCTCCATTACAAAGGAGGGTGCTTTACGCGGTCCAACCCGGGGCGCGCCGCTCAGTCGCTGATGTCTGGAAAGCTTCGGCTGATACTACGATGCCGGTTGCCCATATCTTCTCCCACGTGGCGCTTAGTGCGTATAAGGCCAATGACCAACTCAGATCAAACACCCAATCTCGTTAAGCGTGTTATTGAAGTATCCGCGGACGCCGACCAGGACCGGGCCCACCTGTCTCCTAGGTGGTCACAACCTGCACTGTCGCTCCGCCACAAAGTAACACTCGGGGGCCGTCGGGAACCCAGGCCCACCACTACCTAGGTGGAACCACCTGCCCCTTCAGCCCCCATATCCGAACAGTAACATAAGTAATGTAATAGTATATAGTATATACCCGTGATCACCTCCCTAAGTGATCACAGCCCGATAGTATAGCATGGCAGACAGACAAGTATATAGGGCCACTGATGATATTCTAGCAACCTATACTAAGCATTTAGGATTGCAGGTAAAGGTAACAACAAAAGTAACAAGGACAGGCTATGCAGCAGAATAGGTTCATCCAAAAGCAGTAATAGCTACACTACTCTAATGCAAGCAGTAGAGGGAAAGAGTAGGCGATATCGGGATGATCGAGGGGGGTTTGCTTGCCTGGAAGCTCAGTCGAGAAGGAAGGGTCGTCAACACCGTAGTCGATCGGGGCAGCAGCGTCGTCAGTCTCGTAGTCTACCGGAGAGAAGAGGGGGAAGAAACAATGAATATAATGCAAACAGATGCATGACGATGCATGACATGACAAATAACGGTGCTAGGTGTGCTCTAACGCGGTCCTAGGTGCTACTGGCGAAGGGGGAAGATATCCGGGAAAGTATTCCCGATGTCTGACATTTTCGGACAGATGAAACGGAGGGGGATGGTTGCATGTTCGCTAAGCTAGGAACGTGTGGCAGACGAACGGACTACGTATTCGGATTCGTCTCATCGTTCTGAGAAACTTTCATGTACAAAGTATTTTCATCCGAGATACAGTTTATTTTATATTATTTTTCAAAGGTTTAATTCAATTTTGGTATTAACAGATTTAAATTAATTAGAAAATGCAATTATGATGTCAGCATGACATCAGCATGATGTCAGCCAAACCAAAGGTTGAAAAGGTCAACCCTGGCAGGTGGGGGCCCGTTCGTCATTGGCTCAGTTTTATTTAAACAAAGCTAATTAGTTTAATTACTTGATTAGGTTAACTAAATTTAACTAGTTTAGTTAAACAGAATTAATTAACTTAGTTAATTCACTAATTTATTAATTAATTAAAAATTATTATTATTATTTTAATTCATTTTTTGTTCTAATTTCCCTAGGGCGTGGGCCCCGGCTGTCAAAGGGCCAGAGGCCATAGCGGGCTCGGGCGATGGCAGTTACGGGCGCGGGCACTGGGTCGCTTTGACCCGGGCGTGCGCGGGCTGGACGGCGGCCACGGCAGGGCAGCCGCAGCCGGCCGGAGCGGGTCAGCGGGGTGAGGGGGGCGTCGGCCAAGCGCGGCGCAGGGGGGTGCGTGCGGGCGCGCACAGCAGGCGGCGGGCGCGGGTGCAGCAGGGGCTGCGGCGACGGGGTTCGGCACGGGGAGCAAGGACGGTGGCTGGACGATGCGAGGGTGCGGTCGCACGAGTGGGGGCCGGTGCCGGGGAGAGCTGCGGGAGGCCGGTGTAACACCCCCAGTGGTTAGCTACAATAATTCCCATTTTTATAAGGCCATGTCAGCAAGTTCAACAGTGCCTAGTCATCATTTGCATCATATTGCATTTCAACTCCAAATTCAAACTTCAAATGAATTCAAAGTGGAAAATAAAAGTGATTCAAAACAGAAACTAAAATGTTCATTAAATAGCAAATAATCTAGAGACAATTCTAAAATTATAACCAACATTCACTAAATTAAATAAATGACTCTAACAGCAACAAAACAGAGATATTTAATCCATTTTCATTTAATTAAAATCCAAATAAAATTCATTTGCCTCCAAACCAATTTCTAACAGTGAATAAAATTGCATTATAAATATGTGACTAGTTCACCTATTTTACAAAAGTCATTTGGTTTAAAAAGAAAAGACAAAACAGAAAACAAAAACAGAAAGCAGAAAAGAAAATAAAAAAAAGGAAAAGAGGCCCACTGTGCCTGGGCCTAAGGTCAACAGTGGCCGGCCCAGCCCGCGCAGCGCCTTTCCCTCACCCCCGCACTGCTCCTCCCCGCACCGCTGTCGAACACAGCGCGTGCACGCGCGCGCACAGCCAGGCCCCCCCTCTCCCCCGCACGACAGCGCGCGCCCGCGCTAGTGGTGGATAGGGGCCGAGCCCCCTGCCTCCCTGGCCTCCCCTCGCCTCACTTCCCCCCTCTCCCTGCCTCGTCCCCGTCCTCCCCACCGCAGCAAGGCGCAACCATGGCCGCCACCGCGCCGTAGCCACGGCCACCGAGCCCTCCTTGCCGCTCCGACGTGTCCAGCGGCCTCCCCGACGTCGACTACGTCGGATACGCCGACTAGAACGAGCCGGGAGCCACCGCGTCGCCTCCACGCCACCTTCTTCCTCCTCGGACCCGCCGGCAATCTTCCTCGACTCCGACGACGTCGAGCCTTCCCCGCGCACGCTTTGCACCTCTGCAGGGCCACCGTGAGCCCCCTTCCTTCCCCCTCTCATTGCGCTCTGTTCCCGCCACCGTAGCCCTCTCTCTCCGTCGTGCCCGAGCTCATCTCCGCACGAGCTCGTCGCCGGCTGCCCTCCGGTGACCAAATGGTCACGGGCCCGTGCGCAACTCGCTCACCACTTCGCGTAGATCCCAGCGCGCACACACACGCGACTCGCCGTGCCCCGCAGTCCCCTGTTCGCCGCTCACCCGAAACCCACCGCCGCCTAGCTCGTCGCTGGTGCCGTTCTCGGCCGTCTCCGGCCACGCCACCATGACCATTGGACGCGGCACGAAATGGCCGTTCCAGAGCACCTAGCCACGTGCCAAACTGTGCCCTACAGACGATTTCCGAGCTCGCCGGAGTGCTCTGCCGCTCTCGGGCTCGCCGGCGTAGCTCCGGCAGCCACCGCTGGCGTGGCGCCCACGTGGCACTGCCTGGGCCACTGACTGGTGGGCCCAGGGGCCCCACTTTGACCAGTTGACCTCGGTCAACGGTGACTGGGCTGGCACAGTGCCACTGACCTGTGGGCCCCCCTGTGGTTAATTAAGTTAATTAGTTTTTAAAATTAACCTGAGTGCTAATTAGTCACTGACACTTGGGGCCCACCCTCTAATTAGTTCTGTTTAGTTTAAATTAACCTCTGTTAATCATTGTGTCTATGACATGTGGTTCCCAGCTGTCAGGTTTGACCTGAAGAGCTGTGGTTGACCCACCGATGTCATGCTGATGTCATCCTGATGTCATCTGTTACTGTTCTGGATAATGTTGGTTTAATTAATAAAAATAATTCCAGAAAATCAATTAAATCTTTAGAAAATCATAGAAATTAAACCGTAGCTCGGATCGAAAAACTTTGTACATGAAAGTTGCTCAGATCGATGAGACGAATCCGAATACGTTGTCCGTTCGTCCGCCACACGTCCCTAGCATAGCGAACATGCAACCGTCCCCCTCCGTTTCATCTAGCCGAAAATGCCAAACTTCGGGAAAACATTCCCGGGTGTTATTCCTCTTCGTCGGTATCACCGAGCACTGCGATAGGACACCCCTAGCTCTGCGTATTATCATGTCATGCTCTTGATTGCTTTATATTTACTATTTCTTCCCCCTCTTCTCTCTCGGTAGACCCCCGACTCTGACGTCGTCCCCGAGACCGACGCAGCTCAGGAGCCCGACGACACCGTTGACGACCTTGCCTTTGCCGCCGAGCAACCAGGCAAGCACCCCCCTTTTCAGCATACCGATATCGCCTATTCTTTCTCTCTCATGCTTGCATTAGAAATTGCTGCTGCTACTGTTTAACCTATTCTGATGCATAGCCTGTTTATTGTAACCTGCTATTGAAACCTTACCTGCTTATCCTAAACTGTCTAGTATAGGCTGGGTAGAGACCTATCAGTGACCCCACTTGTCCCGGTTGCCCCGCTGGATCATCGGAATACTCGACGACCAGGCCCCCGCACCGCACATCACACCCCATTTATCTGTACGACACTACAACGTTACTATCGAGTGCCAAGGGTGATACCTCGTGTAGCACTTCTGATGGTAACTCTGTAGAGTAGCTATTCAGTCGTGGTCATCGAGGGTGATTCCTCCTTCACCACTTCCGATAACGACGCTGTCATGCAACACCTCAAGTGTGAACCCATCGAGGGTGATTCCTCCGAGTTCACCTTGACGGATACATCAAGTAGGAATCCAACAAGGGTGATACCTCGGATTCCCCTGATGTTGTGGACACATGGATACTTGGACTTTACGCTGTTATTTGGAAAGGCGGGTCGACCCTGAGGGGTACCCGCGTGTGATGTGAAGACGGGTTGACCTGGATGGTGCCTAAGTGATGAATACGAGGCGTGGCCGGGCATTCTTGGCCCTTGCCGCAAGTCCTCGAGACGGGGCGACGGGGTCACATCGATCGTGAGTCTCTGCTCGTTACCGCACTACCAACACACTATGATTTGGATATTTGATCTGAGTAGGCCTTTGGCCAGATAGCACTAACCATCATGTGGGAAAAGTTATGGGCACTCTGCATCATATGCATCAGCCGAAAGCTCTGTCAGACGTCCAGTTCAGCATGGCGGCACGAACGGACCGTCGCCATCCTGTAGTGATGGTGCCTGGCTTCACCGTGTGGGCAACGACCCGGAGTGCACAGGGCGATGGCCCAAGACCCCTGAGTGCTTAGGTTGTAGACCGGCGGAGACCTCTCTGCTGAGCTCTAGGTAGGGTTGTGGTGTGTCGTTTGGCCGAGGCCGGGCATGACTCAGAAAGTGTGTCCGGCCGGAGTGAAGCGAGCGTGGTGGGTAAGTTGGTGCACCCCTGCAGGGAAGAACTAATCTATGCATAGCCGGATCCTCGGTAACGGACACTCGGAGTTGTATCCCAATCGATACAACTAGAATTGGATACTATGGCTCTGGGATTGCTTTCTCGCAGGGAGTCGAGAAAGGATCTCTGGGTGAGGTTGATGACACTACTACTATATTATACTGTGCTGATCTACTCTCTTCTATTGCTGCAAGACCGCTGAAGATGCTAGTCTTCGATAGGACTAGGCCTCCTCTCTATTCTGGCATTTCTGCAGCCCAGTCCACATATACAGCCTTCCTTTGATAATGTTGCATATGTAGTGTAGATCCTTGCTTGCTGAGTACTTCAGATGAGTACTCATGGTTGCTTTGCTTTCTTTTTCCCCCATATCCTTTTGATGCAACCAGATGATGGAGCCCCGGATACAGCTGCCCACGCCGACAATCGCTACTACTACCCCGAGGGTGGATACTACTACGAGTTGGCCGACGACCAGGAGTAGGTTCGGAGGGTCCTAGGAAGGAGGCCAGCGCCTTTCGATCGTAGTGTTTTCTTTTGCCCCGCCTTTCTAAGGGCTTATCTGTTTCTGTTTCATAGCTGTACTAAGATATCTGATGCTTCCGCTGACGCTTGTACGCAAGCTTATGTATTCAAGCCCTCGAGGTCCCTGGCTTGTAATATAAAGCTTGTATGGCTTTATTTGTGTTTTAGAGTTGTGTTGTGATATCTTCCCGTGAGTCCTTAGGCTTGATCGTGTGCATTTGCGTGCATGATTAGTGCATGATTGAGCCAGGGGCGTCACGGCCGGGGTCGGGACGCGCCTGGGGCGCGGCCAGGGCGGCGAGGCGGGAAGCGGGAGCAGCACGGGCGGCGGCGAGTGTGCGCATGCGGAGGGCGCGGTCGTCGCAGGCGGACAGAGAGCGGCAGCACGAGGTGGGCTGTGTTCGGGGCGCTGCTCGTCACTGCGGGGCGCGTGGGCGCAAGGCCACGCGCGCTCTGGCACGGGAGTAGTGGGCGAGGGGCTACAACACGAGGACGCGGTGCGGGGCGACCGTGCGGCGCAGGCAGGGGAAGGCGGAGCGTGGGTCGGGTGGCGTGGCTGCGACTAATGGCGCGCGAGGGCAGAGGGAAAGAGGCCGGGCCTCACTGACGTTCGTGGGGAGAGGGGCGGCGTGGCTCGGTGTGTTGGGGAACGCAGTAGAAAACAAAAAATTTCCGACCTACGTACCAGCCCAGGACCACTATGGAGACTGCATACAAGGTTTGATCATTTTCGTTACCGACTCGTAGCGCAGCGGAAGTAGAGTCGATGACGATCGTCGGTGCAGATCCCCGCAGCTAGGATTTACAACCTCCCAACCGCGAGGATGTACTCCCTCATCCGCCACTCGGACAGCCCTCCGGGAGGCGGTCGGACAGTCCCCCGGACGGTGTCGTGGACAGCCCTTCGGGAGGACTCACAGAACTCGGACCGTCACTCGGACAGCCCTTCGGGAGGACACTCGAACAGCCCCTCGGGCAAAAGGACGAAACTACGACCTCTCTACGGGGTTGCACACATACGGTGCCATCTATCCGGCAGGGCTTCGCCGTCCAGAACTAGTTCCCACCGGAACCCAGACAGCCTTTCGGCACTACGAAACTATTTCGTGGGAGGGAGAGAGAATGCCAGATCATGCATGGCTTGTGTGAGAGAGTTGGAGTGGAGTTGGAGAGCACCTCTCCTCCTCCTTATATAGTGGTGGAAGGGGTGGAGGGGGCTGGAAATTCAGCCCACTAAACATGGGGAAAACATGTTCCCACAAAACAAGGAGAACATGTTCCCACCAAACAAGGGAAAAACATGTTCCCTTGTCCATGGTGTTCCCCCATGGGGCCCCACCTTCCTCCCAACACTCTCCACCATTTGTGGGGGCTGCCCCCCACCATGGGGCCCCCCCCAAAAACAGCCCAAAAACAGCCCCCACGATCCGTGGGATCTTGTCCCCTCACGCTGGGACAAGATGTTTTCCGCGACTATTATTTCTGAAAAATTCCAGAAGGTCCCAGAACATTTCCGGCACCCTCTAAAATTATCTGGACGCGCTCTGGAACATTTCCAGTATGGTGGTTTAATTTAAAACCATCTTTGTTTACCCGGTAAACAACTCCGGCAGCTCCGAAACTTTTTTTTCGGTTTTTTCTCCAGAAAAATTCCAGAAATTACCAGACCAATCTGGCAACCTCCAAAACATTCCCGGTGCTTGCCGAAACCTTTTTGGATCAATGGTTTTATCCGAAACAACTTTTCAGTTTTACCGAAACTTTTTCAGTGTTCTCTCTCCGGAACTCTTCCGTTGTCTCCGAAACTTTTCGGTGATTTTCTCTCAGACTCCCTGTCTATCATTCAGCAGATAGATGACCCTTAAGCATGTGACCCTATAGGTTCGGTGAAGTATAGACATGACACGGAACACCTTCCGATCAATGATCAACATCGGAGCCGTGGACACCCATATTGACCCCTATACCCACACGAATGAATATTCGAGTGAACCTCCAGTTGCCGTGTGCTATTCCTGTTGCTTCACGATATGTTACAAATACCCGAGGTTAGACATGTAGGCATTTCCGTGGATCAACAACTTGTCCACTATGCCAGTTACCTCGTTACCGGTATTGTTCTCTTTTCTCGTTACCGTGTTCCGGCATCCCTGTGATCAAATCACAAAGTGTCTGGCCAGACGATGATGGATACCGTAACACCGAGAGGGCCCAGAGATATCTCTCCATCGTCGGAGGAGCAAATCCCAATCTCGAGCTATCAAGTTACTTGACACACTTTTCCATGAACCCGTAAGCCGCCGTAATAGCCACCCATTTACGGATGACGTTTAACAAACCCCAAAGTTCATGAAGCAAGTATGAAGAAACTCGACACTCTCATGGTCTAAGGAATTTTGCAAACATTAACCATCTCTGTGTTATTAACCTTTAATATGTGACGAATGTAACTCATAGCATAACATCAATTTGGGTCGATTCAACACAAATGTTCTTCTAACACTGTGCCCTCAAAATTGCTGGCATAGACATGCCCATGATCAGGAAAACAGAACCATCATGCAATACTTGAGCTAGTCTTAGAGGCCAGACTAGGAATACATATTACCGTTTATTATTCCACACGTGCATATGAGTCTTCCTCCGAGCCTCGTTTTATTTGCAGACTCGAGAACCATAGCAGTTATAGCATGGAACATAAACCTAATTATGAACAGGGAGATAATCAATAACATTTATTATTGCCTCTAGGGCATATCTCCTACACGGTGAAGCTGTTCGGGGAGGAGGTCCGGTGAGGAGGGCGGCGTTGAGCGGCGTTGGCGACGGCGGAGTAGCTCCGAGGAGTGGCGAGCGGCGATGGCGGTCCGTGGCGGCGTCGAGTTCGTGCCCCGATCCAGATCTGGATTGGGTAGGAGGAGGCGAACGAGGGGGGGGGGGAGTGGGGCGACGGGGGTTAGGGTTTGGGGGATGTTGGCCTAATAGGCCAGGGGACAGCGGGGTGGGCCGGCTGGATAGCCAGCTGGGCCGAGGCCCAGGGGGAGGGGGGTTTGGCTCTTTTTATTATATTTTGGTTTTTTTCCTTTTATTTAATTCTGTTTTCCTGTTTTATTTTATTTTCCCATTTAATTTTGTTTTACAAAATACATAAAAAACACCTAAAGTAGTGGGACTAATTATACCACTGCCACAATAGATTGGGCACCCAAATAAATTAGTTTAATAATTTATAAATTATAAAAGGCATTTAATTAATTATTATAGCCACTGTTTTAATTATCCTAGTGCATCTAAATAATTTATAAAAAGATGATTTCTCCACCACAATTACCTATGATTTATTTGCCACATTTCGAACACTTTTGTTTTAATGTTTGAAATCTTTTACTGTTTGACTTGATTTTGAATTTTGAATTCGAACAGGATTTGAATCAGAGTGAGTTTAGTAACAGTAACAGTGGTGACGTGGCATCATTAGTAGATGGTTACTGTAGCTTAATTATCCGGGCGTCACAGTACGGTATTGCTTTACCCTGTCCATACGCTACCCATTGCCATCCTTAGTAGTATGTAGCTACCTTTGTAGTAGCTAGCTCGACCTTTTTAATTGGCAGATAGTAATGAATTGGTACAAGGACGTGTCTACCAAGCGGCCGTTGGCTCAGTAGCACTCCAGGGCAGCCTTCCCTTTTTTAGTATATTTTTTTCCTAGTCAAACAGATTAGGTAATATTTTGTCCTCCTAATAAGAAAAAGACAAAGACCATACAGTGTTTAAACAAAATTGGAAAACCACACATGCGAACAAGTGTGAATATATTTAATTCGGATTTGAAAACTTTAAAAAGTCACAACTTTTGAACCGAACATCGAAGTTAAGACCCGTTTTCACCGTTGAAATCCTCGCGATGTGCTCTTCGAAACTAGATCCCACATGAGTATGTTTGAACAAACCTTTTTTTATGCAATTTTGTCTTCATTTAATTGCTCAGTTGTTGATGTGCAACTACCTAATAGTCGACGTGCAACTTTCTCTCTATCCATGGATGTGTTGTTTTCATTGATGGCACCTCACCCCAAACTACCCACTACCAGTCAACTCCTTAGTAGTCCATGTGCAACATTTTCACTATAGTTGGAAGTGCAGTTTTTACTGTTTGATACCTCGGTCAACTGCCAAGCAGTGGTTGTGCAACTTCGAAAACTGTCCCGGCCAACTACCTAATGGTCGATGTGCAACTTTTTCTGTACCCGTGGGTGTGTAGTTTTCCTTGCTAGCACCCCTTCTGTCACGCCCAATATGCGTCCCTATCCTCGAGGAACTCAAAGGAACCACCAAGGATAGAAGCGCATATTGAAGACAATTTGCAAGGTGGATATCATTACATCGTACCATTACATAATAGATGGGGATACATACAAAGGCATTCAAATGCCACATGAATACAACAACATCATACAGAAGAGAGGCATCTGACTATGGATGAAACACAAACGAAAAACTCAAATGACATCCACCCTGCTAACCCAGGCTGCCGACCAGGAACCTTTCCCCTGATCGAAGAAGAAGTAGCAGAAGAAGAACTCCTAAACAAGCAAACGTCACTCTCATGTTAGATCATCGCATTACCTGTACCTGCAACTATTGTTGTAGTAATCTGTGAGCCATGAGGACTCAGCAATCCCATTACCATGGGTATCAAGACTAGCAAAGCTTAATGGGTATGGAATGGATAAGTGGTGAGGTTGCAGCAAGCACTAAGCATTGTATGGTGGCTAACTTACGAGTACAAGAGTAAGAAGAGTTACTACGCATAATGGTCGCAACTAGTAATGATCAATAAGTGATCCTAAACTACTTACGAGTCAAACATAACCCCACCGTGTTCTCTTCTCGACCTCACTCGAAAAGAGACGGTCACGGTTACGCACGCAGTTGGTGTATTTTAATTCGGATCTGGTGTCGAGTTCTCTACAACCGGATATTAGAAATTCCCATCTGCCACATAACCGCCGGCACGGCTTTCAAAATATCAAACCATGCAGGGGTGTCCCAACTTAGTCCATGACAAACTCTCACGATGAGCGGAGGCAAATCTCCATCTTGGGGACAACTCGATCAAACTCGGAATCCCGGTGCACAAGACATTTCGATAATGGTAAAACAAAACTAGCAAGACCTCCCGACGTGCCGACACCCTGATAGTAGCCACGCGTATCTCGTCTCAGGCCACGACGGATGAGCTACGCATACAGGTGCCAAAGAAAATAACCCAGGTTACCCCAGGGCGGCCTCGCACAGTGCTCTAGTTTGGACCAGCACCAACAGCACTGGCCCCCCTGTATTATGTGGAATCAAGAATCCTCGAGGACGCGACCCCCTATGCAAATTAGTTATTATCAGTATTATTATGTTGGCAAATGTTAAAACCAAAGTTGGGCCTTGCTGGAAGAGTTTTATTCAAAGCGAACTGTCAAGGGGGGCCCATAAACCCCGACCGTGTTAGGAACGCAAAATCAAGGAACATAACACCGGTATGACGGAAACTAGGGCGGCAAGAGTGGAACAAAACACCAGGCAAAAGGCCGAGCCTTCAACCCTTTACCAAGTATATATGTGCATTAATTACATAAGAGATATTGTGATATTCCAAGATATCCATGTCCCAACATGGAACAAGAGCAACTGCACCTGCAACTAGCAATGCTATAAGAGGGGCTGAGCAAAGCAGTAACATAGCCAAACAACGGTTTGCTGGGATGGTGGAAAAGGTTAGAGGCTTATCATGGAAATTTGGGAGGCTTGACAAACAAGTGGTAGGTAGTGCGACATAGCAATAGCACCGAGACAACTAGCAAAGCAAAGATAGTAGTGGTATCCAGGGTAATGATCATCTTGCCTGGAATCCCGCTAGGAAGAAGACTGAGTCCATGAAGAAGACGAACGGGCGTAGACGAACCAAGCGTAGACGAACGAATCCTCACAATCGCAACGAAACTGGGACTATCGAGAAGAAGCGCAACCCGAAAGAAGCAAACAACATAGTAAACAAACAAGCATAAACAAGACATGATGCACAATCAAGTATGATGCATGTCCGGTTTAATGAGTCATGGCATGGCAAAGTGCAACAAACAATACTACAAATTAAGTGGAGCTCAATATGCAACGGAGTTGCATATTCCATTGCATATTGACGAAACACCACATTCATTTAGTTAGTTCTCTCCCGTTTATGTACCCAACAATATTAAATGTTGTTAAACATGGCAAGAGGTGAACCAAAAGTAAACTACACATCTAGGCAAGTTTAAATGAGGCCGGAACAACAAACAACAATTCCGGAAAATCCTCAGATGCAGTTTATAATTTTGGTACTGTTCTGCCTATAAGCCGATTTTAATGTTGTTAAACAGCAAAATAAAGTGCACCATGTTAATCTATGCATTTTTCTACCCCATTTACATATAAAGTTTATTTAATTCGGAGCTACGATTATTTAGTTATTAAATAAACCATTTCAACATGACATTTAAGCAAATTATTACAAACAACAATTTTAAACATTTCTAACATGGATGAAAGTTGGATATTGTGAAACTACATGAAAATATAGGCATTTTTCATATATAACTTGTTTAAATCCGATGCACGGTTATTTAAATATGAGCAATGCAAGATGATGGCATTTCCTGTAAATATGCAAAAGAAATTAAAACAACAGGGAACACGGGCTGGGCCAACCACTCTCAATGACGAGAGGGCCCGTGGTGCTGAGGTGGCAGGAGTGTGGGTGTGGAGACGGGGGTGTGTGTGGACAGAGAGGATGACGAGTGGGGTCCCACTGTCATAGAGACCAAATGGTAAAAAAATGGGCATTTTCGCCACTGGCCCGATGGGGTTTCGAACCTGGGTCTGCGGGGTAAGCGGGAGAGGGTTGAGCCACTGGGCTAGGCTCGGGATGTTTGACACAGGGGAGGCAGGGTCCCTTTTGAACCAGTACGAAGCGAAAGCTGGTTTCCTCTTCGTTGGCAGAGAAGAAGGTGACGACGCCGGCGAGCAATGGCGGCGCAGCAGGGCTCAGGATGCAGCAGCGGGGGTGCGGAATAGGGGGCACGGTGAGGTGCAAGGGCACGGGAGTGAACGACTGTTGCTAGCCGGTGTCGTGTGCGTGCGCGAGCGGCGAGCAAGGGCTTCGAGAACGAGCTCGAGCAGGAGCTCGTCTCGGCTGCGGTAGCGAGGCTCGGAGAGCGCGTGGAAGAGAGCGGGCAGAGGCAAGGCATGAGCTCGTCGTGCTGCCATGGTGGTTGTGGCATGCATGCGGACGTGGAGTGACAGAGATAGCGACGATGACGAGCAAAGGTGGTGGCTTCTGCAGTAGCAGAGCGCCGGCGGGGGTTCGAAAGTGGGTGAGTTTGTGTGAGGCGTGACGCGGGAGCGAGTGCGCGTGGCACGGTGAGCATGTGGTGAGCAGGCAAAATAAAATGAAGTGAGGCGAGGTGCAGAAGCTCGAACTCGGGTCGCCCATGGTGGACGAACTCGGGTAGCATGGATCGGCGACTACGAAGATGGAAACTACTGGGAAAGAAGGTGAGGAGGTGCGGGTCATCACCGTGGGGCTGCTGCTGGAGTCGTACGAGGTCGTCGGAGACTGGAGACGGCGAGGAGATGCGCTGATCAGGGCGGAGGCGTCCGGTTGCGCGATGTAGAACGAAGCAGAGGAGGAGGACATCGAGGAGGAAGCTCCCGCGGTCCTTGTGGAAGTGTGAGTAGGCGAGGAAGACGAAGGTGATGCTCGTGTCGCCGCCGAGGAAGAAGAGGGTCGTTGTGGGCTGGATCACGCCGGAGAAGAGCTCGGGCTCCTCTCGGCCATGGCGTCGGCGTGTGGCTTGGGTGCCTTACCTGGCAGCAGCAGGAGGAGGAGGAGGGGGAAAACAGAGCGAGCAGGGAACCCTAGGGTTGGGGGCATGATTTATAGGGTGAAGGGAGGAGCTCCAGCAGTCAAATCAACACAAGCATCAACGTGGACCTGCTGGATGTGCTGCCGTACAGGTTGAAGACGACCCTCTCGTTGCTTGCTGGCTAGGTGGGCTGCGCTGGGAGGAAGGAGGCCCAGGAGGGAGCGCTGCTAGGTGGCTTGGTTGGGCTGCCTAGAGAAGAAGGGAGAGGCCCAAGCTGCAGGTGCTGGGTGCGCTGGCCCAAGTGAGGATCAGGAAAGACCTCTCCTGTTATTATAGTCTCTGTTAACATAGATAAACAGAATAGCAAAAGGAAATGTCCAGGGAGTTTGGGAAAACATGTTGAAGAAGTAAGGATATGGATGGACTCCTGGAACTATATGCTATGGTATAAAATTGGTCTGGGTATTTTTAGAGATAGGAATAAAAACAAGTTTTAAATCATTTCAAACTTGAATAATTCCAAAGTCCAACCAAACCAATTCCAAAAGAGCTAAAAATTGGCAGAGAGGGTTTTGACATGGTCTAAGATTAATAGGGAAAGAATGAACATTTATGGAGGAGGGGAAAAGGTCACTTGCCAAAATGAAAGAAAGAAGAAGGAAGGAGGAGGTGATGATGCATGATCATACATGGAGCAATCAACAAACATAATGTAGGGGCAATGCACATGATGGACTTGGAAACAACATGGATGACACAATGCTATAATATGATGCATCAGGCAAAGGATGGCATAATGCAAAATGACAAGAGGCACAATGCAACAAAATGAAATGGCACAATGCAATATAATAAAAGATGAACATGATGCAATAAACAAAATATGGCAATGGCATTCATCATGATCATGGCATAAACACATCGGAATGAAATATGCAAAACAATTATGATAATGCAACAAACACAATAAACACACAACAACAACTAAAATAAATGGAAGGCAACTGGAGCATCGGTCTCGGGGCATCACACCTTCTCACCCACCCCAGCTAGTGAGATGTGCATCTTTAGGGTCTCACCTATAGACAACTTTTCTCTATCCTCATGGTCTTATGGATGTGTAGTTTTTCACCATCCAACAAATCCATGTCGGTGAGATGTGCAACTTTATCTGCTGCCCCGGCCAACTGCCGCCCCGGCCAACTGCCTAGCAGATTATGTGCAACTTCGCCTAGTGCCCCCGCCAACTAAAACTAAATATCTGCAAGTATGGACGGGAATGAGTTGCCCATTGACTACTATAAAGTTAGCTGAAACAACAGAGATGGTTGCACATATAGCTGGTAAGGTAGGTGGGGCATGGCATGACAGCAGTGAAAACCTATATCATCCATGAATAGGGAATGGGAGGGTTGCACATCGACTACTAGTTAGTTGGTCGGGTAGTAGACTAGTTGCACATCACTAAAAATTGGTTCTCATGGTTGCTAGGTTGCAAATCTCATAAGAATTTTGATCATGTAGCTTTACAAAATGGTTTTGAAAAAAGTTGCACCATGCTGTACTAAAATTGGCATAAAAAAAATTCATCAAAACATATCCATGCGGGATCTAGTTTCAAAGATCTCGTCGTGGGGATTCCAACAGTGAAAACGGATCTGAATTCCGACACATGGTTTGAAAGATATGACTTTTTGAAAAATTGTAAACCCGAATAAATGCATATGCACATCCATCATACATGGAATTAAATGCGTTGACCTTCCCATGTGACTATCCTATTAGTATATGCCACATCATGAATAAAGACAAAATTTGGACCGCAAAACTGCATGCATGCTTATGTGAAATTCGGCTGCTCGTTTTCACCAAATAGTGCATACGCACTTTTTAGATTTCAAGTTGGTGCAAATAGTGTGGACGTTGATCACGGTGTTGGTTTTGATTGGTACTAGCAAGCTCATGGGTCAAGCTTGCTTGGATGTAGCGTCCTTGACGCCGCTGCCACCGCCTTCGAAGCATGCCATCGCAGCAGCATCAGAGCGGTCAGGCCGCCGTCGTCGCATTGTTGTGACTATCGAAGCACGCCGTTGCACCATCATCGAAGCAGCCATGTTCGTCGTCACAACAATGTCGCGTCCGTTAAACTTGCCATTGCAGTAGCATCGAAGTAGTCGGGCCTTCGTCGTAGCATTGCCACAGTTGTCGAAGCATGACATCGCAGCATTTGCCATGACTGTTCGAAGCACGCCGTCGCGGCATCAATGTGGCCGACAAGCATACTGTCGCAGCATCATCGCGGCCGTCGAAGCACGCCACCGACATTTGAAGCATGCCATCGCGCCATCGCCGCAGCCACTGCAGCACACCTTGTAGCATCACTGCGGCCATCGAAGCATGACGTAGTGGCATCGTCACAGCCGTCGAAGCCTGCCACGAGTGTTCGAAGCATGTCATTGTGCTAACACTGTGGCTGTCGCTACATGCCTCATAGCATCTACTAGTTAGAGATGTGCTATACAATCAGTTTTAATCCCCTTTTCGCGATGGAGTTTTAAACCGTCGCCTTGTCTGTGTGTGCGATAGGGGGGTCATTCCCACACGACCCAGAAACCGTCGCCATAGGTCCTCCGGTCACACACGCGGGGCAAAATGAGCTCATGTGCGATCGGGCGAGGCATCGGAAATAATTATACAGGCCCAATCGTTTCAGTTCGTATGTACATCCCACAAAGTGAATCCCAGAGAAACGTTTCCATTCGTATGTATATCACACACAATTTTTTATGTGAAAATGTTTGTGCAAGGTGGCCTAATGCAAACAGTTGTCTGGCGAAAGTCGTGTGTGATTGATCATTGATCCAACACGCCTACTTTCTAGAAACCCTGTGGGTTGTTTGAGTTCATCGCCCACGGTGTTGTCTGAGAAGCCATCTGTAATAGAAAACCCCAATAAGCAGGCTAATTGGCCTATTATTGATAATCCTCTTGTAAAACATATCAGTTACACCATATAGGCATATAGCTAGCTACGCCATTACACAATAGCACCAAGTTTCACATGCAACATAAAAAAACCTTTGGAAAGTAGCATCATACACGGTAAATAGACAGATGAATCTCATCGGGGAAACTACAGAAGCGGAAGGCGAATATTGAGCCTTCAGTGATATTGAATGTCCTTGCAACTTTAGGCCAGTGGTTCTGGATAATTGCCCACCCAACCTTCATCCTCTTGAGAAAGACTTCAATATTGTACCATGGGTGTTGAATGGATACCTTCCTCACCTCTTGACCATGCAGGTGGTTTGCGAGGTAATCATCGATGAACTGCTTTGGAAAGGACTGAAATCAAAGATATGCATAAATAGCTGTTCTAAATTTTGAAATGGCACAAGGGGAAAAAACAAGGTAAAAAAGTTAGTACCATCCTATAGTTGACTGATGTCTTCTTCATTGTGCAAACAAAGATCTTACTGTTATTCGTCGCAAGTTTCTTTATCCTAACAATCTTTCTGAGTTTCTGACTTGACTGTTATTCATGGACATCTCATTTCCCCATATGTAAAATGGGTCGAACAGTGGGTCTAAACCTCTAACAACAGGACCTACATGTGCAAGACTAAATTGTTAAAACTTAAATATTAGAATGATTCCTGCAATTGCACAATAATGTGCTATTAGCCAAAGGACCATGCATGTGCAAACCTCTATGGTAAACCTTAGTGCCTCCCATTGTTTCCCTGCAACACATATAAGGCAGATATTGATCAGGTTAAGTGAGAGTTGGCACACTATCTGTAGAATATGTTAATGAAAAATAAACAAATTGCAGATCCAACAGATTAACTCGAGACACATGTAAAGCCAGTGAACCAAACCAAGCATGCTAAACAACTTGGAAATAGAGTAATTGTATATGTTTCTCATGTATTTAGTACAACCAAATTTGATTTATTTCTCACATGCATAACAATACAAAATTGTACCCACAACAAATGAACACCAGATGCAGAACTGAACCAAACAGTTAACTGGACAGCAGAACAAATGAACCAAACAGTTAACTGAGCACCACATTGCAGAATAGAAAATATACTAGAAGATAAGACAGTTAACCAAACCAAGAATGCTTGAGAACTACTTGGAAATGTAGCAATTGTTGGACCAAACTGTTAACTGAACATTACATTCTAGAAGATCAGATAGCATATTAACATTACAGAGGAAAATTCACTAGAAGGCACCTGCGGTGGCCTCGATAAGGCACCACAAACTATATTTTAAAGTAGCCAACCGCGTGGCAGCGTCGACGGTGGCCTCAAAGGCGAGGTGCTCCTCCAAGATCTGGTGGTCGGCACGCATGACAGCCATCGCGACCTCATCCGCGTGTGCGGCCCCGATCTGCATCTCCGCTGCCAGATGCTCCTGAGCTCCTCGCTATACTGCATGCAAAATGGCTGTGGCCGGTGCTTATTTGGAGGATGGAGCAGTGATTTGGGTGGAAGGTGTTGCGCCGTCGGTCGGGGCATGTGGGATGGAGAAGGAGGAGGAGGATGGGGGTGATACGTCTCCAACGTGTCTATAATTTTTTATTGTTCCATGCTATTATATTATCAACCTTGGATGTTTTATATGCATTATTATGCTATCTTATATCATTTTTTGGGACTAACCTATTAACCTAGTGCCCAGTGCCAGTTGCTGTTTTTTCCTTGTTTTTGTCTTTACACAAAATCAATACCAAATGGAACGAAAAATTTTGACGATTTTTCTTGGACCACAAGACACCCTAGAAGCTTCGGGAGGATTCCAGAAGAGCCACGAGGAGATGACAAGCTCGGAGGGCGCGTCCCCCAGGCTTGTGGGCCCCCTGTTGGTCCTCCAGCCCTAATTCTTCTTCTATAAATACTCAAATATTACCATGTCAATGCCTTTCCTTCCAAAGATAAAGGGAATACCATCTTCTTAAATCCATCCTTAGATAAACCAACAGGCTTAAATAATCCACAAATTTCATCCAAATAGATCAAATGCATACCAGGATGTATCATTCCATCTCCTGCATAAGGATTAGCTAGCAGTTTCTCTATCATACCCGAAGGAATCTTATTATAAATATTTTTAGTAGGTTCAATAGGTTGAGGGAAAACTCTTAGTGCTTCCAGTCGAGGTGAAGATACCCCGAACAAACCCCTCAAAGGATTACTTTCCATAGTAACAAGCAACAATAAATTTCAGCACGTTATAAAAATATTTCCTTACCAAATTCCACTTATCAAAGGCGCTTCATTCCCCGGCAACAGCGCCAGAAAAGGGTCTTGATGACCCACAAGTATGGGGGATCAATTGTAGTCCTTTCGATAAGTACGAGTGTTAAACCCAACGAGGAGCAGAAGGAAATGACAATCAGTTTTCAGCAAGGTATTCTCTGCAAGCACCGAAATTACCGGTAACAAATAGTTTGATAGTAAGGTAATTTTCAACAAGCAACAAGTAGAAATGGTAACAAAGGTGAGGTGTCCCAATCCTTTTTATAGCAAAGGACAAGCCGGAATAGTCTCTTATAGCAAAGGACACCACTAAAGGAAGCAGCAACATATATGTCATCAAAATATCGAACGAATACCAAATTCACATGATTACTTATAACAAGACTTCTCCCATGTTCTCAAGAACAAAATTAACTACTCATAAATCATATTCATGTTCAAGATCAGAGGGGTATCGAATATCATTAAGGATCTGAACATATAATCTTCCACCAAATAAACCAACTAGCATCAACTACGAGATGTAATCAACACTACTAGCAACTCAGAGGTACCAATATGAGGTTTTGAGACAAAGATTGAATACAAGAGATGAACTAGGGTTTGAGATGAGATGGTGCTGGTGAAGATGTTGATGAAGATTGGTCTTCCCATGATGAGAGGATCATTGGAGATGTCGATGGCTTCGATTCCCCCTCCCAGAGGGAAGTATCCCCAGCGGAATCGCTCCATCGGAGAGCGAAAGTGCTCTTGCCCAGGTTCCGCCTCGAGATGGTGGCTCTTCATCCCGAAAGTTCTCTCCTTATTTTTTCTAGGTCAAAACCCTTCATATAGCAGAAGATGGGGGCCCGAGGCCAGCTTTGGGCCCCACAAGGCATCAGGGCGCACCCAGGGGGTGGCCGCACCCTGTTGCCTTGTGGGAAATATGTGGGGCCCCTCCGTTACTTCTTTGCTCCAGTATTTTTTATATATTCCATAAAAATTCTCCATGAAATTCAAGTCATTTGGAGTGCTGCAGAATAGGTATCTTTGATGTAGCTTTTCCAGGTCTAGAATTCCAGCTGCCAGCAATCTCCCTCTTCATGTAAATCTTGCAATTCAAGAGAGCAAAGGCATTAGAATTGCATCACAATGTGTTATAATGATAAAAAACATTATAAATATCAGTAGGCAAACATGATGCAAATGGACGTATCAAGGGCTGCTGTGCACTGCAAGCTGGGAGACACCTCCGCCCTGAGCTGATGTGATGCCTGGGACACCTTAGGCTGGAGCACGTCCTATTAGGGATTGCGGCAGACTGCATCTGGGGCAACATAGGGTATCACGAGGAGTATCATCTCTCGTGTCTGGTCTAGACGGGCTATGGCAACTAACGCCAAAGGAGCCGATCCGGCTAGAGGAGGCAGAGACCTTGGCACACGTGGCCGAGGTCCAATGTGTGGTCATGGAGTAGAGCACCTTCTACTTGAGTGGCCCATTGGCAGGTCAGATGCAAGGGCAACCCCCGCGGCGACGGTGGTCGCCTCCTGCCAGCGGCGAAAAGGTATCAACGTGCACTACTACAGGATGGTCCTAACGCGACAGTACAATCAGAGACCCTTCGACGAAACTGTGTGCGATGCATTAATCACAAATGATGGTGTAAGAAACCCATCAAAAATGATACAAACTATTTGGGATGGTGGAGACATCAAACACGATTCAGGTTAGAGTTGTGTGTGCGATACCTGGCATACAGTTCACTCAAATGAACTGTTTGCGATGAGCATAACAACAGAAATGGTCAGCCAGGTGAGGGTGTGTGTGATATACGGCATACAATTCACTTGGATGAATTGTTTGTGATTAGGCAACACAACAGAAATGGTCAGCCAGATCAAGGTGTGTGTGATATATGACATACAGTTCACTCGGATGAACTGTTTGCGATGAGCCAAGACAACAGAAACGGTTCAACTTAACAAGATGTGTGTGATACGCGGCAAATAGGTCCGTAATCAGAAATGTGTGCGAAGACCGATAATAACACAGACGATTGCTGCTAATAAGCCATGCGTGTTGTGGGCAAACGCTTGCTGGTATACAATTGTCAGCGATTGATGAAATCATCACCGACGGGTTCCCTAGTTTACTCCATGTGCGATGTGATTTGCTTTGTCTACAGAAGAACAACATATATAACCAAAATAAACATCCAATTACATAAGTGACTATACAAAACATTCACACACACCTCAATAAACTATTACATGCATTCTAAACTAGGAGAAACGATCATCTAATCATCTACTTCTTGTGACGTTGCTGCCACTGATTTTGGCTTGACGATCCCTCGTCTGGTGCAGGACAAAGGCACTTCCTCATGTCAATGATCCGCTTGTACATCTCGTAAGTTGTGTACGTGTCGTTGGCCGTGTACTTGACGTGTTCTTCATCCAGTCTTTGCTCTCAAGCACTATGCCAGGTAATCTTGTCCTTCTTATTCTCATCCTTCATCTTCATGTAGTAGGGGTCGACGATGGCCGAGGCGAGGTCAAGCAAGGAGTCCTGATTGTTCTTCGTGCTGCCCCAGACCCTGTAGTGGTCACGAATGTTGACAAGATTCCGGCAGGCCAAGCCCGAAACCTCGAGCGCTTTTAGGTCGTTGTTGGTGTCCACCGTAGCAAAAATGTAGTCGAGGCTGTTGATAAACCTGGCAAAACGCTCGCAAGGCCTTGTGGCCAGTTGGTAGTGGTAGACGAGGATGTCATGGCGCACGCACAACTGGGCGACGACAACCTTCTGATCATACCCGGCACGACCGCCGATGAACTCAAGGTCGAAGCCGACCACTTGGTACTTGTCCTCAGCAAGCAACTGCTCCATAGCTTGGATGGAGCTCTCCACCGAGACTGGCTTTTTCGTGTACACCACCGAGAGGTCCTCCCCCCTCACGTGGGTGTCCACTACGTGATGCGTGGTGAACTGTCGCCCGTTGTCGTCGTCAGCCGCTGGGAGCGCCATTGGACCTGCCGGATATCCTCTGTATGTGTCATCATGGGTGTGCTTATTGTGTCGTGGGGCGCGAGAGATTAAGGTAAATGGTCGCGGGAATAAATGAGGGCCGGGCGGCCTGGATTCTCGACACGTCCGCATGTCAGTTTTTGCACCGGGTAACTGCATCGTGGCGCCGCGCCCGGCGCAACCGCATGCATAATGGTAGCACGAACATATGTGATCGTGCGCCGGCCCAAATGCTGGCAGCGCACGTGGAGGGACATGAGAGCAGAGCAAGCGCGGCAGGACACGAGCAGAGCGTGCCGCGGCCGCCTCAACCATGAGCAACCACACGCATAGAGCAGTTGATCACGCAGGGAATGGGCATGTACAAGCCGGCCGGTAGTTGCGAGCCGGCAACATGATGTGAAACTACGTCGCGTTCCACATCACACGGTGGTCGAACAATCATTCGCGAAGCTGTGTAGAGAGCGGCCATGTTCTAGGTAATTAAATCGCAAACATTTTTTTATTAACCGTATGTGTACGTGTCATTTCGTCCTCCTCTCACCCGTCTTGTCACCCCGCTGCCGCAGAAGGCTTCGAGCGCAAGCTTGAGCACCGCACATGCGTTCTTTTGGCCAAACAGTGGCTCAAAGTGGCGCCAATGAATCGTCGGTGAGCCCGTTCCCGCGTAGCCACGCAGGTTCCCGCGCATAGCCGCGCAAGCTTCTGGCCCGACTCGGCAAAATCCCCCAAAATCCCAATGCTTACCAGCCTGCTATATAAACCCTCACGGCCGGCGAGTCCTGCGTCGCATTTTCCCCTCCCTCCCTGTACCTTATCTCGTCTGCTTCTCCCACAATTGCCAATGGCACCGGTCTGTCATCATCTCTCAGCCACTCCGCCGTCATCACAGGACAGCTCCATCTAGGAGGCTACACTGCGGCGGTTGTGCAGTCCTCGGTGTTGTGTAGTGCGTGTGGCGTCCCTGTTGGGTGCGCGCACAACACCCACCACACGGTCCGCCGCCGCTGCCCGTCGCCAGTTGTTGCCGGCCGCCATTGCCGCCACCCTACTATCTGCCGCCATGGCCGCCACACCACCGTCGAAAGCGAGGGCCATCGCCCGCTCCGCCACCACAGCCCAAAGGCGGGAGGTGGCCGTTGTGGCCGCCACCCCACTGTCAGCCACCGTGGCCATCACCCGCTCCACCACCACGGCCCGAAGGCGAGAGGTGGCCGTCGTGGCCACCACCTCACCGTCGACCACCAGGGTCATCACCCGCTCCGCCACCACCGCCCGAAGGTGGGAGGTGAAGGTGGAGCCCTGCATGTGCGTTAGCGACCTTGCGCGCTACATTGATTTCCTGCGGGAGGAGGAGGAGCGCCTGGTTGAGCACGCAAAGAGTCTTACCTCCGCCGTGGCCGCAGCACATGTCACCGCAGAGGCGCAAAATGAGGAGATCTACGAGGAGTCCCGCTGCTTCGAGAGGGGTCGTCTGGAGCGGCAGAGGGCGTTCGAGGTGAGCGTCGCTAAAGGTGCAGCAGCGGCAGGTAGCGGATTCTAGTTTTCCAGCTTGTCGGTAGGCTCCTCCTCCTCTGCCTCTTACTGAGTGTGCTCGGCAGAGGAGAGGCTGCTGGAAGTAGTACAAAGCCCCTCCGTAGTAGTAGTATTTAGGGGCTATTTTGTTCAGTTCATCTGACTATAGATATGGTTGAACTGTATTACGTACTTAAAATTAGCTACTATATATAGTTGAACTAGCTATTTCAGTACGTGGTTGGCAACAATTGGGGAAAAGTTTGTTCGGTTCAGCTGTCGAGTTGAACTATTTGTATAAAGAACGACTACTTAATCTATGAATGAAATCTATGCTTACTGAATTTCAGTTGCCAAATTAGATAGTGCTAGTGATTTTTAGCTGCAAATTTGACAAATGGCAGTATTACAAGTTGAAAAAGGGTAATGTTACTAGATCGACAAATGCCAACGTTTCTAGTTTGACAAATGGCAATATACCCATATGACAGATGCAAATCTTAACAAATTGTCTGTACGTGGTTGCACACGGGTCATCATAAAAAATCATTTGCGATGAAGGGATGTACAAATCCTGCGCGCCAGATTTTCTCTGGGCTTAGTGGCGAAGGAACCATAGCTCTCGCTTTGCATACCATGTTCAATCTAACCTGTTTGTGATGAAGAGATGCACAAATCCTGCGTGCAAAATTTCCCTTGGCTTACTGGGGAAGGACCTTAGCTCTTACTTTGCATACGGGTGTTCTATCTAAAACGTTTGCGATGAAGAGATGCACAAATCCTGCGCGGCACATTTTCCCTTGGCTTACTGGGGAAGCTCTCGGTTTGCATACAGGTGTTCTATCTAAAATGTTTGTGATGAGTGTTTTAAATTTTTAAAACATAGGTGTTTTTTTTAAATTGTTTGATAAGTCTGTACATTCAGAGAGAAAAACGCAAGTTTGTTCAAACCATAGGTTTCATTCAGTCACACTGTGACTTTATATTCATCCAAACCCCAAGCTCCTTGAATGAAAAGCATGATTGCAATGATGTTATTATAAATTCTATTAATGTCAATTGTGCTAATGATATGCAAAACCCCAAGCTTGGGGATGCTAATTTTGCTATGTCCACTACTTATTTCAATGATCATGATTGAGGTGATAATGCTTCTTATGATCTTGAAAAATTATTTATGCCTCATGATGAATATGTTTGCGATAATATTGAAAGTGGGTTTGGAAGAGTGTCAACTTTAGCTAAAAATAAACCCACATATTTGGCGAGTGTTCAATCTTATGAATTTTTTTATAAAAGTGGGTTTGAAGAGGTCATGACTTTAGTTAATGTTAATCCCACTATCTTGGAAGATTATAAAACTTTTATGCATGTGGATCATGAAGAGAAAATTTTATATGATAGCTATATTGTTGAATTTGATTATGATCCTACATGTAGTTATTATGAGAGAGGAAAATATGGTTTTATAAATTTTCATGTTACTAAATTACCTCTCGTTATGTTGAGATTGCTATTGTTTCTCTCTTCTTCCTTGCATATGCTAGTTTTTGCTTGTCTTGATAAATCTTTTCCCTATAAAATGCCTATGCATAGGAAGTATGTTAGACTTAAACTTGTTTTTCACATGCTATATGATGCTCTCTTTGTGCTTCAATTTTTTGTCTTTCATGTGAGCATCATTAAAATTATCAACACCTAGCTAAAAGGCTTTAAAGAAAAGCGCTTGTTGGGAGACAACCCAATATTTTTACGAGAATATGCAATTATACTTCTATTATGATTGTGTTTTAGTATTTTAATTAGTTTTGGTGCCAAGTAAGACCTTTGGGATGATTTGGAAGATCGTTGATTTGATTCTGAGAAAAAACAGAAACTTTTGCGTCCAGTAGAAAAATTGTTAAAATTTGCTGGAACGTGGAAAAATTCTGATTTTTTTACACAAGATTGATATACAGATTGCCTACGTTGTCCAAATGTTTCAGAATTTTTTGAGTTACAGAATTATGATCTTAATTCGGGTTTTTACAGACTATTCTGTTTTTGACAGATTCTATTTTCATGGTGTTGTTCGCTTGTTTTGATGGATCTATGGGTAGTACGGGGGGTATGAATCATGGTGAAGTTAGAATGCAGTAGATATAATGCAAAAATAAAATTGGAATGAGTTTACAACAGTACCTAAAAGTGGAGATCTGATTTATTATACTAACGAATCTTATAAGTTTTCTATTGAGTTTTGTGTTGTGAAGTTTTCAAGTTTTGGGTAAAGTTTCTATGGACTAAGGAATAAAGAGTGGCAAGAGGCTAAGCTTGGGGATTCCCAAGGCACCTCAAGGTAATATTCAAGGACAACCAAGCTTCTAAGCTTGGGGATGCCCCTGATGGCATCCCCTATTTTGTCTACAATCTATCGGTAAATTACTTGAGGCTATATTTTTATTAACCACATGATATGTGTTTTGCTTGTAGCGTCTTGTATTATATGAGTCTTTGCATTTTATTTTGCCACAGTCACCCTTGCTGGACACACCTTTTGAGAGGAACACACATTAATCATGAATTTATTAGAATACTCTATGTGCTTCACTTATATTTTTTGAGCTAGGTAGTTTCTCTAGTGCTTCACTTATATCTTTTAGAGCACGGCGGTGGTTATATTTTGAAGAAATTGATGAACTATCATGCTTCACTTATATTATTTTGAGAGTCTTATAAATAGTATGGCAATTTGCCTAGGTTATGATTTTGTCCTAATATGATAAGTATTCAAGAGGGATATAATAAAAACTTTCATGAAGATCATTGAATATATGAGAAGATTGATTCCTTGCATTTGTTTTGAGATATAAGGATGGTGATATTAAAGTCATGCTAGTGAGTAATTGTGGTTTAGTAAGAATATTTGTGTTAAGGTTTGTGATTCCCGAAGCATGCACATATGGTCTCTCGTTATGCGATGAAATTGGAGCATGATTTATTATTGATTGTCTTCCTTATGAGTGGCGGCGGAGGACGAGCGATGGTCTTTTCCTACCAATCTATCCCCCTAGGAGCATGCGTAGTAGTACTTTGCTTTGAGGTCTAATAAACTTTTGCAATAAGTATGTGAGTTCTTTATGACTAATGTTGAGTCCATGGATTATACGCACTCTCACCTTTCCGCACTTTGCTAGCCTCTTCGGTACCGTGCATTGCCCTTTCTCACCTTGAGTTGTAGTGCAAACTTCACCGGTGCATCCAAAACCCGTGATATGATATGCTCTTTCACACATAAACCTCCTTATATCTTCCTCAAAACAGCCACCATACCTACCTATTATGGCATTTCCATAGCCATTCCGAGATATATTGCCATGCAACTTCGTTGTCATATTGCTTTGCATGATCATATAGTTGACATAGTATTTGTGGCTTGGCCGCCGTTCATATTTTTTATACATGTCATGCTAGATCATTGCACATCCTGGTACTCCGCCGAAAGCATTCATATAGAGTCATATTTTTGTTCTAAGTATCGAGTTGTAATTCTTGAGTTGTAAGTAAATAAAAGTGTGATGATCATCATTATTAGAGCATTTTCCCATGTGAGGAAAGGATGATGGAGACTATGATTCCCCCACAAGTCGGGATGAGACTCCGGATGAAAAAAAAAAGAAAATAAAAAAGGAGGCCAAAAAGAGCCCAAGAAAAAAGAGAGGCCGAAGTGCCCAACAAAAGAAATAAAAAAAAGAGAGAGAACGAGAGAAGGGACAATGTTACTATCCTTTTCCACACTTGTGCTTCAAAGTAGCACCATGTTCTGCATGATAGAGAGTCTCCTATTTTTTCACTTTCATATATTACTAGTGGAAATTTTTCATTATAGAACTTGGCTTGTATATTCCAATGATGGGCTTCCTCAAACGCCCTAGGTCTTCATGAGCAAGCAAGTTGGATGCACACCCACTTAGTTTTCTTTTGAGCTTTCATACACTTATAGCTCTAGTGCATCTGTTGCATGACAATCCCTACTCCTTGCATTGACATCAATTGATGGCATCTCCATAGCCCGTTGATTAGCCTCATCAACATGAGACTTTCTCCTCTTTTGTCTTCTCCACACAACCTCCAACATCATATTCTATTCCACCCATAGTGCTATATCCATGGCTCACGCTCATGTATTGCGTGAGAGTTGAAAAAGCTGAAGGCGCATTAAAAAGTATGAACCAATTGCTTGGCTTGTCATTGGGGTTGTGCATGATAAATACTTTGTGTTAAGAAGATAGAGCATGATAAGATTATATGATTTTGTAGGGATAACTTCCTTTGGCCATGATATTTTGAGAATACATGATTGCTTTTTTGTATGCTTGAAGTATTATTGTTTTTATGTCAATATTAAACTTTTGCTTTGAATCTTATTGATCTGAATATTCATGCTACATTAAGAAAGATTACATGATAAACATGTCAGGTAGCATTCCACATAAAAAATTCTGTTTTTATCATTTACCTTCTCGAGGACGAGCATAAATTAAGCTTGGGGATGCTTGATACGTCTCCAACGTATCTATAATTTTTTATTGTTCCATGCTATTATATTATCAACCTTGGATGTTTTAAATACATTATTATGCTATTTTATATCATTTTTGGGGACTAACCTATTAACCTAGAGCCAGTGCCAGTTGCTGTTTTTTCCTTTTTTTGTCTTTACAGAAAATCAATACCAAACGGAACGAAACTTTTTGACAATTTTTCTTGGACCACAAGACACCCTGGAAGCTTCGGGAGGAGGCCAGAAGAGCCATGAGTCAATGACAAGCTCACAGGGCATGCCCTAGGGGGACGCGCCCTGCAAGCTTGTGGGCCCCCCCGTGACTCCTCTAGCCCTAATTCATCTTCTATAAATACTCAAATATTCCCCATAGACCAGAGGGCACACCAAAAATACTTTTCCATCGGTGCAAATTTCTGTCTTCGTGAGATCCCATCTGGGGACCTTTTCGGTACTCTGCCGAAGGGGGATCCGACCACGGAGAGCTTCTACATCAACCTTGCCGCCCATCCGTTGATGTGTGATTAGTTTACCACAGACCTACGGGTCCATAGCTAGTAGCTAGATGGCTTCTTCTCTCTCTTTGATCTTCAATACAATGTTCTTGGAGATCTATTCGATGTAATCTTCTTTTGCGGTGCGTTTGTTGAGACCCGATGAATTGTGGATTTATGATCAGATTATTTATGAATATTATTCGAGTCTTCTCTGAACTCTTTTATGCATGATTAAGATAGCTTTGTATTTCTCTCCGATCTATTGATTTTGTTTGGCCAACTAGATTGATTTTTCTTACCGTGGGAGAGGTGCTTTGTAGTGGGTTCAATCTTGCGGTGCTTATTCCTAGTGACAGAAAGGGACATGACACATATTTGTATTGTTGCCACTAAGGGTAAAAAGATGGGGTTTGTTCATATTGATTGGATCTATCCCTCTACATCATGTCATCTTGCTTAAAGCGTTACTCCGTTCTTATTAACTTAATACACTAGATGCATGATGGATAGCGGTCGATGTGTGGAGTAATAGCAGTAGATGCAGGTAGGAGTCGGTCTACTTGTCACGGACGCGATGCCTATATACATGATCATTGCCTTAGATATCATCATAACTATGCACTTTTCTATCAATTGCTCAACAGTAATTTGTTTACCCACCGTATGCTTTCTTTCAAGAGAGAAGCCTCTAGTGAAAACTATGGCCCCCGGGTCTATCTTTTATCATATTATTCTCAGATCTATAAAATCAAAAACACAAAAATACCTTGCTGCAATTTATTTACCTTTATTTTATTTAGCACTTTTACTTACCTTTTATATCTATCACTATCAGATCTCATCCTTGCAAGGGATTGACAACCCCTTTATCGCGTTGGGTGCAAGTATTTGTTTGTTTGTGTAGGTGCAATTATTAGAGACTTGTGTGTTCCTCCTACTAGATTGATACCTTGGTTCTCAATTGAGGGAAATACTTATCTCTACTTTGCTGCATCATCCTTTCCTCTTCAATGGAAAATCAACGCAAGCTCAAGAATTAGCAGGGCAGCATCCGCCGCAGCCAGCTTGTTCAGGGCCATGCCCATGAGGCCCCATTCCTCCTTATTTTCTATCTGCTCCGACTCGGAGTTGACTTCACCAAACTGGAAGACTAGTGGCGGATGATCCTTCTGCGCCATGGAGTTGGTGGAGGTCTGTGGGAGGGGAATGGGAGGCGAAGAGTAAGGCAGCCCGTATTAAACAGCGGCTCGAGCGCCATTAATGGAGAGGTTGGGAGCGACGCAGGCAGCCATGGAAGTTAAAGGGCTCGCTTCCCAGTGAGCTTGCGCATCGTACATCTCGCATGCTTCTCGGTGAGCCTGCGCAGCAGAGGACTGCTTGCATGCCTCCCGGTCAGCCTGCGTAGTGGACTGCGCTCGCACACCTCCCATCTACTCAAGTAGTTGTTCGCATGGCACCTCCTAGCTAGTAAAATTGTGATGCGCGGAGTCACGTGAATGGTTAGCAGAACGCCCATGATTTAAATTATACATATATTTGAGATGATAACGTGGCAGCTATTTGTTTCAAAATGCCTTTGTTGGCTTTTAATTCATGCGCCTTCTCTCAAATTGGATACAAAAACTACCACAACATGTTGGTGCCATTCCATGATAGCATGCCAAGTTTCATGAATTTCAGACGTGTTTTGGATTTACTAGAATTCTAAAACCAACTATCTCAATGTTTACGGCCGAGCCACGATGACGAGGCATTTGAAGTTCATTCCAATTTCTTGCATGGGACCTAAACATGCACCCAAGGATACACATATGCTTTTTCAACCCATTTTGCTGCACTGGAGCATGTGCATGTAGTTCAAATTTAAATTATGCACATAAAATGCCTAGAAAACTCGGTTAATGTATAAAAATGTCCAAATGAACCCTGAATAATTCCAATTTTTAACACGACACTCCTATTGGCCTATGTTGTATCTAGAAAAAAATTCAAGGCGAGAAGAGGCAACAAATGTCGTTTCGTCCAGAAAGGTGACACACATTCCCTACCGGAACCACTATGCTTCTTGTGAGAAGCTCTGGTTTGTGAGGAGCGTATACCAAAACCTGCCCCAAATGGGGCAAATTTTTTACCATAGCATGTTGGTGCCATTCCATGATAGCATGCCAAGTTTCATGAATTTCAGACGAGTTTTGGATTTACTAGAATTTAAAAGCAAGTATCTCAATGTTTGCGACCGAGCGACGGTGCCGAGGTGTTTGAAATTCATTCCCATTTATTGCATGGGACCTAATCATGCACCCAAGGACACACATTTGATTTTTCAACCCATTTTTCTGCACTGGAGCATGTGCCTATAGTTCAAACTTGAATTATGCACATAAAAAGCCTAGGAAACTCAGTTAATGTATAAAAATGTCCAAACGAACCCCCAAAAATTCCAAATTTTAACACGACACTCCTATTGGTCTATGTTTCCACTATAAAAATTCTGAAAGCAAGAAGAGGCAACGAGTATCGTTTCATCCACAAAGGTGAAACGTTCCCTACCGGAACCATGAGGCTTCTTGTGAGAAGCTCTGGTTTGTGAGAAGCTTATACCAAAACCTACCCCAAATGGGACCATTTTTTACGACAACATGTTGGTGCCATTCCATGATAGCATGCCAAGTTTCATGAATTTCAGACGAGTTTGGGATTTACTAGAATTTAAAAACCAAGTATCTTAATGTTTGCGGCCGAGCGACGGTGCCGAGGTGTTTGAAATCCATTCCTATTTCTTGCATGGGACCTAAGCATGCACCCAAGGACACACATTTGATTTGTCAACCCATTTTTCTGCACTCAAGCATGTGCCTGTAGTTCAAATTTGAATTATGCACATAAAATGCCTAGAAAACTCAATTGATGTATTAAAATGTCCAAACAAATCCCGAAAAATTACAAATTTCACTACAAAAAAAAAGACACATCCGTGACATTTTGGGCCGAACGAATTTTTTTCTGTCATGCTTATGACACTTCTATGACGATAATTGTGACAAAACCACGTATCATCATAGATGTGGTGGGCTCCTACTTCTATGACAAAAAATCATGACAGAAAATGGGCTTTTCGTCCTGGGCGGGCCGGGGACGCAGCTGCATGACGTTCTTTGGGCCGTCCATGACGGAAAAAATCGTGGTAGAAGCGAGGGCGAGGAAAATATCAGGGAGTTCCCGGTTACGGTGGGTGGTCAGGGCAGAGCGATGCACGGAGGTTTGCGCGTTTCTCTCGTACACATACGTGCGTGTGTGCGAGGCGTTGGGTTCTAACTGAACACGAGCGAGGCGTTCGCTTACTGAACCCGAGCGATTGCACTAGCTACATTACTGAACTTGAGCAATCGATCCCTTGGCTGTTAACTTAACCCGAGCGATTCCTTCGCTACTGCTGCTAACTGAAGCCAATCGAACCAGCTGCCTCTTGATGAACAGTGACCGTTGTTGGGGGTTGGATGAACAGTTCCTGGTGGGGGTTGGATGAACAGGACCCCGTGGTAGTAGAGGTCGTTGCCGCTGGATGAACAGGACCCCGATCGAGGAGGTGGGGGTGGATGAATAGGACCCCGTGGAGGGCTGGTTGAACAGTAGCCATTGGAGGCTGGATGAACAAAACCCCGTGGAGGGCTAGTTGAACAGTAGCCGGTAGAGGCTGGATGAACAGTAGCCCATGGATGAACAGTAGCTGGTGGAGGCTGAAGGAAGTCGAAGGTGGATGAACAGTAGCAGGTGGAGGCTGGAGGAAGTCGATGGTGGATAAACAGTAGCGGGTGGAGGCTGGAGCGAGGCAGTAGACGGTGGATGAACAGTAGCCCGTGGAGTCCCGTTTTGCGGTACACCATACTGTTCCCGATGAACAGGACCTCGTTTCAACCGGAGGCGCTCCAACACAAGTCCATTTCCTCCGTTTTGCAGTACGCCACACCCCTCCCGATCAACAGCACCCCGTTTCGACCGTAGGAGCTCAAACACAAGTCCGTTTCCTCCGTTCTGCGGTACGCCACACCCCTCCCGATGAACAGGACCCCGTTTCGATCGTAGGCGGTCGAACAGAAGGCCGTTTCCTCCGTTCTGCGGTACGCCAGACCTCGTTTCGGCTGTTCCGTCCAAGCCAGTTGTCTCCCGATGAACATGACGTATTCCGACCCAGTCGGTTGCCTCCCGATGAACACAACGCTGTTTCCTCCGTTTCGACCCAGCCGGTTGGCTGCCGATGAACAAGACGCCGTCGCTGTACGCGTTAGAGACCCCGCCCGTATGTACGTATGTAGCCGTATTTACTTTCTTGCAGCGTGGCTGTACATACGTGTACAGGATATATATAGATGGGACTGCGTGACATGCTACATCCACGCCTCTACTACGACACGTGCCGCTCCTTACTCGGCCACGGTTCATCGCTGCAGAGAGACCGATCGACCAGTATGTACGTAAACTGTCGCGACCAGACAGACAACGCTACGTATGCTTCGACTGGATGGGTCCCATCTGTCAGGGAGGATAAGGAGGCACTTCCTTGCGTGCGAAGATATAGCTGGTGGGTCCCAGCTGTCAGGGGGAAGAATCATTTTTTTTGCCCGTAATATGGACGCACTTCCTTGCGTGCGAAGATGTAGCTGTTGGGTCCCAGCTGTCAGGGGGCAAACATTTTTTTCGCAAAATACAGAGGCCCTTCTGGTGGGTCCCCACTGTCTGGTGGAGGAATTATTATTTTGCGTGTAATAAGGAGGCACTTCCTTTTTGCGGCCGTGGACCCAGCTGTCAGCCTCTCCACGTACAACCCTCTTACGATATAAGTCGTTCCTTGACCACGTTGACCATGCCGCACCGAGAGCACCAAGGCGGTGGATGACAGTGATGCCTAGGAAGGGCCCGGAGTCGGGGAACACTCGGCAGTTGTTTCCCACGCGGAGGGGAGTACGAGGGTTTACTAGTTCTGCTGCAGTGTGAGGCTGCCGTCGCCGGAGAATAACAGGAGGTCTGGGTGAGTACAGGGATGTACAGGGATGGCCAGGCCAGCGATGGGAGTAGGGTGGGGCAGCGAGGCCTGCGTGGCAGCACAGCCGGCCACGAGAGGCAGGAGCAGGTGGCACGGCCGGTGCTGGTTTGGGCGGCTGGAGCAAGAAGACCAGAGGTTGAAGAAGCACGACGGCCGTTGGATGGACATCGTATGGTCACTGCAGCTAGATTCGTTTATATTGACTAAGTTGACAAAGCCCTCCGTCCGCGTCAACTTAGTAGGCCCACAAGTCAGCCTCCAAATATGGTGGGTCCCAGCTAGCAGGGGGGTATTCATTTTTTTGTGCGTAATAAGGAGGCACTTCCTTGCGTGCGAAGATATAGCTGGTGGGTCCGAGTTGTCAGCGGGAGGAACATTTTTTCGTGAAATACAGAGGCCCTTCTGGTGGGTCCCCGTTGTCAGGTGGAGGCATCATTATTTTGCGCGTAATAAGGAGGCACTTTCCTGGCGTGCGGCTGTGGACCCAGCTGTCAACCTCTCCACGTACTGTCCTCTTTCGATGGATGTCGTTCGTTGACCACGTTGACCACGCCGCGCCGAGAGCACCAGGGCGGTGGACGACGACAAGGCCTAGGAAGGGAACGACATGGAGCCAGGGAAGACTCGGTAGTTGTTTCCCATGTGGAGGGGGGTAGGAGGGTTTACTGGTTCGGCTGCCGTCGCCGGAGAATAACAGCAGGTGTGGGTGAGTAGAGGGATGGCCAGGCCAGCGATGGGAGTAGGGTGGGGTGGTGAGGCCTGCACGGCAGCACAGCCGGCCACAGGAGGAGGGAGTAGGCAGTCTTGCCGGTGCTGGTTTGAGCAGCTGGAGCAGGAAGAGCAGAGATTAAAGAAGCACGACGGCCGTTGGATGGACATCCAACAGTCACTGCTCTCGTGTGTTGACTAAGTTGACAAGGCCTTGCATGCGCGTCAACCTTTTTTTTAGGAAAGCCTCCGCGTCAACCTAGTAGGCCCACAAGTCAGCCTCAAATATGTGGAAAACAGCATACAACCCATCTGCCATTATAGCTAATAAATGTACAACCCATTGGCCATTATAGCATACAGCCTCAAGGATTTTTTTGAAGCCCATATTCTTTTTGTTACCATTACAGCCCATATTCTGGCCACGGTTAAAAATTCAACCAAATTTTCATATTTTGGTGCGGTCCGAACTGTTTTTAATCCCAAAATTTTGAATCACATTCAAACTAATTTAAAAATAATAAATTTATATCAATTTAAAATGCAACCTAATTTTCCCAGCAAAAAAATTTTAAATTTGAGATCTCGAAATCTTAAAAAAAGATATTTGAATCTAATTGCCGGTTTGCTGTGTTTTTAAAATTTACATCCCATTTCTTACTACTTCATTTTCTGGGCAAGCAAATACATCGCTCTCGTCTTGAAAGATTTGTAGCCCAGTAGGGCTGAGAAAGCAAGTAGGCCTCCGTTGGGTATTTCTTTAAAAAAAGTAGAACTGGGCTAGCCATTTTCAGAAAGAAAAAAAACACAACTGGGCTCATCATGTGGTAAACATAAAATAAAACCCTGGCTAGATGGGCCACAGCCCCCGCACAGCCCCGTTGTTACCCTGATCCATCTCTAAAACTAGTACTAAATAACAACTGCTTGTTCCTAAAAAAAGTAAATAACAACCGCAAGACCTGCTGTGTCCCTGGTGTCAGCCGCTCATTGTGTAATTCTCTCGTTTATTGACTACGTTGACAATGGCGTGAGACCCAGATGTCCAACCATTAGGAGGAACCATTTTTTTGGGCTTGTAATAACGAGGCACTTGCTTGTGTACTACCATGATCCTGGTAGGTCCCTACTGTCATCCTCTCCACTCACAGTCATCTCCTTATTCCCCTCGGTTGTTGACCACGTTGACAACGCCAGACGGCGACGCACCGTGCACGGCGAGCGAACCAAGGCGGAGGATGACGGCGAGGCCTCGGACGGGAACAAACAGGAGTCATGGAAGATGCGGCAGTCTAGTCGCAGGCGGAGGGGAGTACGAGGGTTGACTGGTTCGGGTGCGGGCACATGTTGGGGCTGGCGTCGCCGGAGAATAACAAGACGTGTGGGGGAATAGAGGGATGTACTGGCTAACATTTGAGGGTACGGTAGGGCGGCGGAGGCGCAGCCAACCGTGGGAGGCGGGAGCAGGCGGGACCGATGGGGTGGTTTGGTTTGGGCGGCTGGAGGAAGAAGACAAGAGATAGAAGATACACGATAGATGTTGGATGTCAATCCAATGGCTGGTAGGCAGAATCATTTGTTGACTCTTAAGTTGACACCACCTTGGATTCACTTTTTCCTCGTGGGTCCCAAATGTCAGAATCCAAATCTTTCATGGCCATGCAGCCTTTCTTATGAAAATTTACACCCCATTTGGTGTGCTAGTTCAAAATAAGTTTGCGTGGGTGCTGGTGGGGGCTAATCACTTGGGTGCTGTAATGCATAGTGAGCTCAAGCAGCCGGCGAGAGTGATGTTATTTCCCTTGGTTGGGATTTGTTACAATATTTCTCCCTTAACTAAACAAATGGCAAGCCATTTGCCTTGTTTCAAAGAAAATATGACAGTCACAGCCGAGTTGAAAAGGGCAACAACATCTAACTCCAGGTTACAAACTGTACAAAAGCACGAGGGTTAATTGTTCATCAGGTTTAGACAAAACCCAGATTGAAAAGGGCAACAACATCTAACTCCAGCACTGTTTTTGGCAGTCACAATCAAATGGAATGGTCAGGTCCATAGAATGAACATCCTGGGTCATAAAATTTACTGGATTATGACCACAAGATGTTGTAAATAGAAGCCCGGCATGTTCAGAAGCTCTTTTGTCCACCTGAAACTCCTTTTTTGCTCTTCGACATACCCATCCGTCAAAACCATGCTGCTAATAAACTTAAGCCCGATGGACAATAGTAACCTCGCATTCAGCAGGAAGAATGTGACAAATCTAGTGTTTGCATGGTTGGTTACATATCGTTCCAGCCTTATTGTCTTCAATCGAATGTCATGAGAACTGAGAAAATCCCGATGCTTACGAATCCACCGATTGGTTATAACTTTCTTGCCCCGTCCTGTTGCCTAAATAGACATGAAGATTGAAAATAGTTAAGGTCTAAAAAAAGAGTGTCGAAAGAGCAACAGTTGAATGGTTAATTCTAGTACACTATATGCGGGATTCCAATGTGCGTGAAATTATCACCTTTATATACAACTTCTCCAGACATGGAAAGCATTGCAGCAAGCCAATAATCTTGTTCAGATCAAAACTATTCATATGGATATATAAGATCTTGACAGAATCCAGCATAGGCTATCCATGGACAAACTCTTATTGAGCACATAACATAATATTAGTACAAAAAGTGTACTCCAAGATGATATAGAACTTATGCACAGAAATTTAAAATGCAGCTTATGACTACAAGTGTAGGTGATAATATACAGTACCTAAAGAACTGTGGGGCCAAACACCATCTTGAAATGAGCACAGGGATCATGTATTACACCCAAGGTCTCTAGTTTAGGCGCAGAGACGACAGTTATTTCCGACGGTGAATAACGAGAATCAAGGATCAACCTTTGAAGTGAAGGGGCATCTTCGATGATGAGCTGCATTCCGTCAAAACAAATTCCAATTCTTACAAGGTTAGGCGACTTTATTTGGAGACAACCGATTCTAACTGTGAAAACAAGCACCAAGCACTCCAGGGCAGGGCAACTGGAGTGGATGATGCTGTGCAATGAGGCTTCCGACATACGAACCCGCACAAGTGAAAGATTTTTGAGAAATGGGAGTCAAAGGTTTAGTACCAGATTGTCTGGTAGGTAGCACAGCGCAAAGGTGGCGGTGTGGAGAGAGGAGGAAAACCGTGAGGTGGACATCGGTGCTGAGGGCACAAGTACATGGCGTTCGGTATGTGGTATGTGATTTCTGGGGAAATAGTAAACCTCAAGCAGCTGTAGTTCTTTGAATTCAGGGGATTTCAGCCAGGCGTCCACCGTGCAGGGCATGCTCAGGTAGCATGCCGGGATGCAGAGGCCTTGAACGGAGCCCTGGTGGGAGGAGATGATGGCTCCAGGGAGTTCAAAATCATTGAAGAGAGATAGCTGACGACAGTCGAGATTAAGGGGTGCGGCGCACCATAGAGAGCGCCACCGAGTTGAGAGGACTTGGGTGCGACAGCAATCCTTGGTGGGGAGAAGCGAGATGATCTCCCCAAGGATGGTGTCCGGGAGATCGCTGATGTGGTCCACCCGAGATTCTACGGGTTCCTCAGATCCGGTGGGGGGGAGGGGGGGGGCTCGCCGCTTCTCCCCGCGCTGCTGGGTGCGGGATCTACAATAGGCTTCGCCGCTGGCAGGAGCCTCATCTTCTTGGCGCTGGGGTCAGCCGACTCTATTTCCCTTGAGGGCGTCGCGTCGAGCTCATGGATTTGAGCAGAGAAATGAATGATGAGCCTAGTTGTAGTGCGAGTGAAGAAGAAGGGGAGCTGGAGTTTTCTGTAGTAGTGAGGAAGAAGGGGAGTTGGGGTTTTCTGTAGGAGTGAGGTGAGGAACTTGGGGGTACGAGTGGAGCGAGCTGACGTGAGGTGGGTGGGAGTGAGGAGGAAGAAGAGCACCCAGGTTTTTTGGGGGGCGGTGTGCTGGGTAGCGCCTCTCATTAAGTAAATATATGGGCTTTTGAATTGATTTTATTATTTACTAGGGTGGATGGGCTCTTTTGTCTTGGGCCCAGAGAAACAATTACTACTAGTATAGTGGAGACACTCTACAGCTACCCAGAAAAACAATTACTACTAGTACAGTGGAAACACTACCGCTTCTGGCTCCTCCGAGGTCATCGAAACGTCTCCCGCTACTGAATGCTGTTTTACTTTGGTTCACCGACATGCGGGCCATGCAGCGCGCGGGCCCAAATGCCATCCACCAAATTAGAAGGCGGTATGCAGGCGAGAGTCACCCCGGTCATAGCGCGACAGTAACGAGCCATCATATCACAAAACCCCACCTCCCCGCAGTCTAAGTTTGACGGACGAAGCAACCATCATTTCACTCTTCGTTGAATCCCCTTCTCCCTCACCGTCTTCAAGAAAGGCAACACTCGCATCTGCCATTGTAATTCTCTCCCAAAGAAGGGAAGGTAAGCGGATCTGTGATGTTGGTATATTTTCTTTCAGAAAAGAAAGAACTTTTGCAAGGCAGTAACCGATCCTCTCTTTTTTGTTTCATTGCCATTGCGATTGTGTTTTCCTTTCAGTTGTCTCCTATTCGTAAGTTTCATGATGGACCAAGGAGAACCAGGCAAAGATCTGCCAATGTTGGAGTAGACGTGGGAGGCTGATCCCCACGAGACAGAGAGCTCCAAGAAGATGGAGGCCGCCACCGAGCCAATCCTAGATACGCTCACGGCCACTACTGAGATGGTCAACGCCTCGTTTGAGGTTACAGCCCCCGTGGCCCTACAGGAGCAGTTTTTCCCCTTCGAGGATGTGTCCCCCCTGCTGAGCTGCCCAAGGTGATTTTCTTCTTTGTCGATCTCGATTGTGGTTATCTAAGTATGTGGTGATAAATAATGCAAAATTTTATTAGCTTCGATGCCATGCTACCTTCCCTGTCATGCATACTTTTGACTCTACATAGTGGTTTAAATAACTTGTGTTTTTTATATTCGAAAGTAATTAAGAATTCATTTCTGTTTCAATTAGAGCCCTGATGCAGACAAGGATTGTGTGGTTGTACATGTCACTCGCTATGAGGCGGATGACCTGAATATACGCACTGGGAAAACAAAGTTCTTAGGCTGTTGGATCCTGGAAGCCATTTGCACTTATACCAAAGTCAAGATGTATTCCAGCCACACTGTTGTCAGGCATGTTGTCCAGGGTGTACTGAAGCACAAGAAGTTCAAAGCTACTCCTTCATTTGTGAGGCATACTGTTCTTGTCAAGTTTACGCAGGAAGATGACATGGCATGCCTCGACAAACAAGTTTATGAGTGGCAAGGCCACAAGGTTATCTTCAAGAAGGTTGATAGGATTTAGCTGCTACCGGACGTCCTCGATGATGTTCATGGCAAAGGTCCATCTTGTGTCCATCCCAAATTAGATCGAGGCATGAAATAGTTGGCCCAGAGTGTTTAAAAGTAGTTTGGATTGTGTCTAATTATCCAAACCTTTCCTATTACCGAGCCCTCTGGGCCTAGTACTCTGTTTGAATCCGTCTATGGGAACTACTGCTACTTTTGTGTGCCCGTGAATCATGTGAGAACCATCGTAATTGTTGCTGAAACAGATGCGTCCTCACTAGTTTTTTCATGTAATATGGCATGGTAAGACATAAGTTGTCACGGTTTATCATACGAGCCGTGTGTGTTTGATGAAATAGAGTACTTGTTCGAGAACTATGTGCTGACGTATACATAGGGTACGTAAGGCTGGTTAAGTACTTGTAAACACTATTGGTGCTACCCCACTTGTAAGCAGTTGTGCAAAACACGACACATTGGCTCAGCTTGCTTCAACACTAGAAAAGTCGGCTATCGACCAGCTAACAACAATACTCTGCTGTCTGACATATAAGCAACTACATATCTTGTTACAGTGGTTCATGCAGTTAAATGAGGCCACAATGTAAATTCCAAACGTTCACACGCTAGTCCAGCGTTCATGTGGAACATTCACATTAAACTCGGCTTCATAAAATACTTAAAAAGCATAAGTTCAACAATTTTATACATCTCAATGATTCATAGAACATAACCAACATTTACTAGTTCACAGCAAAAGACAAAGTTATGAGAATGTTTACAAATCAGGAAAAATCAAGCAAGGCTTCTCTGAGCAAAGGGCCTCCCTAGGAAGGCTTTAATTTCCTGGAGTTCACTCTGGTTTTTCTTGTTGCCACCATCCAGGGTTAGGTTCTCTTATTCCAGAATAACCAATTATAATTGTGTTCTCAGTTGGAATGCTGAACTGAACCATGTAGTGTACTGACCATCTGAACTTCTTGTGCAGTTCCACTAAATTTAAGCACCACTATTTGCAGAAATAAGCAGACCACAATGCCTCTTGTCCGTGCACCTGTCCCAAAAACCTCTGCGCAGCCGTGCCAGCTAGTCCTCTGTCCATCCATGAATTGGGAGAAAGTGCATTCCCGACTAGGATGCAGTTGTTTTCACTCGTCCCTACACTGCAATTAGGAAGTAAAACGTACGAATCAACTTATTTTAGATTGCGTTGGTAATTCTACCTAGTTACTACCAATGTAGGAATACCTGGAAGACGGGAGGTTAGACGATGACAGCTAGGAATAGCCATCTCATTTTGTGCAGTTCTACTAAAATTGAGGTGTGTACTTTTGATTGCACAAATAGAAACGATATGGAGATACACATCCCTGTTTGCGCGAATATGAAATATAGTTATTTAAGCAGTGACAGTTATTTGCAGTGGCATATGATTAATAGCAGGATCTATTGTGTTATCATTGGCACTACATTGACAATATGAAAAAGTGCCATTAAGTAAGAAGTAGCATCACATCATATCAACACTGCCACTAGATTAACATGCAGAACAATAGCATTAGTATTACTATCATGAGAGTAGCACATGGTCAGTAAATGTGCACTCAAATTTGTGCAGTTCCACTGGGATGAAGCAATGTTAGCGGTGTGAGATTTAAGTGTAAGTGCAAAAACACAATTCATGGGAAATAAAGCAAGACGGAAGCACTTCATAAAATGGTGGTGTCATTGCTTCAATTTTTCGACGGCACTAGACCGACAACATCATTACTTAATAGTGACATTAGGTGGCATTGCTTCAATTTGTCGACGACACTACAAAAAAAAACACTTCCGTGATGATACGTGTTTGTCACAGTAGGTCACGTTTTCTGTCATGCATGTACATCCATGACGATTTTATGACAGAATCAAGATAGTCATACCTATGCTGTCGTAGAAATGTTCCATGACAATACCAAAATTATCATCACGGAAGTGTCCACTTCCATGACGATAAATCGCGCGTTATGGAAGTGTTTTCGTCAAGGGTAACCGACACGTGGCATCCACCGTAATGGGTCACCGTTAAGCTATCGGGTTCCGGTTTGGATCCGATAACCCGTTAACAGCCCCGACCAATATGGATTTTCCACGTGTAAAATTCTCATTCGCCGGATGATCCACGTGTCAGCTCATCGTTGGGACAGATGTCATCCCTATAATGGACGGAAGACGCCTATGATATGTCGACACGTGGCACAGCCCAATAGTGGCCCATTTAAGGTAAAAAGGCCGGCCCAGCTAAAGGCCCACCATATTTTTTCAGACACTAGTGGGCTGGCCCGTTAACAGCCTGCCACGTTTTGGGTCAAATTAAGGCCCATATCAGACCAGGCCCGTTCACAGCCTGTCATGTTTTGGGCTAAATTACGGCCCATATCAGATCAGGCCCGTTAACAGGCCACTGTTCTTTTGGGCCCATTCTAAGCCGGGTTTGTATTTCAGCCTATTAAATGCCCATTTACCAGTTCTGCCCGATAATAGTTTCAGCCTGTTAGCGGCCCGTGGTGCATCTGGGCCGTTGTCGGCCCGGTTTCACTTTAGGCCATTTAATGGCCAATGCAGAAACTGGGCTATTTCTTGACCGAAGTAACTTTAGGCCTCTTAACGGCCCATAGTCTTCGTGGATAAATTTCAGCCCAACTGGCCTATCGGCCTGTTAATGGCCCGTGTAATAGTTGGGCCTAATTACAGCCCGTGTTGAATCCGGCCTGCTTACAGCCCATCTGTTAATGGCCCGTGACACTATTGGTCCTAAGGCCCGCGTTGATACCGGCCAGCTTAATGCCCATAATTTTATTGGGCCAAACAGGGCCCGAGATATATTTCGGCCTGTTAACGGCTCGTTCTATTTAGGACAAACATGGGCCTAAGGCAGTTTCGGCCTGTATTGGCCTGTGAATTTTTCGGCACAACGCTAGCCCAATCTAGTTTTTAGCCTGTTAAAAGCCCATGGTATTCTCTGGCCCAGCTGGCCAGAACTTTACTCGGCCTTTTAAACTACTATACTTTAGACCTGCTAATGGCCCAAGATGCTACTAGACTTTAAACATTTACAGTGATGCTACATAATCAAACAGCAATGAGTGTAAGTATGCTGACAAAGGGCAAGAGGTACTGACAAGAGCAATGCAGTGCCCAGTATTGTTGTGAGATCCTATGATCCTTTGAGAAAGGAGATTCATCTGAAATTAGTTTTCATACAAGAGAGAAGGTAAGGCACATGCAGAAATTTAGGAGTTCAAATTTTGAATTGATATCATAGACAGTACCTGACGCTGGGCTCTCTGCAGTTCTAATAGGGGTTTGGCCAGTGGAGTAGGGGTAAAGTGTGGTACAGTTGGGCCTGTGTTTTCTGTGGCTGCTGATCTATCTGATTTAACAGGTATCACTACCTTTTCCAAATACCTAGTTTGTACTCCTTAAGGATCTGCACTCACCCTCTTCCTTTTGGGCATCTATTACGAAAGAACAACATTTGACTGAAAAAACATAGCATGATGACACATGGAATAGGTACAGAAAATGGATAGGTATGGCATATACTCATATATGATGCTTAAACTAAGCAGATGGTGGTGTAACAAAGTAGAAGTAATGCAAGAGGTCATATGCAAAATATGTGCGACCAATACAACCTTGCCAAGTTAGAGCAAGCACCTTGATGGGTGAATAAGATAGGCCATCCTCCACCATGCCAAGTTTGTTAGCCAGTGGATTGTTCCACAATTTTTCTCTCGTGCGCCCATTCTCATATTCATTTTGATCATGTTCAATACCTGACATCCATGAAAACATAAAAAAAAGTGAGATTATCTTTGTAATGCAGAAGTGATTCTAATCCAATAGTGCCTCCCTGTAAACCCCTTTGTGCTATCTCCGCAATTCTTCTGAGAGATGCCATGCATGCTGTAATTTGGTGTGTGCATTAATATAATGTGGCCTACTACTCAAAATATGAGAGCTCCAGAAGTGATGATACTTCCCAGATGACAGCTTCCACATATAGTAAAGAAGAACAAGTCGACCTGACCTGACAGATTCAAAATATACTAAGGGAGAACAACTCGACCTGACCAGTCGACCACAAATGTCTCTGCTACTCTTCCCAACAAGGAACATACTTATTAAAGAAGAGAAAAGGATCATCTTAAAGAAGAGCAAGCAGATTGAAGATATTACAAGTCTTTCTATACAATGTCTGTTGCCCACCCATGATGAACTAGAGCGCACAGAGAAATACTATTCCTTCCGGTCTATCCATATGTGGCTCACATGCATTTCGAAACTAAAGTAGGAACATTTAGCTGACCAATTAAACATGTCTCAGTTTTACTAATATCAGCATGATATCAGATTCGAATTTGTACAACTAAGCTTGTTTAGCTTGATGGGTGGAGCAGTGCTATTACGACACGAACCACGTAGGCTGATCGTGGTCATCATAAAATGGGGAAACCGTAAGCCTGACGAGTATAGTGTTGACCGTGGCAGTGGGATGGCAGATCTGAAGCTACAAACCACGCAAAGGGTAGTTAGCAACCGATGTTTGCTTTGAAATAACAACTAAGATTTGGTATGGACAAGAAAGTACAGTCAACAAGTGACAAAGAAATGCAATTCTACTATCTCTCTATATGTCGTGACATGCATTTGGAAACTCAAGTGGGACCTTTAGCTAACCAATTAAATGTGTCTGTTAACTAATATTAGTATCATATCACAATCATATTTGAACAACTAAGCTTTGGAATTATGAGTGTTGTGTTGTTTAGCTTGAAGGGTGGAGTACTGCTAGTACGACAGAAAGCACCTACGCAGATCATAGTAGGGTAGATAAAAGGGGAAAACCCTAAGAATCAAGAGTAAAATCAGGAAAGTGGAACTAGCTGGACCATATGGGCTTGTATTGCCGGTACGGCAAGAAAGGGTTCGGAAAGGCTTCGGCCCCAAAAGGGGCAGCCTATTCAACCGAAGGCATAATACTGTTACTATCAGTCTAGACTATCAAAGACGGCATAGCTCCCAACATTTCCCAGATATTATGGCAGGCCATCTAGAATCGTTGAAAGCATCCATCTGAAGTGACCCAATAGGCCTGTCGACTGCAAATGTCCCTGCTCCACTTCCCAACAAGGAACATACTGTACTACTCCCTCCCTTCTTAAATATAAATCTCTTAGAGATTCGAATGCGGACTACATATGGAGCAAAATGAGTGAATGTACACTCTAAAATATGTCTATATACATCCGTATGTAGTTCTTATTGGAATATCTAAAAAGACTTATGTTTTAGCGAAAAAGGCTTTCGCCCCGCTTTATAAATAAAGCAACGATGAACAACACCCGGTACAAACGCACGCTACCACAACACACGCACGCACCCAAGGCAGTTTAGGAATGGAGGAAGTAATATACTTATTAAGAAGAACAGTAGAGGAACATGATAACAAAGAGCAAGCAGATTTTAGATAATACAATGTGTGTTGCCTACCCATGATGAACCAGAGCGCACAGAGTAATGCAAATCCCTGCTGTCTCTCTATATTTTCGAAATGAATATAGGAACATTAGCTGACCAATTAAACGTTCTCTGTTTTAGTAATATGAGCATCATATCAGATTCGTATTTCAACAACTAAGCTTTGGAATTATGAGTGGCATGTTGTTTCGCTTGATGGGTTGAGGTCTTGAGGAGCAGTGCTAGCACGACACGAAGCACCTACGATGATGGTAGTGAATATAAAGGGGGAAAACCATAAGATTTACGAGTATAGTGACCGTGCTATGGCTGATCTGAAGGTGCAACCCGGACAAAGGCTACTTCACAACCAATGTTTGCTTTCAACTAGCCACTAAGATTTGGTATGGACAAGAAAAGTACAGTAAACAAGTTTCGATCTATTTTCCGGGTGAGATCAATAACTTAAGCAGATATGAAAGAGTACCACCTCTCTTGCGACGCCGTGTAGGCCCCTGCTGATACATTGAGGGTGCTGCGGGTGCGATGGCTGTCGGCGGCGCGGAAGAAGACTTTAGACGGCAGACGGTCGGGTCAGGGGATAAGTCCTGTTGCCATGGACGAGGTGGTCGTAGGAGCGGCAACGGCAAGGTGGACGACGGCGCCGATGAAGCGATAGGACGCAATGAAAGGATCCTGATTCGGCGCTGTGGATGAGAGACGTCCATCTCTTGCAGTGGACGACAGGGTAGGGGTAGCGGCTCCGGCAAGGTGGAGGATGGGGTGGCGGACGGAGGAGGCACTCCGGAGTGGGGAGGTTGTTGTGGCGCCGATGGTGTATGAAAGGGGAAATGGAGGGGGAGGGGGGATCTCAAACTTTGGGACGCGCTTGTCTGAAATGTGGGAAAGTTACGAACTTAGCCCCCGTTTAAAATTTCGAACATCTCATCGGTTGGGGATAGGACGGTAATCTCGCATCTCCCCAATATTTGCCGGTAGAGATTTCGGGCGAGGAGAGGGTGTTTTGGCGCCCACGGTGTATGAACGGGGCTGACAGGTAGGGCAGTTGTGTCATGTCTGAGGGAAGTTACACATCTGCCCCTATTTAAAATATTTGCCTACATCGATTTCGGACAAGGAGAGTCTGTTTTGCCGCCCACCGTGTATGAATGGGGAAATGGAGGTTGAGACACAGGTCTTTCGGACGAGCTTGAATCAAATGTGTTTTGCCGCCCACGTTTGGCGCCCACCGTGTCTGAATGGGCTCAGAGGCAGTCATGTCATGTCTGATTGAAGTTACTAGTCTACTCCGATCGATAGCAGTGGAAATCAGGTCGATTAGGATGTGAAGTGTCAGGGGTAGACAGCAATTTCCATCTCGCAAACACTTGCTTCGGGCAGCCGACAAATGATAGTGGGTGTTTCGCTGCTTCGTTCAAAATTTGGGAGAATTAGCATTCACGTTTACCCTGGGCCCTGGCAACTAAATTCAAATCCAATTTGTATTCGATTACGAATATCCATACATCATTCTATGTTTTGTTATTTATTTCTTCAAAACCACGACAAAGATTTATTCAACCTTTATATATGAATATGATTTAGAAATGCCGTGATCTTCGAATTTAGTAGGTTGGATACACTTTGAGTCAAACAGTTATTTCATCCAATACAATATGCTCACACGAAAAACAGTTCACCTTATGTCAATCATACAAGTACTGAGGATTACCTCGCCTAAAAAATTCAAATCATTACAACACATGGACAACATAGGGGGTCTTACAACATAATCCATTCAGAGACATGACACAACATGCAAGTATACTAATCTAATGACAATTTCAACTGGTATCTAAAGAAGAACCGGGATTACCCTGGGCTTCAGATAGCAGAAGCAGTAGGACCTCCTCCGTCTTCAAATGCAACATTCTTACTTCCTCCATTTCTTGGGTTGCTTGGATAATGCGTGCAGCTAATTGCATAATTTCCAGCCTCAAGATCAAGATTACCTCATTCATGGCAGCCTCACCATCTCTTTCTGCCTCTAGTAGAGCCTCAAGAACTATAATATCTGTGCTCAGACTGCTCTCCAGCGGTGTTGCCTCTGAACTACTACCATCTGGTAACATGGATGGCGCACTGCTTCCACAAATAGATTCTGGGGTTGTACATTGTGTCCTAGTGTGAACGGCATCCTGAAAGGTTTCCGCTGGACATAAGTAAGAGATAGTTATCGCATGTCCAGGCAGTAAGCTTACATGGTAAACGACATATGAATTATTGCCTAGCATGCCAAGCTATATTTAAATGGTTCGAAGCAGCATCAGCCGAAAACAAATTAAAATGGTAAGATGAAAGTTAGGGATGTAAGTGGCAAATAAATGGCATCTGCCAGTCCCATCTAGTTAGTTTTTGCTAGCTCGCTAGTTCATTTTCCTCAAAAAAAAAAAACTCTTTTGAACTATCATACCATTAGTGGACTTTAATCGGGATTAAACGAGACCCAGTTGACATCCCTTGATGGAAGGCAGTGTACCACCGCTATATTTAAGTTGCCAAGGCATCTAAGCAGTTGAAATAATCTAAGAAAGCACTTAACAGTGTGGCCTCATATAAACTACGAAGACAGTCTTATGATAGTACAGCAGGCACTGCTGACATATTGGCCAACTCAGGTATAGCCTAACAAGTAACAAACAAGCACTCGAATCAAGCAATACAGCAAAGCAGACAACTGAACTATTTGTAATTCTGTAGGATTACAGGTTGAGGGCACAAGCTAAGAAAGCAGCCCACACGCATTACATTTCACATGTACTAAAACACACTGGCTTACCATATGTTGCTGTGAAGCCTTGCTGCTGTTGCAATGTTCTTTGAAGATATCATCAGCATCCCGTGGTTGCAAATCTAGTTGTTGTAGTTTATTCTGCACCCTCTATTTAGGTAAAATTAATTTTAATCGCATGCACTGGTTCGAATTGATCATCAATGGTTAATCTAAACTAATGAAAGAAGGGTGTGTGTGCTTACACGACAATATATGTGCTTCACTCTATTTTTATGCTTGTTCGAGGTGCTAGCCCCAAAAGAACAAATATTTTGCTTGATGGGGTTGGCAGCTCCATAATTAATAGAAGCATCAAATTAGTCATGCAACTTGGGAAGATCAAGAACGCACAAAAAAGTAATGAACAGAGGCTCAGAGCAGTGATGTAATAGCTAGCATCGGAAAATGTAGGGTAAAACGAACAAAAAGCAGCGGAACCACAAGCTAGTTTGCTGATGTGTAATTAAGCATAGAGAACATGAAGCAGTCTGATGTAACCAACAGGTGGCATCAGAACAACACCATTATCATAAATATAGCATGCAAGAAGTAAAATAGTAGGCAGTGATATCTAGGAAGTACAGTAATACTTAGGACAAAACAAAAGCATTGTAACTATATGTGCACTGGTTTGTAATTTAGCACATGTAACATATTCACTGCCAGAAGTATGGCCCTACAGGTGCAAGCAGAATAACGCGTCTCATGAAAAATTGAATGATGCCTTGAAGAAATTCGAAGGTGCGGTGCTTATGCTAAGAAAGTGAACGTAGGCACCGGCCGTTGGATAATAGTACCTGATTCTCGGCGGCGTACGGGTATCGTTGTCATACTTGATAGCTAAGGATCGTCGATGGTGCTCGTGTTTCGGTTGAGTTTGGGCCGGCTGTCGCCGTTGCTAAAGCGGCTCCGGTGCTTCGGTTGTGGCACCTGTCGACATACAAGAAAGCTCATCTATGGTAAGTGAACAATTCCACAATAAAGACGAGAAAAACCGAAGGAGTACAAATCAAAATAACCTGATGAGGCTGCGGCGTCAGTAAAGCAGGGCCGGTGGAGTTGAATATGGCGTCCATGGAGCGGGTCCGGTGCAGTGGACGAAGGCGTCGGCGAAGCACATCCGGCCCGGTGTATAGTGCTTTCAGTGAGGTGGATCTGTTGCGGCGGACGAGGGCTTGTATGAAGGGCCAGATGGGGCGGACGAGGGAGTTAGTGAAGGGCCTACACTGTGGTGGACGAGGGCGCCGGTGAAGCAGATCCGATGCGGTGGACCATGATTGCGGTCAAGGAGATCTGGAGCGGTGCACAAGCCAGTCGCTGAAGCGGCTCCGGTGAAGTGGTGAGTTGGCAGTTGGGGGTTCCAAGGTGCGGAAGGTAGATCCGGCGGGGTGTGAGGTCTACCGCTGCGGCGGAGGACTAGATTCGGCGGCTTGGCGTGGTTGGGGGGGAGGCGGGGAGGGGCTCTGGGGAAGAATGTTGGGGGCAAAGAGGGGAAAACAATGGAGTTACCAAAGCAGCCCCTTTCCGTTCATGTGGCAGGGGTAAAACAGGAATATCACAGGGCTAAACTTTCGGGCGCGAGATATTTCGATGTGAGCGGGAAGTTTGAAAGCTTTTGGTGGCTGAAATTAAGTGTTCTGCTCTTGTACGTCCGACTATGATATCATGGCCGAGAATTTATTTGTTTTGCATGCAAAAAAAAAGTGCAAGTTTCGAAAATCAATGTCTCCAACTCGAAACTTAGATTGTCCATTCAATAAAAATATGGATCATTGAGCTAGTGGAAGCAAATACCATCATACGGTCCAATTCAAATGAAATTCCAAATGTGTTTATCCTAAATATGATAACAAAAACAAAAATGTGTATGTGTATGAATAAAGTGGATGATTATAAGGTTTCAACATGCCCGTATGTGTATATCTCTAGGTTTGATATATGAATTTGAAATCACGATATCCCGGCTTAAAAAATGTACCTCTGTTTAAATGAATTACAAAAGCTAATGATGGAGTCGAATTCCAAAATTCCAATCTTAGGTTTGTAATTCTGGTACTTCAAATTATATCACGCATGTTCAAAAGTATCGTTATCTCATAGTCCAAACTGTGAAACAAATTGATCAACCATGAGTGCACACACTATTGACCATATATATCTCAATTACGCTAAAGTCTCTCAAATATATACACCTCACTCTTTATCTGAAGCCACTCACCCCGTCCCCCCCCCCACAAGTCGTTCTCTCCCCCGGACACGAACACAGGAGCACATTAACACCCCTCTCTCTTCTAAGGCCGGACCCCAATATAGGTATCTATCACTTTGTCTCTCGGTCATGCACACATCTCTTCCCCCACTCTCTAGGTCTCCCGGCATCTCTCTTTCCCAAGCACACGCACTATATAGAGTGTATCTTTCCCATACACAGAAAATGTCGCCCCCAAACGTCTATCTCCCTAGTTACGTGGTTCTCGCACACTCACCTCACTCACCACCCCCACTGCAAACAAGCACCCTTTGTCTCCTTGTGCACCACTCTCCTCTTTCTATCTCTCCCACATGCGTACCCGCCCTAGCTCCTTCCCTATATACATATATGTCATGACTCTTTCCATAGCTCCCTAACGTATCATCGTTCTCAATCTCGCACGTTGTTCTCTACACCATATATTCTAAATCTCTCATGAAGTCTCTATCACACACACGATGACTCGCTTCCCTTGCGTCTCCGTACATAGGCCACTTTCGAACAACATCAACCTTGTCTCCCTATCTATACGCCACTTCCGCACACAAACGACCCCCCTCTCTCCCCCTCTCTTCCTCTCTCTCTCTCTCTCTCTCGCTCTGACACCCCTCTCCCACACACACTCGATGTCTCTTCCAAATAGTCTGCTCCCCGCCCGCACCCATGCTATCCTGCTACTACACATGCCTTTCTCTCTCTTTGACACACATGTCACACCATTCCCCCTTCCCTACTAGGTTTACATCATTCGTGGTTTCTCTTCTCCACATACACACACGCACGCGCACAAACACACACAGACACACACAAACACCCATCTATCTGGATCCTTCTTTTAAGACACACACCCTTGCATATTCTCTCCAGCGCTAGGTATGTATATATCCCCCCTCTCTCTCTAGCTCACAAGCACACCAAAATTCTCCATCTCTCTAACTCACACATCTCTCCCCATGTCCGCATGTATATCTCACACACTCACTATCTGATTATGTCTATGTGTCTCCATGTTACACAACACAAAGCCACATGCACATGTCTCTCTCTATCCTCCACACACATAGACACAAAGAATCTCTTATCATTGCCTCAGTCTCTACACATATCACACACGCACGCGCTGTCTCTCTCTCTCACACACACGCTCAACCAAGGTTTTCTTGTGAATAACTTACCATCTATTCATCATCAGTCGTGGCAGTACGACGAACACGAGATGTGAAAAAGAATAAATCTACACGTGCGTAAACCACCTACTATGACTACTAGGACTAGAGCGAGCCAAAAGCACACCGCCGTCACCCCCTCCTTATCGACGATGGGAAAACCTTTGTTTTACATAGTCGAGAAGTCATCGTGCTAAGGCCCAACATGCTCAGCCGTTGAATAGAATGTAGATCCAAGTTTATGGAAACAAGTATCGATAATACATTTGTATCTCCATACTTATATCTCTTCTCATAAAAAACCGAGTTGGTGATGATGGTATGCCTGCCATCTTGCAATATAGACCGTCCAATCTATATCTGACGGATAGAAATTAAGCTAAAAGATACCCACACCTCTCTCCACATTTGCAGACAAGGCCTTACCTCGTTCATCCTTATCTTCCACAACCTCATTGTTGAGCAATTAAAAAAGGAAGCCTCATTGTTGTACTGGGCAGGTTTGCAACAAGGAGAAGGGGCCAAGGAGCTGCGAAGCGGGGCGGAGATGGTCCGGTCGAGCACGGTGCGGCTGATGAAGATGTGCGAGACGGTGAGAAGACCAATCGAGGGAGAATGATCATACAAGTTCGACTTCAGATGCTACTGATGGGTTCAAGATCTGGCTTGCTGCATTTTGCCTCCTGTGTTGGCTTTTGGTTGTAATAGACTGTAGTGTTTGGTATGTTTGTTGAACTATGGTGCTGTCAGGTTTTCGCCCCATGGCGTTCGTTTCGATGTCGGGCGAATGCAGTGGGTTTCCTGGCAGTGCTCGAACTTGCTGCACCTCTTTCCCTTTCCCCCTATCGTTCTCGAAACTTTGTATTTCCGTTCATTTGCAATGGAAAGGGGTCATGCCCGGTTCAAAAAAAAAGGAAGCCTCTGGAACAATCTGGCATGGTGGTCGCTGCCGGCGTCGTCCATCCCCATGCCTCCGCTCAGTCCGACCACCAATCACCACCATGCCCCACTCCTTCACACCTTATCTCTCCTCTTTCTCGAGATATCATTAGTTTTTACACATGGGATTACTCCCGCATGGGTCAATCACAACAGGTGTTTTATAAAAAAATGCATCTTGATGTTCCGTGCAATGCACGAGCATCTTGCTAGTACTCCTACAGAAGACTTAGTTGGTGATGATGGTGTGTCTGCCATCCGTCATTTCTGACCATTAGATCTACATCTAACGACTTTGAGGTAAGTTGTTGCCTTTTCTCAACAACATCCCACTTCTCTACCCAATTTCCAGAAAACCCCTTAATTAGTATCTTAAAACCAACCACATCCCTCCCTCACCTCACCCAAACAGCCCAAGGAATATATTCTGATTGAAACATAATATATTCCTAGTGATATATGTATATCAAAATTAGAGTGTTTTCCATCAAGTTTGTGAATAAGTATTATTCTAATTATGATCCGTTGCAACGCACATGCACATTGCTAGTATTTCCAACCATGCAAAAAAAATGCTAGTATTTCCATAGTTTCGAGTTTTCCATCAAGATATTAGTCACTCATGGTTGATATTTAGTTTGAATTATGTACACATAGGCATTATGTAACTAGCCATGCTTATTGGCTTCCAAAGCTTAACTTTCACTCCTACTTACAGTATGTAGAGTATTTAACAAAAAACTACCACTTTCAACTAGCCCTAGGAAGAAACTATTGTACAAAAAATAGCAAAAACATACCCAAAATTTCTTAATCCGCACCAAAAAACTACTACCTAGTGCCGATTAGGCTCGTTTAAACCCGTTTATGACAGGGTTGGCCCACACGTCCGTGCTGACAAGGCAGCTTAAATCAACACATTTTGTTTGACCATTGACACGAGGGACCCACATCTGACCTTCTATCCTGTTCTTCCTCCTCCAATCATTATTTTTCCTGAACATTACTTCAAACAGTTCTTATGCGTGTTCGTCGGTGGCGCCGTTGATGAGCGAGCTGGCCGCCGCTCCGCCGGATGGGTCGGATGCCGCGCTGGCCTCCGCACGGGTTGGCTGGCTGGCCCGAGCGTCGCTCACGCACAAGCAAGCCGCCACGCTGGCCTCCGCACGGGTTGGCTGGCTGGCCCGAGCGTGGCTCATGCGCGAGCAAGCCGCCGCGCTGGCCTTTGCTCGAGCCAGATGGCTGGCCTTAGTGCAGCGCGCGCGAGTAAGCCACTGCATCGCCATGCCAACCTAGCTAGCAAACCTGGCAGACAAGCAGCTGGATGCATCCAGCAGGGTGTGTGCTAGCTTGGCTAGCTAGCGGCCGCGAGCGCCGGACGGAGCTGGCATCCGGGCTGCCGCAAGATGAGCTCCGCGCCGCCGGTGCTTTTGACCTCGCCTTCTGCCGGCGGCGGTAGCTGCGTCCCATGGCCAAGGATGACTAGGTGGACGGGCCGGAGGTAGGAGGTCACTCGGGGATTTTTGTCCAGACTGACATGTAGGTCCCACAAGTCATAACGCCTAACTTGCCGGTCAAATAGAAGGCGTTGACTTAAGGGGCGACATGGGTTGAAATGTGCCTATAACGGCACTTGGTAGTTTATTGTGACGGATTAAGAAAATTTCGGTATGTTTTTGCTAATTTTTGTAGAGTAGTCGTTTCTTGGTAGGGCTGGTTTATAGAGTAGTGGTTTCTTGTAAGGAACAATGTTCTAGCGACAAAAAGCGATTCTAGGTTGCGTTGTACTCCAACAAGTACTACTAGTGGTCGCGGGAGTGTATAGCTCATTTTGTGGGTTCGATCCCGGCCGAACGCACGGCGGCCTTTTTTTTAAATAGTAACCTCGCTGCGAGCCAATATTGTACACTGGTAGTTTGACTTTTGGAGTCGAACGGATGTGTCGCACCACAATCTGAGTGCACTGGATTGCCCAGCCACGTGAATGGGTTTTCCCTCCCATCATCTCGTGGCTCGCGTACTAGAGTAGTACTCCTATATATCAATTCACACCATGCAAAGTTTCTTGCCTGCGTGCTCGCCCTAGCCGCACCTCGCTTGCAGCTCCCTCCCAATATTTAAACTAGCGCCTCCCAATTAAGCCCGAGGAGCCGGAAAAGCCTGGCGTGGCATTGGGAACCGTGCAATATGGCTCTGTACGTAAAGTGCTACTCTACTACTCTGTAGCTTGTGGCGTTGCACGCATGGACTTCGCTCCATTATCGGCTCTATAAAAGAAATTCCTCTTGACGTGATTTTTTTTTGTTTTGAAACAGAGGCAAAAGATTTGCCTCATCTCATTCATAAAGAAGGAACTAACAAAGTTCGACGAGACCCATTACACCTCCAAAAATGGAAGCGAAAAGCCTAGTCTCACTATATCAAAGAACTCAAATGTTCTGCCCCCGCAGTAACCGTCGCTGATAAACAGGCTGCTAGTGTGCGCGTGAGAGGAGTGGCTGAGTAGGCCAGCTACACGCTTGAATAGAGCATGGAGAGTATGCACTATGCAGGTGTACTTTCCCTGCATTGATAGTACAGCGATGGTTCTAGACAACAGTAGTACCCTCCACTTGCAACTGTAGCTCCTTGGCCTTGAGATTCAAGAGTTCAAAACTGGTGCACTATAGAAGTACAGTACATCGCACTACTAGTTGAGAAAGTAGTACTACTACTCCTACAGTACTAGGCACTACCACTATGTGTGCCCGCATAACTTACTTAACGAAGGGACGAGGCCCTGCGGTTACGCTCTTATATCCTCCTCGCTAGTTCCCCTCCCCCCGAAGAGACCAAGGCAGTTCGTCGCTGCTCCCATGGATTCGCCAGGCGGTTCTCCTCCTTATCGGGGCTGGGAGACCTTGGACGATGATCCTCTGGGAGAAATCGCACGCCGCTCTGACGTCCTCACCGCCGCAAGACTCGGTGCTTCCTGCACCAACTATTTTAAGACGGTGCTTAAACAGGCTTGGGAAAAGGCCATGCTTGTTGGTCTTCCATGTGTCCTCGAGGAGAAGGTTATTCTATGGGACAATCCATCGAACAGTCCACCGCTCCCTGGCCATGGTTGCACGTTGACTCCGCTATAGTTGCCGACGTTGAGAGGTAGTCGGATTTTGTCCGATGAGCAGGTCAGTCATGGAGTTTGATCATGTAGTGTATATTCTAAATATAGTACTTAGTTATTCCATCCCGTAATTTCTCCGCTGCCCACCGTCTTATATATAGGTCTGGGTTGGTGCCAACGAAGATTGGCTTGCATACCTCCGGCCGGATACCACCATCATTTTGCACAACATCCACAGCAGTGCGGCCGTTCCCGTAGACCCCTTCTCCACCATTGGGATCGGCCTTCCGGACTGGCTGGGCTTGAATACGTATGATGATGCCTACATGAGATTGAAGAAGATAGCAATTGCGGACCTGCCAACAAAGCGACGCGGCTACGATGATTACTATTTCATCGCGGTGTTCGCCATAAGGATTGCCATCAATACAAAAGGCAATAACGGCAGAGGCTGGCACATGTTGGCCGCGGCAGATTTGTACCCCTACATGTTCGAAGACGCCGTGTGCCATGTAGGCCGCATCTTCACGGTGACAAGCCAGGGGACTTGTTTCATCTGGTTGCCATCCTACGGTATGGGAGATTACAAACGGAATGCACAAACCATCATTTGCATCCCTAACGGTACTCCATTATTTTGCAGGGACCAGTCATCCCCCGATCAAAATAAGATCGCCGATCCTGAATGTGCATTTGCATCCGCGATTCGGTCGAACTTGGAACCTTGTAGCTGACTTTGGCATATTGGGATCAACTATCTTAGCAGTCGTTACCCATGGTACCACTGATGTGCAACATGGTCACACGATCTACCACGATCGGACCGTCACCATCTACCCAGGTATTCCATTTTCTCATTGTTGTGTGTTAGAGTAGTAGTACTTGTTAGTTATTTTCTTTTCTTGACTGGGACATGCTTACTGTACTAGTACTAGAATTTAGTATTATATTTTTTTAACCCTCTCGCCTTCTCTTTCATTGTAGTACTACTTACTAGTACTAGTACTCCCTCCGTCTCGGTTTATAGGGCGTGCACGTAGTTCTAGGTCATCCATTTGACTAACTAAATATGAGTTATATGTCAGAAAAAGTATATCATTGGATTCTTAAGCGGATGTAGTTTCTAAATGTTGGTGCAACAAACCCCAGGTATGTTGCCTAGACTGTACACAGGCTTGGAGGCGAGGTTGCAACGTCCAAGTCCAGACCAAGCAAGGAGAAATCAGCTCTTTGAGGAATCAAAGGGCGGATCAAGAAGACCAAGTCAAGCTAAATGAGAAAGACACCACTAAGGAAAACCCTCCCTTGCCGGGCAGGTGAGCCTAGCGAGGTCGAAGTTACCCCGAAGACAAAACCTCAAGACCGCCCCGGCAGGCTTGCCGGGGACGCCAAGGGCGGCCTACCCCGCCAAGGCTCCACCGCTCCACCTCACAGCGACGCAAGTCATCGATCAGTGCGGTGTCAAGCCCCCAAGTGACTAAGTGGCTGTTATTTGACACATGGCAGCCATTTCCAGAGGAAATCACCTCCAAATGACACCCATCCAGAGACATGTCAAGCAGACAAGTGAGAAAGTGGCCGGGCGGCCCGGCAAGGCTTGCCGGGCATGCCATGATGTGACACTAAGTGCGCATTTAATGCGCTCTGCCCTGTCTACAGAGTTAGGTATGATAGCACTGTTCGCTATCTAATCAACACACAATGACTGATTTGCCATTGTGGTGACCCCTTGATCTATAAAAGGAGGGCCATGGCAACATAGGAAGGATTCGGACCCTTGTACACTCATACGCGTGCAGCTGCTCTCGCCCCGAGGCAACCCTGCCGGGCTCGAGCGCCGCGTCTCCACCACGGTCCTCTCATCAATCCACCAAAGCATGAGTAGGGTTTTACGCCTCGTGACGGCCCGAACCTAGGTAAAAACTTCCTGTGTGATCTCTGCCGTGCTGCGCTACGCTCTCTGCTCTTTGTGCAACGTGCCCTTCCCCCTGCCGAACCACAAAGGGGCCGATGTCCCCATAGGTGGCCGTGGTTTCCCACGACATGTTTGACGCGCCAGGTAGGGGGAGGCTCTTGCGCGAACCCGAGAAACGTACGCAGCACGTCATCTTCATCATCGTTTTCTTCATCGACGGCTTCATCATCCATGGCGCCCAAGAAGAAGCCCGGTGCTGCAGCTCACCCATCCACCTCGAAGGCCCTGTCGCACGCGGCCATCAACGCCACGGGGGCTACGGGGACGCACGGGGACGTGGACGTTGCGGCGGACGTGGCCGGCGCAGGCGGCGTCGTTGCCACCTCTCCCGCGGTCGAAACGGGAGCAGGAGGCATCGGAGGAGGACAGCGCCAGCAGCATCCCAGCGGCCATGCTCCACAAGGTGCGGGCGGAGAGATCATTCCATCTGCACCTGTCCGCCCCGCTGAAGGGCACAGCCGTAGCGGTGGCACTCGCTCTGGGGCGAACCACAACTCTCCGGCCGCCCCCGCCGCGAGCGCGGCCGCAAGGCATGCACCACCCCTGGGGCGAGCCGACCCAGCCGATGCGCCGAACGGAGTCGTTGACCCCCAAGCAAATCCGCCTCACCGCCACGCCACCCTGGCGACTGGCTCGCAGCGACGAGAGCACGACATTGCCACTACTGGCACTGTCAGGAGCCAGGCGATGTTACGGTCTACATCTTCATCCATGCCAAGCACCGCTTCGGAGGCCATGGCGCGGGCCCAACTCCTGTTAAGATTTCCGCCGGCGGCCAATCAGATGGATGACTGGAGAGCCACCATTTAGAGTCTGATTGGTTTCGCCGAGCGGGCCCGTCACGGCCTCCCCAGGCGACAACAACGGCCCGAGCCGCTGGTCGTGCTAAAGGAGCCACCCCCACGGTGCAATCTCCTCCGCGGCAGCCGGCGCAGGGGCCGCAGCAAGAACCCGACGACGTATCAATGGCTTCTTCCGATCCTCGAGCACGTCGAGACCAGCGGCGAGTCCTGGAAGACAGGCGAAGTGAAGGCGTGCGCGTCACCGTCAAGCAACGCCGTGACACCCACCGCCAGTCTGATAGGTGCAATGGCCCCGACGTCGACGAGCCCACGCCCGGTGAAGGTGGGTACTTACCTTTCGAGGTTGGGTGCCCTGCCTTCACTCGCGAGCTGCGGCAAGTTCGTTGGCCATCTGCTCGCACATTCAAGCCAGAAATACCAGAGAAGTATGATGGGAGACTGAACCCGGCAGAGTTCTTGAGCATCTACACCATCGCTGTTCAAGCTGCCGGGGGAAGAGACGAGAAGGTATTCGCCAACTACTTCCCTTTGGCGCTCAAACCAAATGTGAGGTCTTGGCTGATGCACCTGCCAGAGAACTCCATCTCAACCTGGGCTGACCTGTGCCATGAGTTTGTTGGTGCCTTCACGGGCGGCCATCAAGAACCAGGGCGACCCAGCGATCTGCAGCTTCTCCCACAGAAGGAAGGAGAAAGTCTGCGGAAGTACATGCAAAGGTTCAGTCGAGTGCATAGGAATATTTCAGACATCCACCCGACAGCCGTGATAGCTGCGTTCCAGTCCAACGTGCGCAACCGCAGGATACATTCCAAAATGAACGTGCTGTTGCCCAAGACTGTGAATGAGCTGTACACTCTGGTGGATAAGTGTGCCCCTATAGAAGAGGGGAGGCGACTCTCCGGAGAAGAGGATGGCGTCGATGTTGATTCAGAGGACGACAGCGACGCCACCAATCAGAAGAACAAGAGCAAGAAGCGCAATAAGAAGCGCAAGGATAAAGTTGTGATGACCGTTGAAGGATCGAGCGCACCTAGTACCGGCAAGAAGGCCAAGACCGAGGTTCCCGGCAAGGAAGCTGCCGCGTGCACTGATTGCCGGGAAGCTGTGGCTGCCGAGAAGGCTGGGAAGGGTGATGGGCCGTACTGTAAGATCCATCAGACCAAGGGCCACGATCTTCAGGAGTGTCATCAGGTTGAGCAGCTTGTCAAGAAGCAGAGGGCTGAGTATGAGAAGCGTGATAAGGAGAAAGATCAAGATGGCGCTGGCGGGAAAGGCCGAGGCGGCAGAGTAGGTCGCCCCGGCAAGGCTCCTTAATATCAAGGGAAGCCCGCCAGAGGCTGTGAGAAGAAGGATTGTGATGACGAGAGCGATGAAGGAGATGAAGAGGAAACCAGTGAGCAGAAGTTCCAGAAATCCACTGATGCCCTATGCATTGACGGGGGTGCATCTTTGCACTCCTCTCACCGCCAACTTAAACAGTGGGAGCGTGAAGTTAATGTTGTGGAGCCAGCGGCAGATTCTCGGAAGCCGCTCAAATGGTCCCGCACGCCCATCATCTTTGATGAAGAGGATCACCATGACTGCACCACCGCGGTAGGGTGATTGCCGTTGTTGGTTTCACCAACAGTCCGCAACCTCAAGGTCATAAAGATGTTGGTTGATGGCGGGGCCGAGTTGAATCTGATTTCTCCAAAGGTCATCAGCAAACTCCAGATAGCAGATGAAGAGCTCAAGGTTACTGGTACGTTCCAAGGAATCAACCCCGGCAGGAGTCGTCCTAAGGGAAAAATCACACTGCCAGTGACGTTCGGAGGGGAGTTAAACTACCAGACTGAGAAGATCGTGCTTGACGTGGTTGACCTCCCCCTACCATACAATGGAATCCTTGGTCGCCCAACCCTGGCCAAGTTCATGGCGGCATCCCACTATGCCTACAACACTCTGAAGATGCCAGGGCCAATGGGCGTCATTTCCATTCCGCCAGACAAGAAAGATGCGGTCATATGCGTGGACAAGATGTACCGGGAAGCAGTCACTGCAGAGGCTGCAGAAGCCATTGCTCCAGCCAAGGAAAACAAGAAAAAGAAGAAAGCTAGCAAGGATGCCAGCAAGGAATCTGGGAAGCGTACCTCTCCGGAGTGCGCTACGCCTGTTGATGACTTGCCGGAGAGTTCCAATAGCAAGAGATCCAAGGCTGCTGCACCTGCTGTGAAGAAGGTCCCGGCAGGGCTGGCTGGCGCTGATGGTATGTTTACTATCAGTGCCACCCTTGATGACAAATAGGAAAGCGCGCTTGTTGCCTTCCTACGGGCGAATGTCGATGTGTTTGCATGGTAACCATCTGACATCCCCGGTGTTCCCAGGGAGGTAATCGAGCACCACCTTGCTGTCTGCCCACATGCCCGACCCATCAAGCAGAAGGCCCGGAAGCAAGCTTTGGAGCGGCAGTAGTTTATTGCCGAGGAGATCAAGAAACTTGAAGCAGCTGGTTTGGTCAGAGGGGTATAGCATCCGACATGGTTGGCAAATCCAGTGGTAGTGCGCAAGGCTAATGGGAAATGGAGGCTTTGCATAGATTTCACAGATCTGAACAAAGCATGCCCGAAGGACCCATTCCCCTTGCCGCGCATCGACCAGATTGTGGATTCCACCTCCGGGTGTGACCTGCTCTCCTTCCTGGACGCCTACGCTGGATACCACCAGATATTCATGTCCAAAGAAGACGAAGAGAAGATCGCGTTCATAACTCCATGTGGCATGTACTGCTTTGTACAGATGCCTTTCGAGTTGAAGAGCGCCGGATCCACTTTTGCAAGAGCAGTACAGATTGGTTTTGAGTCCCAGCTACACAAAAACATTGAAGCCTACATGGATGATATAGTGGTCAAAACCAAGGACAGAATGACTCTCATTCAGGATTTGGAAGAGACCTTTGCAAATCTGCACAGGATCAACTTGAAGCTGAACCCGGAGAAGTGTGTATTTGGCGTTCCCTTCGGCAAGCTACTTGGTTTCTTTGTGTCCCATCGGGGGATAGAGGCCAACCCCGACAAGATCAAGGCTATCAAGCAAATTCAAGCACCCAGGATAGTTAAGGACGTGAGGCATTTGACTGGATGCGTTGCCACTCTAAGCAGGTTCATTTCCAAGTCTGCCGAGCGCGCCCTGTCGTTCTTTAAAATCTTGAAGAAGGCAGGACCCATGGAGTGGACCCCAGAGGTAGACGCTGCGCTACAAGATCTGAAGACCTATCTTTCCTCTGTGCCCACTTTGGCCGCTCCCAAACCACAAGAGCCGTTGCTGCTATACTTAGCAGCAACCAATCAAATGGTCAGTGCGGTACTGGTGGCGCAGCGGGAAGTGGATGAAGGGGCAGCCATAGCCACTGTCCCTCTGGGGAGGAAAGCGAACCCGTCCCGGCAAGGTCAGATGCAGTTCAAGACAAAGGAGAGCAAGGCAGTGGAGACAGCTCCGAGGTAGCTGCAAAGAAGAAAGTGGTGCAGCGCCCAGTGTACTTCGTCAGCTCCCTACTGCAGGGGGCTAGATCAAGGTACTCTGGCGTGCAAAAGTTGATTTTTGGCCTCGTCATGGCCTCAAGGAAACTGCGCCACTACTTCAGAACCCACGAGATCACAGTTGTCACCCGCTTCCCCTTGCAACGCATACTCCGAAACCCCGAGGCCACTGGCAGGATTGTGGAATGGGCTTTGGAGTTGTCCAGCTTTGGTTTGAAGTTTGAGAGCACATCAACTATTCAAAGCAGAGCATCGGCGGAGTTTATTGCAGAATGGACACCAACACCTGAAGAAGAAGTGTTGGAGACAGCCATCCCCAGCAAGGAAGCGCCCCAAGATTGGATCATGTATTTCGATGGTGCCTTCTCCCTACAAGGTGTAGGAGCTGACGTGCTTCTCGTTGCTCCCACTGGGGAGCACCTTAAGTACGTCGTCCAGATGCATTCTCCTTGGGAGGAGGCTACCAACAATACTGCAGAGTATGAAGGGCTCCTTGCCAGGCTCAGGATTGCAACGGAACTAGGAATCAAGAAGCTAATCATCCATGGAGATTCACAACTTATGGTGAGACAAGTCAACAAGGATTACCAAAGCCCATTGATGGAGGCATACGTCGAGGAAGTGAGAAGGTTGGAGGAGCGCTTTGACGGATTGCAAACAGAGCATGTGCCCCGTGCGGAAAATAGCATTGTTGATCATCTGTCAAAGTGCGCTATGCAAAAACTCCCTGCGGAACCAGGGACTTTTGTTCTCCATCTGACTCAGCCCTCCGTGTCCCCGGCAACAATGGCCAGAAAGAGGAGGAAACTGGACCCGGCAGAAAGCTTGGCAGGAACAACTCCTCTTTGATTGCTGAGCTGCACCCTCCCGCCAGACCACCGGTCCCTGCGGTCGAGGAGTGCGCTCCCACGAGTGAGGAGGTGCCACTAGTCCTCGTTGCCGAGCCCTTGGCTCCAACTTGGGCGCAGCACATAGTCCATTTCCTCCAAACAGGAGAACTTCCCGAAGAGCAAGAAGAAGCTGAAAGAGTAGCCCGGAGGGCCAGTATGTATCAGTTCGTTGACGACACACTATACAGAAGAAGGCCCAACGGTGTGAAATTGAAGTGCATTTGCCGGGAATAAGGAAAGGAACTGTTGGCAGAGATACACAAGGGTATGTGCGGTACCCACATTGGATCAAGGACTCTGGTCGGAAAAGCCTTCCGGCAAGGTTTCAATTGGCCCACAGCCCTCCAAGATGCAATTGAGCTAGTCACCAAATGTGAAGCCTGCTAGTTCCACTCCAAGAACATCCATCAGCCTGCCCAAGCTCTCCAGACGATCCCTTTGTCATGGCCCTTCTCGTTCTGGGGGCTCGATATCTTGGGCCCCTTCCCCCGTGCAACCGGGGGCTTTGAGTTCTTGTTCATCGCTATCGACAAGTTCACAAAGTGGCCTGAGGTGGAGCCCGTGAGAAAGGTGACCGCGCAGTCAGTTATCAAGTTCTTGAAAGGATTGGTATGCCGCTTCGAGGTACCTGCCAGAATCATCACCGACAATGGCACCCAATTCACGAGTCGCGCCTTCATGCAATACATTCATGCCCTCGGAAGCAAGATCTCATTTGCCTCTGTCGCCCATCCCAGAAGGAACAGACAAGCTGAGAGGGCGAATGCTGAAGTGCTATGAGGTCTCAAGACAAGAACCTTTGATAGACTGCAGAAGTGCGGCAGGCGATGGATCGACGAGCTGCCGGTGGTTCTTTGGTCCCTCCGTACGACACCAAATCGAGCTACCGAGCAGACTCCCTTCTCCCTAGTCTATGGGGCAGAAGCAGTTATCCCCACGGAACTCATATTCGGATCTCCTCGAGTGCTTGCCTACGATGAAGTAGCGCAGGAACGGAACCGGCGTGACGACGCTGTGCTTCTTGAAGAGAACCGTCTTCGGGCTGCTACGCGTGCTGCACGCTGCCAGCAAGCCCTGCGTCGCTATCACAGCCGCAGGGTTCATGCCCAGAGTCTTGAGGAAGGCGACCTTATCCTTAGGCGCGTTTAGTCCGCCAAGGGTACAAACAAGTTGACGCCGAAGTGGGAAGGCCCTTACCGGGTAGTACGAGTCACCAGACCTGGCGCAGTCCATTTGGAGACCGGAGATGGCATTCAGTTGCAAAACTCATGGAACATTGAGCATCTCCGTAAGTTCTACACGTAAGGCGCGGCTGTCGGGTGCTGCACGGCAGCCACCCTTTTGTACAGGCCTTGCCGATGTTGCATGTAACCCCTTGTACAAAGCCAGGCGCAGACCCTGAGCAACAGAAATAAACGAAGCGCTGGGGGGCCCCCAAAACTTGCATGCATGCATAAGCATATCATGAGCATAGCATGATCATGTAGATGAGGTCGCATGTGGCATTGTTTTCATCTGCATTAAGTTGCAGGATTCTTGCCGTGGACTTTGTCCCGAAGAGAAGAAACAAAGACAAGCCTACATGACGATCTTCGGCAAGCCAAATAGATAAGTTCTTTTCTTATCCATACATGTTCTGTAAGTAGAAACATGGGCATATGAAAACCTCGCCACCTTCGAAACTTAGGTGCTCCCATCCTTTGACTCGAATGTTGCTTCGGTTAGGATGGTCGCAGTGGCCTTTGGCGGAGAAGGCTTGGCGGGGGGCTGGTCCCTCTTTGTGATTTGTGCCCGGCAGGCTTAGCCCAGCAGCAACAAACTAACGGTACCGGCAGGATAGCCTGCCGGGGAAACTTGTTTACTTGAATGTATAGAGGCATTTCACCTCTGCAAGAGTTTGATACATGCACAAGTACCCGGCAAAGCTTGTCTTTTTCATTAATATGTTGATGAGCAAGTACAGATCTTACAGAACACAAACATGGATAAAGAAGATTACATATTTAGGCTAAAGTTTGGCAAGTGCCTACATGTTTTAGGTTGAAAAAAGATAAATGCCCCGTGACGCCTTTGCTCTGTTTCTCTTCTCCTCGAAACCACAGAGAGAGACGAAGAAGATGGAGGGAGGCCTGGCTGGGATTCGGCACCTCCCCAGGATCAGGAGGACACCATTCCCGGGCTGGAGGAAGGAACCGGAGGGCAGGTGTAGATGGTGGCGCTGCCAAAGCACAGCCGGAGACGATGGTGCCACCGGCAATCACGCCATGTCGGAGCGGTCATCCCCGCTCTTGACTCGTCGTGGGTTGCTGCCACCCTCCTCGTCGCTGTCGCTCGAAGAGGCACGTCTGCCGCTGCTCGAGCCCCCATCACGGCATCCAGGACAGGCACCGGGCGCTTCGGTAGACTCCACAGAGAGCATGGTCGTCTCCATCAACCCGAAGTTAGAAGGATGCCGTCCCCTGAACAAGTAAGCACAGGCACAAGGAGCCCGCCCATACACAAGACAAGCAGTACCCCGAAAGAAGGAATCTACCGTGACCAATGGCGAATCGCATCCGTGATCTCCCTTCGTCATCATGGGCAAGGGGAGGATGAGCCATGGTCGATCGCCGCGCCTTGTGTCTATTATGGACCCCAGCGTGGCATCACCTATGTGGCCTCTCACTAAGGTTGAAACCACGGGCGGCCCAGCGACGAGCGCGCCGAAGTCGCTACCTCCGGCGCCGCCGCCGCGCCGCCCGCGCGCCCACCTGAGACCTCTGATAACCCACAAGTATAGGGGATCGTTTGTAGCCTTCTTCGATAAATAAGAGTGTCGAACCCAACAAAGAGCTAAAGGTAGAACAAACATTCCCTCAAGTTCTATCGACCACCGATACAACTCTACGCACACTTGACGTTTGCTTTACCTAAAACAAGTATGAAACTATTTTGCAAGAATAAAACTACAAGTACTTTGTGAGAATAAAACTACGAATAAATTGCAAGGTAATAAAAGTGGATAGCTTTTGTCAACAAGAAAGTCATTTGTCCCTAGGCAATCAATAACAAGTACCGGTAATCATTCTTGCAATTTTACATGAGGGAGAGGCATGAGCTAACATACTTTCTCTACTTGGATCATATGCACTTATGATTGGACCCCTAGCAAGCATCCGCAACTACTAAAGATCATTAAGGTCGTGAAACCCAACCATAGCATTAAGTATCAAGTCCTCTTTATCCCATACGCAACAACCCACTTACTCGGGCTTAAGCTTCTGTCACTCTCGCAACCCACCATAAGCGAATCATGAACATATTGCAATACCCTACAGCGGGGGCCCCTCCGTTTGTGTGACACGGACGGCACCATAGGACAGCACCATAAATAAAATATACAATCATACCAACCAAGATCACGATTAACCCACAGGACAAAACGGATCTACTCAAACATCATAGGATAACCATAGATCATTGGGAAATAATATATGGAGTTGAGCACCATGTTTAAGTAGAGATTACAGCAGGGAGAAGGGGTGTTACACCACTGCATAAAGGTGGAGAAAGTTGGTGTTGACGGTAGCAAGATTGTTGATGTAGATCGCCGTCATGATCCTTGCCCAGGCGGCACTCCGGTGCCACCGGGAGAGAGGGGGAGAGAGCCCCCCTCCTTCTTCTTCTCCATTGGCCTCCCCCTAGATGGGATGAGAGTTCCCCCTCTGGTCCATGGCCTCCACGGTGGCGGAGGGGCGGGAGCCCCTCCGAGATTGGATCTCCCTCTTTGTTCTCTTCTGTTTCGCCTTCCCTAGATCTGGCCCTTCACCGTTTCTTAAATTCTCGGAGATCCGTAACTCCGATTGCGCTGAAATTTTTACATGAATTTTTTCCATAAATTATCTTTCTTGCGCCAGAAGAAGGGCCCCAACCGATGTTCGAGGAGGGCACAAGATACCTGGGTGCGCCAGGGGGTGCCCGGTGCGCCCTGGTGGGTTGTGGTCACTGTGGGCCCCCGTTTGTGTTGATTCCACCTCCCAAAAATCATAAATATTCCAAAATAATTCTCCGTAAATTTTTATCATGTTTGGACTTCGTTTGATATGGATTTTCTGCGAAACAAAAAACATGCAACAAATAGGAACTGGCACTGGGCACTGGATCAATAGGTTAGTCAAATAAATCATATAAAAATTGCCAAAAATATGTGAAAGTTGTATAATATTGGCATGAAACAATCAAAAATTATAGATACGATGGAGACGTATCAGCATCCCCAAGCTTAATTCCTGCTCATCCTCGAGTAGGTAAATGATAAAAAAAAGATAATTTTTGATGTGGAATGCTACCTAGCATAAACTTGATCATATATCTAATCATGGCATGAATATTAAGACACGAGTGATTCAAAGCAATAGTCTATAATTTGACATAAAGACATCAATACTCAGGCATCCCAACAAACAATCATGTCTTTCAAAATATCAACGCGAAAGAAAGTTATCCCTACAAAATCATATAGTCTTGTCATGCTCTGTCTTCTTAACACGAAGTATTTATCATGCACAACCCCGATGACAAGCCGAGCAATTGGTTCATACTTTTTAACGCGCTTCAGCTTTTTCAATCCTCACGCAATACATGAGCGCAAGCCGTGGATATAGCACTATAGGTGGAATAGAGTATGATGATAGGGGTAAATATAGAGAAGACAAAAAGTAAGAAAGTCTCACATTAACGTGGCTAACCAACGGGCTATAGAGATGCCCATCAATTGATATCAACGTGAGGAGTAGGGATTGCCATGCAACGGATGCACTAAGAGCTATAAGTGTATGAAAGCTCAATATGAAAACTAAGTGGGTGTGCATCCAACTTGCTTGCTCATGAAGACCTCGGGCATTTGAGGAAGCCCATCATCGGAATATACAAGCCAAGTTCTATAATGAAAATTTCCCACTAGTATATGAAAGTGACTACATAGGAGACTCTCTATATGAAAAACATGGTGCTACTTTGAAGCACAAGTGTGGTAAAAGATAGTAGCAATGCCCCTTCTCTCTTTTTTTCTTTTTTTTCCTTTTTTCTTCCTTTTTTTTCTTTTTTCTTCTTTTTTTTCTCTCATTGTCCGGAGTCTCATCCCGACTTGTGGGGGAATCATAGTCTCCATCATCCTTTCCTCACTGGGACATGCTCTAGTAATGAATAATGATGATCATCACACTTCTATTTACTTATAACTCAAAAGAAATAAAAATTACAACTCGATACCTAGAACAAAGTATGACTCTATATGAATGCCTCTGGCAGTGTACCAGGATATGCAATGATCTAGCATAACAACAATATCAAAAAATGGACAAGCCATGGAAATATCATGCTAGCTATCTTACGATCATGCAAAGCAATATGACAATGAATGCTCAGGTCATCAAAACGGAAGCGGTGGAAGTTGCATGGCAATATATCTCGGAATGGCTATGGAAAGGCCATAATAGGTAGGTATGGTGGCTGTTTTGAGGAAGATATAATAAGGCTTATGTGTGATAGAGCGTATCATATCACGGGGTTTGGATGCACCTGCGAAGTTTGCACCACATCTCGAGGTGAGAAAGGGCAATGCACGGTACCGTAGAGGCTAGCAAATTGCGAAAAGGTAAGAGTGCGTATAATCCATGGACTCACATTAGTCATAAAGAACTCATATACTTATTGCAAAAGTTTATTAGCCCTCGAAGCAAATTACTACTACGCATGCCCCTAGGGGGATAGATTGGTAGGAAAAGACCATCGCTCGTCCCTGACCGCCACTCATAAGGAAGACAATCAATAATAAATCATGCTCCAACTTCATAGCATAACAAGAGACTATACGTGCATGCTTCGGGAATCACAAACCTTAACACCAATATTCTTACTAACCACAACCGTTTACTAGTACCTCCCACATATTACCATCTCTATATCGCAAAACTATTGCAAGGAATCACACATATCATATTCAGTGATCCATAAGTTTTATGTAGGATTTTATGACTAACCATGCAATTGACCAATTCCTGTTGACTCTCTAAATAGGTATAAGTGAAGCAAGAGAGTTTAATTCTTTCTACAAAAGACCATGCTCTAATAAGTATAAGTGAAGCAAAAGAGCATTCTACAAATAACGGTTTTCTATGTGAAGAGAAACAGGCAATCCAAACTTCAAATGATATAAATGAAGCACATGAAGCATTCTATAAAGCCACACTCAAAAGATATAAGTGAAGTGCAATGAGCATTCTATAAATCGACCATGGACTATCTCATACCAGCATGGTGCATAAAATAAAAATGAAAAATAAACACAAAAGACGCTCCAAGATTCACACATATCACATGAACGAAACGAAGATGAAAACATACCGATACTTGTTGAAGAAAGATGGGATGCCTTCCGGGGCATCCCCAAGCTTAGACGCTTGAGTCTCCTTGAATATTTACTTGGGGTGCCTTTGGCATCCCCAAGCTTGATCTCTTGCCTCACCTCCTTCTTCCCATATCGGGACCTCCTCGATCTTTGATCACTTCATCCACACAAAACTCAACAGAAAGCTCGGTAAGATCCATTAGTATAATAAAGCAAATCACTACACTGAGTACTGTTGCAAACCAATTCATATTTTGTTTTTGCATTTTAGCTACTGTAATATAACTTTTCCATGGCTTATACCACCGATAAAAATCGATAGTTTCATCAAAACAAGCAAAACAATGCATCAAAAATAGAATCTGTCTTAAACAGGACAGTCTGTAGTAATCTGAACTGTAACCATACTTCTGTTACCCTTAAAATTCTGAAAAAATAGGAAAAAATAAACAATTTGTATAGCAATACTGTGCAAAAAGTTTCATAAATTTCAACGTTCCAGTAAAAAATTTAAAATCGCGCACTACAGCCAAAGTTTCTGTTTTTGCACCGCACATACCAACAAGCAATCTAATCATCCTAAAGGAAAATCTTGGCACATTATTTTTATAATACAATGGATTTTTACAAGGGGATAATTATTTTTGTTGAAAAGTTTCTGTTATTGAGATTCACAAAGTTTCCATGGGCATGAACAAAGTTTAAGGCTAGCTCCCACTTTCACAGTGCTCGTCTCACTCACTTTCACCTTTCTTTTTGTGAAGTTTTAAGTTCCCCTCTATATTTTTTTTGTTTTTAAACTTTATAAAAGCACTCAACAGAATAAAATGACTCTCTAAAACTTCCGAGTTGTCTCCCTGGCAGCGCTTTCTTTAAAGCCATTAAGCTAGGCATAAAGTGCTCAAGTAATGAATCCACCTGGATCCCAAGGTATATCAAAGACAATTTTAATTAACAATGATTTGGCATTTAGTAGTGAGCACAAAGCAACATATATCATGCAATGACGAAGTCTAACTCTCTTCCTATGCATTGGCATGTCATACAAGAACAATTCATGCACATCAAATAAAGGCCAATACATAGCATAAGCAGTTTCTTGCAATTTTATCATGTTGGAAACATAGAGAGGTGGAGATATAGTTCCTCTCTCATAATAATTGCAAGTAGGAGCAGAAAGCACATGCATATTATAATCATCAAAATCATCATGTGTAGTGGTAGAAGGCAACCCATCAATATAATCCTTAATAAGTGCAAACTTCTCCGATATAGTGTAGTTGGGAGAATTCAAAAAGATAATAGGACTATCATGTGTGGGTGCAATAGCAACAATTTAATTTTTAACATAAGGAACTATAGCAAGTTCATCTCCATGAGCATAATTCATATTGGCATCTTGGCCACAAGCATAGCAAGCATCATCAAAAAGGGGTATTTGAAACGAATCAATGGGATCATAGCAATTATCATAGCATTCATCCTTCGGTAAGCATGAAGGGAAATTAAATAATGTATGAGTTGAAGAGTTACTCTCATTAGAAGGTGGGCACGGGTAGCTAATCCGCTCTTCCTCCTTTTGTTCTTCACTCTCCTCATCATCTTTTTCATCCAATGAGCTCACAGTTTCATCAATTTCTTCTTCCATAGACTCCTGCAAAATATTAGTCTCTTCTTGGACAGCGGAGACTTTCTTAATAAATATATCAATATCGGAATTGTATTTATAATTTTCATAGCAATATTTAAGGATGGCAAAATTTTCAGGTCTATAAACATCATCATCAAAAGCTTCATACTTTAAAAACAAAGATTCAATTTCATATGCACCCTTAAAAGCAACAAATTCTTCTATTCGTTCCACATCATAATAATCATATCTACCATTGGCATAAGAAGCCAAGGTTTCATTATCATTAAATTTGCATGAAAAGGGAAGGTGTGGAGCATTCATCCTAGAGCAACAAGTATAATCATATCTAGAGCATATATTCCAAGCATACCATTTCAACATATGAATTTGATCCCATAACAGTTTCCCTTTTTGTGTCAAGCGATAATCCCTAAAGTATTCACGTTGATCCAACGTGTCTCCCATTATCAAGTTGAATGGGGTTTTCTCAGGATTATCAAAGTATTGCATAATATTTTTCACATAACGAGAATCGAGGGTTTTAGGAGGTTTCCCATCTCCATGAGTAGCAAGTACAACTAATTTTTTTGGTGTTTCGTGTTCCATATCCATAACTGAAGATAGAGAACAACTTAGAATAGGAAATAAAAACTACTTAGTGATAAAGCAAACAAGCACACACGAGAATATTCACCCCACGCTATTGCTCCCCGGCAACGGCGCCAGAAAAAGGTCTTGATAACCCACAAGTATAGGGGATCGTTTGTAGCCTTCTTCGATAAATAAGAGTGTCGAACCCAATGAGGAGCTAAAGGTAGAACAAACATTCCCTCAAGTTCTATCGACCACCGATACAACTCTACGCACACTTGACGTTTGCTTTACCTAAAAGAAGTATGAAACTATTTTGCAAGAATAAAACTACGAGTACTTTGCGAGAATAAAACTACGAATAAATTGCAAGGTAATAAAAGTGGACAACTTTTGTCAACAAGAAATTCATTTGTCCCTAGACAATCGATAACAAGTACCGGTAATCATTCTTGCAATTTTACATGAGGGAGAGGCATGAGCTAACATACTTTCTCTACTTAGATCATATGCACTTATGATTGGACCCCTAGCAAGCATCCGCAACTACTAAAGATCATTAAGGTCGTGAAACCCAACCATAGCATTAAGTATCAAGTCCTCTTTATCCCATACGCAACAACCCACTTACTCGGGTTTAAGCTTCTGTCACTCTCGCAACCCACCATAAGCGAATCATGAACATATTGCAACACCCTACAGCGGAGGCCCCTCCGTTTGCGCGACACGAAGGGCACCGTAGGACAGCACCATAAATAAAATATACAATCATACCAACCAAGATCACGATTAACCCACAGGACAAAACGGCTCTACTCAAACATCATAGGATAACCATAGATCATTGGGAAATAATATATGGAGTTGAGCACCATGTTTAAGTAGAGATTACAGCGGGGTGAAGGGGTGTTACACCGCAGCATAAAGGTGGAGAAAGTTGGTGTTGACGGTAGCAAGATTGTTGATGTAGATCGTCGTCACGATCCTTGCCCAGGCGGCACTCCGGCGCCACCGGGAGAGAGGGGGAGAGAGCCCCCCTTCTTCTTCTTCTTCCTTGGCATCCCCCCTAGATGGGAGGAGAGTTCCCCCTCTGGTCCATGGCCTCCACGGCGGCGGAGGGGGGGGGGAGCCCCTCCGAGATTGGATCTCCCTCTTTGTTCTCTTTTGTTTCGCCTTCCCTAGATCTGGCCCTTCACCGTTTCTTAAATTCTCGGAGATCCGTAACTCCGATTGCGCTGAAAATTTTCACGATTTTTTTCCATAAATTATCTTTCTTGCGCCAGAAGAAGGGCCCCAACCGACATTCAAGGAGGGCACAAGATACCTGGGTGCGCCAGGGGGTGCCCGGTGCGCCCTGGTGGGTTGTGGTCACTGTGGGCCCCCGTTTGCGTTGATTCCACCTCCCAAAAATCATAAATATTCCAAAATAATTCTCTGTTAATTTTTATCACATTTGGACTTCGTTTGATATGGATTTTCTATGAAACAAAAAACATGCAACAAACAGGAACTGGCACTGGGCACTGGATCAATAGGTTAGTCGAATAAATCATATAAAAGTTGCCAAAAATATGTGAAAGTTGTATAATATTGGCATGAAACAATAAAAAATTATAGATACGATGGAGACGTATCAACCTCCCCACTCGTGCTAGGCACCGGACCGCCGCCCCAGGCCGAACGCTTTGCGCGACGGCAATAGGGGAATCCTATCTCAACAAAGGCGTGACCGCGCCCTCTTTTCCCTCTCCTCACCATGACGGAGGCACAACACCGGAAGACAAAGGGGGGGAGAGGGAAGTTTGGTGTGAGCTCGCACCCCCGCCCGCATCCCCTTTTATAGGGAAAACGGTGCTGGGGGCTGGCTCCTCCCTCGGTGGGTAACCGCCGTCCCGCTCCACCAACCCAAGAAGACCGGGCCCCTGCCTTGACGCCCTTCCACACCACGCGCCTCCGTTACCTGCCCCACTCAATGCATGCTGCATACGTGGCCAGGGAGAAGAGCATGGTGGGAAGAGTGAATTGGAAGTTACTCGCCTGTACGTTAAAGTCATTCACGGGCCATTACAAAGATGGCCCCACTGCGAGTGGCGTCACGCGGTGCACAGGGAAACCGGAACCTGATCCAAGCTCAGATTGATGAAGAAGCAAAGAAGACCTCAAGGGAAAAACTACCACAGACTCCACGCCTGTATACTTGACAGAGCCTACCCCGACGACGCTCGGCAGCGCGTTCAGGCCAGGCTCGGGGGCTCCTGTCGGTGCAACAAACCCCAGGTATGTTGCCCAGACTGTACACAGGCTTGGAGGCGAGGTTGCAACGTCCAAGTCCAGACCAAGCAAGTAGGAATCAACTCTTTGAGGAATCAAAGGGCGGATCAAGAAGACCAAGTCAAGCTAAATGAGCAAGAAACCACTAAGGAAAAACCTCCCTTGCCGGGCAGGCGAGCCTGGCAAGGTCGAAGTTACCCCGAAGACAAAACCTCAAGACCGCCCCGGCAGGCTTGCCGGGGACGCCAAGGGCGGCCTACCCCGCCAAGGCTCCACCGCTCCACCTCTCAGCGATGCAAGTCATCGATCGGTGCGGTGTCAAGCCCCCAAGTGACTAAGTGGCTGTTATTTGACACATGGCAGCCATTTCCAGAGGAAATCACCTCCAAATGACACCCGTCCAGAGACGTGTCAAGCAGACAAGCGAGAAGGTGGCCGGGCGGCCCGGGAAGGCTTGCTGGGCATGCCACAATGTGACACTAAGTGGCGCATTTAATGCGCTCTGCCCTGTCTGCAGAGTTAGGCATGATAGCACTGTTCTCTATCTAATCAGCACACAATGACGGATTTGCCATTGTGGTGACCCCTTGATCTATAAAAGGAGGGCCATGGCAACATAGAAAGGATTCAGACCCTTGTACACTCATACACGCATAGCTGCTCTCGCCCCGAGGCAACCCTGCCGGGCTCGAGCGCCGCGTCTCCGCCACGGTCCTCTCATCAGTCCACCAAAGCAGGAGTAGGGTTTTATGCCTCGCGGCGGCCCGAACCTAGGTAAAAACTGCCCGTGTGATCTCTGCCGTGCTGCGCTACGCTCTCCGCTCTTTGTGCAACGTGCCCTTCCCCCTGCCGAACCACAAAGGGGCCGATGGCCCCATAGGTGGCCGTGGTTTCCCACGACACTAAACACATATTTTTCATCACATATAATACATATTTAGCTAGTTAAATTCTCAACCTAGAACGACGTGCATGCCCCGTAAACCAAGACGGAGGAAGTACTTTTTACCTTGGAGGACGCGTATAGCTAGCTAGGCCCTTGAAGACTTCAACCCACTAGCTCCCACCATTTTTGTTTTTCCATGTCTTACTATCTCATCCATGTAGCCAAGAGTGGCTATATATCATAAGCCGGTTATTTTACTTCCTCTATACCGGAGTAGTACTATTTGCTGCACAATATTACTGACCGCCATATTTGAGCACAACATTATTTTGCATGGACCTTGACCATGTACGTCACCATGTGTCCAGATCTGAGATGCCGCATGTACCAGATGAACGGCGCCGAGTTCGACTCCCGTGATGCTTTGTGGGTGCCGAGGAACACTCTTGGAGAGTACTCGCTTTTCATTGGGGACAGCTACCCCATTGTGAAGCGGATGCCACCTTCCGTGCACGACACCGAAGGCCTGCCATTCATGAAGCATGGTTGTGTCTTTAGTGCGCACCACCGGATGAATGACATGCTGGGACATGCTATCCCTGATTTATGCCGCTTCAGCTTGGATGAGTCTCCATCGTGTGGAACCGGACTAGAAAGCTGCGACAATGATTCCCGTTGCCCACCGCTATGGATCGTGCCATCTATGAAGAACACCTGGGACTGGAACCTAGAGGAGGACATGGAGCCCATCTATAACATGTAAGTGGAGTATGGTAAATTGTGAATGGTAGCGCTATAAATATATGTAGACTAGTCGTGCACAAATTTATCACATGAAGTGGAGATGAACTTGTGTGGCATACTGGCATTTGTCCTTTAGAATTTATTACTAGTAAATGTGTTATGTGTATGTGCAACTTGTGTGGCTGTTGCATGGGCTCCAACACGCTCTGTGAGAAAAAATAGTGGCACAGCTTTGGATATAGGTGACGTGGCGGCATCATACAGTAGCGATCGTTCGCTATAGTTGTAGTACTAGGACGACAATTCCTATAAACCTTGCGCTTGGCTCTTTGCCTCTTCGGGAGGTTCAACAGTCGTACTCCTGTGAACCTTACACTTGGCTCTTCACCTCTTCGGAAGGTCCAACAATGATGATACTACAGTACAATATGCTTCTGGCAATCTGACACCGAATAAACTGCTGCACGTCCACCACGAGGGCGAGGGCAAGGGAGAGGGAGAGGGCGCTGTAGTCAAAACCCTCTCCTCGTCCTGCGAGCCACCGCGCACGTGCGCGAGGGAGAGGGCGTAGGCATACGTAGTAGTAAGCAAGCTTCTCCTCGTCCCGTGAACCACCGCGCGTGGGCGAGGGAGAGGGCGTAGTAAGCAAGCTTCTCCTTGTTCGGCGAGTTGACGGGACACATCAAAGTAGTACTAGTCCATACTGCGTCCTTTCCGGTTAATATGGCTTAATTTGAAACGAGTAAAATGCACTGGCGGTCAACGTATGTAACAATACGCTCATTACGGTCACTATATAGTTTTGAGGTGATTATACGGTCACTAGCTCACCGTATTGCACCCTACTGACCGGCCACATAGTCGACGTGGCACTTTGTTAACTAGTTAAATTGACACCTGGTTTTTAGGTCCCACCTGTCAGTTGGCAGAGCAAAGAAATCAGTTAAACAAAACTTTACGCAGGCGAGACAGGAGTCCAACCCTTGCGCGCGAACCACCCTGGCTGAGTGCATGCACGTCTACTCCCTCGGTCCGTGAAAACCTGTACATCTAACATTAGAAAAATTTCCAACAAAGAGTGTACATCTACACTTCCAATGCACTTAGCCTTTAATCTAATCGGTATTGATTGACTAATGCACCAACTTGTGCTCTAGCTATAGGCTATATGTCTATCCTTAATTACAGCATGCAACAACCTTCATTTAATCTTCTTCTCTCAATGGTCGCATGCACACATAAGTCTGCTACTTTTGGGCGTTAATTATGCCACGAAGTTCCGGTTCCTTTTGGTCAATGTGTAAATCTCTATATGTACAGTCTTTCACGGACGGAGGGAGTAGGTTGAGCACTTGAGCGTGAGCATGTGTGTTGCGTCGTGTGCTGTGTGCCACATGGATGCGTGAGTGTTGCGTGCGTGCATGTGTACGTGTGAGTGTTGCATGTTGCATGCATGAGGCTTTTACTCCCTCACATTGACATGTTCATATTTCAAGCTTCATTAAAACGTTGCATGCAAGAATTAAGAGTAAACTCACCAATGCGTGTAAAAGTTCTGGTCTTTTGTTCCTCACGCATGCATTCCAATTAATACGTTCGTAAACACAATTTTCTTGAGGAAAACGAGCCCATTATTGAGTACTTTCGAGAAAAAAATCTTCGGGCACTCATCATTTACTACTACCTTGGTTGATGATTTTTTTATTGACCTGTATATAACCTCCGTCCTGGTTTATTGACACAAAATACTACTAGTACTCCAACATTATTGGCGCCGGGTGCCTTGGCCAATGTTTCATCTTGTTGGACAGGATGAGAGTAGAGGCATAGGGATACTGTAGATAGGAAGTCTTGGCGATCCATTATTCCCCATCTCGGTCAGAGAGAACTATTCAACTAGTCTTCACAGTGAAGTGACAATACACGCTGCAGCAGATGGGACACTTAATTAATAAGCTGAACCAGCGTGTTGGTGTTACTAAATCAGCCTTACCAGTACTGCCATCATGTGTGCCAGTGGAGCACGCTTCCGCAAATATGCCTACGCACCTCTCTCTTCCATTACTGACATATGGGCCCTCTTGAGGTAGACCCACATGTCATCGGCTTAACTATTTACACTCCGAAGGACGGTGTATCCTGGTAGTAGTACTAGTAGAATTGAGATTTAATGCACTTTCTTGCCCGTCTTTCCCTCTTCTTCCTCCTCTCTTCCCCATCGTCGGCTGCACACCATTTCCCCCCGCTCACTGCTCGCCCACCCGCGCCATCTTCCTTGGTAGCTCGCGCATACCATATCCCCCCGCTCACTGCTCGGCCACACACGCCATCTTCTTCGCTCGCCCGCCCGAATCCACTTCCCCGCTCGCTCGCAGGCAACAAAAACCCCAATCACTCAGCGCCCTAAAAAAACCTATGGCAGAACCGACTGACACGCAGAGCCGTGATTGGAATTCCCTCCCTGATGTTCTCTTGGAGTAGATCTATAATCGTATGGACCTGCTCAGCACCGTGCGTCTGGCCGCATAATCGGTGTCTTTGTACCGTCTACTCAACCGGCCGGCCCTTTTCAAGACACCCTGCTTGCTGATGCCTGATCCTCGCAGGTGGCCCAGACACCGACTTGACGATCCTATGGAGGTTGCCGTGGTGCCCCTCGACATGCTACCACTACCCGTCCACCTGTCCTTCATGCGCGGCCACTACTGGGCGGGCATGAAGGCCAACTGGATCGTCCTCATCCACCAATCCGGTAGTCCGTGGCGTCTCGTGGATATCTACACCCAGCGAGAGATCACCCTTCCATCGTTGGATACCGCCGGCATTGAGCCTCGCGGCCCGCCGGACACTCCTGCCTACTACGCACGAGACGCGTCGAGCTTTTGGTGCGACCTCCGTTTGCTGAAGGTTGTAATCTGCGAAGTGCCCACACCATCAGAAGACTACATGGATTACAAGCTCATTGCCTTGTTCGACATGGGATTAGTCTATCTGGAATCCGGTCGCCATACATGGTTATGGCTCATCATCAATCCTGTTGACCCTCCATTTCTGTCTGATGCTATAGTGCATGATGGCATCGTTTACGCGGTCGACGCACAGATTGGCTGCATATACTGGTGGAATCTATCGTCATGTAATTGTTTTATCTCATCTCATCTTTACCTTATGAATGCGACTGCCTGTTGATTGTTAGAAATTTAGAATAGATAGTATGTCTATTGTGACGCCCCCGGCCCGATCGCGCGCTAATCATACACGCAAATGCACACGATCAAGCCTAAGGACTCACGGGAAGATATCACAACACAACTCTAAAACATAAATAAAATCATACAAGCTTTATATTACAAGCCAGGGGCCTCGAGGGCTCGAATACATAAGCTTGCGAACAAGCGTCAGCGGAAGCATCAGCTATCTGTGTACAGATATGAAACAGAAACAGAAAGGCCTTTAGAAAGGCGGGGCAAAATAAAACACTACGATCGAAAGGCGAAGGCCTCCTGCCTGGGACCCTCCGATCCTACTCCTGGTCGTCAGTCAACTCGTAGTAGTATCCATCCTCTGGGTAGTAGTAGTAACGATCGTCGGGGCATCTATCTCAGGGGGCTCCGTCCTCTGGTCACGTCAAACTGATATGGGGAGAAAAAGGAAAACAAAGCAACCGTGAGTACTCAGAAGTACTCAGCAAGCAAGGATCTACACTACATATGCAACATTATCAAGGGGAGGCTGTATATGTGGACTGGGCTGCAGAAATGCCAGAATAGAGAGAAGGCCTAGTCCTATCGAAGACTAGCATCTTCAGCGGTCTTGCAGCAGTAGAAGAGAGTAGAACAATACCATATAATGTAGCAGTAATAATATCAACCTCACCCAGAGATCCTTTCTCGACTCCCTGCGAGAAAGCAATCCCAGAGCCATAAAGTCATCAAACCTCGTCCTGAGATCCTTTCTCGACTCCCTGTGAGAAAGCGATCCCAGAGCCATAAAGTCATCAACCTGTTAACGTCTCAAGGGTCCAGTTCTAGTTGTATCGATCGGGATACAACTCCGAGTGTCCTTTACCGTAGGACCGGCTATCGATAGAAGTGTTCTTCCCTGCAGGGGTGCACCAACTTACCCAACACGCTCGATTAACTTCGGCCGGACACACTTTCCTGGGTCATGCCCGGCCTCGGCCAAACGACACATCGCAACCCTACCTACAGCTCAGCAGAGAGGTCCCCGTCGGTCTACATCCTAAGCGCTCAGAGGTCTTGGGCCATCGCCCTGTGCACTCTGAGTCGTTGCGTGCAGGGGGAAGCCAGGCACCAGGGGGGCGCCGGTCCGTCCCGGCCGCAAGGCTGAACTAGACGTCTGACAGAGCTTTCGGCTGATGCTACGATGCAGAACGCCCATACTATGCCCACGTGATGGTTAGTGCTATCAGACCAGAGGCCTGCTCGGATCAAATATCCAAATCGTTAATGGACTAGGGCTTGCGATAACGAGCAGAGACTCACGAAAGATGTGACCCCGTCGCCCCGTCTCGAGGACTTGCGGCAAGGGCCATGAATGCCCGGCCACGCCTCGTATTCAACACTCGGGCACCATACAGGCCACCCGTCTTCACATCACACGCGGGTACCCCTCAGGGTCGACCCGCCTTTCCAAGTAACATTGTAAAGTCCAAGTATCCGTGTGTCCATAACATCAGGGAATCCGAGGTATCACCCTCGTTGGATTCCTACTCGATGTGTCTGTCGAGGTGAACTCGGAGGAATCACCCTCACTGGGTCCACACTTGAGGTGTTGTACGACAGCGTCGTTATCGGAAGCGGTGAAGGAGGAATCACCCTCGATGACCACGACCGAATAACTACTCTACAGAGTTAACATCAGAAGTGCTACATGAGGTTTCACCCTCGACACTCGATAGTAACGCTGCAGTGTCGTTACAACTAAGGGGGGGGGGGGTGATGTGCGGTGTCGGGTCCTGGTCTTCAATCCCATTGATCGGGTCTTCTGACGATCCAGCGCGGCAGTCGGGGTAAGTGGGGTCACTGATAGGTCTCTACCCAGCCTAGACTAAACAGTTTAGGATATGTAGGTAATTATCAACAGCAGGTTACAATGAACAGGCTATGCATCAGAATAGGTAAAGCAGCAGCAGCAGTAATTCTAATGCAAGCATGAGAAATTAGAATGGGCGATATCGGGATGATAAAAGGGGGGGCTTGCCTGGTTGCTCGGCGGCAAGGGCAAGGTCGTCAGTACTGGAACCAATCACCGGAGCTGCGTCGGCACCGGGCTCTATCGAGAGAGAAGAGGGGGAGGAAACAGTATAAATATTAAGCAAGCAAGTGCTACACAAAGTATGACATGACAATACGCAGTGCCGGGTGTGTCCTAACGTACGGTTGCACGTCACTGAGGAAGGAGGGATCCATCCGGGAATGTTTTCCCGGTTCCGGACATTTGTTAGACAGATGACCGGAGGGGAACGGTTGCATGTTTTGATAGTTAGAGACATGTGGCGGACGAACGGATCGCGCGTTCGGATTCGTCTCGTCGTTCTGAACAACTTTCATGTAGAAAGTATTTTCATCGGAGTTACGGTTTATTTTATATGATTTTCTAAAGATTTTATTAATTTCTGGAATTTATTTTTTATTATTTAATTTCGAATTATCCAGAACAGTAACTGATGACATCAGCATGACATCATGCTGATGTCAGCAGTCATTAGGGTTAATTAACAGTAGTTAATTAGGTTAATTAGGTTAGGTTAATTAACAGGATTAATTAAGTTAATTAATTAATTAAATTTTATTATTATTATTATTAATTTTTTTTTAATCTTAATCCTATTTTTTTTATTTTTTTTAAACGTTTTCGGGGCGGGGCCCCACTGTCAGCGGACCAGGGGGGTCGGGGCCCAGCGGGCAGCGGCCCAAGGCCACAGGCGCGGGCGACGGGCGCGTGTGCGCGGCCGCGGCCGGGCACGCGCGGGGGCCGGTCGGGTCGGCGCGGGGCGACGAGCGCGCGCGGGCGAGGGCGGGGCTGCGGCAGCGGGCGGGCGGCGTGCGCGGCGAGGGTGAGCGCGAGAGGGGGGGCGCGGTACGCGCGGCGAGCGCGGGCGTGCGACGCGGTAGGTGAGCGGGACGGGGCGAAGGGAGGAGGAGGCCGAGGGCCTCACCGGCGCTGTAGGGCTAGGGCAGCGGGCGCGGGGACGACGGCGGGGATGGTGGTGGAGAGGCGACGGCGTCGAGCGGCGACGGGGTCGGGGTCGGGGCGAAGCGGTGGGGGGGGTCCGGGAGGGCGGTCGGCGCTCGCGGGCGGGTCGTCGCGAGGGGAACAGCGGCGTCGGCGTTGGCGAGGGGGAGGCGGCGACGGGGCGGCGGCGGCGTCGGGCGCGGTCGGCGCGTCGAGGGCACGTCGGGCCTGCGCCCGATCTGTTCGGGGGGAGGAGTGAGCGAGGGGGGGGGTGGGGGAGGCTAGGGTTCGGTGGGGTGGGATATGGGGATGGGTGGGCGGCCAGGAGGGCCGTGCCCAGTTGGGCCGCCGGGGGGGGGGAAGAGGGGGGGTTTGCTCCTTTTTTTATTTTCTGTTTTTGCTTTTCTTTTTCTTTTTCTTTTATTTAACCACAGCTCCTGTTTAGCCAAATATTAGGGCTCTATATGAATTTTGTAAAACTTAGGAATTACTCCAACAAATACTAGGCAATACCTACCACTACCAAAAATTGGTTTGGAGAAAATAGGAGCTCCCACAATTTTTATAATAATTAATATGCATTAATCATTACTGTTTTAATAATGTTAGAGTCACTTAATTAATTGATTATTTGTTGGCTACAATTTTAGACTTGCCTCTGCAACATTTGTTGTTTATCGAACATTTCAGTTTCTGTGTTTGAACAACTTTTATTTTCCACTTTAATTTAATTTGGATTTGACTTAGGAGTTGAAATGCAATATGATGCAAATAATGATCATGCACTGTTAACCATGCTGACTTGGCATCATCAAAAGGGTGGTTACTGTAGTTAACCACTGGGGGTGTTACATCTATAACCACATCATTGCTATATGTTCCTCTCATTTCCTAGATTTTTATGACCACACATGTTATTGTTAGAGTTGATATGAGAACAATTGGCATCTAATGATTGTTAGAATAGATATTATGAGTATAACCTCATGATTGCTATATGTTACTCTCATTTCCAAGTTTTTTATAACCACGCATGTTATTGTTAGAGTTGATATGAGAATAGTAGTAACTGCTATGGTAGAATATGAGTAGGCCCTGTCATAGCTATTTTCCTCTCATTTTTACATGATGTTTGAACCATGACATATTGCTAGAATATGAAAGCCATTGGCTTATTTTTTTTTAACTTGGGGTATGATTATGACCACGGCATTGCAATTCTCTGTCTATGATCTGTGTCACTGTTATAATAATCTTAATTCCACACATACTCTGAACATGATTGTATATTTTTGTCCTTTTGGTCTCCAATTTGATTTGTTGCAGCAGACGCAAATGCGCTGGCCTTCATAATTCCAGGACCTGGAAATATACAAGTCAATGGGTGGTGGTTTATCGCTCGTTCAACTGACGGTGGTCATTTGATGCTCATTCGCACGTACCAAATTGACCAAACCATTTCATCAAACCACATGCAGTACAATGCCTGGGGCATTCGTGACTGTGATGGCTATGGCTGCTTCGTGTTCGAGAAAGATCCCAGCTTCGTTGGGCCAGGCGTATTCAACTGGAGGCGGGTTTACAGCATCGGCAACCACTCCATGTTCCTCAAGCTCAATTATCCGATCACCCAACCAATCATCGATCATATCACCGGCGATGATTACCGTGCTATGCAACTTCCATTCGCCAGGGGGAACTGTGTTTACACATCGTACCATGGGTTTCATGAATCACCATATCCAGAGATTCGTCGACACAGCTTGTTGCCAGATAATCTTCAGTGTGTGAAAGGCATCAAGCTTCCAAGCGATGAATGGCTTTTGCAAACCCGACATGCGGCGATGTGGTTCATGCCAACAGCAAATATGTACAACTTGATTCGTAGTGATATCTAGACTAAGCCATGTATCCTGAAGCTGTAGCATGACCCTCTTTTGTTGTATATTATGTACTGTAGTTAGTTTGAAGGATAGATACCTTTCTGGGATCAAGTGCATCCTAACTCACCTGCGTAGGATGTACTAATAATGATGATGGAGATGCTGTGCAGAAGCCATATATATATCAATTAGGCTTCAAGTGCGTACTTATTGGTGAAAGTGTTGTCCAATGGGAATTATATTTTGTATTACTCATGTAGCCTACAAGGTCTGTCGCACAGCCTTGTAACTTCGTACTCCATTTCTAAATTTGTACTAGTCCTCTATACCGTATATTGCACTACTCGTACTACTACCTCCCTCCTGGTTTTTTGGTCCCCTTCATAATTTGTGTCAAATTTAGACCATAAATTTAACTAACTAAATGTTAATGCATGTCAAAAAAAAATTATATCGTTGGATTTGTATTTGAACATAGTTTCCAATGGTATAATTTTCGGTGACATGCATTGACATTTTGTTAGTTAAACCTATGGTTAAAATGTGACACTAAATACGACTAGTAAGTAGTACAGTAGTACTAGTATATGTCGGTCAAATTATTCATCATGTCCTCACATTGAATTGACGTGACAACACGCTGCGCGTGAGGTGACACAAGAGTCCCGGCGGCGTGTTCGGTTCACCAAAGTGAGCCTCACCCCTCTCGTACTACAACAACACTCTCGCATTCTCTACAAAATCACTCTCCCATTCTCTCCCAGTCTCCCCGCCTCCCAGCCGCCGCCTTGTTCCGATCCATTTGGTACGATGAGCGCTGAGCTACTGGAGTTGCTATACTTCATTGCAAGTAGTCAAAAGGAAGATGCTGAAAAAATCGATCTCAACAAGGATGCTCTTCAAGCTAGCCGGATGAAGGAAGGAACCAGTGAGGCCGCTCCTGTGAGTATTCGTCCCGTCGCCCTGTATGATGATTTTGATCTTTATGGGGGTTTTCAAGTCTTTAGAGTCTACATGTAGTAATGAAGCCGAGACCCCAGTTTGTTCGGGTATTGTGGACTTCAGATTTGGAGTACCACTTATCTATCGAAATCTTTCATCATTTACTTAAAATAGTTGATTGATCATACATTGAGTACCATTTAACTAGAATTAACCGATGCAAGTCCAAGAAGGATTGGCCGGTGCTCCCGGTTGGCGTCAAGTTCGATCCGACGGATCAGGAGCTGATCGAGAACCTTGAGGCCAAAGTGAGTGCTGACAGTGCGAGATCTCACCCTCTCATCGATTTGTTCATACCAACCATCGATAGCGAGCACGGCATATGCTACACCCATCCTGAGAAACTTCCAGGTGAGACACCAATCGGCCATCTACTTGCACAAACATATTCCTTTGTTTATAGCTCTATTTTTCTTTTTAGACGCAGACCTAGTGAAGCAATTACAATTTGACAGTTAATAAAAATTTAAACAAGTGACTGCAACATGCCAAAGATGTTATGAAAATGCCAACAACGTACCCTAAAACCTGTATTCGCCAATACTGCAGGTATCACACTGAGTGGCCTAAGCAAGCATTTCTTCCAGCGCAACTCCAGGGCGTTCAAAAGGGGCACGCAGATGTGTCGCAAGATACAGTCGGAGTGCGGCATGCACGCGATGTGGCACAAGACCGGCAATACCTTGCCGGTGATGGTCAACGGCCGGCAGACGGGCAACAAAAAGGTTCTGGTGCTGCACACCAACAAGAACTTTGACCAGCAGAGGACCAACTGGGTGATGCACCAGTACCACCTTGGGGACCTGGAGCAAGAGAAGGAGCGGGAGCTGGTCCTCTGCAAGATTTTCTACCAGACGAACACTAGGGCCAGGACTAAAAAGATTATAAGTTAGTTTGGTATTGGTACTTGTACTACCTGGTCATCTGCAAGTTGGTATTGTTGTTAAGGATCTTTCGGTATGAACTTGGCATTTGCTTCCAACCATCATGTGGAGGGTCGACGTGGATATAAAGTTGAATCTTTTGTTTCGAAATGAATTTTCAGGCACCTGATTTCTATTTGATGGGTAGCATAAGCACCTGCCCATTCGAATTCCCAGTTCTCCAAATTTTTTACAGGCTAATAGTTGGACATAGCACATCGGAACTGGGCTGTGGCATGCCAAGCCCAGCTGCAAATTGTTAAAAGAGAGGAGGGATGGATTTGGGCCTTCCAGAACAGTTAAGTGTCACGACCTCGATCGTGAAGCGCCTCCCATGGACTAAAAAAAAGCCTAGTCGGTTATTATTAGTTGAAATTTGTAAAATATTTCATAATGAAAAGAAATATGTAAAATGCAATGAATTTAGTCCGCTTTCACTGAAAACCATCCGATTTGCATGAAATTCATACGTGGAACCACAAGACGGTTGTCCATACAGAGCCTAACCGTACGGAACCTGCAGGTCCACGGCCGTACGCAAGCAAGTGCACGCACTTATTATCACGATGGAAAAATAATGCTGACATCTGAGACGGTGAAACCCATGAAGTTTTCAATGTAGTCAATAAATGAGAGAATTCTGCAAGTACAGACTTATAACTGGGATCGAGCAGGTATATTGTTTTTTCAGGTCGAGCAAGTTTCAACTGGGCTGTAGACTGCCCAGGCTTGGTTTTGTTTTTAACAGGCCCAGCCCATGATGACAATGGGCACAAAGATCCAACAGGTATCAACTGGCCTCTGGCCCGCCAGCCTTAGTTATATTTTCTCTTAGAACATCCGCAGGCAGTTTTTTTACTGAATCAAACACACAACCCAGTTCTATTTTCCTCTTGAAACGCCATGTCCTACTTCCGTTTTCTAATCTCTACCTAGTTTTACTAGTTCATATATACGTATTATTATATTGAAAATACATAAAGTTCCCTTTTCATCTTTACATCCTTATTTTGTTGTTGTTGTTTTCCCTCCCAGCGTCGATTTTTTTACCACTGGTTTTCCCTAAAACCAACTCAATTGTCCCACGTCTTATTAGCTTACAAAAATAAAACAATATTTTATTTGGAAAATCAATAAGTTCTTAAAAAATAATTGTTTATCATTTCTAGATTAAAACAGTTCAGACTCCACCGAAATATACAAAATTAGGTTGAACTTTTTGACCATGGTCCTGGGCAGAAAATGGGCTGTAATAAATTCCTTAAGAATTAGCAAATGGGCTGCAAATTGTTAAAAAAATAGCAAATGGGCTCTATGTTGTCTGCCACAGATTTGGAGGCTGACTTGTGGGCCTACTAAGTTCATGCGTACACAAGGTTTCTCAGAAAAAGAAACTTAGTCGACTCTACCAGCGTCAGACCGTTAGATGTCAATCTAACAGCAATCGTGCTTCTTCAGTCTCTGATCTTCCTGCTCCAGCCGCCCAAACCAACGCCGGCGGAACTGCCTGCTCCCGCCTCCCGTGGCCGGCTGTGCTGCCGGGCAGACCTCACGGCCCCACGATACTCGCATCCCTGTCCTGGCTATCCCTCTACTCACCCACACCTCCTGTTATTCTCCAACGACGGCAGCCTCACACTGCGGCCGAACAAGTAAACCCTCGTACCCACTCCGCGTGGGAAACAACTGCCGAGTCTTCCTCGGCTCTGGGTCGTTCCCTTACTTGGCCTCGCCGTCGTCCACCACCTTGGTGCTCTCGGCACGGCGTGGTCAACGAACGACATCCATCAGAAGAGGACTGTACGTGGAGAGGCTGACAGCTGGGTCCACGGCCGCAAGCAAGGAAGTGCCTCATTTTTTTGCGAGTAGGAAATGCCTCCTTATTACGCACAAAATAATGATTCCTCCTCCTGACAGTTGGGACCAACCGGAAGGGCCTCTGTATTTCGCAAAAAAAACATTCCCCCCGCTGACAGCTCAGATCCATTAGCTATTGCGCACAAAAATAATGAATACCCCCGCTGCTAGGTCGGTCCCACCATATTTGGAGGGTGACTTGTGGGCCTACTAAGTTGACGCGGACGCAGGGCTTTGTCAACTTAGTCAATATAAACGATTCTAGCTGCGGTGACCATACGATGTCCATCCAACGGTCATCGTGCTTCTTCAACCTCTGGTCTTCTTGCTCCAGCCGCCCAAACCAGCGCCGGCCGTGCCGCCTGCTCCTGCCTCCCGTGGCCGGCTGTGCTGCCACGCAGGCCTCACTGCCCCACCCCTACTCCCACCGCTGGCCAGGCGTTCCCTCTACTCACCCACACCCCCTGTTATTCTCTGGCGATGGCAGCATCAAACCGCAGCCAAACCAGTCAACCCTCGTACTCCCCTCCGCGTGGGCATCCACTGCTGCGTATTCCCTGGCTCTGGGTCATTCCCTTCCTAGGTCGCGCCGTCGTCCACCACCTTGGTGCTCTCGGGCGGTACAGCGTCGTTAACGCGGTCAACGAACGACAGCCATCAGAAGAGAACTGTAAGTGGAGAGGCTGACAGCTGGGTCCTTGGCCGCACGCAAGGAAGTGCCTCCTTATTACGCTCAAAATAATGATTCCTCCACCTGACAGCTCGGACCCACCGGACGGGCCTCTGTATTTCGCGAAAAAATGTTCCCCCCTGATAGCTGGGACCCACCGGCTTTATCTTCGCACGAAAGGAAGTGCCTTCTTACCCCCTGACAGCTGGGACCCACCAGGTTGAAGCGAAGGTAGCGTTATCTGTCTGGCCACGAATGTGTATGTACATAGCGGTCGATCGGTCTCTCTGCAGCGACGTACCGTGGCCGAGTAAGGAGCGGCACTTGTTGAAGTAGAGGCGCCGACGTAGCATGTCACGCAGTCTCGTCTATATCGTGTACACGTACATACAGCCACGCTACAAGATAGTAAACACGGCTACGTACGTACATACGGGCGGGGTCTCTAACACGTACAGCGACCGAGCGACGTTGTCCTATTCATCGGCAGCCAACCGGCTGGGTCGGAACGGAGAAACAGCGTCTTGTTCATCGGGAGGCAACAGACTGGATCAGAATGCGTCCTGTTCAACGGGAGCCAACCGGCTTGGACGTAACAGCCGAAACGAGCTCTGGCGTACCGCAGAACGGAGGAAACGGCCTTCTGTTCGACCGCCTACGGTCGAAACGGGGTCCTGTTCATCGGGAAGGGTCTGGCGTACCGCACAACGGAGGAAACGTACTTGTGTTCGAGTGCCTACGGTCGAAACGGGGTGCTGTTGATCGGGAGGGGTGTGGCGTACCGTAAAATGGAGGAAACGGACTTGTGTTGGAGCGCCTACGGTCAAAACGGGGGTCCTGTTCATCGGGAGGGGTGTGGCGTACCGCAAAACGGGACTCCACGGCTACTGTTCATCCACCATCTACTGCCTCGATCCAGCCTCCACGGGCTACTGTTCATCCACCGTCGACTTCCTCCAGCCTCCACATGCTACTGTTCATCCACCGTCGACTTCCTCCTGCCTCCACCAGCTACAGTTCATCCACGGGGTCCTGTTCATCCAGCATCCACCGGCTACTGTTCAACCAGCCCTCCACGGGGTCCTGTTCATCTAGCCCTCCACGGGGTCCTGTTCAACCAGCCCTCCACGGGGTCCCTCCACCGGCTACTGTTCATCCACCCCCACTCCTCGATCCGAGTCCTGTTCATCCAGCGGCAACGGCCTCTACTACCACGGGGTCCTGTTCATCCAACCCCCACCAGGAACTGTTCATCCAACCCCCAACAATGCTCACTATTCATCAAGAGGCAGCAGGTTCGATCGGCTTCAGTTAGCAGCAGTAGCGAAGGAATCGCTCGATCGGGTTCAGTTAACAGCCAGGGATCGATCGATCGGGTTTAGTAACGCGTAGCCAGTGCAATCGCTCGGGTTCAGTAAGCGAACGCCTCGCTCGGGTTCAGTTAGAGCCCAACGCCTCGCACCCACGCGCGTACATATACGAGAGAAACGCGCAATCCCTCCGTGCATCGCTCGGCCCCGACCACCCACCGTAACCAGGAACTCCCCGAAATTTTCCTCGCCCTCGCTTCTACCATGATTTTTCCGTCATGGACGGCCCAAAGAATGTCATGCAGGTGCGTCCCCGGCCTGCCCAAGACGAAAAGCCCATTTTCTGTCATGATTTTTTGTCATAGAAGTAGGAGCCCACCATATCTATGATGATACGTGCTTTTGTCACAATTATCGTCATAGAAGTGTCATAAGCATGACAGGAAAAAAATTCATTCGGCCCAAAATGTCACGAATGTGTTTTTTTTGTAGTGCGACACTAGACCATAACTTAATAGTGACATTAGGTGGCATTGCTTCATGCTTCATGTGATTTTACATTAACGGTAGTGATATGGGCGTAGGGACAGCAGGGGCATAAAGTGGTGAGGCAGATGTGGTTGCCGAGAGCGGCAAACATTCAGGCAGCATGTCTGCATTTCTCCCATTTTTTATCTCCTCGGCGACATTTTCCTATGTGAGCACAGGGAATCTAGACCTGCTCGTTCTCATTTGCGTTGTCCCCCAAACACCCCTCACTTTCTTTCCTTTTTCGACCAAGAGACAGGTCCACTTCCCCCCACCCTTCGCCATCCACCCCGCTTTCTTCGCCTTTTCAACCAAGAGACCGGTTGGGTAGCCATTATCTACCACTTTCTCCCGTTTCCTCTTAGAACCAAGTCCTAGATTCATGCTACAGCTTTCCCACTTTCTTCCCTGTTTGAACCAACTCTTAGATTCGACTGTGTGAACTAGCTTTACCTCTAATAATAGTAAAAGTCTAGGTGGCTTTGGAACAGCCGACAGAAGTAGAAAAAGATCCACACACAGCCACGTGGGGAGCTGGGGCTGTAGAGCAAGGCAGGTTTCAGAGGAATATATACCCGAGGGTTATCGGGATGTGGCAAAGATAGCGTCGGGAGGCTGCATCTTGGCCACAATACCGCAAAGAGGAAGAAGGGGCCGGAGGCCCTCCTGAGTCGGCGCTGTCTCAGAGAGAACGGCACGGCCACCGATGGGGACACGCGGGCAGCTGTTGGTCTCCTCCCTCGCCACCGACGACCTCGTGAACGATGCACCTACACCCCTGCCCCGGCCGAGGTGGTCCGGCCGGATTTGTGACCAGCGGTGAGCAGAGAGAGAGTGTGGCCACCTATGTCTAGCTTTAGATCTGGAGAGCATGAGAGAGTGAAAGAGAGGAACCGTAGTAAAGCAAGCGTCGAGGCTCCTGCTTATATATATAGTAGAGTGATTTTGCTGTAGCAACCGTTATTAAATTGAATACGCACAAACCACTATTTTCATTTAAAGTTCAAGTAAAAATAAAACTCAATCAATAACGTGCCACCGCTTCTAGGTCGCACTATCAAATCACCACGTCCAGGACGCACTATGTACTGTATCATTCACGTGCGGTCCCCGACCCTCCATCAAGTTGAAAACTAGACTAGTCAAAATGTCAATTGGGATGCCTCTTTGAAAAAAATGCGCTCCTAGCTTAAAAAATGCGCTCCTACGTGTACCCACGAGTGGGTGTGAGAGAACTAGTGCGTGCGTGCACCACTTCTCTTCATGAGAGTACAATATACTACGCCCAAAGAACGTTCGGCACAAGAGTAACAGTATAAGTGTGTGACGTGTGAGTTAAAATAAAAGGTGCGCGACGTCTTTTATTTTTTAGAAGTTCTGAGGGTAGGGTGTGAAGGGCACATATGTGTGTGACATCTACCTACAGATAGACGGTGGGTGCGAGAGGACTCAGGAGAGTCATGACTCGTGAGGGTGCGTGTGTGCGTGAGAGAGAGGGGGCACATATCAATGCAATGCATGTGTCCATAAATCATATCTGACAAACATTCGCCACAAGCCGTTTCCTGACGAACGCCGTAAGAACCGTTAGATCGGCATCCGATAGTGTCAGTTTTGCCATGGTATTTAACAGAACAACCACTCCTCTGACACACAAATCTTCCACGTGAGTGTTAGCAACTGTCGTATGCTCCTCCCTCCATTCCAAAATGTAGTGCATATAGCTTTATTGAAAATTCAAACCTCGCAAACTTTTACCAAGTTTTCGTATACCAAAATGCACATATAGAATACCCAGTATATATCATTTCATTCATCTTCGAGAGGTAACTATAAAGATGGGGGAGGAGTGTACAAAGAAAGACCGTCGTATCACCTGCAGCAATTTCAACCATCCTTTGGTGTGGAGGAATATCATAGGAACTCTATATGATATGATTTTTATAGGAATTTTTCCTTAGAGCCAATTGGTTCATAGGAATAGATTCATAAACTCCACATTTCAAAGGAAAATAAACATGATATCATTTTTATAGCTTTAGAGCCACTTGGTTCATATGAATGGATTCCTATACTCCCACAATTTCAAAGGAAAATAAACATTAGCCTATATTCAATAGAAAAGTTCCTATGATGTGAACCAAATGACATCTCTTTTCCAATCCCTCCTCATAGGAATTGAGATACATGTCATCTCTAGATTCAATAGAAAAGTTCCTATGATGTGGACCAAATGACATCTCTTTTCCAATCCCTACTCATAGGAATTGAGATACATGCCATCTCTTTCCCTACAACTTCCATATATACATCTTCTATTCCTAAATAGCTAGTACAACCCACTAGCTTTTTTTCTGGACATGCAACTATGGCACATGAACACGTCATGCATGCAAGTCATGAATCACATTGTTTTTGTACTCTATGCATGCAAGCACCACATCATCAATTCGTGCATGTTACTCATAAGTTATTTCTTGCATTAGATTTTGTATTGACAATATATGTGTTGGTCACGTGCACACATATGTAGTTCACATTCACATTTTTGTTAGAAATGTCATTCTTTTAGCTGCAATTCATTTTTTCTCTTTGTATTACATTTTCATTTTAAGCATACATTCACTTCCCATTAGTTATAGATGTTTTTGGAGGAACTTTTATGCATTATTTTGAGTAGCAAATTACACGCGGCCGCAGGTATATCAAAATGCGGGGCCCATGCGTCATTGCCTTTCGGTCAAACCTCCGTCCACAATTTTTTGTACGTATATCTCCACTGCTCCTTGAACCCAAAATTATGCCTCATTCCCGTAAAACCGAGCGGCCCACCCGTATTAAGTCGTCGACTCGAACTCAATCCCTCTCCCGTTTACTACGGCGTGGTCCCGCACGCCGTAGTACTCCTACAAACCCTACCCGCCGCACGCATCATTGGTTTTCTTCAAGAAGACGAGGAAGAAGCAGATTTGTAGTGGAGGCTCCTACCCTAGGGCGCCCTAGGTAGCTGCCGCACGCATCATTGGTTTTCTTTTTTCTTTATGCTCTTGCGCCCTAGAGTGAAATGATGGTTGGTTCGTCCGTCCAGCTTAATGCGGGAAAGGTGGGGCTTTGTGATTTGACCCCTCATCGCTCATTTACTACTACTGCGGTGCTACGACCGAGGTGCCTCCAAGTCCAACCGCTGCTCCGAACTGTAATTTGGTGCATCGCACGTGGAACAAGACGGTGGATGAGCCACATGTCGGCCAAAGGGGTCCTGTAAGTGTGTCACCATTTCGTGTGCGGACTGACCCTGCTGAGTTGCTAAGCCAACGCGACAGGAGCAGCCTACCACTTGGTTTAGCTCCTTGGTGAATCCCGACTATATAGATATAAAAAGATAGTATCCAGATTAGTAAAAATGAGGTGATTTTACCGAGCGGTGGGCGGGAGAGCATGGCCTGTCATGCGGTCCCACATGTCATGATGTACCAAGGCAATGCTCGTCCCTCTTGAGGCAGAACAATGGTAGAAGCAATACATGGTTTTCTTGAAGGAGATGATGGAGAAGTGGATTGCGAAGTGTGAAATAATGGTTGCTTCGTTTGTCTGGGGGAAAGGTGTGGCTTTGTGATTTGATGTCTGATTGCTCATTACTACTACAGGGGCGCTACGACTGGGGTGCGTCCCCCTGCTGTTCTGCACTATTATTTGGCGCATGACACGTCGACCCAGTTGCTATATGTCCCACTGATATGTCTCCAACGTATCTATAATTTTTTTCTTGTTCCATGCTGTTATATTATCATTCTTGGATGCTTTACAATCATTTTATAGCAACTTTATATCATTTTTTGGGACTAACCTATTGACATAGTGCCCAGTGTCAGTTGCTGTTTTTTGCTTGTTTTTTACTTCGCAGAATATCAGTACCAAACGGAGTCCAAATGCAGCAAAAAAATTTGGAGAATTTTTATGGACCAGAAGGAACAACTTGGGCCAAAGAAGTACCAGAGGGGTGTCCCGAGGGGGGCACAACCCACCTGGGCACGCCTGGGGGCCCAGGCACGCCCTGGTGGGTTGTGCCCACCTCGGTGGCCTCCCGCACCGCCTCTTCGCCCTATAAATACCCAAATATTCTAGAAACCCTAGGGGAGTCGACGAAACACAATTCCAGCCGCCGCAAGTTCCAGAACCACGAGATCCAATCTAGACACCATCACGGAGGGGTTCATCATCCTCCTTGGTGCCTCTCCGATCATGCGTGAGTAGTTCATTGTAGACCTATGGGTCCGTAGGCAGTAGCTAGATGGCTTCTTCTCTCTTTTTGATTCTCAATACAATGGTCTCTTGGAGATCTATTTGATGTAACTCTTTTTGCAATGTGTTTGTTGGGATCCGATGAACTTTGAGTTTATGATCAGATCTATATCCATGAAAGTTATTTGAGTTCTTTGATCTCTTTTATACATGATTACTTATAGCCTCGTATTTCTTCTTCGAATCTTTGGTTTAGTTAGGCCAACTAGATCGATTTTTCTTGCCATGGGAAGAGGTGCTTTGTGATGGGTTCCATCGTGCGGTGTTCTTTCCCAGTGATAAAATGGGCAGCAAGACACGCATGTATCGTTGCTATTAAGGATAACAAGATGGGGGCTATTCCTACATGAATAGATCTCGTCTACATCATGTCATCGTTCTTACTGCATTGCTCCGTTTCTCCATGAACTTAATACACTAGATGCATGCTGGATAGCGGTCGATGTGTGGAGTAATAGTAGTAGATGCAGGCAGGAGTCGGTCTACAGATCTTGGACGTGATGCTTATATAATGATCATTGCCTGGATATCATCATAATTATTTGATGTTCTATCAATTGCCCAATAGTAATTTGTTTACCCACCGTATGCTATTTTCATGAGAGAAGCCACTAGTGAAATCTACGGCCCCCGGGTCTATTCTTTATCATATTTTCTTCAAGATCTATTTTTATTTGCTTTTATTTTCAGATCTATTATACCAAATACCCAAAAATACCTTGCTGCACTTTTTTTTGCTATTTATTTTATTTCGCGTTTTATCGAGATCTATTTATCCAATCTATCACAATTTTTATCCCGTCAACATGCGAATTTCTGGCATCGTTACCCGTAGAGGGATTGACAACCCCTCCTAATCGTCGGGTTGCAAGTATTTGTTATTTGTGTGCAGGTACTGTTTACATAGTGTTGCTTGGTTCTCCTACTGGATTGATACCTTGGTTTCATAACTGAGGGAAATACCTACCATAGTTGTGCTGTATCATCCCTTCCTCTTTGGGGAAATACCGACGTAGTTAAAGCGACATCAAAAAAAATTTCTGGCGCTGTTGCCGGGGAGACATCATCAACATCTATCAGGTTCCTAATCACAAATCTCATCTCCTTGCAATTACTTTATTTGCCATTTGCCTCTCGTTTTCATCTCCCCCACTTCACAAAAATATTTGCCTTTTTATTCGCCTTCTTTTCGTTTGCCTTTTTCTTGTTTTATCTTTTGTTTGCTTGTGTTGCCATGTTCACTCTATATGCTTGCATCTTCACTTGCTAAAAATCTATTGATATGGATCCCCATACACTTGCTAATCTTTTTAAAAGATACAATCATGATGAACCAATTGCTAGTGAGTTGAGTGCACTAGATTATCTTTATGAAGTTTTGCTTGAGATTCATGAATCTGAAAAATGTGATGAAGAAATTTATGAAGTGATTCATGATAGCTCCATGAATGAAAAGCATGATTGCAATGATTTTACTATAAATTATATTAATGTCAATTGTGCTAATAATATGCAAAACCCCAAGCTTGGGGATGCTAATTTTGATATGTCCACTACTTATTTCAATGATCATGATTGGGGTGATTCTTCTTATGATCTTGAAAATTTATTTAAGCCTCATGATGAATATGAAATTGATAATAATGTTTGCAATAATATTGAAAGTGGGTTTGGAATAGCGTTAACTTTAGGTAAAAATAATCCCACATATTTGGAGAGTGCTCAGTCTTACAATTTTTTTGATGAAAGTGGGTTTGGAGAGGTCATGACTTTAGTTGATGTTAATCCCACTATCTTGGAAGATTATAAAACTTTTATGCATGTGGATCATGAAGAGAAAATTTTATATGATAGCTATATTGTTGAATTTGATTATGATCCTACATGTAATTATTATGAGAGAGGAAAATATGGTGGAAGAAATTTTCATGTTACTAATTTACCTTTCGTTATGTTGAGATTGCTATTGTTTCTTTCTTCTTCCTTGCCTATGCTATATATTTCTTGTCTTCATAATTTGTTTGCTTATAAAATCCCTATGCATCGGAAGTATGTTAGACTTAAATGTGGTTGTCACATGTATTATGATGCTCTCTTTGTGTTTCAATTCTTGTCTTTCATGCGAGCATCATCAAAATTATCAATGCCTAGCTAGGGGCATAAAACGATAGCGCTTGTTGGGAGGCAACCCAATGAATAAAATTTATTTTTGTCTTTTTTTATTTCTGTTCTTGAGTGTTTGCACAATTATGCCTCTGTTATGATTGTGTTTTTTATGTTTTAATTAGTGTTTGTGCCAAGTAAAGCCTTTGGGATAGTTTTGGTGATAGTTGATTTGATCCTGTTGAAAAACAGAAACTTTTGCGTCCAGTAATATAATTGTATAAATTCACAGAAGGGACGAAAAATTCTGATTTTTTTACACAAGATTGATATACAAATTTCCTCTGTTGTCCTAATTACTTCAGAATTTTTTGAGTTACATAAGTATGAGAACAATTCGCATCTCTACAGACTGTTCTGTTTTTGACAGATTCTGTTTTCTTTGCATTGTGTGCTTATTTTGATGAATCTATGGATTGTATTGGGGGGTATAAGCCATGGTAAAGTTAGAATACAGTATATATAATGCAATAACAAAATTTGAATGGGTTTTCTACAGTACTTAAAGTAAAGATTGGTTTTCTTATACTAACGGATCTCACGAAGGTTTTGTTAAGTTTTGTGTGATTGAAGTTTTCAAGTTTTGGGTGAGATCACGATGGATGAATGAATAAGGAGTAAGAAAAGCCTAAGCTTGGGGATGCCCCATGGCACCCCAAGTTAATATTCAAGGAGAACCAAGCAACTAAGCTTGGGGATGCCCCGGAAGGCATCCCCTCTTTCTTCTAACAACCTTCGGTATTTTACTTGGAGCTATATTTTTATTCGTCACATATCATGAGTTTTGCTTGGAGCGTCTTGTATTATATGAGTCTTTGCTTGTTTTCCTTTTTTGTTTGTCACAAGTATCCTTGCTGGACACACCTATTTGAGAGAGCCAAAATTATGCTATAATTTGTTAGAATTGCTCTTTATGCTTCACTTAAAAAAATTTAGAGCTATGGAATTGCTCTAGTGCTTCAGTTATATCTTTTTTAGCACGGTGTGCTTTATTATTTTTGAAGAAATGCTCTCATGCTTCACTTAGATTTATTTGAGAGTTAGTAAATTTTTTAAGAAATTCTCTCATGCTTCACTTGTATTATTTTGAGAGACGGAAAATTTTATGCTCATGTTCTTCACTTAAATTTATTTGAGCTTGTCAAAAGCAATTGCAACATATGAAACTAGTCCCAAAGTGATAGATAGTCAAGAGGGATATAATAAAAACTTTCATGAAGATCATTGGACAAAATAAACTTGATTCTTTGTAATAGTTTTGAGATATGATGATAGTGATATGTGAGTCATGTTGGTGAGTAATTATGCTTTAGTAAGAATATTGGTGTTAAGGTTTGTGATTCCCTATGCAAGCATGAAAGTCAATAGTTATGCAATGAAATTATATCCTACTTGTGGTGCATTATTCGGTGTTAGTTATTCTTAATGCTCGCTTATGTGATTTTTCGTTTCTTGGTTGGTTGCTTCTCAATCTTTTTGCTAGCCTCCACTTGTACTAAGTAGAAATACTACCTATGCATCCAAAATCTTTAAACCCAGTTTTGCCATATGAGTTCACCATACCTACCTATATGCGGTATTTCCATGCCGTTCTAAGCAAATTTGTATGTGCCATCTCTAATTTTCAAAGTAAATTTCTTTTTTGTGTGCCTGTACCGCTCATGAAGCGGCAGGGGGTGGCCAATATTTTCCATGCTAGATGTGTTATTCTCAAGATGAGTGTTTATTCACTTGTCATTGCACGAGAGTGTGGCGGTAATAGGGATGCCCAGTCCCAAAATGAAAAAGAAATTTACTTTATGTTGTCAAATAATAAATTCCTTGGAAAGTGTTGGTATGGAGGGCACCCATGGATACGGCTAGCCATGGATTGTGAAAGAATGGTGGAAAAAGGAATAAACTTTATTTTCTGTTTGGGAACCGCCTATGATATATCTAGCATGGAAAGTGTTGGGAATTACTCGGTCGTTTTCGTGGACGGGAAAAGTATGCCTCTCAAAAAAAAATATCTCTCAATTTAAGCTTTGAGCTATGGCACCTCTACAAATCCCTACTTCCCTCTACGAAGGGCCTATCTTTTTACTTTATGCAATTTTTATTTTTATTTGAGTCTCCAACTTCTCTTATAAAGCACCAACTAAGGGGTATTATGATCGTACTTGAGCATTGGGTGTAGCTAATATGCAAGTGTGTTTCATGAATGGATCAATGATTGAGCATGATGGGCTAGGGATAACTTTCTTTAGTGTTGATATTTTGAAAGACATGGTTGCTTCTTGATATGCTTGAGTATTGAAATCTTCATGTCAAAACTAGACTATTGCTTTGAACCATATAAAAGTCCATATGTCCATGCTACAAAAGAAAAGAATATGTGATGAACATGTTAGGCAGCATTCCACATCAAAAATTCTGTTTTTATCATTTACCTACTTGAGGACGAGTAGGAATTAAGCTTGGGGATGCTGATACGTCTCCAGCGTATCTATAATTTTTGCTTGTTCCATGCTGTTATATTATCATTCTTGGATGTTTTACAATCATTTTATAGCAACTTTATATCATTTTTGGGACTAACCTATTGACATAGTGCCCAGTGCCAGTTGTTATTTTTTGCTTGTTTTTTACTTTGCAGAATATCAGTACCAAACGGAGTCCAAACGCAGCGAAACTTTTTGGAGAATTTTTATGGACCAGAAGGAACAACTTGGGCCAAAGAAGTACCAGAGAGGTGCCCCGAGGGGGGCAGAACCCACCTGGACGCGCCCTGGTGGGTTGTGCCCACCTTGGTGGCCTCCCGCACCGCCTCTTTGCCCTATAAATACCCAAATATTCCAGAAACCCTAGGGGAGTCGACGAAACACAATTCCAGCCGCCGCAAGTTCCAGAACCACGAGATCCAATCTAGACACCATCACGGAGGGGTTCAACATCCTCATTGGTGCCTCTCCAATGATGCGTGAGTAGTTCATTGTAGACCTATGGGTCCGTAGGCAATAGCTAGATGGCTTCTTCTCTCTTTTTGATTCTCAATACAATGGTCTCTTGGAGATCTATTTGATGTAACTCTTTTTGCGGTGTGTTTGTTGGGATCCGATGAACTTTGAGTTTATGATCAGATCTATAGCCATGAAAGTTATTTGAGTTCTTTGATCTCTTTTATGCATGATTACTTATAGCCTCGTATTTCTTCTTCGAATCTTTGGTTTAGTTAGGCCAACTAGATCGATTTTTCTTGCCATGGGAAGAGGTGCTTTGTGATGGGTTCGATCGTGCGGTGTTCTTTCCCAGTGACAGAAGGGGCAGCAAGACACCACATGTATCGTTGCTATTGAGGATAACAAGATGGGGGCTATTCCTACATGAATAGATCTTGTCTACATCATGTCATCGTTCTTATTGCATTACTCCGTTTCTCCATGAACTTAATACACTAGATGCATGCTGGATAGCGGTCGATGTGTGGAGTAATAGTAGTAGATGCAGGCAGGAGTCGGTCTACTAATCTTGGACATGATGCCTATATAATGATCATTGCCTGGATATCATCATAATTATTTGATGTTCTATCAATTGCCCAACAGTAATTTGTTTACCCACCGTATGCTATTTTCTTGAGAGAAGCCACTAGTGAAATCTACGGCCCCCGGGTCTATTCTTTATCATATTTGCTCCAAGATCTATTTTTATTTGCTTTTATTTTCAGATCTATTATACCAAAACCCAAAAATACCTTGCTGCACTTTTTTTGCTATTTATTTTATTTTGTGTTTTATCGAGATCTATTTATCCAATCTATCATAATTTTTATCCTATCAACGTGCGAATTTCTGGCATCGTTACCGGTAGAGGGATTGACAACCCCTCCTAATTGTCGGGTTGCAAGTATTTGTTATTTGTGTGCAGGTACTGTTTACATAGTGTTGCTTGGTTCTCCTACTGGATTGATACCTTGGTTTCATAACTGAGGGAAATACCTACCGTAGCTGTGCTGCATCATCCCTTCCTCTTTGGGGAAATACTGACGTAGTTCAAGCGACATAACCCACATGTCGACGAGAGGAAGTACAACATTCATGAAATCGAGCGTCTCCACTCTTTTAGTACGACAGAGGAGTACAAGACACGGCTTGGTTTTTGCTGCTTCGCGCGATCCATCGATACAAACCCGGACTAAAAAAAGGCGAGGGCGGATCTTTTCCCGCGCGGCAGGCAGGGGAGTTTGGCATTGTCTGTTGGAGGCAACGAGGCAGGAAGGGAAACAAGCAAATAAAGGTTGAGCGACTTAGTTTTGGGAAAATCTGATTTTACGGAGTACGTACCCACTATGGAGGTAGTACTACTTACTACTCCCTCCTTTCCGGTTTATTGGGCTCATCTAAAAAAATCATTTTTCCATTTTATAAGTCTCAATTCTACTAGTACTTACCATGACATGTTTGGATTTCGAGGTGCATTAAATCACCCGATGCAAGCAGTATCAAGAGAAAACTCACCAATGCATGTAGAAGTTCATGGAAATTTAGTGGTCATGCATGCATTCATTGTAATTAATGCATCGGTAAACATAACTTTTTGAGAAAAACGAGCGTACTAATTAAGTACTTGTGGAAACTACGAAATTAATTCCACCACTCCCTCACCGTCTACCTTTGTTGGAGAGATTTTGAAATTGAGCCTTATAAACTGAAAAGGAGGGAGTATTAACATAGCCTAGGGTAGCTTGCTGTAGCACGGACTCCAAGGAAATTGTTGTAGTACTCCTACCACTGTACTACTCCTACTACTAAAAGACATATATTTCAAACAATATGATAATCTCTCTAACCAAGGTAGGGACGAGGAGTATATGTCTAACGAAGGGAGTAGTAAAATTTTCTCCTCGTCCTGCGAGCCACCACGCGAGTGGGCGAGGGAGTGGGCGTAGGCGTAGTAAGCAAGCTTCTCCTCGTCCTGCGACTCTGCGAGCCACCGCACCCGTGGGCGGGGGAGAGGGCGTACTAAGCAAGCTTCTCCTTGTTCTACGAGTTGATGGGACACATCAAAACTAGTCCTACAGAGCATCTCCAGTGTATAGAGCCTTGCCTCTAAGGTAGGCCCCACATGGTTTGCCTCTTATCAAATGAAAAAACCACAATGTATAGAGACTCTAACCAGCCTCTAAGGTAGGCCCCACATGGTTTGCCTCTTATCAAATGAAAAAACCACAATGTATAGAGACTCTAACGAGCCTCTAAGGTGGGCCCTAGCAGAAATTTAAAAAGTATTGATTAGCACCACATTTGTCCAATCAGTAATATTTCTCTTGTTCTTTCTTATGCTTCCTAAGGCTGACAAGTGGGACCAGATGGATTGTTACATTGTAAGAGGCAGCCTCTAAGGTTAGACGGGATGCTAGCCAATTTTTTGTTAGAGGCAGTTCATGCAATGTATAGAGGCTTGCCTCTAAGAGGAGAGAGAGGGCTTAGAGGCAACAAAAAGCATATATTGTGGATGCCCTAAGTGCCTACTTTCCGGTCTATATGACTCAATTTGAAATCTCCCTAACCATAATAGATGCTGAGTGGTGGAATAAATTTGTTACTTCCATAGTTCGCAAAAGTACTGAGCATGTGAGATGGTGAACGGAGGGAGTACGATAACATTAGTACTACAGTTCTTTTGGAAGGGTTGTAGTAGTCCCTCCCATTCACATGTTCACATTTCAAGCTTCAATAAAAACGTTGCATGCAAGGATTAAGAGAAACCTCAGCAATGCATGTACTCCCTCAATCCATATAGGGTCTAAAATGCGTTTTGGAGGCTAACTTTGACCACATGTTAGAGCAATAATATGACATCCAACTTACACAAATCTTACCATCAAATTCGTACGTGGTCATTGTATTGCTAACACATGCATGTGTTGCAATTACTACGTACATGATACAGTAGCAAACACTCACTATCTAGTAGTACTAGTACTCTACACTACTACTACTATGAGGCCATCCAACCGTGTCCCGGCAGAAGACCGCGGACACCGATTATTCGTTCATATTTAAATTTGTTTTCACACAGCAAAATATCCATGAAAACAACACATGGCAAAATTTCACGGCGAACGAGGGATTTGAATGTGCTGGGAGGGGTGGGGTTGGAAGGGGCTGTTTGGATCTTGCCCGGGGTAGCCAAAATATTGGCGACCCTTTTGTCCACCCATGCCTTTGCCACCGATGAACGAGGTAGAGCTCGGGTGCTCATGCATCCTCCAGCGTGCGCGTTGGAGACGAGCTCGCACGAGCTGTGCTTTTTTTGTCCCATCTCGCCGCCCAAGCCGGCTGCAGACCGACCAGCGACCCGCAAATTACGCTATCCAACCGTAGTCGCACACATTCTGACAGCAACTCAACCAACTGGACAAAATTCATGCAAACACGGCAATATTTCATATAAACAATGATGGAATTCATATAAAATACCGGATTTTCATATAAACATGACTGATTTCATTACATTTAAATCAACTAAGCGGTGCTACTCCTGAACAACACAGGTATAATAATACCTAGCCTAAATGGTTGCCCGCGAATCCATGAAAGGATCAATATGGTTGACTAGAGGGGGCGTGAATAGGCAACTACCAATTTTTAGCTTTTCTTAACAAATTAAGTTTAGCAACAAATAGGCTGTCTAGATGTGCAACTAGGTGAGCAACCTATATGATGCAAACAACAACAACAAGTGCAAGCAAAGGATACAACACAACAATAGCTTGCACAAAGTAAAGGGAAGAGATAACCACAAGTGGAGCCGGTGGAGACGAGGATGTGTTACCAAAGTTCCTTCCCTTTAGGGGAGTACGTCTCCGTTGGAGCGGTGTGGAGGCACAATGCTGCCCAAGAAGCCACTAGGGCCACCGTATTCTCCTCACGCCCTCACATAATGCGAGATGCCGTGATTCCACTAGTGGTGCCCTTGAAGGCGGCGACCGAACCTTTACAAACAAGGTTGGGGCAATCTCCACAACTTGATTGGAGGCTCCCAACGATACCACGGAGCTTCACCACAATGGAATGTGACCTCAACCGTCTAGGGTGCTCAAACACCCAAGAGTAACAAGATCCGCAAGGGATTAGTGGGGGGGAATCAAATATCTCTTGGTGGAAGTGTAGATCCGGGCCTTCTCAACCAATCCCTAGAAAATCAACAAGTTTGATTGGCTAGGGAGAGAGATCGGGTGAAAATGACCTTTGGAGCAACAATGGAGTTTGGGGGAGGAAGAGGCGAGTCTTCTTGAGGAAGAAGACCCCCTTTTATAGTGGGGGGACAAATCCAACCGTTATGCATCTCTCAGCCCGCACACAAGAGGTACTACCACTCCAGGAGCGGTACTACCGCTCGCTGAAGGATGCACAGGAGACAAGGGGAAACAGGGGAAAAACAGAGAGCCAGGCAGTGGTGGCCGCGGTAGTAGGAGCGGTACTACCGCCTATAGGTGGTACTACCGCCCTAACTACCGCTGCTACAACCGCCCAAATTCTAGGGACGAACGAGTAGCACGGTAGTAACCCGGATGCACCACCATAGAACTCGACACGAAAAATCGAGGTCCCAGCCACGCACGGTAGTGAGAACGGTGGTTACAGCGGTACTACCGCCTATAGGCGGTACTACCGCTGCAACCAGCAGTACTACCGCTTGTCGTTCTTCTCCCCTACTTCAAAGCAACTGGAGGATAACTCCAAAGACGCGGAAGTGGTTGATGGGTGCAAGATGAATGTGTACGTGTTGATTCCACCCAAACCTTTCTGACGCGGAACCCCTCTTGATAGTACGGTTTTCCCTACGACTCAAGTCCACCAGAAAAGAAACGCGGGAAAGAAAACCGTCTTCTCTTGAAACTCCGAGGGGCACCAATCATCTTGTGCTATATGCTTGATAGTCTGAAAAGCTCAGTGCACACGGTTAGTCCGCAAATATGTTGTCATCAATCACCAAAACCACTTAGGGAGAAATATGCCCTAACAATCTCCCCCTTTTTGGTGGATTGATGACAACGAGGGATTTGCACAGAAGATATAACAATAAGAGATAAGCAACCCCACAATCTACAAAATATAGACAGGCTCCCCTAGATACGTGCACTATTTACGATATGCTTTTGGAATGCAAAATGCACACATGTAGGATCCACACTCCCCCTATATTTTATAGACCAAACCATACTTGCATAGATAGTAAGATGAAAGCAAGCAAGTGATACTATGTGAGCCTATGAATAAGAGCATAAACAAGATATATCTCACAAGCGATAACTGACATAAAGTACTTGACATAAAAAGATAAGGATAGGATAACTCATATGTCTCACACCATATGGTCTCGAACACACGGGACAACATAAACCAAAGCAAAAAACGAGTTCGAGCAAAAGCAACTGCAAAGGGAGAAACACGCTCAACTCACGACACACTGCAAATCCGTACACACTCTCCCCCTTTGGCATCGAGACACCAAAAGGGTAGAGAGGACACCTAAACACGACGGTGGTAGCAATACTCCAGGACATCACCAACCATGCTCTTCCTCCTCGTCAGACTCCACGTGAGTAGTGGAAGGGACTCCAGTACCATCATCTGAATCACTCCACGGGTAGTGCACACGAACCCAAGCCTCCTCATCAGTGATCCTCTCCTCAGAGCCATCAGACATGGTGAGGCCAACTTGCCTCATAATGGCCTTGTCACGACAGCGGGCCTTCTTTGCAGCAACATGAGCATTGTACTGACCCTTGGCCTGGAGACAAAAGAGCTTCTTCATCTTCTACTTGAGCTTCTTAGCCCAAGATGGCTCCTCTGATGGCTCATAGTCAGGCTCATCATCATCATCATCCTCAGACTGCACTTGTGGGGCCGGAGTTGCCGTTCCCCACTTCTCCTTCTGCCTCAACTGAACAACATCATGAGACACAAGATCTCCAGTGAGAAGCTCCTCATCCGGAAACGTAGATGCCCATGTCTCCTCAATGAGCTGCATCAGGTAAGGGCCATATATGATGCACTTGCACTCCAAGATCGCACACCGGAGCTCCGACCACATGACATGAGACACATCCAGAACTTCTTGAGAACCTTCTCCTTCTAGCAAAAGAGAAGAAGATCCACCAGATAGGAATGCACCATATCCTGATTGCCAACACGAGGGAACAGAGTGTTCCTGAAGATCCTATGCATGATATCCAGAAAAGGCCATAGCTCGTAGGAGACATGACCAGTATCAGATACCTTCCTAGTGGAAAACTGCCACAGAGCCTCCTTGTGAGTAGCATTGGCCTCCTTGTGAGGGCGAAACCCAACTAGGGTTTGGGCCACCTTATCCTCATACGACAGCAACTCCATAAAGTTCTTCCAAGAAGCAGACAGACGTCGGCCATTAGTCATCCAGGAGAGGGTCCTGTCCTCATCATGCCCAAAGTGAACTATGGCATAGAATTGGGCCACAAGCTCAGCATCAAATTCCTTGTTGAAGGAGATGATCCTCTTGATATCCAGCTCCTCGCACCTCTGAAGAGCATCACCGAAGTAAGCCAAGTCCCTCTCCATGTGAGAGATATCAACTGACTTCACTTTCACATACAGATTCTTCTTTGTCTTCAACACAACATGGAATATGGACTGCTGAAACCTGTTCCAGAACATACGATGAACCAGTGCAGGATCCTGAGGCTCCCGGTACGGATTGTGCTTCCGTGCCGTACCAAACTCCAAAGCAGACATCTGATGAGCACCCTTGGGCCCCTTGTTCTTGGTTGCAATCACTTTGACTCTTTGACGTGGCTGCTCGCCTGAGGCACGAGCAGGCACAGAGCCACCTCTGGAATGGTGCTCCCCACAGACACATCGGCAGAACGGTAGCGCTTGGAGCCCATGGTACGGGTGGGGTTCTTGCCACGAGCCTGATGCCCGGAGCTACTAGCACCTGGGACACACACACAAGAACACAAAAGAGACAAATCGCATAAGCCAAGAGAGAAAGACAACACAAGAGCGAAGATAAAACAGAGAAAATCTGAAGTTGGACGCTCAGAGCGGTAGTACCGCACCTCCGCGCGGTAGTACCGTATACAAGCGGTAGTACCGCTCGAGGCGGAAGTCAAAGGGGCTGACTACTTCCGTGGTGAGATCCGGTAGTACCGGAGAGGCCAAATTCAAATATTCGCAGTTAAATCTTCATTCTGCCTACTCTAGCAGTCTTTTACGTCCTACTCAAGCCCCGATTTGGCCAAAAATCGAAGAATGCAACGGATATTGCCCTAAAGCCTAGATCCAAGAACTAGAACCAAAGAGAAGAAGATCGGGGGCAATACCGGCATCCATGGCAAGAGGAAGGGGTGGGGATCGATCCCACCGGATGGAAACGCGGAAGACGACCCGGAGACGGCGGCCCGATGGTAGCCCTCCGCTGCCTGTTCATCGCCTCAGAGAGAGAGGAGAGAGAGGCGAGTGAATGGGTATGGGGAGAGAAACCTCTCCCTACCCCACTACATACCCCCCGCTCCAACTCTCCGCACAGTAGTACCGCGAACCCGGGCGGTAGTACCGCTTAGGCGGTAGTACCGCTAATAAGTGGTAGTACCGCGCTGGCTCGGCGGTAGTACCGCTCAGTCAAAAGCAGGCAGGAGCAGAAAAACACAGGGGCTTATGCAAATGGAATGACCAAGAAAAACACGAGAGGGACAAGATGAAGAACCACAACAGCGGGAAGAGACACCTCAAGCACAAAAGCAAGGGAAAAAGAACCACACACGAAGTGACTCAAACCCACACAAAGACCTCAAGACCAACAACAACCATTGATCATGAGGGGAGGGCGGTGACCGAAGCCACCTATGTTTGAGTTAATAGGTATGGCACCACGAAGATTTTAACCTTGGGCCATGACCAAAACTCATCTTTGAAGAACAAGTACCATAAAAAATGGCTAATGTGAAAGACTAGATCGATTTATGCATAATGGGGGGAGGGAGAGTTCATTGAGAGAACAACACTCCCCCTATGTCCATGCCTACATCTAGAACAAGATATAATGATGAGTGCGGTGGGGTGTGCCTAGATTCAAGCCACATTGCTCAAATCAATGATATTTAGCTCATGCCTTAACTCGTGAAATCTTGCTTCATCTAGAGGCTTGGTGAAAATATCCGCTAGTTGCTCTTAAGTGTTGATGTAGATGATATCAATATCTCCATGCTTGATGTGATCCCGAATAAAATGATGATGAATCTCAATATGCTTTGTCTTGCTATGTTGCACCGAATTGTGAGAAATCTTGATAGCACTTTCATTATCACATAGAAGAGGCACTTCGTCACATGTGACACCGTAATCCTTTAAAGTTTGCCTCATCCATAGCAATTATGCACAACAACTTGCGGTGGGTACATATTCGGCTTCGGTGGACAAGAGAGACACACAATTTTGCTTCTTCGAAGACCAACTTACCAAAGAGCAACCAAGGAATTGTCACCCTCCGAAAGTTGACTTCCTTTCCACACAATCTCCCGCCCAATCTGAGTCCGAGTAACCCATGAGATCGAAGCTTGCTCCTTTGGGGTACCATAAGCCAAAGTTTGGGGTATGAGCCAAATATTGAAAGATTCGCTTGACCGCCACATAGTGGCTTTCCTTAGGTGCGGCTTGAAACCGTGCACAAATTCCCACACTCAACATGATATCCGGTCTAGATGCACAAAGGTAAAGCAAGGATCCAATCATGGAACGATATACCTTTTGATCCACCACTTTACCATTGGGATCACTGTCAAGCTTGCATTTGGTGGACATTGGAAACTTGACCGGCTTGACATCATCTAGCTTGAACCTCTTGAGCATGTCTTGGGTATACTTGGCTTGGTTGATGAATGTTCCTTCTCTTCTTTGATTGACTTCGAACCCAAGAAAGAAATTCAACTCTCCCATCATAGACATCTCAAACTTCTCGGTCATTAGTGCGGCAAACTCATCATTGAAAGATTTGTTAGGGGAACCAAAAATAATATCATCAACATATAGTTGGCATATGAACAAATCTCCTTTGACCCTCTTAGCAAAAAGAGTGGGATCAATTTTCCCAATTTCAAACCCACAATCTTGCAACAACTTGGTAAGGTGCTCATACCATGCACGTGGGGCTTGTTTAAGGCCATAGAGCGCCTTTTTGAGTTTGTATACATGAGTGGGGAGCTTGGGATCCTCGAATCCCAGAGGTTGTTTGACATACACCAACTCATTCAAAGGACCATTAAGAAATTCACTTTTCACATCCATTTGTTGCAATTTAAAGTCATGATGAGATGCATATGCAAGCAACATGCAAATAGATTCAAGACGAGCAACGGGGGCAAAGGTTTCACCATAGCCGATACCCTCGACTTGGGAGTAGCCTTGTGCCACCAATCTCGCCTTGTTTCGAACAACCACATCATTTGCATCTTGTTTGTTCTTGAAGATCCATTTGGTCCCGATGACATTATGTTCCTCCGTTGGCCTTGGCACTAACTCCCAAACTTGATTGTGCTCGAAGTTGTTGAGTTCATCATGCATGGCTTCAAGCCAATCCTCATCATCGAGCGCCTCATGTACCTTTTGGGGTTCAACACACGAAACAAACGCGTGATGCTCACAAAAATTTGACAATTGTTTACGAGTAGTTACCCCTTTTCTCAAGCTTCCAAGCACATTCTCCATGACATGTTGTTGATGCTCGAGCTTGGAAGCCACCTTGGTGGCACGGCACTCCAAAAGTTCCTCGATGGGCATTTGAGGATCATCTTGATTATCTTGAGCACCGTCTTGAGTTTGCTCTTGATCTTGAGCTTGCTCTTGATCTTGAGCACCATCTTGAGCTTGCTCTTGATCTTGAGCTTGCTCTTGATCTTGAGCTTGCTCTTGATCTTGAGCGAGCTCGGAGTCATGAACTTGATCTTGGGCATCATTTGGTGCATCACCATCTCCATGGGGTTGATCTTGCCCTTGATCTTGTTCATTGAGTTGAGGGCCTTCACTTTGTTCTTCGGAAGCGTGTGGGTCTAGTGTAGGTGGTGGCTCCTCTTGAGTAGAGCATTGTCCTTCTCCTTCAGCCACAAAGGGTTCCTCAATGGAGAGTATTTGACCAAACCCCATTCTTCTTATAGTTTGGGGAGGAATTTCATCACCTACATCACAAAGACCACTTTGCTCCACTTGGGAGCCGTTATTTTCATCAAACTCCACGTTACATGTCTCCTCAATGAGTCCGGTGGACTTGTTGAGGACACGATAAGCATGAGAGTTTGTAGTATAACCAACAAATATGCCCTCTTGAGCTCTAGGTTCGAATTTAGACAAACGAACGGAAAGTAAATTGTATGCAAGGGACTTGACAAGCATGACCTTCTCAATAGATAAATCTTGAGAGATGAGCACCTTGCCAAGACCCAATACCTTAGAAGTTGAAGCATCATCAAATTGGACATGAGTGGGCATGGATGGAATAGGATGAACGTCCACCACCAAGTCCTTGCTCCCGGTCATATGATTTGTTGCTCCACTATCAAGCAACCATGACACCCCACCGGAAGCAAACTCCTACAAGAGATCAATGCTTGGATTTAGGTACCCATTTTTGAATGGGTCCTTTGATGTTAGCAACAAGGGTCTTAGGAACCCAAATAGATCATTCAATGTACTCATAAGAAGAACCAACAAATTTGGCATAAACATGCCCATCACTAGCACGGCACAAAACATAAGAGGGGTTAAAGTCGCCGTCTTTGTTGCTAGGGGCGGTTTTGCCCTTCTTGGCATTACCACCCACTTCCTTGGTCTTCTTCTCATGAGCACCCTCACTCGCCTTGACAAAGGTATCCTTGAGCGAGAGAGGTTGCTTGGTCTTGTTCTTCTTCTTCTTCTTTGACTTGGGTGCAAACCCAAGTCCTCCCTTTCCTACAACTTCCTTTTGATTGCTCAAAAGGTCATTGAGGTTCTTCTCGCCTTGTATGCAAGTCACAAGGCCCTTCTCAAGTTGCTCTTTCAACTTAGCATTTTTCTCCACAAGATGCACATGCTCACAACAAAGGTTAGTCGCATGGGCATTATCAATTAGAACGAAAGGAGGGCAAGTGGAAATCTCCTTGGTTAGTTTCACTTGGAGTTGATCATGAGACTCTTTGGGAGAAGCATGAGCACCCTTCAAGACCTTGTGAGCCTTGTCAAGTGTATCAAATTCTTCCTTGAGTCTATCATGGCCAACCCCAAGTGCAACTTTCTCGGATTTAAGCACACAAGTAAGAACAATAGCATGATCAAGATCTTTTTGCAATTTATCATGATCAACATTGTGTGACTCCTCAAGAGTCAAACGAAGATCTCGCTCTTCCTCTAGAGCAATGGAAAGATCCACAATCTCATTGGCATATTCATGACTATGCCCCTCCAACTTGGAGATAGTATCCTCATGCGACTCAATGATATCATTGGCCTCACCAAGTTGTTCCAAGAGAGCAACAAAAGTGCTTCTTGGACTCACCCTTGAGTTTGCTCACAAACTTGGTGAACTCATTCTCATCAACTTTCTCCACCTCACTATCATCAACACAATCTAACAATGAAGAAGTAGTAATGATGGTGGTTTTGATGTTGGGAGTTACCTTGTTGATACCTTTGGCCATGAGACACTTGGCAATGGTGTTTTCGCTGGGGGCGCCGAAGAGAGATACCTTGGAGGGGGAAGATGTAGCAATGGCAATGGTTGCCATTGCCATTCCTTCTCCACTTGTATCTTCCTCATCATCATTGGAGGGGTACTCTTCATGTGCCACCAAGCCCTTTGGAGGAGATTCCTTGGTGAAGTTGTTCTTGCTAGGGAAAGACTTGGCTTTGTCTTTGCGAATGAGTTTGCCACCATTGTCTTCCCTCTTCTCGTAAGGGCAATCCACCACAAAGTGACTCACATTGCCACAATTGTAACAAGTTCTTACTCGTTGCTTGTTCTTTGACCCACTTGAGTTGTTCTTGGTGAAGTTGGGCCTTGAGTTCCTCTTGTTGCTCCAAAATTGCCTTGACGCAAGAGCCATGTGCTCATGGTAAGCATATTTGGTATCCTCGGGGCCACACACCTCTTCTTCTTCCTCTTCTTCTTCTGGAATGGCCTTGGCCTTCAAAGCAAGGGTGGGAGTGCTTTTCTTTGACCGGACACGAGCAAGAGCATTGTCGGCAGTCTTGTTCATGATGTTCATGGCAATAAACGCATCCAACATTTCACTTGAGATTAAGGAGTGAAAGTCCGGCCTTTGACGAATCACGGAAGACATGGCCTTGTTGAATGGCATGATGGCCTTGAGGAACTTGTGCTTGATCCAAATGTCATCCGTATCCTTGCTTCCATGGTCTTGGAGAGCAACCGCAAGAGTTGTCACCCTCCGGTAGAGATCACGCGGATCCTCATCTTCAAGCATCACAAATTCATCGGCCTCATCAAGGACCACTTCAAAGTTGGACCGTTGGTATGCTTGAGCTCCCCTTGTACATAGAAACAATGTGCTCCCAACAATCCTTTGCACGAGTGAAAGGTCGTAAGTGCGATAGGTCTTTGGGAGGGACCGCATCTTGAAGGATGAACAATGCGGAGTGATTGTATTGATTGTCCACTTCTTCTCTTGGGGTGAAGTTGTTTGGATCATGCAGGTAGAAGCCTTGCTCAATGATTCTCCAAAGGTTAGTTGAGCAATGATTCAAATGAGACTTAATGTGAAAGACCCAATTAGCAAAATCACCCTTAACAAGCTTGGGAGGAGGACCATAATTATTAATGCGAGGTGTGGGGACCGGTCCTCCATAGACCGGGGGAGGGGGAACCGAGGCAAAGGTTCCCGTCCCATTCTTGTCATGAGGGGAAGGAACATCAGTACCTTTAGCCACTTCCTTGGCGGAATTGGCCTCCGACTCCGATGCCATGGGATTAACCACAAGCAAGGGATCGGGAGTGGATTTCATCCCCTCGAGTAATTATTTAAGCATGGACTTGACTTCGGTCATCATAGACGTCTTAAGTGAAGCCATAGCTTCATTTAAGTCATCTCGAGTGATCGAAGTCAACTCCACGGCCTCGGGCAATTCCTCCCCGGTGTCAACCATACTCTTCGGGTGGATAAACCCTTAAAAAAGAGACGAGGCTCTGATACCAATTGAAAGGATCGATATGGTTGACTAGAGGGGGGGGGGGGTGAATAGGCAACTACCAATTTTTAGCTTTTCTTAACAAATTAGGTTTAGCAACAAATAGGTTGTCTAGATGTGCAACTAGGTGAGCAACCTATATGATGCAAACAACAACAACAAGTGCAAGCAAAGGATACAACACAACAATAGCTTGCACAAAGTAAAGGGAAGAGATAACCACAAGTGGAGCCGGTGGAGATGAGGATGTGTTACCAAAGTTCCTTCCCTTTGGGGGAAGTACGTCTCCGTTGGAGCGGTGTGGAGGTACAATGCTCCCCAAGAAGCCACTAGGGCCACCGTATTCTCCTCACGCCCTCACACAATGCGAGATGTCATGATTCCACTAGTGGTGCCCTTGAAGGCGGCGACCGAACCTTTACAAACAAGGTTGGGGCAATCTCCACAACTTGATTGGAGGCTCCCAACGATACCACGGAGCTTCACCACAATGGAATGTGACCTCAACCATCTAGGGTGCTCAAACACCCAAGAGTAACAAGATCCGCAAGGGATTAGTGGGGGGGGGGGGGGAATCAAATATCTCTTGGTGGAAGTGTAGATCCGGGCCTTCTCAACCAATCCCTAGAAAATCAACAAGTTTGATTGGATAGGGGGAGAGAGCGGGCGAAAATGAGCTTTGGAGCAACAATGGAGTTTGGGGGAGGAAGAGGTGAGTCTTCTTGAGGAAGAAGACCCCCTTTTATAGTGGGGGGACAAATCCAACCATTATGCATCTCTCAGCCCGCAGACAAGCGGTACTACTGCTCCCTGAAGGATGCACAGGAGACAAGGGGAAACAGGGGAAAAATAGAGAGTCGGGCGGTGGTGGCCGCGGTAGTAGGAGCGGTACTACCGCCTATAGGCGGTACTACCGCTGCTACAACCACCCAAATTCTGGGGATGAACGAGTAGCACGGTAGTAACCCGGAGGCACCACCGTAGAACTCGACACGAAAAATCGAGGTCCCAGCCACGCACGATAGTGAGAACAGTGGTTACAGCGGTACTACCGCCTATAGGCAGTACTGCCGCTGCAACCAGCGGTACTACCGCTTGTGGTTCTTCTCCCCTACTTCGAAGCAACCGGAGGACAACTCCAAAGATGCGGAAGTGGTTGATGGGTGCAAGATGAATGTGTACGTGTTGATTCCACCCAAACCTTTCCGACGCGGACCCCCTCTAGATAGTACGGTTTTCCCTACGACTCAAGTCCACCAGAAAAGAAACGCGGGAAAGAAAACCATCTTCTCTTGAAACTCCGAGGGGCACCAATCGTCTTGTGCTATATGCTTGATAGTCTGAAAAGCTCAGTGCACACGATTAGTCCGCAAATATGTTGTCATCAATCACCAAAACCACTTAGGGAGAAATATGCCCTAACAATCCATTTGTCGGCAACAGAAGGATCCGGCAAGACACCTACTGTGTACGCCAGCGTCGCCTCGGCGGTGGCCTTCATGGGACCGAAGCGGCGGCGTGGAGCAGACACGGGAGACGCGGCGGCCGCCTCGTACCATGCCTCCCGTGTTCTACTTCTCCTCGATGATGGCGGCGGACGCGGAGGCGCTGGCCACCGACTTATCGCTCTCCACGCACCCGGCTTCTGTCTCTGCTTGCATGGCGCAACCGCAGGCATGGGAGTCTCGGCCACAGACACGGGAGACGCGGTCGCAGACACGGGAGGCATGGTACGAGGCAGCGGTGTGGACGGCAGCGACGACACCCGTTCTCCCCGCCGTGCCGGCGTGGAGCAGCTCGCCGCTCCTCGTCAAGCTGTCCTAGAGCGGTGAGTTGTTGAACCACGCGCCGGCTTGGGGCGGCAACTGGCTCCGTCAGGCGAGGGGAGGGAGGTGCATCAGCGAGCTGCATAGCTCGTATCCGGTGGGCTCGGCGGGCAACCCAGCCGACTTGGATGCCAGATAACTACTATTCGTAAGCCATTGTAAGAGTGGAGAAAATGGTGAAGGAGGAGGTAGGGAGCGGCGGAGGTGTGCGATTCTTGGCCGGAGTCTGGCCTCGTTTAAATAGGAGATTAAATAGACGGCGGAAGGGAGGAGCTCGGCCGGCGTTGCGTTTAATGCCGGCCTAGTCATGAACGGATGTGTGGCCGGAGTGGGTTTCTCGGCTTCCACACGGGTTTCATGGAGGCGTTTGAATGCGGCAAGGAGGCGTGTTCAGCCGGGCGTGCAGCGAGCGGCGCCCTCGACTCTGACGTACGACACCACGCCATTCTTCCACTGACGTGTGGGCTTGTTGGGTACCTGGCCTGCATGTCAGTGACCCAACGCAGGTAGCGCACGACAGAGGAGCTTTTGATGGGCCAGGGCGGTGAGAAGCGGCCATTTCATAAACCGATGATTGTTCATTGAGTGTGACATCATCTAATTCATGTAGGTTGGTAAGCCTACTATATAATGTAAGAGAATTTTAAAAATTTCATATATACGTTGATAGCCCGTTCAATACATTGTGATTCATAAAGACCGCTGCAAACATCAATGTTCTGCTTATCACAGATATGATTGATTAATACCCGTAACAATCCATGTCCTTAACAAAGGGTGCATGCACGTATAGGTTGAGCGCGTGTCTTGCGTCGTGTGCTGTGTGCATGCAGGCATGCGAGTGTTGCGTGCGTGCATGTGTACGTTTCAGTGTTGCATGCATGTGTGCGTGCGTGCGTGTGTTCGTGCGTGCATGTGTACGTGTCAGTGTTGCACGCCTGCATGCGTGCGTGTGTTCATGCGAGTGTTGCGTGCGTGCATGTGTACATGTGAGTATTGCATGCATGCATGAGGGTGTTGCAGGCGTGTTTGTGCGCATGTGTGATGTGTTTGTATTCACCACAGTGGCTCATGCGTGCGTGCAGTTAAAACGGCCGGCTCAGCATATCATCACAAGGCGACCTTGTCCGCTGTGGTTAGGGCGCGCGGGCTGCTAACCAGAGGTCTGACGACTTCGAATGCCCACCGACCACTAATTTATTACCATTTCTGTCTTTCATAAACGCGCTGACAGGTGGGCCCTACAGTAATGTGCGCTGGTGAACGTGGACCGTTTGACTGGTCAATTAATCGTGTCATCAACAAATTACGGAGCGGTATGGTGAGCCAATGACCGTATGATCACCATAAAATGTATTTTATTAACACAGTACAGACGCAAGCTACCATTTCTTTCTTTCATATACGTGCTGATAGGTGGGCCCCATGGTTACGTGCGCTGATGGTGCAACACTAGTTGCGCCACGTGGAACGTTTGACTGGTCAATTGATCGTGTCATCAACAAATTACGGAGTTGTACGGTGAGCCAGTGACCGTATAATCACGACATGTATTTTTTTAACACGGTATAGACGCAAGCGCTCATATATACGCGCAAACACTCACCGCTATAAGCGCACACACGCACACCCTACCCCTATGAGCACCTTCGAGAGAGTGAGCCAGCATATCATCTTGAGATTTTACGAAGTAACCATAGGCGCCTCGTAGTCGAGGGGGACGTCTCCTCCCACTGAACGCACATCACCGGAAATACTGAAATTAATCTAGGATAAATGCGAGCACCAGGACTTTAACCCTGGTGGACTGGGGATACCACTGTCCTCCTAACCATCCAACCACAGGTTGGTTAGCACCACAAAATGTATATGGTGACCGTAATGAGCTTATTCTGAAGTCTAGTGACCATATCGTGCTTTCGCTTCAAATACAATGACTGTAAGTGTCGTCAACAAAATACGGAGCACGCATCAAATACAATGACCGTCAGTGTCATCAACAAAATACAGAGACGTATGGTGAGCTAGATACCGTATGATGACCTCAAGAATGTATACGGTGACCGTAATGAGCATATTCTGAAGTCCAGTGATCGTATAGTGCTTTCGCTTGAAATACAGTGACCGTCACGCGTGAATGTGTCAGGGGCATATTTTTAGAGGGCCGAGAGATAGTTTGTGTGCATACGTGAAAGTGGTGTAGAGAGAGGGGGTGTGCGGTGGAGAAAAGAGAGATATGCCCTTCGTTTCTCTTTCCCGTGACTAATTCTTTAGGAGAAGATATAAACATTCACAATGCGGAACAAATATTATTGGATGCACCATGCAATTAACTTTCATGTACTCCGTATAACTATGTAATAATGTATATGCTTATTTTCTTAGTGGCCGATTGTGTGTGGGGTGTGATGGGCACATCATTTCTAGTTGTGGTGGGTCGACATGAGGACTCATGGGTTGGTTCCATCCTGCGCCACATAGGTTGGACCGAGACACGTTATACGAAGCCCATGGAGGACTCGGCGTACAAGACGAAGCTACCAGAGTCGTGGAGGACTCTAACAGTCAGGGATATCTTACCGAATGATCTGATGGAATCATATTCGCCAACAAGAGAGAGGTGTGTGTGGGGGGGGGGCAATGTGTGTGAGAGAGGCCTAAAGATAATGTGCGTGCGGGAGACACTTAGGCACATGTATGTGCATATAGAGGGCCAGCAGAGCCGTGCGTGTGTATATATGCATGTGAGAGAAATAGTGTTTTCCAACTAAGATTAGTGAAAAGAGTGGTACGTAGTAGTAAGAGAGAGAGGGGGAGATATATAGAGAGTGTATGTGCGAGACACCCCGCGAGAGAGTGTGAGCATGTGTGAGAGAGAAATGCCGATTTATATAAAGTGTGTGCACTTATGCGTCAGATAGAGAGATATATAACGCGTGTGTGAGGACGGGCCGAGGCATAGTGCATCTATGCGTAAAAGGCGGTTTTACACATTAAATTAAAATATAAATTGCATCAAATTTTTTGGATGAGATCATGAATTTTGCAATTTGCGTATGAACGAACATTGGTCTATCAGACACCCATACTCTATTGAATTCGAGCATGTGTATGGGTTTATTTCATATTATCAATCCATAGAGTGAGAGTGGTTTGAAATACAGACAATGCGTGGCTTTTGCAATTCATATATAAACATTTATTAGTGCACTCCGTGTTGTTAGTGTCAGGCACTTTATACATTTGTCACATACATGGATACATTCCAAATTGCTAGCTACGAAATAGAATACATGTTCAATTCAACATAAAGATGGTTTCGAAGATCCCCGCAAAAAAATATGGTTTTGAAGATTCGAATTCATAGGAAGTGCATTTATCTATTTGAATTCAAGATAATGGCATTTGTAAATCAGATCTAAAAGGGGGCATCAATCTTTGTTGTGCGTTTGAACATGCTATATATTCATACGCATGTCTAACTATTTTTTTGCAACCAAGGAGATTATATCTGGAACCATGCATGAATTTAGCTAAGCTGCATATTTTTTAATATATACTCGTGTACAATGTATATTCAAATGTACCCCCTCCATTCCAAAATAATCGTAGTTTTAGGATTTTCAAGAGTCAAGATTTTTGAAGTTTGACAAATCCTGAAAGTTCAATTCAAGAGAACTGTAAACGTTAATGCTTCTGCTCCCAAATATTGAACGAAGCGCCAAATAAGCCTCTGGTCGTCCGAAACCGCGCGAGACTAATGCTTGATGGTAGGAAATTACTGTCCTGACTCTGACCCGTGTAGCCTATCGGCCCGATGTCCAAAGGTCTAAACCGGGGTAGGTTTGTAAGTTCACCAAGACGCCAGTCAACTGGCTCCGAGAAGCATTCATACACCGTGGGCGCCTAAACACTCATGCGCTTAGCCAAAATCTATCCCGCCCACTATTTGGGACACTTGAGATTACTGTCCTACCCCCGACCCGCAATATGTCCGAAATTTTAGATGGGGGCAAAGTTTGTAACTTTCCCCAAATTTCAAACAAGCGCCTCCCAAACCGAAACATTGTTCCCCCTTAGTTCCCCCTCCCTCCGTTTCCCTATTCATACTCCGTGGGCGCCAAAACGCCCTCTCCACCAGCCGCGAAACCCTAGCCTCCTCCGTCCTCCACCCCATCGCGCCCAATCCAGCGCCGCCCTCCTCCATCACGCCGGAGCTGGTACCCCGACGTCGTCGTCCAACGCAACCGCAACCGCAATGCCCTCAAGGACTTAGCAGCTGAAGCCGAGGCAGAGCTGCCTCCATGACGCCGACGCCGACATGCGCCGTACCAGAACCACTTCGACCACACCGTCTTGCGCCTCACCGTTGCCGCTCCACTATCGCAACCGTCCACCGCACCGGAGCTGTTCCCGCTACACCGTCGTTCACCGCCTCGGATCTGGTTCCCCGCCGCTGACAGACGGCCACCGCACCACACTCAACAACTTGGCCATGGGTTCGTCCAAGGCTCCACCGTCCTCCACAACTTGTTTCCAGCGAACGACAAGAAGATCATTGGAAAAACAGATGGAGGACAGAGCACTGCCAGCAGAAAGAGGTACTCCTCTTCCCTTATTCGTGCAAATCTTATGTCTCTGCTCACACCGTATTCATCCCACGAAAGAAACTAGTTGAGCGCTTCTTACTGCACCTTCTTTGTGATACTAAATGCACAAGGTTTCCTACCATTTACTATTTCACCTTAGCTAGAGGTCAGTCGCCCACCTGGATTTCAATCCAGGGTTAGTTGATTCGCAATTAAAAGAAGCAGCACCCGCTTAGGCACGCGGAGCACCTAGTCCGCCTGTTCGCCGGGGAAGCGGCACATCAGTGTCTATCATAGGCGTGTGGGGCGCAGGAGCTGCTTGCTCCCGATCTGGAGGTCGGCGGGCCTTGAAGGGATGGCCGGGGGCGGTGCCAAGCACGGCGGTGCGGTAAGGTCGAGGGGAGGGCGGAGGCAGGGGACTGGGCCGGTGGTCGCTGGCGTTTCGAGGAAGATCATCAACACTGACTGGCTGGAGGTAGATGAAGGCGATCTGGCCGTTCTTTGTACATCGGACGGTGCAGAAAAAATGGACTGACCTATTTGTTTTCAGTCGACTGTTATTTTCATAGGACCACACCTTGTGGTGTGCTGGAGGAGTATCTGCATTTCCCAGCCATCCCTGTGCTCATATTTCAAAATCCTAGAATCTCATTTCGTGTGCCATGCATGTTGTAGAGCTATCATATGTCTCCCGTCATTTATTTCTCACCCACCTGCTATCTGCTACTTTTACACTCTACTACTTGTGCACACACTTCACCCATACTCACACTATTGTTTTTTTATGCATGGGTATTTCAGACTCTGACGCACTGTTGATGAATACACAAAAGAAAAGACAGAAGTCGCTCCTGTGTAATTCGAGGATAAGCACTAAGTGTTTCAGCGCTCTAAAGGGTGTAGTGTCAGTAGATGGAGACAGTAAACGTAGCTCTACAGTTGATGATCTCAATTGCCACACACAACCATCCTAGGTGCTTGCTTTAACTTCGCGCTGTCAAATGTGGTTGCATGTTGCATATGGTGTCTAGCTTGTATTGCTTCCAATTTGGTTAAATTGCATCTGCTTACTTTACACATTATACCTTTGATAATGACATGCCTTCCTGTTTTTGATACATACTACATCTTTCTATTAACCATGTTCTTACATCAAACTAATGCTCTTGTGTATCCCTCATCAGTCACTTATGATGAGACAGTCACCCCAGTGGGTTACTGTGAGACGCGCTACTCTTTTAATGAGTGTAGTGACATCCTCCACACATGATTCTCAAGAAACAACAAGGCTAGATGAAGATAGTCAATGTAGCTCTGTAGTTGATGACTGCAATTCCCCTACACCACCATCGCAGGTGCTTGCTCTTACTTGGCAATGTGATATGTGGTTGCATGTTGCATATGGTGTCTACCTTGTAAAGCTTCTAATTAGGGTAACTTGCATCTGCTTAGTTAACATATTATACGTGTGAATATGACATGCCTTCCTGTTTTTGGTACATACTATGTCTTTCTATTAATCATATTCTTACATCAAACTACTTTTCTTGTGTATCCCTCATCAACCACTTATGACGAGACACCTTCAAATTGACAGCGTAATATAGGTTGCATCTTGCATATCATTTCAAGCATGTACTGCCTCTAATTTGTTGAAAGCCACTTATAATGAGACACTTCTAACTTGGTAGAGTGATTTTGGTTGGATCTTTCATATGGTGTCTAGCTTGCATTGCTTCCAATTTGTTGAAATGCCTTCTGCTTAGCGTTTTTCGTACATATTCTATCCTCCTACAATGTGGTTGCCTTACATAAAAGTTGTATTCGTCAGTATCATGCACCAACGAATTTGGAAGAGCGAATTTCATTTATTTTTCTTGTGTGTTTGACTTGACAAGGCAAAATCTAAAAGGATGAACGCACAGGATGATGGTGGTCCTTTGGAGCAACCAAAACAGATGATCTCTACAGATTCTCCTGCTACTCCTACTGCAGTGCAAGTTCCAAATCTCATCTCCCCTACTCCACAACCCCATGTGCTTGCTCTAACATGGCAGTGTGATATCTGGTTGCATGTTGTATATGGTGCCTAGCTTGTATTGCTCCTAATTTGTTAAATTGCATCTCCTTAGCTTACACATTATACATGTGAATATGACACGCCTTCCTGTTTTTGGTACATACTACATCTACCTATCACACCATGTTCTTACATCAAACTACTGTTGTGTATCCTGCATCTATCACTTATGATGAGTCAGTCATGCCCGTGGGTTAGTATGAGACGCGCTACTCTTATAAAGAGTGCAGTTTCATCCTCCCCACATGATTCTCAAGAAACAAAAAGTCTAAATGAAGATATTGAACGTAGCTCTGTACTTGAAGACCGCATTTCCCCTACACCACCATTGCAGGTGCTTACTCTAACTTCGCAGTGTGATATGTGGTTGCATGTTGCATACAGTGTCTAGCTTGTAATGCTTCTAATTAGGGTAAATTGCATCTGCTTAGTTTACACATTATACCTGTGAATATGACATGCCTTCCTATTTTTGGTACATACTACATCTATCTGTTAACCATGTTCCTACATGAAACTACCGCTCTTCTGTATCCTGCATCAATCACTTACGATGAGACACCTTTATTCATTGTATATTGCATATTATTTCTAGCCTGTTGCCATGTATTGCTTCTAATTTGGTCAAATACATTTATGAGGCCACCCTTTTAATTTGGCAGAGTGATATTGGTTTCATCTTTCATGGTTTCTAGCTTGCATTGCTTCTAATTAGTTCAAACACCTTGTGCTTAGTTTACACTTTACACATCATACATGTCAATATGTCATGCCGTCCTGTTTTTCATACATATTCCATCCTCCTATCATGCGACTGCCTTACATGAAAGTAGTGTTCGTCAGTATCATGCATAAATGAGTTTTGAAGAGCAAATTTTATTCCTTTTTCTTGTGGGTTTGACTTGACAAGGCAAAATCAAAAAAGAGGAAGGAAAAGAGTAAGGAAGGCGATGATGGTGGTCCTCTGCAGCAACATAAACGGAGCATCTGTACGGATTCTCCTTGTACTGCTAGTGCATTACAAGTTCCAAGTCTCCGCTACCCTACTCCACCATCCCAGGTGCTTGCTCTAACTTGGCAGTGTGATATCTGGTTGCATGTTGCATCTGGTGTCTAGCTTGTATTGCTTCTAATTAGTGTAAACTGCATCTGCTTAGCTTACACATTATACGTGTGAATATGACACGCCTTCCTGTTTTTGGTACATACTATATTGTCTATCACACCATGCTCTTACATGAAACTACTCTTCTTGTGTATCCTACATCAGTCACTTATGATGAGACACCTTTAAGTTGGCAGTGTGATATTGGTTTGAGTCTTGAATATAATTTCTAGCATGTAGTGCTTCTAATTTGATGAACGCCACCTATGACGAGACAGCTTTAACTTGGGAGAGTGATATTGGTTGCACCTTCCATATGGTGTCTAGCTTGCAGTGCTTCTAATTTGTTGAAGTGCCTTCTGCTTAGTTACCACATCATAGGTGTGAATATGTCATGCCGTCCAGTTTTTCGTACATATTCCATCCTTGTATCATGACTTTGCCTTTCATGAGAGTAGTGTTCGTCAGTATCATGCATGAATGAGTTCTAAAGAGCGAATTTTATTCCTTTTTCTTGTCGGTTTGACCTCACAATGCAAAATCAATAAAGCGGGAGGAAATTGGTAAGGCATTGGATGATGGTGGTCCTTCCAAGCAACTGAAATGGAGGGTCTCTACAGATTGTACTTCGCCATCCTCCCAACAAGATTCGCACGACAACGCAGGGCTAGACAGTCAACGTAGTTGTGTAGATGATGAGCACATCTCCCCTACTCCACCATTTGCTCTAACTTGGCACTATTATATGTGGTTGCATGTAGCGTATGATGTCTAGCTTGTATTGCTTCTAACTTTGTTGTATTGCATCTGCTTACATTACACATCATACCTGTGAATATGACATGTGTTCCTATTTCTAGAACATACTATATCTGATAACACCATGTTCTTACATCAGACTACTGTTCTTGCGTATCCCGCATCAGTCACTTATGTTGAGGCACCTTTAAGTCGCCACTGTGATATTGTTTGCGTCTTGCATATGATTTCTAGCATGTACTGCTTCTAATTTGTTGAAACGCCAAACAGTTTGAACTTGGCAGAGTGATATTGGTTGCATCTTTCATATGGTGTCTAGTTTGCAGTGCTTCTAATTTGTTGAAATGCCTTCTGCTTAGTTACCACATAATAGGTCTGAATATGTCACACCGTCTTGTTTTTCGTACATATTCCATCCTCGTATCATGTGTTTGCCTTTCATCCGAGTAGTGTTTGTCAATATCATGCATGAATGAGTTCTGAAGAGTGAATTTTATTCCTTTTTCTTATCGGTTTGACTTCACAATGCAAAATCAATACAGCTGAAGGAAATTAGTAAGGCAGTGGATGATGGTGGTCCTTCGGAGCAACTCAAACAGAAGGTCTCTACAGATTCTACTCCGCCATCCTCCCAACAAGATTCGCAAGACAACACAAGGCTGGACAGTCAACGTAGTTGTGTAGATGATGAGCACAGCTCCCCTACTCCACCATCACAGGTGCTTGCTCTAACTTGGCACTGTTATATGTGGTTGCGTGTTCCGTATGATGTCTAGTTTGTATTGCTTCTAATTTTGTTGAATTGCATCAGCGTAGCTGACAACTTATACCTGCAACAATCACTTACCTATAAGACACATTTAACTTGGGAGTGTGATGTAGGTTGCATCTTGCATTGTCTTCTAGCTTGTACTACTTCTAATTTGTTGAAATGGCACTTATGATGAGACACTTTTTACCTAGTAGAGTGATATTGGTTGCATGTTCATATGGTGCCTAGCTTTCATTTCCTCTAATTTTGTTGAAATGCCTTCTGCTTATTGTTTTTCATACATATTCCATCCTCCTATCGTATGTGTGAATATGCAATGCTGTCATTTTTTTTTATATTCCATCCTCCTATCATCCGCTTGCCTTACATCAAAGTAGTGCTCGTCTGTATCATGCATCAACCAGTTATGCAGAGCTAATTTTATTCATCTTCTTGTGGTTTTAACTTCAGAAGGCAATATCAAAAAAGAGGAAGGAAAAGAGTAAGTTAGGGGATGTTGGTGGTCCTCCGTACCGACGCAAACGGTGTCTCTCTAGATTTGCCACTGCTACTGCTAATGCAGTTGAAGTCCCAAGTCTACATGATGAGTTCATCTCCCCTACTCCACCATCGCAGGTGCTTGCTCTAAGTTGACAGTGTGATAATTGGTTTCATATTGCATATGTTGTCTAGCTTGTATTTCTTCTATTTTGAATAAATTGCATCTGCTGAGTTTATACGTTATACATGTGCATATGGCATGCCTTTCCGTGTCTACAATACACTGCATCTACCTATCATACCATGTTCTTACATCAAAGTACTGCTGTTGTGTATCCCATATCAATCACTCATGATTGGACGCTTTTAACTTGGCAGTGTGATAGTGGTTACATCTTGCATTGATTTCTAGGTTGTACTGCTTCTAATTTTTTGAAATGCCACTTATGACAAGACACTTTTAACTTGGCAGAGTGATATTGGTTGCATCTTTCATATGGTGTCTAGCTTGCATTACTTCTATTTTCTTGAAAATCCTTCTGCTTAGTTTACACATCGTAGCTGTGAATATGTCACGCCGTCCTGTTTTTCTTACATATTCCATCCTCCTCATACGGTTGTCTTACATCAAAGTATTTCTTGTCTGTATCATGCATCAATGAGTTCTGAAGAGCGATTTTATTCTTTTGTGTTGTGGGTATGGCTTGACATGGCAAAGTCAAAAAAGAGCAAGGAAAAGAATATAGTAGGGAATGGTGTTACTCATCGGGTGCAACGGAAAAGGATCTTCCCTCGAGATTCTGCTGGTACTTATAGTGCAGTAGAAGGTCCAAGTCCACCGGCTAAATCTACAAACACAGTATTACCTGCTCCACCAGCTGCAGCAACCCCTTCAACTGTACCGGCATCTCAACGAGTTACTCATTCGTTTGCTCCGCAACTGGCCTGTTCCCAAGCTGCCTTCACACCTAACACTACTTCTGAAGCACTGCTGACACAACACGACTTGGCAAGATCAAATGAACCTCATGAGCATCAACGTACCAATACGGTACCTGACCGAGTCAAGTTGCAGTTGCATGCTCCTTTATATGTACTCTCACAGTTTGATGTGCACTAACACTTTCCATATTCGTTGTTGAACTAGCACCACGGTGCAAGCGGAAACAGACATCAGGGATAACGCTTGACAGATTAACAAAATCTAAAGGAGGAAGAATGGAGACCCATTTTGAGGCAGGTTTAAAAAGGCCACGTGATGCTATAGAGTCAGCCAAGTTAGTATCAGAGGCAGCCGTTGCCGTTAGGTGTCATGCACGTATCCTCCCAACGTGGATCCAGTACAGGAATGAGAAAGACGATACCCAATTTAACACCTTCCTTGACCATTTATCCATAAGTAATGTTATTCATCGCAATTTGTAATATTGTCTTGCTTTGTCCCATACTTTCTAGCTTCCTCCTAATAGGACTTACATTCTTTTTTCAACAGATGAGGCTCAAATTGGATCCGAAAGATGATGCAACTAAACAAGCATGCACTCATGTTTTTCAGTCCGCTCTGCGACAGTATCGGTATCACCTTAGAAAAACTCACTTTGAAGGCAAGGCTAACAATGAAATCGCCCAAACATCTCCAGTGGAATATATTACAGATGAAGACTGGACAGCCCTTGTTAAACACTGGTCTGATCCAAAGTATCAGGTAGGGTATATGTACTTGATCAGATCACATATTGAACTCGTATTTACGTATGTGCCTTACAAGTGTATCTTCTTCTAGGCTAACTGTTTAAAGAACAAGACCAACTGTTCTAAAGTGAAATTCCAACAGATAACAGGATCTCGTAGCTATATTGCACACTGCGAGGCTCTTGTAAATAGCTGCTAGTTCCTTCTTTTTTCTGTGCCATATTATCGTATCTATATTGACTTATTCCAAAGACAGAGGAAAGCCCGTGCGGACCAAAAAGAACATGAACCGAATGTAGTGCAAATCTTCAAGGATTTCCGCACCAGCAAGATGAAGGGCATGAGCACACCAGTTCAAGCCGCTGTTGTAAGTCCTTACTCTTCCTGCCTTTGAACTGCTTGTTACTGTGATGTGTTCATTTAACTACTTGGTTTGCAGCCAATGTCAGTTACTCTGTTCACTTTTATACACAGTTTCTTAACGTATCATTTAACCTTACATGGTTTAAAAGAGAGGAAGGATATTCTTTTGGCCTTGATCTGTAATCTAGTTGTGATGTTCACGTGCCCACACAATGATACAATAGCCTGTTTGTTTGATATCTGTTTGCCCATGATATGAATGATGTCATACTATGTTCATCCTACTTTAAACCATGTCTCTTTATCCTTAGATGTCAACGAATGTGAGGAAATAGACAATACTGTAGGCATGCTACGTGGACATATGTTCCGAAAGTGATTTTATTATGTAGTTGGCACTACAATACATGCTAATGTATTAAAGTAGTTCACCAAAATAAGTTATGTATAAACATGAAACCTACTTTGTTTGTTTTTGTCTCATTAGTAACTTATCTGGTACACTAATCTACAAGTTCAAACTTTCAGCAAGCTATGAAACAAATGATTGAACAGCCACAATCATCTGAAGGTGACGAGGCTACCACAGGCACAATGTCACCTCTTGCTGCAGTGCGTCAGTATCTCTCCACCAACAGTGCAAAAAGCACCTTCCTGCGTAATTCTGGGTTGGTTGTCAAGGTAACCTCGTCCAAATCGCCTACTAAACAAAATCTTCGGGCTAGACAGAGTGATATATCTGTGCTCCAGACACAAATCCAATCCCTAATGGAGGTCGTTTTGGAAACAAGAATAGTGGTTGACAAATGTCGTCAAGATATGAATGGTTTTGAAACCAGACTATCAGACATTTGCTTCGTTGTTCAAGAGCAATGGCGGAAAAAAGGGGAAGATCATGCTGCTCCATCAGATTCTACAGCCTGAAACATTAGCACTCAGGTCAAATGATCTGTGCTTGTATACATCTGATGGTGCTTTTATCTGCAAGGAGTGTAAACTTTATGCCAACATGCCTTTTGTTGTATGGCTGGAATTTATTTTGTTGTGATACAACATTTATCGTGCTGCCAAAGGTTGTAGAAATTACGACGCTATTTTTGTATAGTGTAGGTTTATCTTAGTAATGTATTCGGCCGAAAGCTTCGTAGGAGCCCAACGTGCCAACATTCGTCGGGCCCATAATTCCAATCGGGCTAAAAACGATTATGGGCCGTAATTTGCATGTATCCCACTAAAAATATCTGGGCCTAAATCAGCATAAGCTTTCTTATTTTTGGTAGGCCTGTGCCCACAGTGGGCCTTTAACAGGCCTAAACATAATTTGGGCCCTCAGTAACAACATGCCGTTAACATGTGTAAATATCTCGAGCTCATAAATAACATGGACCTTTAATAGGCCGAAAGTGAGATTGGGCCCTAATTGTGCCAAATAACCCACTGGTCATTAGCAGGCCGAAATGTATCTCAGCTCGTGGTAGCCCATTTACAATGCGGATCGTTCACATGCCGAAATTCAGATGGGCTGAAAATGCGCCGACCTACTACACGGGCCTTTACCAGGCCGGAAGTGCGGTCGGGCTTGATTAGTATCAGTTTATATGGGCCATTAATAGGCCCGATGTGACGTTGGGCCACATATGGCCCATGGATTTCGTCCGACGTTAACAAGCCGAAAAACACAACAGGCTGGAAGTGGCCCAAATCTACAGTGGGCCTCTAACAGGCCGAATGTCAGACATGGCCAAATATGACCCAATTCCTTCACGGTAGTTTATGGGCCGAAAGTTTTAAGGGCCAATAAATGGGCCCAAATGAAGCAGGACCTTTAACAGGCCGGAAACACACCGGGCCGTAATTCGGCCCAAATACTTAGCGGACTGTTAATGGGCCAGAAGTGACCATGGGCCACAATGATGACAAGTCTAGAACGGGCCGTTGACGGGCCGATTTGACACTAGTCGTACGGGCCTTAACTGTGAATGCGCCGTCTGCAAGCAGGCCGTTAATGGGCCAGCCCGCTAATTTTGAATGGGCCAGCCTTTTTAACCTAAATGGGCCGCTGTTGGGCCTTGCCACGTGTCGACGTATCATAGGCACCTCCTGTCCATTGGGCGGTTGACATCTGTCCTTTCGCGATGCTGACACGTGGTTGCTATAGCCAATGAGAATTTTACACGTGGAAAATCCTCATTGGTCCCAGCTGTTAACGGGTTATCGGATCCAAACCGGAACCCGATAGCTTAACGGCGACCCGTTACGGTGGATGCCACGTGTCGGTTACCCTTGACGAAAGCACTTCCATGACGCGCCATTTATCGTCATGGAAGTGGACACTTCCGTGATGATAATTTTGGTATTGTCATGGAACACTTCTACGACAGCACAGGTATGACTATCTTGATTCTGTCATAGAATCGTCATGGATGTACATGCATGACAGAAAACGTGACCTACTGTGACAAACACGTATCATCACGGAAGTGTTTTTCTTTGTAGTGTTTTAACATGACACTCCTGTTGCCATTAGAAAAAATTAGAAAGCAAGTAGAGGCAACGAATATCGTTTCATCCACAAAGGTGACACGTTCCCTACTGGAACCATGAGGCTTCTTGTGAGAAGCTTTGGTTTGTGAGAAGCTTATACCAAAACCTGCCCCAAATGGGACAATTTTTTTACCACAGCATGTTCTTGCCATTCCATGATAGCATGCCAAGTTTCATGAATTTCAGACGAGTTTTGGATTTACTAGAAATTCAAAACCAAGTATCTCAATGTTTGCCGGTGAGCCACGGTGCCGAGGTGTTTGAAATTCATTCCCATTTCTTGCATGGAACCTAAGCATCTACCCATGGAGAGATATATGATTTTACAACCCATTTTGGTGCGCCGGAGCATATGCATGTAGTTTAATTTTGAATTATGCACCTTAAATGCCTAGAAAAATTAGTTAATGTATAAAAATATACAAACGAACCCTAAATAATTCCAAAATTTTAGATGACACTCCTATAGTTGCAGGTTCACTGTAGATAAAAGTTCTAGCAATTCAAGCACCCTCCTGCGCTGCTATGAGCCCATTATGTATTTGAAATCAAGACGAAAAATCAAGTACATCACACACAGTTTATTATCACCAACCGTGTGAGATGTAGTACAAAGTATCTTGGAGCAGCGTCATAGTATATGGCTTACGTGAGAAGGTTCGTCGGCTACAGTACACATCCGGTGCGTCAAGCACACTAGCTCGCTCCCCAAATATCATTTCACTATTCAATCATCGCCGGTCAAAGATGGGGACATGGACCCGTGCCGTGAGGGCAACTTTGACGGCCCATTCCGGCGAGAGCGTGGCCGCAGCCACCATGAGCGTGCTAACAACCTGCATGAGCGTGGCCGCAATCTACGAGCGGGCGGCCGCGGCAGCCCAAACGGCCATTGTTGCACCTCAAATGGCGGCAGCAACATGTGCGACGGGGATAGCAACTGGCGAGAGCGGCACAACAGTTGTCCGTTCTGCAGCGGCCGCCTTAGCCCTGATGGAGGCTGCCCATGCCCATGTCGAGGCCGCCCACGTCCAGCTCCTGGCGGTCACCGCACAAATCGCATGAAGCTTCTCCGACAACGCTCGACAACCCACGACCGAAGAGTTGGCAATCGCCGAGAGCGTTCGAGGAGTCGTCCGTTCGTTCATGGCATACCTTGCCGTGATGGAGCCCGTTTAAGTCCAGACCGCGGCCTCCCATGCCCAGCTCATCGCGGCCTTTTCCAAAGAGATGGCGGACGAGGATGGCGAGATGCTTGCCGAGTATGGTGTGATAGATGCCATGGAGACCTTTCCCTAGGAGATCGTCGGGCGCGAGCTGGAGATGGAGGAGGCGGCGGAGATCGACGAGCGTCGGCCGGAGTAGTAGTCTTTGTTTAGAGCACCGGTCTTTTGTTAGAGTAATGTTTAGGTTAGCTAGCTCTGTTTAATTGTGAACTTGCTGGATTAAGAAGTGTTGGTGTGCTGTAGGCTCTTTTGTGTACCCAAATTATGCAATGACCACTGTAACCAGGGAAATTCGGACCAAAATTTGCATGCTCAAACTCATCACACATGGGGTAAGCTATATGAATCATTTGTGATGTTCACATATCGTACACAATGCTGAATAAGGGACCGTGTCTGATGACACTTTGCGCGCCAGTTTTTCGCCGCACCGAGCCAAAATTTTTGACTTCCGCGGAAATATATACCTCCCCCTCCTCCTGACCAAAAGCCACATTTCCCTTGTTTCCGCCTTCCTTTCCAAGTTCAAACCTTCACTGCTTGCTTGCAGCGCCGCCTCCTTACCGACGACGCTCATTCTCACTGCTCGGCCTCGTCGATCTAGGCAGGTAATCCACACCTGACCCCCATCCTCCTCCTCCTTCTACATCCCACATGCTTTGACCGTCGGTGCGACACCTTACACCCAAATCACCGCCCATCCTCCAAATAACCGCTGCCCTAAGCCATGGTGCACGCAGTATAGCCAGCAGCTCAAGGAGCATTTGGCAGCGGAGAAGCAAATCGCGGCCGCACGCGCGGATGAGGTCGGATGGCTGCCATTCATGCCGACCCCCAGATCTTGGAGGAGCACCTCGCCGTCAAGGCCACAGTCGACGCCTCGTGCACCAACGCCACCACGCGGTTGGCTGCTTTAAATGAAAGTTCGTGGCGTTTTCTCGAGGCCACCGTCTATACCTTTGACGAAGACTATGAGGTGTTTTTTCAGCGTGCCCGTGCTTACCTCAACTCGAGAGCCAATAGGTTGGTGCCCGAAGCGGCTCAGGCAACGGACCACTACGAGGAGGGCACCCACGATGTGGAGACCTCGCCTTCTTCCAAGTCCAAGGAGCCAATCGTCATTGATATCTCCGACGATGAGGAGTAGCTTGTCTTATTAGCTCATTATAAGGACCTATGTTCAGCTAGCTAGCTATGTCGGTTAAGCATGTTCGGTTTACCTGTTGCATGTGCTGCTCCTGCCTTTTCTTAACAAATTCTAGTGATTTGTCCTATGTACTGTTACCATACAATCTGATCCTCTAGTATATATGTTCTATATGCCGTGCAACGTGGTGCTCACTTATTAACTATTTGGTTAATTTGTTGTCATGTTCAGTTAACTGCTTGGTTCAATTCTGCAATGTGATGTTCAATTCTTGTGGGTGCAATTTTGTATTGTCTTGCATGTGAGAAATAAATCGAATTTGACTGTACAAAATACATGAGAAACAAATACAATTGCTATATTTCTAAATTGTTAAGCATGCTTGGTTTGGTTAACTATCTGATCTTCTAGTATGTTATATATTGTGCAATGTGGTGCTCAACTAATGTTTGGTTCATTTGTTGTGGTGTTGAGTTAACTGTTTGGTTCAATTCTACAATGCGGTGTTCAGTTGTTGTGGGCGCAATTTTGTATGGTCTTTCATGTGAGAAATAAATTGAATTTGGTTGTACAAAATACATGAGAAACAAATACAATTGCTATATTTCCGAGTTGTTAAGCATGCTTGGTTTAGTTAACTTTCTGATCTTCTAGTATGTTATATATTGTGCAATGTGATGCTCAGTTAATGTTTGGTTCATTTGTTGTGGTGTTTAGGTAACTGTTTGGTTCAGTTCTGCAATGCGGTGTTCAATTGTTGTGGGTACAATTTTGTATTGTTATGCATGTGAGGAATAAATTGAATTTGGCTATACTAAATACATGAGAAACATATATAATTGCTATATTTCCTAATTCTTAATCATGCTTGGTTTGGATAAATGGCTTTTCCACGTGGCTCGAGTTAATTTGCTGAATCTACTATGTGTTCCTTTTTCATCAACATATTTCACTGATAGTATGCCAACACTCACTTAACCTGATCAATAACTACCTTATATGTGTTGCAGGGAAACAATGGGGAGCACTAAGATTTACAATCGAGGTTTGCACATGCATGGTCCTTTGTCTAATAGCACACTATTGTGCAATTGCAGGAACTATTCTAATATTTAGGTTTTTAACAATTTGGTCTTGCACATGTAGGTCCTGCTGTCAGAGGTTTTGACCCACTGTTCGACCCATTTTGCATATGGATAAATGAGTTGTCCATGAATATCAGTCAAGTCAAGAAACACAGAAAGATTGTTAGGATAAACAAACTAGCGACAAAAAACATCAAGATTTTTGTATGCACAATGAAGAAGACATCAGTGAACTACAGGATGGTACTAACTCTTATACCTTGTCTTTTTTATTTCTTTGCGCCAATTTCCAAATTTAGAGAAGATATTTATGCATATCTTTATTTTCAGGCCTTTTTAAAGCAGTTCACTAATGATTACCTCTCAAACCACCTGTATGGTTAGAAGGCGAGGAAGGTATTCATACAACACCCACAGTACAATATTGAAGTCTTGCTCAAGAGGACGAAGGATGGACAAAGGATGGACGAAGGGTTGACGCGTTGGAGTTGCTCTAACGGTGCATTCGGCTCGCTCTAGGGCTTGTAATAGTTGCTAGGTGTCTACGGACCTAAATGTAGTTTTTTACTTTTAGTGTTTTTACAGTAACTTGATGGATGATGAATACGTCGAAAGTTTTTCAAAAATAAGCAAAGACCCATGAAAAAAGAGTAGAATGAACTTTTTCTTTATACGCTAGTTAGAATGAACTCTTGATCCGCTGCTCCCCGGAGAAAGAAGGGACATCTGGAGAAAGAAAAATGCAATGCCACGTTCGATTCGACCACCACTAGGCCGCCAGGCGATTTGTTTAATGCTCCCCCTGGCCGCGCCGCGCTGTGCGTCACTGGAAAGATAAAGATGGCCCGGTGGCCTGGCCTGTGGGGGGTGGCTCCCCACCTCGTTGCGCAATGAATGGTGATGATGCATGCGGCTTTCCTTTACTCTTCTTCCTCCACCAGACCACCACTTCCATGCTCTGCTCTGGTGGTCTCCTGTTCCGTTCCGGGAGTGTTCTTCTTTGACAGGGAGCGGCGGCCGCCATGGCGAAGGAGACCGAGTACTACGACGCGCTCGGCGTCAGCCCCGCCGCCTCGGACGACGAGATCCGCAAGGCCTACTACATCAAGGTCCCCCTTTTTCCTGCCTGCCTAGCACATTGTCGCTTTCCGCTAGCCTGCTGATTTGGAGGTTTCGTTTCCTGTCTTGTCTTCAGGCGAGGCAGGTGCATCCTGACAAAAACCCCGACGATCCGCAGGCGTCCGACAAGTTTCAGGTTCTCGCCGCGTCTGTCTCAACTCAAGTCGATATTGTAGCAGGATCGGTTGGTTTGATTCCTTTGGTGTGTGGGTGTTGAGCTTCTTGTTGTTATGGTGCTATATATGCAGGCTCTTGGAGAGGCCTACCAGGTTCTTAGTGACCCTTTGCAGAGAAAGGCCTACGATGGCTATGGCAAGACTAGCATATCCAGGTGCCCTGCCCCAGTTGATCCAATCCCAGATGAAACTCAGCTCCGAAGCAGCAGTTCAAGCTTCACTCTGACAAATATTTTTCTGTTTCTCAGGGACAACATTCTAGATGGTGCTCTGGTCTTCACCCTCCTGTTCGGGAGCGAGCTGTTCGAGGACTACATTGGGCATCTTGCAATGGCAACAATGGCTTCCTCGGGGATGGCCAGTGGCGACAACGGCAGCGCCGAGAAACTCCAGGACAGGCTCAAGGTAGGCACATGCGTATCTGTGGTAGACGCCCATTGTTTTGCTGCCCAAACCATTTTTTATCCCACTCTGAAAAAACTGCTGTGATGAAGGGTGTACAAAGGGAGCGAGAAGAGAAGCTAGCTAGATTCCTCAACAAGTTCCTCTCGCAGTATGTCAGCGGCGACACGGAAGGATTCACTCATCGTGCAGAATCTGAGGCGAAAAGGCTTTCCAGCACTTGTCAGTATGATGCTCCCTACGATCTACAGTTGTGTTGTTCTCTGCATGGTTTTCATCTGAATCTTTGTGAAATGCTTTGCTGCTCACAGCATACGCACTGGACATTCGTCGCACCATCGGATACGTTTACTGCCGACAAGCCGCCAAGGAGCTCGGCAAGAAGGCCATGTACCTGGGAGTTCCATTCCTGACCGAGTGGGTGAGGAACAAGGGCCACCTCTGGAGGTCCCAGATCACAGCAGCGAAAGGTGAAAACTTCCCCAATTGTTGCCATGGTTGTGATGGTTGAAGTTGCCGACTGATTAAGGGGCGAAAAGAACAATGCAGGAGCTCTGCAGCTGCTGCAGCTGCAAGAGGAGGCGTGCCGGCAGAGCGCCAAGGACGGCAGCGCTGCCACCGAGAAGGACGTCGACATGCAGATGAGAATGAACAAGGACCTCATGATGAGTTCAATTTGGAAGCTCAACGTTGTGGATATTGAAGTCACGCTCCTACATGTCTGTGAAATGGTATGTGTGTCTTCTTTACTGAAATACTCCCATATTAATCTGTTACTAGTACAACAATATGATTTGACAAGTTCTTGACTTCTTCACAGGTGCTGCACGAAAATAATGTCAAGAAAGAGGATCTCAAGGCCCGTGCAATGGCCTTGAGAAATCTCGGAAAAATATTTCAGGTACATTGCTTCACGTTTTCTTTCGGACAATTCATGTGCTACATGTGTAAATAAGCAAACCTGAATTGAGTACATTTCATTCATAAATTCCATCTTTGATCAACTGGAATGAGAATAGAGGGAAAAGGAGGCATTACCAGGGCCATCAAAGCCAACCATTCTCAATGATGACAGCAGCTCAGATGAAAGTTCAGACGAGGAGGCATCACGGACAGTAACATATCGGACTCCTGCGCTTACTCAGGCAATTTTTCAACAACCATACAGACATACGTATACGTTACACATTCAAATATGTTTAGTGAGATAAGTTCATAAGTTCAAAAATGTTGTTGTACAGGGAATTGGCAGGCTATTTAGATGCTTATGCAACCCCGCATATGACGTTGACGATGACTTCGAACCCCGGAAATGAAGCTGCGACACTGCGAAACCTTTCGAAGATACCCGAGTTATACCAGATATATGATTCAGAACAGCTGGGGTCATGCACCACCATCCTTCAGTTACCTGAAGGGTATGGATGTATGTTTATATGCTGCTTCAACACTGGTGATCAGATCCAACAGTTAAAGCTTTAGATTACCCACTTTCACTCGCATGACCATAGCTTTTGAAATAGACCATACCTGATTGTGCCGTGCTTTCTGTAATTGTTCTATTTTGGTGTTTCTACGGAAATAATAATACAAAATCTGTTTGTCTTAGATAAAGGGCCCTTTTTATCAACACATAATCTAGCATGAAGGGGATACAAACAAAAGAACCGACCAGGAACCAAGTACATCCGTCGAGGCCTGAATGGCGCAAACTGGCAAAAGAAACAGTACCACCAAAATCTAACATTGTAGATGCTGTGATGATACTACACCCCCAACGCAAATGTGTCGGTGGTAAACCTGGGCATGGCCAACAGCCCGAACAATACACCACAAGCCTTCACCGCGGGTTTGGCTCCTCTGCTGTTGCGTTAGGGCTACTCTAACCAATTCCCTATAATCGGTTAGGGGAGTAAAAAAACGGTTTTACTCCTCTAACCGGCACCTAGCCGATCCCCAATAGCTGATAACGGAGGATAAATTATCCTCGGCCGCCTCCGCGGCTTCTATTTTTACTGTCTCTCTCGGCCTTGGAGGAAAAAAATCACCTCCACTCCGCTGCCTACCCGCCCCGCTCCCGCGCCGCATCTACGCCGGTGCCGTCTCTCCCACCCCCCCGCCCGCCACCGCGGATGCCCGTAGACTCCGCCGCGGTCCTTGACAGCCTGGATTTGTGCCTCTCTCGACTCGTCGCCGGCGCACAACCGGTAGATCTGAGGCTGCCGCCGCCGCCGTCGCCGGATTTGACGCATCCGTCCACCACCGTTTGCGCCTTTGCCATGGATTGGTCGGATACAGGACCGCACAGCCCCAGCAATGCCTCTGCGCCGCATGCAGGTATTGACTCGGCCTTTAGTCGCTCTGATCTCTCCCGTCGGCGGTTCGCCGGCAAAGAAACGTCCGGCCGTCGCTCGGGTTCGGTGTTGGCCCAGCAGCTCGTCGGCTCCTCGTTGCCGATCATAAAGTGCGACGACTGCCCGCGACAGGTGGTGCGCCGAGTTTCCACCGCGCCGGAACATCTCAAATGGGTGCTCTTCAAGTGCAAAAAAGATTGGGTTGTGCTTCTTTTGATTCGGTTGTTCACCGGATTCGGTGCAATTTCGGTAGCTCATTGCTTGCTCAAATTTGTGTGTAGGATGGATGCAAGTTTTGATATTGGGAAGAAGATTACATCGATCTATTGATAGCACAAAATTTGATAGATGCTCGTGCACTGGTTGCTAGAATAGAGGCGAGAGATGAGACTAGATGCGAAGTAACGTCGAATTTGTCGGAATCGAGTAAGAAAGAAGTGTGCAATATCGAGTAGCCAATAGAGAGAATCAACAATGAAGACGTAGAGAAGATATTAATCCAACTAGTGGGAGCAGTTATGAAAGTTGGATATCTTTTAAAGTGTTTAATTGTGGTTCTTGTTTTTCTTTGATTTTGCTCTCGTAGCGAAGAATTAATAAATTATGTACTCCAGTGTATCAAAATATCGTTAAATAAAATAAAGAAGCAAAGAAATGTGTTTCCGTGGCCGAAAATGAAATGCAAAATGAAAAAATTTACTCCGTTATATATAGGGAATTGGTTAGGTCCGGCGAAAATTGAGTGAAATAAAAATACTCCATTATGAATTTATTCGTCGGATTCTCCGCTATTTTTAGGGGATCGGTCAGGGTTGCCCTTATACTGTACAAGTGTTGTTGCTCATAAAATCCACCGTACCGTTTATTCCAAATCCAAAGGCTTTCGTTTCTCTTCCTTCAATTATGTTATCAATAGAAGAAAATGCACCTCTCTGACGGCCACGGCGCTCCTCAATTTCCATACGCACCATTGGTAGGTGATCACCATCGGTAGGTGATCACATAAACACCCGATTATATCCAAGGAGGATGCATCCGACGCAAATAGTCACAGGGTGGGCCAGGCCGATGACTTAAGAGTCCTCCTATAATACAGGGGCATCATCACCTTGAGTATAAGAAATTACTCCTGTAAAGGGTGTTGGAGTACCCGCCTTCTTGGGGCATCCTTACTCGCGAGTGCCCTTCGCACCATTCGATCCACGTGCGTCTCGCGCTGATGCCTGTCTGGCGCCCTCCCCGTTGTCCGATCGGCCACAGGAGCTCCTCACCGAGCCAGGGTCCTAGGGGATCCATGACGTGTGGGTTGCGGGCACGCTCGAGGTCACATTTTTGTGGTGTTTTTCATTGTGTCTGCGTGTGCGTTTCGTGCTTTGGTCCGCATGCGTCGGGTGATCTCGGGTCACATGTCAGCATCGTTCATTTCCTGTTGTGTTGTTTGGTTCGCGTGAGCCGGATATGCGAATGCACGTGGATCGGATGTTGCATGGCTGCCCTTGCCGTGTGGGGTTGTGAGAGCAACCCGGACGACCTTGTGATGTCTACTACGCAACTTTATTCTTGTAGACTCGTGTTGGGCCTCCAAGCGCAGAGTTTTGTAGGACAGTAGCAATTTTCCCTCAAGTGGATGACCTAAGGTTTATCAATCTGTGGGAGGCGTAGAATGAAGATGGTCTCTCTCAAACAACCCTGCAACCAAATAACAAAGACTCTCTTGTGTCCCCAACACACCAAATACAATGGTAAATTGTATAGGTGCACTAGTTCGGCGAAGAGATAGTGATACAAGTGTAGTAATGATAGTAGATATTGATTTTTATAATAGGAACAATAAAAAACAGCAAGGTAGCAAGTAACAAAAGTGAGCACAAACGGTATTGCAATGCTTGAAAATGAGGCCTAGGGTCCGTACTTTCACTAGTGCAATCTCTCAACAATGCTAATATAATTGGATCATATAACCATCCCTCAACGTGCGATGAAAAATCACTCCAAAGTTCTTATCTAGCGGAGAACATAAGAAGAAATTGTTTGTAGGGTACGAAACCACCTCAAAGTTATCCTTTCCGATCGATCTATCCAAGAGATAACACCAAGTTATCCTTTCCGATCGATCGATCTAAGAGTTCGTACTAAAATAACACCATATGATACACATCAACCAACTCTAATGTCACCTAGATACTCCAATGTCACCGCGAGTATCTGTGAGTTGATTATACAATATGCATCAAACAATTTCAGATTCATAATACTCAATCCAACACAAAGAACCTCAAAGAGTGCCCCAAGATTTCTACGGAGAAACAAGGAAGAAAACATGCATCAACCCCTATGCATATATTACCCCAATGTCACCTCGGGAATCCGCGAGTTGAGTGCCAAAACATATATCAAGTGAATCAATATGATACCCCATTGTCACCACGGGTATTCATAGCAAGACATACATCAAGTGCTCTCAAATCCATAAAAGTATTCAATCCGATAATAACGAAATCTCAAAGGGAAAACTCAATTCATCACAACAAGATAGAGATGGAGCAACACCATATGATCAAACTATATTAACAAAGCTCGCGATACATTAAGGTCGTGCCAAATCAAGAACACGAGAGAGAGAGAGAGAGAGATTAAACGCATAGCTACTGGTACAAACCATTAGCCACGAGGGTGGACTACTCCCTCCTCATCATGGTGGCCGCCGAAATGATGAAGATGGCCACCGGTGATGATTTTCTCCTCCGGCAGGGTGCCGGAACGGGGTCTAGATTGGTTTTTCGTGGCTACAGAGGCTTGTGGCGGCGGAACTTCCGATCTAGGGTTATTTCTGGGGGTTTCTGAATATACAGGATTGGGCGTCGGTTTCACGCGAAGATGGGCCACGAGGGGCCCACAAGACACCAGGGCGTGCCAGAGGGGGCTGGCGCGCCCTTGTGGGTTGTGGCCACCTCGTGGCTCTTCTGGCCCTCCCACGAAGCTTCTAGTGCCTCTTTTGTTCCAAAAAAATCGTCAAAAAGTTTTGTTGCATTTGGAGAACTTTTATTTCTGCACAAAAAACAACACCACGGTAGTTCTGCTGAAAACAACGTCAGTCCGGGTTAGATCCATGCAAATCATACCAAAACCATATAAAATTGTTGTGAACATGGCATGAATACTTCATAAATTATAGATACGTTGGAGACGTATCAGCATCCCCAAGCTTAATTCCTACTCGTCCTCGAGTAGGTAAATGATAAAAGAAATAATTTATGAAGTGTGAATGCTAGCAAAGTGCATAAGTTTGATCAATGATAATTTCAATCACTTTTCCTAGCATCATAACAACAACTCTTTCTCATAAAACTCATCATGATAAAGTAGCAATCAATTCACATGTTACGGTTCAAACAATGCCTTCTCTTGAAACTTTCCAACCTATATTCTTAGTCACCAAACAATTGCAATTCAACTTATTCAACAAAGTCAAAGTAAGAGCTCCACATACTCAATCATCATATAGTCTTCTATGATTGCTAGTACTCAAAGCATATTTTTAGAACAAATGGCATCTATCAAACACAGAGAAAGATAGGGGCTTAATGTTTCGCCTCCCAACTCATTTATCATAGATATAATTGTCAACAATAATAAATCATGATCATATATATTTGACTGGCCATATGTACCTAGATCTTTCCCCACCACATGATGCTTGTCAACTAGAGAATAATTGAGGTTGAAATGAGAATGTATACTATTGACTCTTGCATAAAAGTAAATACTGAAAAGTAAATGATAGGCCCTTCGCAGAGGGAAGCAGAGGTTGTCATGCGCTTTTTATTTTTGGATGCCCAAGCTCTTAATGCAAAGGAATGTCACGTTATATTGCCCCTTATGATAGCAACCTTTATTATGCAGTCCGTCGCTTTTATTACTTTGCCATCACAAGTTTGTACAATGCTTATTTTTTCTTACAATAAAAGATCAAACATATTTAGGAGCAATTTTTATTGCTTTATGCACCGATGACAACTTACTTGAAGGATCTTATTCAATCTATAGGTAGGTATGGTGGACACTCATGGCAAGAAACTGGGTTTAAGGGTTTTTGGTTGCGCAAGTAGTATCTCTACTTAGTACGAATTTTTGGCTAGCAAAAGATCCTAAGCAAACACCACATGTTGGAGGATCCATAACAATATAACTTCTATGCAAATATACACAACCATAACTCATTACGTTGTCTTCCTTGTCCAACTTCAACTAATTTGCTCAAGTTTGAAAATAATTAATGGGTATTCACAATCATAAAAGATGTCCAAGATAATATATTTGTATGTGAAAGTTCTCTTCCTTATACTAATCATTCATGAATTGCTTGTATGACCAATATCTTGATTGTCAAGCTTCAAAAGATTTCACTTTCTAAACCCAATGTGAAGCTACTACTAGGCATGATATGAACATATAATTTCAACTTCATGATATTCAATTCATTCAACAATTTACTCTTACGATATAAGTGAAGCACAAGAGTAGATGACAAACTACTCCAAAAAGATATAAGTGAAGATCAAGCGAGTAGTTAAGTAAATGGGTAGCTATTTGCGGACTCTCTCTCATTTAAAAACTTTCAGATCTAAGTATTTTATTAAAACAACAAGCAAAACAAAATAAAATGACATTCGAAAAATAGCACATATCATGTGAAGAAGCAAAAACTTAGGCTCAACTGAGACTAACTGATAATTGTTGATGATGAAAGGTGGGGTGCCTACCGGGGCATCTCAAAACTTAGATGCTTGAGACTTCTTGGAATATTATCTTGGGATGCCTTGAGCTTTTGTGTCTCCTTAATTCCTTTTATATCACGGTTTCCCTAAATCTCAAAAACTTCATCCACACAAAACTCAACAAGAACTCGTGAGATAAGTTAGTATAAATCAATGCAAAACCTTATCATTCTCTACTGTAGCAAATCACTAAAACTATTATTTAACATTGCATACCAAATGCCTCTGCATATGTAATACTCCTATCCTCAAATAGAATCATTGGACAAGCAAACATAAGGCCCCTCCCCCCGTCCCCTCCTCCTCCTCGCCGCTGCCGGAGGGCGTCCGCCGGGCAAAGCCCGTGCAACGCTGGCAACGGCGGGGCTTCTCCCCTCCCTTCCCTGTAGGGATCCCGGCGGCGCGGGTCAGCCGCTCGCGGGAGGGCCGGGTCCGACGAGCTTTCCGATGGCGGGGACGCGTGGATCTGGTTGCTGCTGTGCTGGGAGGCGATGGCGCGGCCCTGCAGTGGTGGCGGCTGGGGCTCGGCTGCGAGGCCGATCTGGTGGTGGCGTGGGCTGGGTCAGGCGCATCCGATCTGGCCGATCTTCGGGTGTTGTGGGTGGCGGCGGCCACTGCTGGAGAGGGCGCCCCCTCCTCCTCGACGGGGGGTGGCGCTGGTGCTGCGGGGTGCCATCCTTGGCTGCGCCGGGCGGCGAGGCGACAACGAGCATGGTTCCGATCGGAAGGTGGTGGCCTCACTGGTGCTTTGCTCTCCACGTCCGGCCGGGATTTGGGTGCCCTTCGGTTCTCCTGTTCTGCAGGTCGGAGGGGCGTTGGGTGCGGGCTCTAGGTCGGGGGAAACCCTTGAGCAGCGAGGCCGGTCACGATGTTGGCGACGCCCATGGCGCCATTCTCCTTCTGTGTTGGCAACATCGAGACCTACACCCGGCCCTCCGCCTCTTGGTCCCGGGCGAAAGCCTAAAATCTCCGGATTGGGCGGCTGCGGTGCATCGACGTCGCTTTCTTCTTGAAGGCGCCGCCTTGGGAGCTCTTCGTGGTTAGGGGCTCGGTGCGGTGGTGGTCTGCCGGTCTTCAGTATTGTCCATGCTTGGCAGCTGCGGTGTGTGTTTGGGTCTTGGCCGGAGATGGTGGCGATGTATGGGTGTCCTTTAGAGGAGAGGTCACCATGGCTGTTGTCCTATCCTCGGCAACTGGTTGGCCTGCCCATGCGTGCTCAGGGGTGAGCTGCTCTGCCTGCCGACAGGACGGCGTCCTTCGATCCAGGACGAGAGGGCAGGGGTGCCCTCTTCGGAGGCAGCGACGGGACAACAAGTTTGGCCTTGGGAGGGACAGAGTGTGGCTTTCCTCCGGTGGTGAATAGCTCCCTTGTCGCAGTTGTTGATGTCATGATCTGAGGCCATCGTGGGCTCTGATGTCCTACTGGTCCTTCGGAGCTCGTTAGTTGTTCCGTAGAGTTGTGTATCATGTCATTTTATTTTATGTTTCTTGTTGTATGGCCGGTTGTAATGTGTGGTTTGCTTTATATATAAAGCGGGGCGAAAGCCTTTTTCGGTACAATGCAAACATAACAGCAATCTGTCAAAACAGGACAGTCTGTAAAGAATGCAAGAAGATTCATACTTATTTAACTCCAAAAATTCTGAAAATTTACCACACTGTAGGAAATTTATCATATCTTATTGTGCAAAAAATTTCAACATTTTATCACATTTTGACTTTTCTCAAGAATTCACGCACTAGCGTGCAACTTTCTGTTTTCAAACAGCCACATATAGACTTGCAAAATAAGCATGGTAAAGGCTATACTTGACATTTTTATTGAAATGAAAGATGCAAAACATTATTCTAAATAACAGCAAGAAAATCCTCACAAAAGAAAATGACGCTCCAAGAAAAACACATATCATGTGACGAATAAAAATATAGCTCCAAGTGAGGTTACCGATAATGTTGGAAACAAAAGAGGGGATGCCTTCTGGGGCATCCCCATGCTTAGTTGCTTGTATCTTCCTTGAATATTACCTTGGGGTGCCTTGGGAATCCCCAAGCTTAGGGTCTGGTCACTCCTTATTCTCCTCATATCGACATCTCACCCAAAACTTGAAAACTTCAGTCACACAAAACTTAACGGAACTTTGTGAGATAGGTTAGTATGATAAAGACAAATCATTCACTTTGGTACTGTCAAAGACAAGATCCATAACTGTTATCACACAATGCCTACTGTACATTACCATTTCCACAATTTATATTGAGCAATATAAGCCATAGAAACTAGGAAACAAGCAAACTATGCATTGAAAACAGAATCTATCAAAAAACAGAACAGTCTGTAAATCCAAAAATTCTAAAAAATTAGGACACCGTAGGAAATTTGTATATCAATAATCTGTAAAAAATTCAGAATTTTATCACTTTCCAGTGAATTTAAAAATTATGTTACTAGAAGCAAAAGTTTCTATTTTTGCACAGAATCAAGTCAACTATCATCCACACTATCCCAAAGGCTTTACTTGGCACTTTATTGAAACAAAAGCTATAAAACATGATTACTACAGTAGCTTAATAATCTTAACACACTAAAACAGTAGGTAAAAGTGTTGGGTTGTCTCCCAACAAGCGATTTTCTTTAATGCCTTTTTAGCTAGGCATGATGATTTCAATGATACTCACATAAAAGTAAAGAATTGAAACATAACGGGAGCATTATGAAGCACATGACTAGCACATTTAAGTCTAACCCACTTCCAATGCGTAGGGATTTTGTGAGCAAACAATTTATGGGAGCAAAAATCAACTAGCATAGGAAGGCAAAACAAGCAATACTTCAAAACTTTCAACACATAGAGCGGAAACTTGATATTATTGAGATATGTAAAAGCATATGTTCCTCTCTCATAATAATTTTCAGTAGCATCATGAATGAATTCAACAATGTAACTATCACATAAAGCATTCTTTTCATGATCTACAAGCATGGAAATTTTATTACTCTCCACATAAGCAAATTTATTCTCATGAATAGTGGTGGGAGCAAACTCAACAAAATAACTATCATGTGATCCTTGATTTGCATAATCAATTTGAGCACTAAAATCATGATGACAAGTTTCATGGATATCATTATTCTTTATAGCATACATGTCATCACCATAATCATCATAGATAGCAACTTTTTTATCATAGTCAATTGGAACCTCTTCCAAAATAGTGGACTCATCATTAAATAAAGTCATGACCTCACTAAATCCACTTTTATCAATATAATCATCATAAATAGGAGGCATGCTATCATCATAATAAATTTTCTCATCAAAACTTGGAGGACTAAAAATATCATCTTCATCAAACATAGCATCCCCAAGCTTATGGCTTTGCATATCATTAGCATCATGGATATTCAAAGAATTCATACTAGCAACATTGCAATCATGCTCATCATTTATGCCAAACATTTTATTGAATTCTTCTTCTATCAATTGAGCACAATTTTCCGATCCATCATTTTCAAGAAAGACATTATAAAGATGAACAATATGAGACCACCTCAATTCCATTTTTTTGTAGTTTTCTTTTATGAACCAAACTAGTGATAAAACAAGAAACTAAAAGATTAAATTGCAAGATCTAAAGATATACCTTCAAGCACTCACCTCCCCGACAACGGCGCCAGAAAAGAGCTTGATGTCTACTACGCAACTTTATTCTTGTAGACTCGTGTTGGGCCTTCAAGCGCAGAGTTTTGTAGGATAATACTAATTTTCCCTCAAGTGGATGACCTAAGGTTTATCAGTCCGTGGGAGGCGTAGGATGAAGATGGTCTCTCTCAAACAAACCTGCAACCAAATAACAAAGAGTCTCTTGTGTCCCCAACACACCAAATACAATGGTAAATTGTATAGGTGCACTAATTCGGCGAAGAGATGGTGATACAAGTGTCGTAATGATAGTAGATATTGATTTTTGTAATAGGAACAATAAAAATAGCAAGGTAGCAAGTAACAAAAGTGAGCACAAATGGTATTGCAATGCTTGAAAATGAGGCCTAGGGTCCATACTTTCGCTAGTGCAATCTCTCAACAATGCTAATATAATTGGATCATATAACCATCCCTCAACGTGCGATGAAGAATCACTCCAAAGTTCTTATCTAGCGGAGAACATAAGAAGAAATTGTTTTTAGGGTACGAAACCACCTCAAAGTTATCCTTTCCGATCGATCTGTCCAAGAGTTCGTACTAAAATAACACCAAGTTATCCTTTCCGATCGATTGATCTAAGAGTTCGTACTAAAATAACAACATATGATACACATCGACCAACTCTAATGTCACCTAGATACTCCAATGTCACCACGATTATCCGTGAGTTGATTATACGATATGCATCAAACAATTTCAGATTCATAATACTCAATCCAACACAAAGAACCTCAAAGAGTGCCCCAAGATTTCTATCGGAGAAACAAGGACGAAAACATGCATCAACCCCTATGCATAGATTACCCCAATGTCACCTTAGGAATTCACGAGTTGAGTGCCAAAACATATATCAAGTGAATCAATATGATACCCCATTGTCACCACGGGTATTCATAGCAAGACATACATCAAGTGCTCTCAAATCCATAAAAGTATTCAATCCGATAATAACAAAATCTCAAAGGGAAAACTCAATTCATCACAACAAGATAGAGAGGGAGCAACACCATATGATCCAACTATATTAACAAAGCTCACGATACATCAAGATGTGCCAAATCAAGAACCCGAGAGAGATTAAACACATAGCTACTAGTACAAACCCTCAGCCCCGAGGGTGGATTATTCCCTCATCATCATGGTGGCCGCCGGGATGATGAAGATGGCCACCGGTGATGATTTCCCCCTCCGACAGGGTGCCGGAACGGGGTCTAGATTGGTTTTTCATGGCTACAAAGGCTTGCGGTGGCGGAACTTCTGATCTAGGGTTATTTCTGGGGGTTTCTGAATATATAGGATTTTTGGGCGTCGGTTTCACGCGAAGATGGGCCACGAGGGGCCCACAAGACACCAGGGCGCGCCAGAGGGGGCTGGCACGCCCTGGTGGGTTGTGGCCATCTCGTGGCTCTTCTGGTCCTCCCACGAAGCTTCTAGTGCCTCTTTTGTTCCAAAAAAAGGTCAAAAAGTTTTGTTGCATTTGGAGAACTTTTATTTCTGCACAAAAAACAACACCAAGGTAGTTCTGCTGAAAACAACGTCAGTCCGGGTTAGTTCCATGCAAATCATACCAAAACCATATAAAATTGTTGTAAACATGGCATGAATACTTCATAAATTATAGATACGTTGGAGACATATCACCTTGTTTGTCGTATGCTCGGATGGTGGATGTTGGGCGACTGGTATCATTTGCCCTGCGGGTGGGTGTGCGCGTGGGGTTGTGATGGGCTTGTCTGGTCAGCCTTGTTTGCATATGGTTGGATGGTGGATGGTGGGTGTTGTTGGGGTTGTCGCAACGGCTGTTATTGTTTTTGTCTACTTGCGTGTGTGGGTTGTTGTTGGCCTTTTTTTCACGTGCTCGGATGTTGGATGTTGTCGGCTCCTTGCATGTGCGGGTGTGTGTGTGAGGAAGACTGGTCGCGTGCTCAAGCTTTTTGGCTAGCCGGCTGTTGGGTTCCCCTGGCCACATGCTTGTTCCGCGCTGGCGTGTCCACTCATCTGCTCGTTGTTCCTAGAGTTAACTAACATTTTGAGGTTGTTTCCTCTACAATTACCCGGATGCCAAGGATGCTTGTTGGGCGGAGTAGATCTTGCTAGTGCACCTGGCTGTTGTACGTTGATGGGGTATCCAGATGGTGGATACTACTTTTTCTTTCATTTGTCAGGCGCTTTGTAATCCGTGGATGGACGATGATGTCTTCTACACACTTCTTTTCTTGAAGGCTTTGTTGGCCTTGATAACCCAGAAGTATAGGGATCGTTTGTAGCCTTTTTCGATAAATAGGAGTGTCGAACCCAATGAGGAGCTAAAGGTAGAACAAATATTCCCTCAAGTCTATCGACCACCGATACAACTCTACGCACACTTAACGCCCGCTTTACCTAGAACAAGTATGAAACTATTTTGTAGGTGGTAGGATAGGTTTGCAAGAATAAAACTAGATGTACTTAGCGAGAATAAAATTATGAATAATTTGCAAGATAACAAAAGTTAGTTGTTTAGTAGAAAGGTTTTTGTCACACAAGAAAGTTATTTGTCCCTAGGCAATCGATAACTAGACCGATAATCATTATTGCAATTTTATATGAGGGAGAGGCATGAGCTAACATACTTTCCGTACTTGGATCATATGCAGTTATGATTGGAACTCTAGCAAGCATCCGCAACTACCAAAGATCATTAAAGTAAAACCCAACCATAGCATTAAGTATCAAGTCCTCTTTACTCCCATACGCATCAACCCACCTACTCGAGTATGTGTTTCAGTCATTCACGCCACCCACCATAAGCGAATTATCAACGTATTGCAACAACCTACAGCGGGGATCCCACACGCTTGCGCGACATGGAGGGCACCATAGGACAGCACCAAAATAAAACATACAACTCAAACCAATCACGATCATCAATCAACCCATAGGACAAAACGAATCTACTCAAACATCATAGGATGGCCATACATCATTGGGAAATAATATACAGCATTAAGCACCATGTTTAAGTAGAGATTACAGCAGGGAGAAGAGGTGCTACACCGCTGCATAGAGAGGGAGAGAGTTGGTGATGACGGCGACGAAGTTGTTGGTGTAGATCGCCGTCACGGTGATTGCCCCGGCGGCGTTCCGGCGCCATCGGGAGAGAGGGGGAGAGAGCCCCCTCCTTATTCTTCTTCCTTGGCCTCCCCCTGAGATGGGAGGAGAGTTCCCCCTTTGGTCCATGGTCTCCATGGCGGCGGAGGGGCGGGAGCCCCTCCGAGATTGGATATCTCTCTCTCTCTCTATTCTCTTCTGTTTCGCGTTCCTGTTTTCTGGCCCTTCACCATTGCTACTTCTTGAGCTTGCGTTGGTTTTTCCCTTGAAGAGGAAAGGGTGATGCAGCAAAGTAGAGATAAGTATTTCCCTCAGTTAAGAACCAAGGTATCAAATCCGGTAGGAGATACAAGCAAGTCCCCAATCTATGCACCTACACAAACAATCAAACACTTGCACCCAACGCGATAAAGGGGTTGTCAATCCCTTCACAGTCACTTGCAAAGGTGAGATCTGATAGAGATAGATATAAAAGCTTACTAAAACGTAAAACAAAATAAAAGTAAATAAATTGCAGCAAGGTATTTTTGGGTTTTTTGGTTTATAGATCTGAAAATATATGATGAAAAATAGACCCGGGGGCCATTGGTTTCACTAGGGGCTTCTCTCTTGAAGGCAAATAATACGATGGGTGAACAAATTACTGTCGAGCAATTGATAGAAAAGCGCAGTTATGACGATATCCAAGGCAATGATTATGCATATAGGCATCACGTCTGTGTCAAGTAGACCGAAACGATTCTGCATCTACTACTATTACTCCACACATCGACCGCTATCCAGCATGCATCTAGAGTATTAAGTTCATAAAGAACGGAGTAACGCCTTAAGTAAGATGACATGATGTAGAGGGATAAACTCAAGTAATATGATGAAAACCCCATCTTTTTACCCTTGATGGCAACAATACAATACGTGCCTTGCTACCCCTACTTTGTCACTGGGTGAGGACACCGCAAGATTGAACCCAAAACTAAGCACCTCTCCCATTGCAAGAAGAACCAATCTAGTTGGCCAAACCAAACCGATAATTCGAAGAGAAATACAAAGATATCAAATCATGCATATAAGAATTCAGAGAAGATTCAAATAATATTCATAGATAATCTGATCATAAATCCACAATTCATCGGATCTCAACAAACACACCGCAAAAGAATATTACATCAGATAGATCTCCAAGAACATCAAGGAGAACATGGTATTGAGAATCAAAGAGAGAGAAGAAGCCATCTAGCTACTAGCTATGGACCCGTAGGTCTGTGGTAAACTACTCACGCTTCATCGGAAGGGCAATAGAGTTGATGTAGAAGCCCTCCGTGATCGAATCCCCCTCCGACAGGATGCCGGAAAAGGCCCCAAGATGGGATCTCACGTGTACAGAAGGTTACGGCGGCGGAAAAGTATTTTTGGGGATGCTTCTGGTCGTTTGGGAATATTTGGGAATTTATAGAGGAAGAATTAGGGTTAGGAGAGCTCCGAGGGGCCCACAAGCCCTCAGGGCGCGCCCCCCTGGCTTGTGGAGTCCTCGGGACTCCCCTGCCTTCAACTACAAGTTTGCTGGGTGTCTTCTGGTCGAAGAAAAATCATCAGGAAAGTTTTATTCCGTTTGGACTCCGTTTGATATTCCTTTTCTGTAAAACTCAAAAACAAGGAAAAATAGAAACTGGCACTGGGCTCTAGGTTAGTAAGTTAGTCCCAAAAATAATATAAAATAGCATATTAATGCATATAAAACATCCAAAACAGATGATATAATAACATGGAACAATCAAAAATTATATATACGTTGGAGACGTATCAAGCATCCCCAAGCTTAATTCCTACTCGTCCTCGAGTAGGTAAATGATAAAAACAGAATTTTTGATGTGGAATGCTACCTTACATATTTATCCATGTAATTTTCTTTATTGTGGCATGAATATTCAGATCCATAAGATTCAAAACAAAAGTTTAATATTGACATAAAAACAATAATACTTCAAGCATACTAATAAAGCAATCATGTCTTCTCAAAATAACATGGCCAAAGAAAGTTATCCCTTCAAAATCATATAGTCTGGCTATGCTCCATCTTCATCACACAAAGTATTAAATCATGCACAACCCCGATGACAAGCCAAGCAATTGTTTCATACTTTTGATGTTCTCAAACTTTTTCAACTTTCACGCAATACATGAGCGTGAGCCATGGATATAACACTATAGGTGGAATAGAATATGGTGGTTGTGGAGAAGACAAAAAGAAGGAGATAGTCTCACATCAACTAGGCGTATCAACGGGCTACGGAGATGCCCATCAATAGATATCAATGTGAGTGAGTAGGGATTGGCATGCAACGGATGCACTAGAGCTATAAGTTTATGAAAGCTCAAAAAGAAATTAAGTGGGTGTGCATCCAACTCGCTTGCTCATGAAGACCTAGGGCAATTTGAGGAAGCCCATCATTGGAATATACAAGCCAAGTTCTATAATGAAAAATTCCCATTAGTATATGAAAGTGACAACATAGGAGACTCTCTATCATGAAGATCATGGTGCTAGTTTGAAGCACAAGTGTGGTAAAAGGATAGTAGCATTACCCCTTCTCTCTTTTCTCTTTTTTTTTTCTATTTTTTTATTTGAGTTTCTTTGGCCTCTTTTATTTTTGTAAGACTCATCCCAACTTGTGAGGGAATCATAGCTTCCATCATCCTTTCCTCACATGGGACAATGCTCTAATAATGATGATCATCACACTTTTATTTACTTACAACTCAAGAATTACAACTCGATACTTAGAACAAAAATATGACTCTATAAGAATGCCTCCAGCGGTGTACCGGGATGTGCAATGATCTAGCGTAGCAATGACATCAAAAAATGGACAAGCCATGAAAACATCATGCTAGCTATCTTACGATCATGCAAAGCAATATGACAATGATGGAGCGTGTCATAATAAAACGGAACGGTGGAAGTTGCATGGCAATATATCTCGGAATGGCTATGGAAATGCCATAATAGGTAGGTATGGTGGCTGTTTTGAGGAAGGGTATATGGTGGGTGTAGTGCACCGGCGAAAGTTGCGCGGTACTTGAGAGGCTAGCAATGGTGGAAGGGTGAGAGTGCGTATAATCCATGGACTCAACATTAGTCATAAAGAACTCATATACTTATTGCAAAAGTCTATTAGCTATCGAAACAAAGAATTACACGCATGCTCCTAGGGGGATAGATTGGTAGGAAAAGACCATCGCTCGTCCCCGACCGCCAGTCATAAGGAAGACAATCAATAAATAAATCATGCTCCGACTTCATCACATAACGGTTCACCATATGTGCATGCTACGGGAATCACAAACTTTAACACAAGTATTTCTATTAATCCACAACTACTCACTAGCATGACTCTAATATCACCATCTTTATATCTCAAAACAATCATAAGGAATCAAACTTCTCATAGTATTCAATGCTCTTTATATGAAAGTTTTTATTATATCCCTCTTGGATGCCCATCCTATTAGGACTAAATTCATAACCTATGCAAATTACCATGATGTTTAGATAGAATCTCAAAATAATATAAGTGAAGCATGAGAGTTCAACAATTTCTATAAAATAAATCCACCGCCGTGCTCTAAAAAGATATAAGTGAAGCACTAGAGCAAAATCGCCTAGCTCAAAAGATATAAGTGAAGCACATAGAGTATTCTAATAAATTCATGATTCATGTGTGTCCCTCTCAAAAGGTGTGTACAGAAAGGATGATTGTGGCAAAGTAAGAATCAAAGACTCATATCATACACGACGCTCCAAGCAAAACACATATCATGTGGTGAATCAAAATATATCCTCAAGTAAATTTACCGGTAGACGAAGACGAAAGAGGGGATGCCATCCGGGGCATCCCCAAGCTTAGATGCTTGGTTGTCCTTGAATATTACCTTGGGGTGCCTTGGGCATCCCCAAGCTTATGCTCTTGCCACTCCTTATTCCATAGTCCATCAAATCTTTACCCAAAACTTGAAAACTTCACAACACAAAACTCAACAGAAAACTCATGAGATTCGTTAGTATAAGAAAATAAATCACCACTTTTTGGTACTGTTGTGAACTCATTCTTTATTTATATTGGTGTAATATCTACTGTATTCCAACTTCTCCATGGTTCATACCCCCCGATACTACCCATAGATTCATTAAAATAAGCAAACAACACATAGAAAACAGAATCTGTCAAAAACAGAACAGTCTGCGAAGATCTGAATTGTTCTAATACTTATGTAACTCCAAAAATTCTGAAAATTTAGGAAAACAGAATAACTTTGTATATAAATCTTGTGTAAAAATTCAGGGGTTTTCCACGCTCCAGTGAATTTAAACAATTCTGTTACTGGACGCAAAAGTTTCTATTTTTCAGCAAGATCAAATCAACTATCACCATAAGCCATCCCAAAGGTCTTACTTGGCTCAAACACTAATTAAAACACCAAAACACAATTACTACGGAGGTAATAATGTGTATTAAACATGAAAACAGAAAATAAAAATATTGGGTTGTCTCCCAACAAGCGCTTCTCTTTAAAGCCTTTTAGCTAGGCGTTGATAATTTTAATGATGCTCACATGGAAGACAATATATCGAAGCACAAAGAGAGCATCATATAGCATGTGAAAAACAAGTTTAAGTCTAACATACTTCCTATGCATAGGCATTTTATAGGTAAAAGATTTATCAAGACAAGCAAAAACTAGCATATGCAAGGAAGAAGAAAGAAGCAATAGCAGTCTCAACATAACGAGAGGTAATTTAGTACCATGAAAATTTCTACAACCATATTTCCCTCTCTCATAATAATTACATGTGGGAACATATTCAAATTCAACAATATAGTTATCACATAACATATTCTCTACATGATCCACATGCATGCAAAGTTGACACTCTTCCAAAATAGTGGGATTAACATAGAATAAAGTCATTACTTCTCCAAGCCCACTTTTATCAAAAATTTCATAAGATTGATAAAACTCCAAAGTAGTGGGATTATTATTTACTAAAGTTGACACTCTTCCAAACCCAATTTCAATAATATTGCAAACATTATTATCATGAGGCTTTAATAAATTTTCAAGATCATAAGAAGCATTATCACCCCAATCATGATCATTGCAATAAGTAGTGGACATAGCAAAACTAGCATCCCCAAGCTTAGGGTTTTGCATATTATTAGCACAATTGACATTAATAGAATTTATAATAACATCATTGCAATCATGCTTTTCATTCAAGGAGCTATCGTGAATCACTTCATAAATTTCTTCTTTTAACACTTCATCACAATTTTCAGATTCACGAATTTCAAGCAAAACTCCATAAAGATAATCTAGTGCACTCAACTCACTAGCTATTGGTTTATCATAATTGGATCTCTTAAAAAGATTAGCAAGTGGATGAGGATCCATAAACTTTTTGTCCTCTGATTTTCAATAAATACACAATTATACCAAGCGAACGAGCAAACAAACCAAGTAAGACATAAAGGGCAAACGAAAAGAAGGCAAATATTTTTGTGATTTTCTGAAAATGTTTTAGAAGTGGGGGAGAGGAAAACGAGAGGCAAATGGCAAATAATGTAATGCAAGAGATGAGAGTTTATGGTGGGTACTTGGTAGGCTTGATGTAGATCTCCCCGGCAACGGCGCCAGAAATTCTTCCTGCTACTTCTTGAGCTTGCGTTGGTTTTTCCCTTGAAGAGGAAAGGGTGATGCAGCAAAGTAGAGATAAGTATTTCCCTCAGTTAATAACCAAGGTATCAAATCCAGTAGGAGATACAAGCAAGTCCCCAATCTATGCGCCTGCACAACCAATCAAACACTTGCACCCAACGCGATAAAGGGGTTGTCAATCCCTTCACAGTCACTTGCAAAGGTGAGATCTGATAGAGATAGATATAAAAGCTTACTAAAATGTAAAACAAAATAAAAGTAAATAAATTGCAGCAAGGTATTTTTGGGTTTTTTGGTCTATAGATATGAAAATATATGATGAAAAATAGACCCGGGGGCCATAGGTTTCACTAGAGGCTTCTCTCTTGAAGGTAAATAATACGGTGGGTGAACAAATTACTGTCGAGCAATTGATAGAAAAGCGCAAAGTTATGACGATATCCAAGGCAATGATTATGCATGTAGGCATCACGTCCGTGTCAAGTAGATCGAAACAATTCTGCATCTACTACTATTACTCCACACATCGACCGCTATCCAGCATGCATCTAGAGTATTAAGTTCATAAAGAACGGAGTAACGCCTTAAGTAAGATGACATGATGTAGAGGGATAAACTCAAGCAATATGATGAAAACCCCATCTTTTTACCCTTGATGGCAACAATACAATACGTGCCTCGCTACCCCTACTTTGTCACTGGGTGAGGACACCGCAAGATTGAACCCAAAACTAAGCACCTCTCCCATTGCAAGAAGAACCAATCTAGTTGGCCAAACCAAACCGATAATTCAAAGAGAAATACAAAGATATCAAATCATGTAAATAAGAATTCAAAGAATATTCAAATAATATTCATAGATAATCTGATCATAAATCCACAATTCATCGGATCTCGACAAACACACCGCAAAAGAATATTACATCGGATAGATCTCTAAGAACATCGAGGAGAACATGGTATTGAGAATCAAAGAGAGATAAGAAGACATCTAGCTACTAGCTATGGACCCGTAGGTCTATGGTAAACTACCCACGCTTCATCGGAAGGGCAATAGAGTTGATGTAGAAGCCCTCCGTGATCGAATCCCCCTCCGACAGGATGCCGGAAAAGGCCCCAAGATGGGATCTCATGGGTACAGAAGGTTACGGTGGCGGAAAAGTATTTTTGTAGATGCTTCTGGTCATTTGGGAATATTTGGGAATTTATAGAGGAATAATTAGGGTTAGGAGAGCTCCGAGGGGCCCACAAGCCCTCAGGGCGCCCCCCCTAGGGCGCGCCCCTGGCTTGTGGAGTCCTCGGGACTCCCCTGCCTTCAACTCCAAGTTTGTTGGGTGTCTTCTGGTTCAAGAAAAATCATCGCGAAAGTTTTATTCCGTTTGGAATCTGTTTGATATTCCTTTTCTGTAAAACTCAAAAACAAGGAAAAAACAGAAACTAGCACTGGGCTCTAGGTTAATAAGTTAGTCCCAAAAATAATATAAATAGCATATTAATGCATATAAAACATCCAAAATAGATAATATAATAGCATGGAACAATAAAAAATTATAGATACGTTGGAGACGTATCAAACATTTCTTAATTTTCTGGAGATCCGTAACTCCAATTGCGCTGGAATTTTAACATGATTTTTTTACGGATATAAGCTTCTTTGCGGCCGATGGAGAGCCCCAACCGACTTACGGTGTGCCCACTAGGCACCACCGCGCGCCAGGGGGGCATGTCGCGCCCTGGTGGGTAGTGGAGGCTGTGGGCCTCCGTTTGCATTGATTCCACCTCCCAAAAATCACATATATTCCAAAATAAATCTCCGTAAATTTTTATCGCGTTTGGACTTCGTTTGATATGGATATTCTGCGAAACAAAAAACATGCAACAAACAGGAACTAACACTGGGCACTGGATCAATATGTTAGTCAAAAAAATAATATAAAATGTTGCCAAAAGTATATAAAAGTTGTAGAATATTGGCATGAAACAATCAAAAATTACAGATACGACGGAGACGTATCAGGCCTCCAAGCGCATAGTATTGTAGGACAACATTGAATTTCCCTCAAGTAGATGACCGATGATTTATCAATCCGCGGGATCTGTAGGTTAGAAGTAGTCCCTCTCAAACATTCCTGCAAACAAATACAAGTAGTCTCATGTGTCCCCAACACATCCAATACAATCCTTAGTTGTATAGGTTTACTACTTCTGTGAAGAGATTGATAATTTGGGTGATAGATTGATAGTTTGGATGGAAACATATTTTCTATTTTCAAAATAAAAAAGGACATCAAGAAAAAAGAAGTACAAGTGAGTAAAATAGTGTCTCAATTCTTGAAAAGAAGGCATATGGTTCATACTTTCACTATGGCCAACTCTCAACATCATTAACATAGTTAAACAACATGATATGCCCTCAAAAAGTGCAATAGAGAATCACTCCAAGTTCCCTCTTTTGTGGGATCAACGTAGGATGAGATCGTGTAGGTGCACTAACATCAAACCACCTGAAAGTCGTCTTCCTATTCTTAATCTAATGAACCACCACAATACCACCTCAGCTAGCCCTAGAGATTATACCACGACAACATCATATAGTCTTTATCGTTCTAATCTATAATGTGTATAGTTACCCCAAAGTCACTACGGGTCTCTGCAAATATACTAGATATGCATCATGTAATCTTAGTGATTCCCAAAAGATTCAATCCAACATAAGTAAACTTCATGGATGTGCAAGATTTAATTCACCACAAAGAGAATAAAGGAAGATACATTAGAAGATTCAACTCCATTAACAAAGCTCGTGATCAAAATCATCATCAAAATCGAACATGATCGAGGGAGAGAGAGAGAGAGATCACATAGCTACTGGTACATACTCTCAGCCCCTTAGTTGGACTACTCACACATCACCATAAGAAGAGAGAAATAGTTTTTGGTGATGGTGATGGCGATGGCGGAGATGTCCCTGGCGGCTTTCTACTGCCACACCAAAGGAGAAGGGGAAGGCCCCCTTGCTTCTTCTTCCTTGCTCCTCTCCCATTGTCAGAGGGGTGTTTGCCCCTTTGGTTGCCGAGAGCCTCCCTCAGATTGGATCTGACTTTGGCGGAGCAGTTTTTTGGGTGCTAGAATCTGAGTCGTGTCCACCTTTGTATTTATTTCGCGAGTTGCATAACTAGGGAAATTCTAAAAACAATATGCCGGTTCAGAAACTTCTTGGGCAAGCTACCCGCTAAAACTTGTGATTTTTGGAGTTACACAAGGTCGATTAATAATTCTGTACTTTCTTTCCCAATTTTTTCCTGAAAAGTCCAAAAACTCTAAAAAAATATAGATACGTTCAAGACATATGGGACGCCCTTTTTGCCGTGTCCTGCTCTGATCTTGGTGGCATGGCGTGGGATGATACGGGTAACGTCCCTCCACTTTGGCTGCACTGGAGCTCAGATGCTCATTCCTAGTCTACCCAGTTTCTTGTTGGGGCCGGGTTGTCGTGCGGGTCTGCTTGCCAGTGTGATGAGCCGATGGCGGGAATGGTTGATCATTTTTCATCTCCGTAAGCAGTGAGCGGGCATGGATTGGACATCTAACGTCGCTGGTGGTTATTTGTGATGGTGCTTCATACTCTTTTCCGGTCTCCCCAGGTGTTTGTTGTCGCTGGGCTATGGTTTGGGTCTGTGTGTCAGCATGTTGGGTCAACAACCGAGATGGGTGAGCCCATTGCATGGGTGTCTCCCCATTTCATATGGTGGGTAAAAGCGTGTCATTCTTCTCGGTCGTTTAGCACCTGCTTGCTCCGTGGGTTTCCGGTGTTATCCTCATGGTCCTGCATGTTGTTGTGCCTTGGTCCCGTATGTTAGTGTGTGTGTGTGTGTGTGTGTGTGTGTGTGTGATTTTTTGTTTTTGGTTGATTCGTTCAATGTTGTCGCAGCTCGTGGTGTTCATTTTCTACCACAGTGCTTTCCTTCATCCCCGCCATCTTACATCCAACAAAGTATGCCAGCTCCCTCTCGCTTCGCTCCCTTGCAATGGAAATGGTTGTAAGCTTTTTTGTCAGTCGTCCAACCAACTAGCTAAGGTTCATATGAAGTTTCCTTCTTTCTTGTGTGAGCTCTCGTATGCATGCTCACTGCCTGTTGTCTTTCTCTTTGCGCCTGCAGCCATCGTAAGTTTCTTTCTGTTGTTCGGCCGCAACCATTCTTGGATTCTTGCTCTTCGATATGAGCTCCCTCTTCGGTCCTTTCCATGTCATCTATTTGATGAAATGGCAGTGGCCTAATCACTATTTCCTCAGTACGTCTTTTTACTTCGTGACATTTAGAGGATTCAGTGTCGTTATTGTTTGATTTAGTGGGTCGTCGTCTTGATCATTGGTGTCCACTGCGTCAAGGTTTGCTCGCTTGGTTTATTTACGGATGTTTGCTACTTTATTCACTTTCGATGCAATTGGTTCTCTTCATGTTGGTTTATCCTTGCGCCATGTTTATGTGTGTGGTTTCTTGCTTCGGCTTTTTATGTTGTATTGTTGATTCGTGTGCACACGATGCATGTTGTTATCTCTTTTGTATTCCCCGTTTTTGACAACATGCTAATACAATTTGCTTTGCCATTGATGACCCACAAGTATAGGGGATCAATCCTAGTTCTTTCGATAAGTAAGAGTGTCGAACCCAACGAGGAGCAGAAGGAAATGACAAGCGGTTTTCAGCAAGGTAATTCCTGCAGGCACTGAAATTGTCGGTAACAAGTAGTTTGATAGCAAGATAATTTGTAACGAGAAAGTAATAGTAATGGTAAAATGTAGCAAGGTAGCCCAATCCTTTTTGTAGCAAAGGACAGACCGAAACGATCTCTTATAGTAAGCAAAGCGTTCTTGAGGACACACGAGAATTTCATCTAGTCAGTTTCATCATGTTGGTTGATTCACGTTCGCTACTTTGATAATTTGATGTGTGGGTGGCAGGTGCTTGGGTGCTGTTCTTACTTGAACAAGCCTCCCACTTATGATTAACCCCGCCTCTCGCAAGCATCCGCAACTACGAAAGAAGAATTAAGATAAAATCTAACCATAGCATTAAACATATGGATCCAAATCAGCCCCTTACGGAATAGCGCATAAACTAGGGTTTAAGCTTCTGTCACTCTAGCAACCCATCATCTAATAACTACTCCACAATGCATTCCCTTAGGCCCAGAGATGGTGAAGTGTCATGTAGTCGACGTTCACATAACACCACTAAGGGAATCACAACATACATGCCATCAAAATATCGAACGAATACCAAATTCACATGATTACTTATGACAAGACTTCTCCCGTGTCCTCAAGAACAAAAGTAACTACTCACAAAACGTATTCATGCTCAAGATCAGAGGGGTATTGAATAGCATAATAGATCTGAACATATAATCTTCCACAAAATAAACCGGCTAGCATCAACTACAAGATGTAATCAACACTACTAGTCACCCACTGATACGTCCATTTTGCATCATGCTTTTATGTTGATATTTATTGCAATATGGGATGTTATTACACATTATGGTACAATACTTATGCCTTTTCTATCTTATTTTACAAGGTTTACATAAAGAGGGAGAATGCCGGCAACTGGAATTCTAGACCGGAAAGGAGCAAATCTAAGAGACCTATTCTGCACAACTCCAAAAGTCCTGAAAATTCACGGAGAATTATTTTGGAATATATAAGAATTATTGGGCAAATAAAATACCAGAGGGGACCCACCAGGTGGCCACAAGCCTAGGGGCGCGCCCCTAGGGCTTGTGGGCCCCCCTGGCAGGTCTCCGGTGTCCATCTTCTGCTATATGAAGGGTTTTTACCTGGAAAAAATAATAAAAAAGCTTTCGGGATGAAGCGCCGCCGTCTCGAGGCGGAACCTGGGCAGAAGCAACCTAGGGCTCCGATGGGGCTATTCTGCCGGGGAAACTTCCCTCCGGGAGGGGGAAATCGAAGCCATCGTCATCACCAACGATCCTCTCATTGAGAGGGCGTCAATCTTCATCAACATCTTCGCCAGCACCATCTCCTCTCAAACCCTAGTTCATCTCTTGTATTCAATCTTTGTCCCAAAACCTCAGATTGGTACATGTGGGTTGCTAGTAGTGTTGATTACTCCTTGTAGTTGATGCTAGTTAGTTTATTTGGTGGAAGATCATATGTTCAGATCCTTAATGATATTCATACCCCTCTGATCTTGAACATGAATATGCTTTGTGAGTAGTTACGTTTGTTCCTGAGGACATGGGAGAAGTCTTGTTATAAGTAATCATGTGAATTCGGTATTCATTTGATATTTTGATGAGATGTATGTTGTCTTTCCTCTAGTGGTGTTATGTGAACATCGACAACATGACACTTCACCATGATAAGGGCCTAGGGGAAGGCATTCGGAAGTAATAAGTAGATGATGGGTTGCTAGAGTGACAGAAGCTTAAACCCTAGTTTATGTGTTGCATCGTAAGGGGCTGATTTGGATCCACATGTTTCATGTTGTAGTTAGATTTATCTCAATTCTTCTTTCGTAGTTGCGGATGCTTGCAAGAGGGGTTAATCATAAGTGGGAGGCTTGTCCAAGTAAGGACATCACCCAAGCACCGGTCCACCCACATATCAAATTATCAAAGTAACGAACGCGAATCATATGAGTATGATGAAAACTAACTTGACAGTAATTCCCATGTGTCCTCGGGAGCGCTTTGCTTTATATAAGAGTTCGTCCAGGCTTATACTTTGCTACAAAAAGGATTGGGCCACCTTGCTGCACCTTCATTACACTTGTTACTTGTTACCCGTTACGAATTATCTTATCACAAAACTATATGTTACCGATAATTTCAGTGCTTGCAGAGAATACCTTGCTGAAAACCGCTTGTCATTTCCTTCTGCTCCTCGTTGGGTTCGACACTCTTACTTATCGAAAGGACTATGATAGATCCCTATACTTGTGGGTCATCAAGACTCTTTTCTGGCGCCGTTGTCGGGGAGTGAAGTGCCATTGGTAAGTGGAATTTGGTAAGGAAATGTTTATATTACGTGCTGAAATTCACTGTCACTTGTCACTATGAAAAATCATCCTTTGAGGGGTTTGTTCGGGGTATCTTCACCTCGACCGGAAGAACAAAGAGTTGCTCCTCAACCTACTGAACCTATTGAAAATATTTATTATGAAATTCCTTCGGGTATGATAGAGAAACTGCTAGCTAATCCTTATGCAGGAGATGGAACACTACATCCTGATATGCATCTAATCTATGTGGATGAAGTTTGTGGATTATTTAAGCTTGCAGGTTTGCCCGAGGATGAAGTCAAGAAGAAGGTCTTCCCTTTATCTTTGAAGGAGAAGGCATTGACGTGGTATAGGCTATGCGATGATATTGGGACTTGGAATTACAACCGATTGAAATTGGAATTTCATCAGAAGTTTTATCCTATGCATCTAGTTCATCGTGATCGGAATTATATATATAAATTTTGGCCTCATGAAGGGGAAAGTATCGCTCAAGCTCAGGGGAGGCTTAAGTCAGTGTTATATTCATGCCCCAATCATGAGCTTTCAAGAGAAATTATTATTCAGAACTTTTATGCTCGGCTTTCTTGTAATGATCAATCCATGCTCGATACTTCTTGTACTGGTTCTTTTATGAAGAAAACTATTGAATTTAAATGGGATCTTTTGGAAAGAATTAAATGCAACTCTGAATATTGGGAGCTCAATGAAGGTAAGGAGTCTGGTATAAACCTTAAGTTTGATTGTGTTAAATCTTTTATGGATACCAATGCTTTTCGTGAATTTAGCACTAAATATGGACTTGACTCTGAGATAGTAGCTTCTTTCTGTGAATCATTTGCTACTCATGTTGATCTCCCTAAGGAGAAGTGGTTTAAATATCGTCCTCCCATTGAAGTAAAAATAGTAGAACCCATTAAAGCTGAAGAGGAAACTATTACTTATAATGTTGATCCTGTTATTCCTACTGCATATAGTGAGAAACTACCTTTCCCTGTTAGGATAAAAGAACATGCTAAAACTTCAGCTGTAGTCCATAAGAGTTATAATAGAACACCTACACCCCCTGAACAAATTAAAGTTGAACCTAGTATTGCTATGGTTAAAGATCTCTTGGTCGATAATATTGATGGGCATGTTATTTATTTCTATGATGAAGGTGCTAGAATTGCTAAACCCGATGATAAAGATAAACATAGACCTATTGTTGGCATGCCTGTTGTTTCTGTTAAGATAGGAGATCATTGTCATCATGGCTTATGTGATTTGGGTGCTAGTGTGAGTGCAGTTCCCTTTACTTTATACCAAGAAATTATGAATGATATTGCACCTCCTGAAATAGAAGATATTGATGTTACTATTAAGCTTGCTAATAGAGATACTATCTCACCAATTGGGATTGTTAGAGATGTGGAAGTCTTGTGTGGGAAAATAAAATACCCTACTGATTTTCTAGTTCTTGGTTCCCCACAAGATGATTTTTGTCCCATTATATTTGGCAGACCTTTCTTGAACATTGTTAATGCTAAATAGATTGTGAGAAAGAAACTACTAGTGTAAGTTTCGGGGATGTGTCTCATGAGTTTAACTTCTCCAAATTTCATAGACAACCCTATGATAAAGAATTGCCTAATAAAGATGAAATTATTGGCCTTGCTTCTATTGTCGTGCCTCCTACTCATCCTTTAGAACAATATTTGCTAGACCATGAAAATGATATGTTCATGAATGAAAGAAAGGAATTAGACGATATTTTCTTTAAACAAATGCCTGTTTTGAAACACAATTTGCCTGTTGAGACTCTTGGAGACCTCTACCACCCAAGAGTGATCCTGTGTTCGATCTTAAACAATTACATGATACTTTGAAATATGCTTATCTCGATGAGAAGAAGATATATCCTGTTATTATTAGTGGTAACCTTTCAGAGCATGAAGAAAAGAAATTATTGAAAACTCTGAGGAAGCACCGTGCCACCATTGGATATACTCTTGATGATCTTAAGGGCATTAGTCACACTCTATGTCAGCACAAAATTAATATGGAACCTGATGCTAAACCAGTTGTTGATCATCAATGACGGTTGAATCAAAAAATGAAAGAAGTGGTAAGGAATGAGATATTAAAGCTTCTAGAAGCAGGTATAATTTATCCTATTGCTGGTAGTATATGGGTAAGTCCTGTTCATTGTGTCCCTAAGAAGGGAGGTATTACCGTTGTTCCTAATGATAAAAATGAGTTGATTCCGCAAAGAATTGTCACAGGTTATAGAATGGTAATTGATTTTAGAAAATTAAACAAAGCTACTAGGAAAGATCATTATCCTTTACCTTTCATTAATCAAATGCTAGAAAGACTATCAAAACATACACACTTTTGCTTTCCAGATGGTTATTCTGGTTTTTCCCAAATACCTGTGTCACAGGAGGATCAAGAAAAAACTACTTTTACTTGCCCTTTTGGTACCTTTGCTTATAGACGTATGCCTTTTGGTTTATGCAATGCACCTACTACCTTTCAAAGATGTATGACTGCTATATTCTCTGACTTTTGTGAAAAGATTGTTGAGGTTTTCATGGATGATTTCTCCATTTACGAAACTTCTTTTGATGATTGCTTAAGCAACCTTGATCGAGTTTTGTAGAGATGTGAAGAAACTAATCTTGTCTTGAATTGGGAGAAGTGCCACATTATGGTTAATGAAGGTATTGTCTTGGGGCATAAAATCTCCAAAAGAGGTATTGAAGTTGATAAAGCTAAAGTTGATGCTATTGAAAAAATACCGTGCCCTAAAGATATCAAAGGTATAAGAAGTTTCCTTGGTCATGCTGGTTTCTATAGGAGATTTATTAAAGACTTCTCTAAAATTTCTAGGCCTCTTACTAATCTCTTGCAAAAAGATGTTCCATTTGTTTTTGATGATGATTGTGTAGAAGCATTTGAAATACTTAAGAAAGCCTTAATTTCTACACCTATTGTTCAACCACCTGATTGGAACCTACCCGTTGAAATTATGTGTGATGCTAGTGATTATGCTGTTGGTGTTGTTCTAGGACAAAGAGTTGATAAGAAATTAAATGTTATCCATTATGCTAATAAACTCTAGACAATGCTCAAAGAAATTATGCTACCACTGAAAAAGAATTTTTAGCAGTTGTATTTGCTTGTGACAAGTTCAGATCTTATATTGTTGATTCTAAAGTAACTGTTCACACCGATCATGCTGCTATTAAATATCTTATGGAAAAGAAAGATGCTAAACCTAGACTTATTAGATGGGTTCTCTTGCTACAAGAATTTGATTTACATATTATTGATAGAAAGGGAGCCGAGAACCCCGTAGCAGACAACTTGTCTAGGTTAGAAAATATTCTTGATGACCCACTACCTATTGATGATAGCTTTCCTGATGAACAATTAGCTGTCATAAATGCTTCTTGTAGCACTCCATGGTATGCAGACTATGCTAATTATATTGTTGCTAAATTTATACCACCTAGTTTCACATACCAACAAAAGAAAAAGTTTTTCTATGATTTAAGACATTACTTCTGGGATGACCCACACCTTTACAAAGAAGGAGTAGATGGTGTTATTAGACATTGTGTACCTGAGCATGAACAGGAACAAATCCTACGCAAGTGTCACTCCGAGGCCTACGGAGGACACCATGCTGGTGATAGAACTGCACACAAGGTATTACAATCTGGTTTTTACTGGCCTACTCTTTTTAAGGATGCTCGTAGGTTTGTCTTGTCTTGCGATGAATGCCAAAGATTTGGTAATATTAGTAGACGTCAGGAAATGTCTATGAATTATTCACTTGTTATTAAACCATTTGATGTTTGGGGATTTGATTATATGGGACCTTTTCCTTCCTCTAATGGGTATACACATATTTTGGTTGCTGTTGATTATGTTACTAAGTGGGTAGAAGCTATTCCAACTAGTAGTGATGATCATAACACCTCCATTAAAATGCTTAAAGAAGTTATTTTCCCGAGGTTTGGAGTCCCTAAATATTTAATGACTGATGGTGGTTCACACTTTATTCATGGTGCTTTGCGTAAATTGCTTGCTAAGTATGATGTTAACCATAGAATTGCATCTCCATACCATCCTCAGTCTAGCGGTCAAGTAGAATTAAGTAACAGAGAAATAAAGTTGATTTTGCAAAAGACTGTTAATAGATCTATAAAAAATTGGTCTAAGAAACTCGATGATGCACTATGGGCTTATAGAACTGCTTATAAAAACCCTATGGGTATGTCTCCATATAAAATGGTTTATGGAAAAGCATGTCACTTACCTCTTGAACTAGAACATAAAGCTTATTGGGCAATTAATGAGCTCAACTATGATTTCAAACTTGCCGGTGAGAAGAGGTTATTTGACATTAGCTTACTTGATGAATGGAGAACCCAAGCATACGAGAATGCTAAATTGTTTAAAGAAAAAGTTAAAAGATGGCATGACAAAAGGATACAAAAGCGTGAATTTAATGTAGGTGACCATGTCTTGCTATACAATTCTTGTTTAAGATTTTTTGCAGGAAAACTTCTCTCTAAATGGGAAGGGCCTTACATTATCGAGGAAGTTTATCGTTCCGGTGCCATCAAGATCAACAACGCCGAAGACAATAACCTGAAGGTGGTAAACGGGCAAAGAATCAAACATTATATCTCAGGTACTCCCATAAATGTTGAAACCAATATTATTAATACCATAACACCGAAGGAGTACATAAGGGAAACTTTCCAGAACGTTCCAGACCCCCGAAAAGGAATAGGTATGTGATATGGTAAGTAAACCGACTCCAAAACTTTCCCAAAAGCAATTTTACTCCATTTTGGAATATTTAAAAAATTAGTAAAATAAAAACTAGTCCGAAAAGTGCACGAGGAGGCGATAAGCCTTGGGGGCACGCCCTACCCCCTGGGCGCGCCTCCCAGGCTTGTGGCCACCTCGTGTGCTCTCCGAACTCCGTTTTCTTATAGTACACTTCTTTTGGTCGGTAAACATTCATTATATAATCTCCCGAAGGTTTTGACCACCCTACCACGGCAATATCCTCTGTTCTTGTTTCGAGCTGTTTTTCTGACAGATCTAGATCGCCATGACGTCCCCAAGCGCGCCGAAGGACAAGTTCTTCTAGAAGGTCATTAATCCCTACCTTGCGGAGGTGCTGCAACACCCTCAAACCATTGAGATGCATGAGGGGGTGCTCCACATCCGGGATGTTCAAGGGCCAAGGTGGACCGGAAGTGTGGAGACCAGGCTTGCAGCAATGGAGCGGCAAGTCTTCAAGTGCCAAGGGATGGTGGAACGCGGACTCAATGCCAATCACTCCATGACCACAAGCTGAACACCAAGGACATCAGAGAGGCCATCTTCAAGCTTCATGAGAAAATCGAGCATCTCCAAGCCCAGATCTATGACCTGCAAAACCAAAACTGTGAGTATGAATACATATTTAAGAGGATGAGTTTGGCTGCAGATTTGAGGATCCCGGAGACTCGTTCATCTTTTTACGATGGTGAACCTATGCCTTGGAAGACGGAGGACAAGCTTCCCACATCATCAACTCCATCATCACCACCTCCGAAGAAGGAGACTTGAGTACATGGGTATGGGCACTCCCCTTGGCTTGTACCAAGCTTGGGGGAGGTGTCCCGGTATCGTATCACCATCACATATTTACCTTTATCATTTTTCTTAGTTCGATCCTTTTGGTTATATCTTGGTTTAGTAGAATAAAGTTTTAGTATGATCTAGCTTTGAGTTTTGCTTTGTGTTCCTTCTATGTAATCGAGTCCGAGAGTTATATAATAAAGATTAGTTTTGAGTTGAGGGCTTTGCTTTTCGCTATGATCTTGATTAAAAGAAATAAAAAATAAAAGAAATAAAAAGATTATATAATGATCTTATGGGAAGTGATGACTTCACATATAAGAAGTATGTCGCATGAAATTTGTTGGGAGTTGACAAACATAGTTTTGGTCATTGTTGCAATTAATAGGAAGTAATAAAGAAAGAGAGGTCTCACATATAAATACACTATCTTGGACGTCTTTTATGATAGTGAGTACTCATTCAAATATTATATGCTAAAAGGTTGACGTTGGACAAGGAAGACAACATAATGGGTTATGTTTCCTTATATCCGAATAGAAGTTATATTGTCATGGATCCTCCAACATGTTGAGCTTGCTTCTCATCCTATGCTAGTCAAATCTTTTGCACCAAGTAGATATACTACTTGTGCCTCCAAAATCCCTTAACCCAGTTTTGCCATGAGAGTCCACCATACCTACCTATGGATTGAGTAAGATCCTTCAAGTAAGTTGTCATCGGTGCAAGCAATAAAAATTGCTCTCTAAATATGTATGATCTTTTAGTGTGAGGAAAATAGGCTTTATACGAACTTGTGATATGGAAGAAATAAAAGCGACGGACTGCATAATAAAGTTCTTTATCACAAGCGGCAATATAAAGTGACGTTCTTTTGCATTAAGATTTTGTGCATCCAACTATAAAAGCGCATGACAACCTCTGCTTACCTATGCGAAGGGCCTATCTTTTATTTTACTTCCTACCTTTATTCAAGAGTCATGCTGATCTTCACCTCTTCTTTTTATACTTTTTCTTTTTGCAAGCACTATATGTTGGGGAAGATCCAGATATATATATCCACTCGATTGTAGATCATAAACTATTATTGTTGACGTTACCCTTGAGGTAAATGGTTGGGAGGCGGAACTATAAGCCCCTATCTTCCTATGTGTCTGATTGAAACTTTGATCTCATAAGTACCACGTGAGTGTTAGCAATTATGAAAGATTAAATGATGGTTGAGTATGTGAAACTTGCTAAGCAAATGCTCTTACATTGACTCTTTCTGATGTTATGATAAATTGCAATTGTTCCAATGACCAAGATCATAGTTTGTTGGTTTTCAATAAAGTTTTTGATTCATACTTTACCTTGTGAATGAATTGTTACTTTGGCATAAGAAATTATATGACAATATATGTTGCTGCTCTAAAGATGATCATGATGCCCTCATGTCCATATTTTATTTTATCGACACCTCTATCTCTAAACATGTGGACATGATTATCGATTTCGGTTTTCGCTTGAGGACAAGCGAGGTCTAAGCTTGGGGGAGTTGATACGTCCATTTTGCATCATGCTTTTATGTTGATATTTATTGCAATATGGGGTGTTATTACTGTTACTTCTTGAGCTTGCGTTGGTTTTTCCCTTGAAGAGGAAAGGGTGATGCAGCAAAGTAGAGATAAGTATTTCCCTCAGTTAGAGAACCAAGGTATCAATCCAGTAGGAGACAACGCACAAATCACCTAGCACCTATACAAACAATCAAACAACTTGCACCCAACGCGATAAAGGGGTTGTCAATCCCTTCACGGTTACTTGCAAAAGTGAGATCTGATAGAGATAGGTAAAACTAAACAAAAGATAAAGTAAATATTTTTGGGTTTTTTGGTTTATAGATCTGAAAATAAAAGATTGCAAAATAGTAGATCGGAAAGTAATATGATGGAAAATAGTAGATCGGAAACTTATATGATGGAAAATAGACCCGGGGGCCATAGGTTTCACTAGAGGCTTCTCTCAAGATAGCAAATAATATGGTGGGTGAACAAATTACTGTCGAGCAATTGATAGAAAAGCGCAAAGTTATGACGATATCCAAGGCAATGATTATGAAATATAGGCATCACGTCCGTGTCAAGTAGACCGAAACGATTTTGCATCTACTACTATTACTCCACACATCGACCGACTCCCACCTGCATCTAGAGTATTAAGTTCATGAAGAACAGAGTAACGCATTAAGTAAGATGACATGATGTAGAGGAATAAACTCAAGCAATATGATGTAAACCCCATCTTTTTATCCTCGATGGCAACAATACAATACGTGCCTTGTTGCCCCTACTGTCACTGGGAAAGGACACCGCAAGATTGAACCCAAAGCTAAGCACTTCTCCCATTGCAAGAAAAACCAATCTAGTTGGCCAAACCAAACCGATAATTCAAAGAGAATTACAAAGATATCAAATCATGCATATAAGAATCCAGAGAAGATTCAAATAATATTCATAGATAAGCTGATCATAAATCCATAATTCATCGGATCTCGACAAACACACCGCAAAAGAATATTACATCGGATAGATATCCAAGAACAACGAGGAGAACATGGTATTGAGAATCAAAGAGAACGAAGAAGCCATCTAGCTACTAGCTATGGACCCGTAGGTCTGAGGTAAACTACTCCCGCTTCATCGGAAGGGCAATAGAGTTGATGTAGAAGCCCTCCGTGATCGAATCCCCCTCCGGCAGGGTGCCAGAAAAAGTCCCTAGATGGGATCTCACAGGTACAGAAGGTTGCGGCGGTGGAAAAGTCTTTTCGTAGATGCTTCTGTTGGTTTTGGAACATATGTGAATATATAGGCGAAAGAATTAGGTTAGGGGATTCATGGGGGGCCCACAAGGCAGGGGGCGTGCCCTACCCCCCTGGGCGCGCCCTCCACCCTTGTGGCCGCCTCGTGGCTCCTCCGACTTCATCTCCAAGTCTCCTGGGTGTCTTCTGGTCCAAGAAAAATCATCGCGAAGGTTTTATTCCGTTTGGACTCCGTTTGGTATTCCTTTCCCACGAAGCTAAAAAACAAGGAAAAAACAGAAACTGGCACTGGGCTCTAGGTTAATAGGTTAGTCCCAAAAATAATATAAAATAGTATATTAATGCATATAAAACATCCAAAACAGATAATATAATAGCATGGAACAATCAAAAATTATAGATACGTTGGAGACGTATCAAGCATCCCCAAGCTTAATTCCTGCTCGTCCTCGAGTAGGTAAATGATAAAAACGGAATTTTTGATGTGGAATGCTACCTAACATATTTATCCATGTAATTTTCTTTATTGTGGCATGAATGTTCAGATCCATAAGATTCAAAACAAAAGTTTAATATTGACATAAAAACAATAATACTTCAAGCATACTAACAAGGCAATTATGTCTTCTCAAAATAACATGGACAAAGAAAGCTTATCCCTACAAAATCATATAGTCTGGCTATGCTCCATCTTCATCACACAAAATATTCAAATCATGCACAACCCCGATGACAAGCCAAGCAATTGTTTCATACTTTTGATGTTCTCAAACTTTTTCAACTTTCACGCAATACATGAGCGTGAGCCATGGACATAGCACTATAGGTGGAATAGAATATGGTGGTTGTGGAGAAGACAAAAAAAAGAGATAGTCTCACATCAACTAGGCGTATTAACGGGCTATGGAGATGCCCATCAATAGATATCAATGTGAGTGAGTAGGGATTGCCATGCAACGGATGCACCAGAGCTATAAGTGTATGAAAGCTCAAAAGAAAACTAAGTGGGTGTGCATCCAACTTGCTTGCTCATGAAGACCTAGGGAAATTTGAGGAAGCCCATCGTTGGAATATACAAGCCAAGTTCTATAATGAAAATTTCCCACTAGTATATGAAAGTGACAAAATAGGAGACTCTCTATCATGAAGATCATGGTGCTACTTTGAAGCACAAGCGTGGAAAAAAGGATAGTAGCATTGCCCCTTCTCTCTTTTTCTCTCATTTTTCATTTCTTTTCATTTCTTTTCTTTTTTGCTTGGCCTCTTTGGCCTCTTTTTTTTATTTCGTCACATGGGACAATGCTCTAATAAAGATCATCACACTTTTATTTACTTACAACTCAAGAATTACAACTCGATACTTAGAACAAAATATGACTCTATATGAATGCCTCCGGCGGTGTACCGGGATGTGCAATGAATCAAGAGTGACATGTATGAAATAATTATGAAAGGTGGCTTTGCCACAAATACGATGTCAACTACATGATCATGCAAAGCAATATGACAATGATGAAGCGTGTCATAATAAAACGGAATGGTGGAAAGTTGCATGGCAATATATCTCAGAATGGCTATGGAAATGCCATAATAGGTAGGTATGGTGGCTGTTTTGAGGAAGGTATATGGTGGGTGTATGGTACCTGCGAAAGTTGCGTGGCACTAGAGAGGCTAGCAATGGTGGAAGGGTGAGAGTGCGTATAATCCATGGACTCAACATCAGTCATAAAGAACTCACATACTTATTGCAAAAATCTATTAGTAATCGAAACAAAGTACTACGCTCATGCTCCTAGGGGGATAGATTGGTAGGAAAAGACCATCGCTCGTCCCCGACCGCCACTCATAAGGAAGACAATCAAAAAATATCTCATGCTCATGCTACGGGACTCACAAACCTTAACACAAGTATTTCTCCAATTCACAATTACTCACTAGCATGACTCTAATACCACCATCTTTATATCTCAAAACAATCATAAGGAATCAAACTTCTCATAGTATTCAATGCACTCTATATGAAAGTTTTTATTATATCCCTCTTGGATGTCTATCATATTAGGACTAAATTCATAACCAAAGCAAATTACCATGCTGTTTAGAGACTCTCAAAATAATATAAGTGAAGCATGAGAGTTCAATAATTTCTACAAAATAAAGCCACTGCCGTGCTCTAAAAAGATATAAGTGAAGCACTAGAGCAAAATTGCCTAGCTCAAAAGATATAAGTGAAGCACATAGAGTATTCTAATAAATCACGATTCATGCGTGTCCCTCTCAAAAGGTCTGTACAGCAAGGATGATTGTGGCAAAATAAAAAGTAAAGACTCAAATCATACAAGACGCTCCAAGCAAAACACATATCATGTGGTGAATCAAAATATAGCCTCAAGTAAAGTTACCGATAGATGAAGACGAAAGAGGGGATGCCTTCCGGGGCATCCCCAAGCTTAGGCTCTTGGTTGTCCTTGAATATTACCTTGGGGTGCCTTCGGCATCCCCAAGCTTAGGCTCTTGCCACTCCTTATTCCATAGTCCATAAAATCCTTACCCAAAACTTGAAAACTTCACAACACAAAACTCAACAGAAAATCTCATAAGCTCCGTTAGTATAAGAAAATAAGTCACCACTTTTGGTACTGTTGTGAACTCATTCTTTATTTATATTTGTGTAATATCTACTGTATTCCAACTTCTCCATGGTTCATACCCCCCGATACTACCCATAGATTCGTCAAAATAAGCAAACAACACAAAGAAAATAGAATCTGTCAAAAACAGAACAGTCTGCGAAGATCCGAATTGTTCTAATACTTATATAATCCAAAAATTCTGAAAACTTAGGACAACATAGGAAATTTGTATATAAATATCTTGTAAAGAATTCAGGTTTTTTCAATGCTCCAGTGAATTATTAAAATTCTGTGACTGGACGCAAAAGTTTCTGTTTTTCAGCAAGATCAAATCAACTATCACCGTAAGCCATCCCAAAGGTCTTACTTGGCACAAACACTAATTAAAACACCAAAACACATCTAACCAAAGGCTAGATGAATTATTCAAAGCAAAAACAGGAACAAAAAGTGAAAACAAAAATAAAATTGGGTTGCCTCCCAACAAGCGCTATTGTTTAACGCCCTTAGCTAGGCATAAAAACACAAATAGATCTAGGTATTGTCATCTTTGGTTTTTATCTTTTTAATGGAATTATGCTCAAATCCGGGAGGTTCTTTGCGTTTCTCCTCATATTCGGAAATCTTTAGATCTAGAGCATCCAACCGCTTATTGCAAAGAGTGATCAACATATTCATGCGGTGGAGGTTTCCACTAACATTTTTGAGGGGTTCAAGGGATTTTTGCAAAATTTTCTGAACTTCACATAGTTTCTCAAAAACTTGTGTTCCCTCTTGGGTGTGATGTAATCCCTTCTGTGAAGGTGAAATTCCCACCATTCCTTCTATTATCTAGTAAGCAATATTGGGATCAATTTCAATAAAATTCCCTTTAGCAGCGAAATCCAAAAGTTGCCTATGGGACATGGTTAGTCCAACATAAAAATTACGAAGCAAAATCTTAAAATCCCCCTCTATAGTGCAGTTACGATAAGACTCTATCATTCTATACCAAGCATCCTTTAAATTTTCTCCTTGTCTTTGTTTGAAGTGAAGAACTTCAAAGTCAGGAGACAAAGGAGGGGTAAAAGTGCTAGTCATATTGAAAGACGGTAGAGACGTGGCAAGCAATCCAACACACGAGCACACAAAAAGCAAATGAAAAAGACGAACGGAAGAAGGGCGAATAAAAAAGGCAAATCTTTTCAAAAATTGTTTTAGAAGTGGGGGAGAGGAAAACGAGAGGCAAATGGCGAATAATGTAATGCAAGAGATGAGAGTTTTATGATGGGTACTTGGTATGTCTTTGGCGTAGATCTCCTCAGCAACGGCGCCAGAAATTCTTCCTGCTACTTCTTGAGCTTGCGTTGGTTTTTCCCTTGAAGAGGAAAGGGTGATGCAGCAAAGTAGAGATAAGTATTTCCCTCAGTTAGAGAACCAAGGTATCAATCCAGTAGGAGACAACGCACAAATCACCTAGCACCTGCACAAACAATCAAACAACTTGCAGCCAACGCGATAAAGGGGTTGTCAATCCCTTCATGGTTACTTGCAAAAGTGAGATCTGATAGAGATAGGTAAAACTAAACAAAAGATAAAGTAAATATTTTTGGGTTTTTTGGTTTATAGATCTGAAAATAAAAGATTGCAAAATAGTAGATCGAAAAGTAATATGATGGAAAATAGTAGATCAGAAACTTATATGATGGAAAATAGACCTGGGGGGCATAGGTTTCACTAGAGGCTTCTCTCAAGATAGCAAATAATACGGTGGGTGAACAAATTACTGTTGAGCAATTGATAGAAAAGCGCAAAGTTATGACGATATCCAAGGCAATGATTATGAAATATAGGCATCACGTCCGTGTCAAGTAGACCGAAATGATTCTGCATCTACTACTATTACTCCACACATCGACCGACTCCTGCCTGCATCTAGAGTATTAAGTTCATGAAGAACAGAGTAACGTATTAAGTAAGATGACATGATGTAGAGGAATAAACTCAAGCAATATGATGTAAACCCCATCTTTTTATCCTCGATGGCAACAATACAATACGTGCCTTGCTGCCCCTACTATCACTGGGAAAGGACACCGCAAGATTGAACCCAAAGCCAAGCACTTCTCCCATTGCAAGAAAAACCAATCTAGTTGGCCAAACCAAACCGATAATTCGAAGAGAATTACAAAGATATCAAATCATGCATATAAGAATTCAAATAAGATTCAAATAGTATTCATAAATAAGCTAATCATAAATCCACAATTCATCGGATCTCGACAAACACACCGCAAAAGAATATTACATCGGATAGATCTCCAAGAACAACAAGGAGAACATGGTATTGAGAATCAAAGAAAGAGAAGAAGCCATCTAGCTACTAGCTATGGACCCGTAGGTCTGAGGTAAACTACTCACGCTTCATCGGAAGGGCAATAGAGTTGATGTAGAAGCCCTCCATGATTGAATCCCCCTCCGGCAGGGTGCCGGAAAAGGTCCCTAGATGGGATCTCACGGGTACAGAAGGTTACGACGGTGGAAAAGTCTTTTCGTGGATGCTTCTGGTGGTTTTGGAACATATGTGAATATATAGGCGAAAGAATTAGGTCAGGGGAGTCACGGGGGGCCCACAAGGCAGGGGGGCGCGCCCTACCCCCCTGGGCGCGCCCTCCACCCTCGTGGCTCCTCCGACTTCATCTCCAAGTCTCCTGGGTGTCTTCTGGTCCAAGAAAAATCATCGCGAAGGTTTTATTCCGTTTGGACTCCGTTTGGTATTCCTTTCCCACAAAGCTAAAAAACAAGGAAAAAACATAAACTGGCACTGGGCTCTAGGTTAATAGGTTAGTCCCAAAAATAATATAAAATAGCATATTAATGCATATAAAACATCCAAAACAGGTAATATAATAGCATGGAACAATAAAAAATTATAGATACGTTGGAGACGTATCAATTACACATTATGGTACAATACTTATGCCTTTTCTCTCTTATTTTACAAGGTTTACACAAAGAGGGAGAATACCGGCAGCTGTAATTCTGGAACGGAAAGGAGCAAATCTGAGAGACCTATTCTGCAAAACTCCAAAAGTCCTAAAAATTTATGGAGAATTATTTTGGAATATATAAGAATTATTGGGCGAAGAAAATACCAGAGGGGACCCACCAGGTGGCCACAAGCCTAGGGGGTGCGCCCTACCCCCCAGGGCATGCCCCTAGGGCTTGTGGGCCCCCCTGGCAGGTCTCTGGTGTCCATCTTCTGCTATATGAAGGGTTTTTACCTGGAAAAAATCATAAGGAAGCTTTTGTGACGAAGCGTCGCCGTCTCGAGGCGGAACCTGGGCAGAAGCAATCTAGGGTTCCGGCGGGGCTATTCTGCCGGGGAAACTTCCCTCCGGGAGGGGGAAATCGAAGCCATCGTCATCACCAACGATCCTCTCATCGAGAAGGGGTCAATCTTCATCGACATCTTCACCAGCACCATCTCCTCTCAAACCCTAGTTCATCTCTTGTAATCATTCTTTGTCCCAAAACCTCAGATTGGTACCTGTCGGTTGCTAGTAGTGTTGATTACTCCTTGTAGTTGATGCTAGTTGGTTTATCTGGTGCAAGATCATATATTCAGATCCTTAATGATATTCAATACCCCTATGATCTTGAACATGAATATGCTTTGTGAGTACTTACGTTTGTTCCTAAGGACATGGGAGAAGTCTTATTATAAGTAATCATGTGAATTTGGTATTCGTTCGATATTTTGATGAGATGTATGTTGTCTTTACCCTAGTGGTGTTATGTGAACGTCGACTACATGACACTTCACCATGATAAGGGCCTAGGGGAAGGCATTGAGAAGTAATAAGTAGATGATGGGTTGCTAGAGTGACAAAAGCTTAAACCCTAGTTTATGCGTTGCTTCGTAAGGGGCTGATTTGGATCCACATGTTTCATGCTATGGTTAGATTTATCTTAATTCTTCTGTCGTAGTTGCGGATGCTTGCGAGAGGGGTTAATCATAAGTGGGAGGCTTGTCCAAGTAAGGACATCACCCAAGCACCAGTCCAACCACATATCAAATTATCAAAGTAACGAACGCGAATCATATGAGCATGATGAAAACTAACTTGACAGTAATTTCCGTGTGTCCTCGGGAGCGCTTTGCTTTACATAAGAGTTCATCGAGGCTTATCCTTTGCTACAAAAGGATTGGGCCACCTTGCCGCACCTTTGTTACACTTGTTACCCGTTACGAATTATCTTATCACAAAACTATCTGTTACCGATAATTTCAGTGCTTGCAGAGAATACCTTGCTGAAAACCGCTTGTCATTTCCTTCCGCTCCTTGTTGGGTTCGACACTCTTACTTATCGAAAGGACTACGATAGATCCCCTATACTTGTGGGTCATCACCCACAGGTACCAATCTGAGGTTTTGATACAAAGATTGAACACAAGAGATGAACTAGGGTTTTGAGATGAGATGGTGCTATTGAAGATGTTGATGAAGATTGGCCCTCCCACGATGAGAGGGTTGTTGGTGATGACGATAGCTTCGATTTCCCCCTCCCTGAGGGAATTATCCCCGGCGGAATCGCTTCGCCGGAGAGCAAAAGTGCTCCTGCCCAAGTTCCGCCTAGAGACGGCGGTGCTCCGTCCCGAAAGTCCTCTCTTTATTTTTTCTAGGGCAAATGGCCTTATATACCAGAAGATGGGCACCGGAGGCTGGCCAGGGGGCCCACTACCCACCAGGGTGCGCCGGGGGGGGGGGGGGGTAGGCGCGCCCTGGTGCCTAGTGGGCACCTGGGTGGCCCTCTCTGATATTTCTTTTCTTCAATATTTTTTATATATTCCAAAATAAATCTCCGTAAAATTTCAGCTCATTTGGAGATGTGCAGAATATGTATCTCTGACATAGCTTTTTCAGGTCCAGAATTCCAGCTTCCAGTAATCTCCCTCTCTTGTGTAAACCTTGCATATTATAAGAGAAAAGGCATTAGAATTACTCCACAAAGTGTTATATTGAATAAAAACACTATAAATAACAGTAGGAAAACATGATGCAAAATGGACTTATCAGCCAGTGATTTCTTACGATCGTGAGATTTCTGAAGACGGTGTTGTGCTCGCCAGAATAGAGATTGAACTAGCTGGGGATGGCGTGCCTTCCTCATTGGAGATTTTTTTAGCATTGCTTCATGAGGTACCCACCCTTGAGCATATGACGAGTCTGCCTTGCAGGCTATCAGGTTTTTGTAGCATTTGTAGTGGTGCATGCTTTACTCGGCTTCTGGCCTATTATGGTCGGGTTTACCAGGTAGCTTTCACGTGTTGTTGCTAGGATGCTGGATGGTTGTAATTTCTGGGTGCGTTATGCCGCCACTCTCGGTGTGTTGTCGGTGGGCGGGGAGGAGGGCGTCGTGGAGACTGGTTTGCGGTATGTGCGGGCCCCCATTGTGGTATTCAGTTTGTCTGGCATGGCGTATCTATGCCTTGCTCGGCTGTTAGACGATTGTGGTGTTGCCCGTCTGATAAAACAATTAATAGCGTGTTGTTGACAGGGTATTGGATGGTAAGTAGTTTCTTGTTTTGGTGTCCCAGATACTCTCGGTGTGCTGTCGACGGTCGTTAGGGGTGTCGTTGTAGAGGCTGATTCTCGGCCGCGCGCTCGATGTCGTGCTACTTGGTTTTTCCAGCTTGGTGTTTCCCGGGTCATCCGTGCATGCGTGGAGAGATCTGTTGATTCCGTCCGGCTTTCATTTGGGCATCAAGCCGTTGATCTGGTGCTAGTGTACTTGCATCTATTGGTTGCAACCATTTGGATGGACAACAGATGTGTTGTTGGTCAGACCACCTGGTGATGGTGTTGTCGGTGGAGGGTAAGTTCTTTTTAGATCCAAAACGAAGGAGTATCAAGCTAGCATCAAGCAACAAGCTTGGGCTTGGATTGTTGTTCACATTTTCATCAACAAAACTACTTTGTGCACGACGGTTGGTGGCCGATCTATGGACGATGCAATATCAGATGCTATTCTGGATGCTGCTTCCTCACACCAACGATGTGATTAACATCATCGTGCATAAATTGGCCAGATGTCGTCGTGTGTATAGCAGGTCTCTTTCATCAAGGACATTGCATGGAGTTGTTTTATAATAGTTCTGTGTTTCCGAAGTGATGAAATTGTTTGATTCTCGCCTCGCCATGAGCAGTGTCCCATGCAAGAATATCAAGTGTGCCTAGGTGGGCATCGAGAGTCCAGTCGCTGGGCTTCAGCCTTTGAGGGGCCGCTAGCTAAAGACCTCGTTGTTTAGCCTACGCAATTTGACTGTATGGTCTTCGTCATTTTCCTTAAGCATCATCATCAACCATTGCATGTTCGGAATAGTTATTGTTAGGATCATCATCAGGATGTCAATGAAAGGGAACATATGAGAAAGTATAGTCTCTGCTGCTATGAACTATTGTCCTATTGACCTATGTTTAGTGATAAAGCCATTATGTTTGTCTCTTTGTGCAATATTGTCTATCATCATTTTTTTTATGTAGCACACATTACTTGCAAATTATACCAGGCCAATTGTATGTAAACTAAGATTTCTTATTAATACATCACGGGGCACGTTTGCCATTCATCATGAGGACCAAAGCTTTATACCAAAGCTAATTGAATGTAGCTTGCATCTATTGTATGTATTCACTACTTTGCGGAGAAACCACTTACATAACAAACCAATGCAGCTTATGAGTAACATCACATTATTTGGCATTTAACGCCAACAATGAATTGCATACAAGCTGATCTCCTATGTGGCAGACTTCTGAGTTGCCAAGTTTGACTTTGACACCCATGGTCGAGCCCGACTCTGACATCCCATGACCGACAGTCCTCCCATGCCCGAGTCATGGCCGAGTTTGACTCTGACACCCATGTTTGAGTTTGACTCCCACAAGTCGAGCCTGCCTTCCATATCCTTTTTTTAGGTGAACTAGGGATTTTATTCAACTTTCAGAACAGAAGGAATACAAATGATGTCTGGAAGGGTCCCTAGCCGCATATGGCGTCCAACAGAGAGCGACGAAGCTGCCTTAGCTAAGGCATGGGCTTCCAAGTTTGTCTCTCTATTCTCAAAACGAAAACTAACTTTTACAAAATCTTTAGTCCTATCTCTAATTTCACTTAAGACTAAAGCATAAGAAGGATTAGCAGCTCCATTTATGTTTGAGACGACCTGCATGCAGTCCGAGCCAATAATCACATGTGATAGATTAAGATCTTTAGCGAGAGCCAATGCTTCATTGCATGCTTGAGCTTCGAGACTGGGAGCGTCAACCAAACCATCGAAAACCATGGCCGAGAACCCAAGGTACTGTCCATCTCTGTCCCTACAAATAGCCGCTGCAGCTCCTTTTCTCCCCTCCCGAGACACTGCTCCGTCAACGTTTATCTTGGCTGCTTCCTCTCCTGGGGGCTTCCAATGATGAGATCTAGGTGGTGCTGCTCGTGTATTGCTGGAGTCCCTGACAGTGGCTATCTCAAGGTCCTGCAAATAATGATTCACAAAACACATCGTAGACAGAGGGCTTTGGAATTCATCGTCATGTATTGCTTTCCTCCTTGCCCACCAAATTGCCCACATGGTGATGAGCACCCTCGCAAGGTCCTGCTGGTTCATAGTCTCGAAAAGCCAGAACAGCCATAATCTAGCATCATCGTTTCTGTTAGACAGCAAGTGTTCCAGCACTTCTTCGTCACCCAAGGCCCAGACGCATCGTGCCATACGACACTCAAACAATGAGTGGCGCCATGAATCAGCATCAGCATTACAGATAGCGCACACTGATGAGGTGGCCATCTTTCTCTCATGGCGGATCGTCCCTGTTGGCAAGGACATTTGCGCCAATCTCCATACAAATTTGAATTTTTGAGGGTACCTTCACCTTCCATAACGTAGTCTAGGATTTACTCTCTGCTTCTCTATTCGAGCGACCCGGCCTATGCTCGAGCCACTCCTCCCGCTGATACTTAATCCCATTAATCATCTTGTAAGCAGATTCTACAGAGAAGACACCTCTCCTATCATAATGCCAAGACCAAAAATTAGATTGTACCCGTGTACTGAGTGGTATATTCATGATTACCTCCACATCTGGGTTGATAAAATGTTCCTCCAATTTCTGCTTGTTCCATGTTCTAGTCGTTGTATCAATGAGCTCTGAAACAAACTGCGGCGGGTTAGCCGAAATAGAGCACGGCGGCTTCAACATAAAATCATGCGGCAGCCAATTATCCCGCCATATAAGTGTATCTGACCCCGATCCAATCCTCCTAATCATACCCAAAGCAAGGAGGTCTCTCCCTTCTACTAGTGATCGCCACACCTGGGATGGATTGGTCCCCACTGTCGCACCAAGAAGATCCCCCTGCGGATAGTACCGAGCCCTAAGTACCCTTGCACTTAGGGACTCGGGTTCTTGTAGAAGTCGCCACACTTGACGCGCCAACAACGCCAAATTAAAAAGTTCAATGTCACGGAAGCCCAGACCCCCCATGTTGTTCGGTTTACACATCGTCCTCCATGACACCCATGCTGCTTTCCGCTGGCCTTGTTTACTTCCCCACCAGAATTTGCGGAGAAGACCATTTATGTGCTCGCTCAAACCACGCGGTTGTTTAAAACAAGACATGGAGTAAGTTGGAATAGATTGTGCCACAGATTTTATCAGGACTTCCTTCCCTCCTGCCGACAGGCATTTCTCCATCCATCCTTGGATGTGCTTCCAAATTCTATCCTTTAAATATCTGAAGCATCCTTCCTTGCTTCTACCAACATCACTAGGCAACCCTAGGTATTTCTCTGCCAAGGATTCATTCTGTACATCTAGGATATTTTTTATTTCATTCCTTGTTTCTTCTGAAACCCCCTTGCTGAAGTAGATTGAAGATTTATCTGTGTTTATGTGTTGTCTTGAGGCATCACAATACTTCCTCAACAGTTCCCGAACCTTGACTGCACTGCCACTTGTTGCATCAAGGAATAAAATACTGTCATCCGCGAAAAGAAGATGATTAATCGATGGAGCTGCTGTCGCTACAGCCAATCCCCGGACCCCAAGGTCTGGAGATTTGAGTAAACCGGACAACCCCTCTGCTGCCAACAAAAAGAGGTACGGGGATATAGGGTCTCCCTGTCGTAGTCCACGCGATGGCCTGAAGTCATCCAAACTACCACCATTAAAGAGTACTCAAAAGGAAACCGATGACACGCACCTCATAACAGTCTCTGTGAATCGTGGGCTTATACCCATTTTGAGCATCACCGCTCTCAAGTAAGACCACTCAAGCCGATCATATGCCTTCATCATATCTAATTTGAGAGCACAGAAGCGATTATCTCTAATCCTCCTTGTTTTCATGTAGTGTAAGCACTCGTATGCCGTTATAAAATTATCCGTGATGAGTCTTCCAGGAACGAAAGCCGACTGCTCTTCGGAAATAACCTCTGGGAGAATGATTTTCAACCTGTTAGCTAAGACCTTTGACGCGATCTTATATACCACGTTGCAAAGACTTATAGGTCGAAACTGTCCTAATAATTTTGGACTGGCAATCTTGGGAATCAAAACGATGAACGTGCGATTAATATCCTCCGGTGAGTCCTCTCCATTGAGCAACCTGATAATCATGCCTGTTAGTTCTTCACCACAAAGCTCCCAATGCCTCTAAAAAAATGTGCAGGAAAACCGTCAGGACCGGGTGCTTTCGTTGGAAACATTTGAAAAAGTGCCTCCTTTACTTCACCTTTGCTGTAAGGAGCATTAAACTTTGCATTCATGCCTCCATCCACTCTGGATGGTATGTGTGATAATACTTCCTTGATTCCTATAGTTCCTTCCGACGTGTACAGGTTCTCATAAAAACCAGTCGCCATGTCGGCCAACTCTTCCGGATCAGAAGCCAGGGAACCATCTTGCCTTTGTAGTTGTGTAATTGTATTTTTAGCCCTTCTAGCACTTGCTTTCTTCTGAAAATATTGGGTGTTACTATCTCCTTCAGACAACCAGCTTATACGGGACCGCTGCATCATCATGATCTCCTCTCGATACGACATCTCAACAATACGGTCCTTTACTTTCTTCTCTTCTTCACCCGGCCCCACCCGAGCTGGGTCAGCTCTCAATACGGCAAGCTGCTGGCGCAGCGATCGAAGCTCGTTTCTTACTGATCCAAAGGTCAACTTACCCCACTGTTTCAAAGTCGACGCCACTGAGGTTAATTTGTTCGCTAAATCTACTACTGTGACCGCCGGCTGGTCTTTATTCCATGCCTGTTGTATTGTATCTCCAAAGCTCCTGTCTGTTTCCCACATACACTCATAGCGAAACGGTTTCTTCAAGGCTACTCTTAGATTGTTCGCTTCCAGCTCATTCATTAATAAAATAGGGCTGTGATCAGATTTCACCGCCGTGAGATGCTCAATTGATGCAGAGGGAAACATAGCCGACCAGCTAGGACTGGCTAGGGCACGATCCAAACGCACCCGACAGTAATCTCCTCCTACGATTCTTTTTTCAGAAGTCCAGTCCAGCCCCTTGTATCCAAGATCCGCCAACTCACAGACATCCACCGCTTCTCTGAATCCTGCAAATTGTGCATTGTCACGCTCATTGGGTCCCATTTGCTCCTCCGGGCGCAATATTTCATTGAAATAACCCATACAGACCCACGGCAAAGTACTTTCACCACGCAGAAACTTCATCGTATCCCATGTTTTATATCTCATGCTTCGATTTGCTGCACCATAGAAACACGAAAGGCGCCATGGTGCCTTGTTCTGCTCATTCACCACCGAATCAATATGGTACTATGAAAAACTCTTTATTTCAATATCAATAGGATTCTTCCAAAACAAACATAAACCACCACTTCTACCACTGCTAGCTACTCCAAAGCTACTCGAAAAACCTAAACTACCCGCCAAGCCTTCCACCCGATACTTCGCAAGCTGTGTCTCCACAATGCAAAGGACCGTCGGCGCACACGCCTCCACAAGATCACGGAGCTCCTTAACTGTTGCGGGGTCGCCAATCCCGCGACAGTTCCAGCATAGGGTCCTCATTGGGCTCGGCGGTCCTCCTCACAGGAGGCCGCCTGATCTGATGTATCCATCTCTTCCACCTCAACTCCGCCATCTTGCCTTCTCCTTTTCACTATTGGAACCTTCCCAGGGGTAGATGTGGCTGCCTCCTCATTTGAATTGGCGGTTCCATGCTCCAAAAGCAGCACTGTCCCTGCTAATTTACCAACAAGATTCGGTAGTGCTTGCCCACGCACATTGACCGTACCATCCGCCTCAACCAGCCTCTTACGTACATTGCTACTGTTCTCATTTGAGCCAGACCCTGTGAAGTATAGTCCATATTAGCTGTTTCCTCCCTGTTCTCCATGCCTCCTCTACCACCTGCAACTGCTCCTCTTCCCTGCCTTCCACCCCTTCCACCCCTTCCTCCATGTCTACCTCCTCTACCGCTTCCTTCCATACCTCCTCTACCTCCTACAACAGCAGCTTGAGGTTTAGAACTCCACAGGAGCCATTCTTCCCACTCACAATTGCGTGGGTCATGTATCCCATCGCCGCACTCCTCCACCTTGTGCCCCATGAGGCCACAAAAATAACAGAAGTCGGGCAACCTGTCGTAGTACACAGGTTACCTTTTCCTTTCCCTAAGTGTTATCGGCACAAATCTCACCAAAGGTGTATTGACATCCACGAACACCCTCACCCTCAAAATGCCTGCCGGATTTATCCTGCCCTCGTTAACAATAACCATGAAAGGGGGCTCCCCTACCTTAGCAGCTACCTTCTCTGCTAACTCCTTTGCTGTCAAGCCATCGGGAAGACCCTTGATACGAGCCCACAATGGGATTTTATTCAGTTTGTACTCGGCAACATCAGTAAATCCATTGTATTCCTGGATAACAACAGGTGCAAACCGAAAGATCCATGGTCCTCCATCCATGATTCTCCTCCAATCGCCAAGACAGTAGCACTGAAACAAAAATAGGTTCGGCCCTTTCACACTAAAGGTCACGCCTTGCGCCGCCGCCCATGCGTTCCTCATCTGCCTCAGCAGAGCTGCGTGACTGAATGGCTTCGTGGTATGCACACGAAAAAGTCCCAGCCATCTCACCCCGCTAATCATGTCCTCAACCTCCCCGGAAAGATCCATGTTATCTTCCTCCTCACCATGCAGGTGCATCCCTGCGAATTTATCCTCCAAATCCGGTTCGGGGCCATAGTAGCCCCAATCCTCATCATCATCCTCTGCCCTGCCCGCCGCCGCACTACCCCCTGCACCCTCTGTCCCCACTGTTGCCTCCTTGACTTCCTCCTCCCCAATCGGCTTCTTCCCATCTCTATCCCGATCCCTTCCTTCTAACCCCCCTTCCGTCCCCGTTCCATCTATCATGGCCATCTGAGGTTCTGAGTCGGCCATGCAAGACTGCCTCCCTGACCTGCTCTCGATAGGACTCTTGACCGCCGAAGAGATCCGGCCGCCGAGGAGGTTTTACTTTGGACTCCGACGTCGCCGCTTGAGGAACGGTGGAACCCTAGATCGCCTCTAGGGGTTACAGATAGCTCTTGTGTATTGGCTAGTTTTCACAGGCTGGGCTCAACTTCCACAGGCCGAGTCTGATTTCCACCGCCTGAGCCTGACTTTACGGAGGCCGAGTACGACTTCCATACCCCCGTCTAATTTCCCTAGCCCGAGCCCGCTTTTCGTAGGCCGAGTCCGACTTACACACGCCGAGTACATCTTCCAAATGATGAGTCCGACTTCCACCTCCCAAGTTCGACTTCCATATGCCGAGTCCGACTTACCTAGGTCGGGTCGGACTTCCACGACCCAAGTTCAATTTTCATCGCCAGTCTGACTTCCACATGTCGAGTCCGACTTCCACATCCCGGGTTCGACTTTCACATGTCGAGTCCAACTTTCACAGCCCGGATCCTACTTCCATATACTCCGTACTAGATTTAGAGGAGGCCAAAATTGACCATTTCGATTAGAGGTGCTATCAGGTAATGATTTTTCTTTCAATTGTGGCTCCTTTCTATCTACGTACAATTGTATGAAAATGATAGATTTAACTCAGCCCTGTCTACAAACAAAAAATGTGTCAATTTCTTGCCTCACTTCTTGGCTGTGTTTGGACTCTGCGTCATTTGGCGCAACGGGTTATCTAGTTTATCAGAGGATCCCCAGGTCGCCCTATGAAGCGGCAGTCCGATTAAGAGTTAAACCGGTGACACGTTGATAACAACGAGCAAGTGGATTTGAAACGTTGCTACATGCAATTAGACGGTTGAAGATGTCAAATTGTGAGGGGCTCTTGCAGCTACTGGGTTTTACTATTTTGTAATTCCTCAGCAAAACATTCTTCCGAATGCTCGTTCAAAAAAGTCAATCTATTTTTTCAGAGAATATTGTAACTTTAAAAGTTATATAGTGATCTAAAGAATAAAGAATAAAGAATAATCAGAGGTAAAGTGGCTCTTTGCTCGGCCCGGCCCGGCCCTGAATAGCCCTCCCTCGGTCAGTTGTACCGGCCAGACCTCCTTCCTCTCCAAGAGTCAATCCCGACGGGGTACCATCGATTTCCTAAATCCGGCGCCGCCGAAAGTGCCTCTCCGCCCTACCTCGCCGCGTCGTCTCCTCTCCGCCCTACCTGACCGGTGTTCAGGCCGCCGCCGTCATGCTCCTCCGGACGCGCCGCTGCCTGCCTGCCGCTCTTTCCCGCGCAGCCGTCCACCCACGCGTCTCCCCTGCGCTGCCCTCCCCTGGAGCCCCGCGACAACATGGCCCCGTGGCCGTGGCGAACCAGGGGAGCGCACTCGAGACCCGATCTGGACCGATCGATTGGGTTCGGAGCTCCACGATGGCCCGAGCGAATCCGGCAACGCTGTTCCCAGCATCCACTGGGGGACATTACAGGGTTAGTCAAAAGTTTAATCCATTTTCTCGCGTAATTGTGTACTCATCTGGTATTTCCACTGCAGGTTGGTATGCAGGCCCGATGGTTCTCGTCGGCAGGTAGAGTGTTCTAACTTTAACATGGTCTCAGGGGAATGCATGTTTTTTTTCTTCAGAGAAACATATGCAGTTATGCACGTGCGCTTTCGGTGGAGATGTTTTTTTAATATTATATGCACTAGAATTAATTTGTGCATCCATTTTTATTGCATATAAACAAGCCATGCAAATGTTTAATAGCTCTTGGATCCTGTGCAATTCGTCTCTGCCTGAATTTGCGTCAACTGAACTCTGAAATGCAAATGCCTGATTGTGAACTTGAACCTCATGGAAATGCCAGTTTTTTTTCCGATTTAGATTATTAGTGCTTCCTGATCGTTGTTCAATATAATTGGTAAACAACGACATAAGTTCACGCGCAGCCAAGGGAAGTTAGTAGTCTGAGGACTCTTAATTCTACGTAGTATCTCGATGACAATTACTATTGAATCCCGAGCATACCTTTTGTCACACTATGTACTTGTGCCATCACATCCTCTCTTTTATTACATTTGCAACTTAATTTTCAAGTGAAGATGTACTTGAACATTTATAGCGAATAATGTCCATTATATCATTATTTTGCTCTTATAACTTCGGCAGGGCTTCCGCCACACATGGTGATTGGGATGCCAGCGCTGTCCCCTACAATGGTAAGAGCTTAAAAATGGTCATACTAATACCTGATGATTGCGTTTTCCCCATTTATACATATTTGACTCTCTAACATAATTTTCATTAGAATCAAGGTAACATCACAAAATGGAGAAAACAGGAAGGCGATAAGGTGAGGCTTTTGTTATAGGAATCTTCCATGATATGCCTTGAATATCCTAGTATAGGGTTCTTTACATTTATCTCTCTTAGCAACCCTAGGTATAGTACCTTCTAAAGTTATATGTTGTTTGCAGATAGAGGTTGGTGATGTGATCTGTGAGATAGAAACTGACAAAGCCACGCTTGAATTTGAAACTCTTGAAGAGGGGTAATGTCCTCTTATTCCACTTTCCATTGCATTTAAAGAGAGATTGTTGACTCTTCTCATGTCATTCTTTTCTAATTACACAAATAATAGTGTATATCAAGTGTTTCCTTAAAGGAAATGATTTTCAGCAAAGTTTACATAGTTCACCGCAATATGGTTTTTACACTTTGAACAAGTTACATAGGTTTCATTAGAATTCCCATGCAGTGATAGAACTTGTCAGAATGCTCTTGGGACAGGTTGCCATCCAATTTATTATTTTTTGACTAGCAACCATCCAAATTTATGGCTCCCACATTGTTTCTAGCTGCAAGTAATCTGAATATTTTGCCAGGTGTTGTTACATTTCTGCCCATTCTTTTTTAGAAAAATATGGTTTGCTGGCTGACTTATCCAAACTACATTGACAACCCTTTCTCTCTCTATTGCTTTTGCTAGTTGACATTAAACCCCTAGTTGATACAGGTGTAATTAAGTTCTGTATGAAATGTGCATAGAAAGGTTTCAGTAATCCCCGTGAAACTGATTAATCTGTAACCAATTTCATCACTATCGGGATGGACATTATGTGGCAACTATGTGTACGCTATCCGTTGACCTTAGTTGTTACATTGTACTCCCTCCGTAAAGAAATATAAGAGCGTTTAGATCACTTATATTTCTTTACAGAGAGAGTCCAATTTTTGTTTAAAAAAAATCCTCTGTTATTGTACCATATTGCTCTGTTGTACTGAACTGTTATACAGTGTTGTGTTTTTGCTCTAAACTTCTTTCTCTAGGTACAACTTGTGTTTGCCCGCCTTTTATGTTTATTCTTCTGTCCCATGAATATCTGTGTAATCTGTGCACATCTTCATTTTGGTTCACCACTTCAATTCTGCAGGTATCTGGCCAAGATTTTAGTACCTGAAGGTTCAAAGGATGTTCAGGTTGGACAACCCATTTATGTCACGGTATAGCTCCATGCTTAGTTGATATTTCGTTTTATTTCATTGGCCACTGAATTTTGAAGTCAGCAGTACTTACTTTTGCCATGTCCATTTGAAGGTTGAAGAATCCGATGATATTGAAAAGATACCTGCTGATACCTCCTTTGGAGGTGACCATAAGGAGGATGAGTCAAGTGGAAGTGCAGCACAAACTGTTGAAGTTGATGCAGCTGAACAAAGCCCAGTAATGAGCCGCATCAGCCCTGCGGCTAAGATGCTGATCAAAGAACATGGTCTTAATGCCTCTTTACTGAAGGCATCAGGTCCCCGTGGCACCCTTCTGAAAGGTGATGTTTTCGCTGCGTTGAAGTCAGGCACTGCTTTAAGTTCAGCCAAAGAAAAGACAGCTCCAGCTGCACCTTCGCCCCAACCAGCTCGTGATTCCCAAGTTCACTCTCAGACAACTTCACCAAAGAGCGACACATTTGAAGATATAACCAATACTCAGATACGCAAGGTACTGTGTCTGGCTACCTATTTTATTTTATTGCATCAGCAAACACTTTTATGGAAGACTTAATTCAGATTTGTATTCGCTACACATCACAACCTGTAAAAGAAGGATCACCATTCTATCTGAAAATTAACTTTATTTCAAAATAAAATTTAAATTGTAATGCCAAAATTTGACAGGCCTTTTGATTTTTGTATCTTGTTGGGAGCAACCACATATTGGTTAACAACGAAGTTGGCTTCTCAACTCCCACATCTAGGCCCTGTTTGTTGATAGTCTTTGCTTCCTCTCAAGAAGCCTGCAAGCTGATGCAAAGTGTTTCAGCTTCTCATTAAATAAAAAGCATCCCTATGAAGGTATTGAAGCAACAGAATCTGCAACTCTTTTTTTTGGGGGCATGAGCTTCTAGTGCTGTTACTCTGAAGAGTGAAAATGAAGGTACCTCTTAGTTGGAATTGGTGCCGCCCCTTCTCCAAAATGAAGATATTGTGATTCCACTCTGAAGAGTGAAAATGAAGGTACCTTTTAGTTGGAATTGGTGCCTGCAACTTCCCTGAGGCATTTTTCCTGACAACCCAAATAGCTTTCATCTGAGGGCAGTGACACAAAACAATAGGGTGCAGATAAGTTTTTATGCTGGGATGGAAATTAGAGGTGTAAATAAGTGCCAATACAAATGACCCTTCTCTTTAATTGCTACTCCCTCCGTCCCATAATGTAAGACGTTTTTTAACACTAATGTAGTGTTAAAAAACGTCTTACATTATGGGACGGAGGGAGTATCTTGCTATTGATAACATTACTCCCTCCGGTCCATATTAATTGTCGCTGGTTTAGTAAAACTAGTTGTACCAAACCAGCGACAATTAAATGGATCGGAGGGAATACATCTTTTTTCGAAATAAAAAACCAATATGCCTTTCTTGCAGATTAAATTGGTCAAGTTTTTTCTCACAATGTCAAAATACATGCATTGTTATATTTTCAAAAGTGACAAACGTTATTTATGTAGGTGATTGCAAAAAGGTTGCTTGAATCCAAACAGACTACTCCACATTTGTACCTATCCAAAGGTTTGTATTCATTCTATGTACCTTCTGTAATCTTAATGGCTTTGTTGACATGATTGTATGTGTGATATCGTTGCCAGATGTTATACTGGATCCCTTACTCGCATTCAGGAATGAACTCAAAGGTGTGTATTCATCTTTTTCGATGTTTCATTAATTTGGTAACCAGAGTAACCCCTTTTCCCTTGTGCATTCTAATATTGCAGAGCAACACGGTGTTAAAGTTTCAGTAAATGATATTGTCATAAAAGCTGTGGCACTTGCCTTAAGGAACGTCCCTGAAGCAAATGGTAATGCTGCAACATTTCTTTTTTAAGATGTGCTGCAACATTTTTCGCCAATATATAAAATTAAGTTATTCTTTATTTTATGAAAGACAACCGGATTTTGTTGTAAATCAGATATATCAGGTGCAAACCTTCTTGGTGTAGACATTTCGTTACTCAAAAAACAGTGTCAGTGTGGTGTCCCTAGGGACAGTGGTAGAATCCTATGATAAAACTCCTTGAACACAAACACGATTCATTTCCATATTGATCAGAAGGTACATGAAAAAAAATCATTTTAACTTAGGTCAGTTTCAACAGTGATATTGCATCGTAGTTTGTGTTTCTTGAAGTTCGTGCTTCGACTGATTATTTAAATGTTCAGTCACATATTCTGGGTATGTCTAGTACTTTGTTAGCCTCTATTATGTAAATCTCATGTTTTATTATTAATTGCCAGCTTACTGGGACAATTCGAAGGAAGAAGCCCAGAAGTGTGATTCAGTGGATATATCTATTGCTGTTGCTACAGAGAAGGTATGGCAGCATTGTAAACAAAAGTTTTTGTTATCATATGTTGGACACTTGGACTTCTTTAATGACAGTCTTTGCTGTTCTAGGGCCTGATGACTCCTATAATAAGAAACGCGGATCAAAAGACTATATCAGCAATATCTTCAGAGGTATGACAAGCTTCTAAAGTTTAAGCAGATTCTTCAGCAGCATGTTTTTGTGTCCCAAAGTTGTTTGCATGCAGTTCTTATTGTGAACCAGAATCAAGCTTGCATATGGAAGCACGGAAAATACAAAATTCTTACATAATTGTAGACTAATTTCAGTGTTCCAGTGGATATGGAAGATTTATGGTTTCCCCCTTATTAACTATTGTAGGTCAAACAGCTAGCCGAAAAGGCACGTGCTGGGAAGCTTGCTCCTAATGAGTTCCAGGGGGGTACTTTCAGGCAAGTGACCTGTGCATGTTTGACACTGCAAGTTAATGCTGTCGAACTGTATGATATTCCACATTTGACATCTTTACCTCTGCATGGTTATGCAGTATCTCAAATCTAGGAATGTATCCGGTGGACCACTTCTGTGCTATCATTAATCCTCCGCAGGTTCCTCCTTGTCCCTTGTCCTGTCATAAGGAGGTCCTTTGAGTTTGTACCGATAATCGTGTTTCATATCTTTCTGCCAGGCTGGCATTCTCGCTGTTGGTCGGGGTAACAAGGTTGTGGAGCCTGTGATGGACAATGACGGTATATTTTCTTGAATATGTGACGCCCTGCTCAAAATAGTTGCATTCATATTTAAACTCATGTTGCTTTGTCCAGGAACAGAGAAGGCTGCTGTAGTAACAAAAATGATGCTGACACTGTCTGCTGATCATCGTATATTTGATGGGCAAGTAGGAGGTATTGATCGTCTTAGCCCCGTAATTTCACCTGTCTGCTCTCGTGTCATTTACATTCTTCCTTGTACGTCACATTGTGGAACAGGCAAGTTTTTCACGGAGCTGGTATTGAACTTCAGCGACATCAGGAGGCTGCTTTTGTAAATGAAAGGTGCTGTGTTATCGTGTTTCCAAGAATTCTTTGGAGAAGGTGGCCCAAGAAAAGACACTAGGTGCAAATTTAGTTTCAGTTGCTTGATCACCAGCGCATAAGAAGTAACCAGTTTTGTGAATTAATAAGAGGGTTGGCAACTCCACGGCGTTTTTTCCTCCTTAATTTGGGAGCTGAGCCCCGAGAAGTTACGGCCATTTCATGTTTGATGTGGTTACACAAACATCAACTCTTGAGGCTGAGGTTTGTTGCCACGTTTCCTGAGGATTTCTGGCAACATAAAACGTTTTTGCCCATGACTTCGATACATGGCTTGATGACAGTAATAAGTAATGATTCTTTCTACAATATTGATATACATACTTCTGAGCATCTCAGATTGTTTGTCAGTTTACCCCAGTTGTGTTTATGTCATACTCCCTCTGTGCGATAAAATTGGATGTATCTAGCACTAAAATACGTCTAAATACATTCATTTCTCTGACAAGTATTTTGGGACGGAGGGAGTATCTCACATACTTATATCCTAAGATGCAATATGCTGTGGAGATAGATGTTGGGTTGATGGCTACATCTGCATGGATTTCATGTTGATCTCCAAGGGCAGGCCGAATGACCATGACAAAAACAGAATGAAAGGCGTGTTTTCTTTACAATGTACTCCCTCCGTCCCAAAATAAGTGTCTTGAACTTAGTATAAATTTGTACTAGAGTTAGTACAAAGTTGAGACACTTATTTTGGGACGGAGGGAGTACAAAATTTATGAAAAAGGGTGTTCATATATCTTCAGAGTTTTCATATATCTTCAGAGTTTTCATGGAAGAAAAGGCAAAGGGGATAATTTTTCTTCGCAAAATTTAGTCTCCAACATCTGAAATTCGTGGAAGAAAAGGCAAGGGGGGTAATTTTTCTTCGCAAAATTTAGTCTCCAACATCTGAAATTCGTGGAAGAAAAGGCAAGAGGATGATTTTACCCATTATAGCAGAATTGATCGGGTCTGCGGCGGCAACTTTTACATATTGCCGCACATCTCTCTGGCTCCAGTTTTGTTTGCGGTTTGGTGATTTTTTGGGAACATATTTCGAAAGTACATCACATGACAAAAATATTATAAATAGAAAGAACGAAAAAAGGAGAGGAAGAAGATAACAGCGATAGGAGTGAGAACAAATAATACAAAAATATATTTCCGACCTGCCGTATTCGAACCAGCGACCTAAGGATTGATCTGCAACGCTACAGTCCTCCGCTCTACCAACTGAGCTAAGGTCTGTTTGTGTTTCTAAGTTAATGAAATTGTATAATGCACCTGTAATCGGGGCACAACAAGCCAATGCATAGAGCCTTAGAAAACTTCTTAAGTCATCCTTAGTACGCATGTTGTCGTTAAGATGCAATATATTTTCTCCTAAAAATCGATGCACTATATTTTGGCAAGGTGGGAGTAAAACACATAGCGGGTAGCCGGGTAGCCATAGTAATAATCAAGTTGTTATTGGTGTCCGTGTCACTACTAGGGGTGCGGCATCACCATCCCCGACCTCCTCTCCCCTCATCACTCCCCTTGCCACCACCGAAGAAACCGCCCGCTCCACGGACGATGGAGACAGGGCTTCTCTCCTCGCGAGATGTTGGCGCCATGTCCTTGGACGCACATCTTGGCTTCAGGGGTGGCTAGCCGAGGTGACTTAAGGAGGCGATGTTCGAGGTGGCAGTTATGGTGGCCCCGCCAGCTCCGACCTTGGGTGGCGTCGGCTGTCGCACTAGATAGAGGGGCGATGGTGCGAGGCAATATTGCAGCTGCTGTCTTCCTAGTCGTTCGAGGTTGGATGTCGACGGTGGCACATTGGCGACGGGTATGAGGCGTGCGACATTGGTGGAACGACGTGTGGCATATGGAGGTGGACGATGTGTGCTCATGCCCTTAAGAGGCCTCCCTACATGTCCTATTGCCTAGATGCCCGGCCTTGTGCACAATGGCGGTGGACATGAGGCATACAGTAGCGGTTAGATGATGCGAGCATGGCACATGGTGACGGACAACAGGTGATCGGGCCTTTGACTAGGCCTCCCTGGCAGTCCCGCGTACCTAGATCCTCATCTTCGTGTCTTGAATCATTGTTGGGTGAATTCAATGAAGAAGGGGCGGGGTTGCTGGCCGGCCCCATGTGGGCCCTTCGACTTTATGTCTCCAGTTCAAAGACTTGGATCTGTTGGTTGGTCCCTTCACCCTTGAGTGGGCTCTTGGTCGCGTCGGTGACCTTTTTGATGTTGCTCGACGTGCCTGATTTGCTCCTCGTATATGTGGGCATGTCCAGTTGCGTGGTCATGTACATGTCAGGGTTGTGAGAGTGTATGACTGTCGAGTTGTGATGACTTGACTTGCAATAGTGACTTCTTTATTGGAAGTGGAGTGGTAGTACATGGTGACTTAAGTTTGGTGATGCTCTTTGAGTAGAGGATCCCGGATGTTAGCGACACATGAAACGAGGTCCCCATGGCCTGCCAGAGATGGGCCTAGCTTCATGCTCTAAAACTTAAATAAGAGAGAAAACCATGCTCAGGGCTTGACGAGCATCAAGACACTAGGAGCAACAAGGAATCTATAGAGTAGGCCGGGATCCTCCCCGATCAACTACCCGCCCTTAAGAAACCGATCCTCACATGCAAATATTTTGAGGGGCCCACTGGTTAACAAATGATCAAGCACATGCATGCTCGCTTCTCTTCGTGCTCTCTGTCAGGGTTGAATCTAGCGGATCTCAGGTATGGGGTCCCGAGCTGCTGATCTTAGCTTAATGGTAACAGGACAAAGAGGGACACGATGTATTACCCAGGTTCAGGCCCTCTCGAAGAGGTAAAACCCTATGTCCTGCTTCTGTTGTATTGAATGTGGATGGGGTACAAAGTACAAGATGATCTACCTTGAGATCGTATGTGAATGAATCTAGCCCTACGGTCTAAACCCCTCGGCTTATATAGGAACCGGGGGTACCTAGGATTACATTTAGGTCGGTTACATCAAGGGATAAACATGCCGATGATTCAAACATGTCTCGGAGTGCGTGCCAAGTCTTTGGAGGTTTCCATCTTGAGCACGCCGTGGGGCATGGCAAACATGGCCCACTTGTTGGTTGACTGGGGGTCCTCGGCCGAGCCCATGATTGGGGGTCCGACGTGGCTAGCACCCTCTAGTCCAGGACACCGTCAGTAGCTCCTAAACCGGTCTTCCAAACCAAGGACAGGTCCTCGGACGGTTCACCCTCTGTTACTGTTCTTCGGCCTTGCAAACTACTTCACCATTTTCTGCACCTTCCTTCATTGTAACCATCTTATAGTCCAAGAGGTGATGTACCTCGGACATCCGAGGAGCCCCAACCGAGCTCCCCGAGAAGTGCTTTTCTCTTCATTGGATCCGAAGACCCCTTCCATGCTTTAGGTAGCTTAATGGTGAAGTCTCCCAGTGTTGGCGTGGGTGAGTTGATTGGGTCGTGTTCTGACAACTTTGATCGAAAACCGAACCGCCACCATGTACTTTAGAACCGAAAAGTCCCATCAGTAGTTATTATATCGGGGTTTACCATAACCCGAGGCCGCTGCTATTGGCACGTCCCGTCAATAAAGGGATCATGCTCCGGATTTTTGGCGGCATCATTAACAAAATCCCTTGATTCACGCGTGTACATAATGCACGTCATGTTGGGAACCAGCAAAATTACCGCGTGGTATCATCCCTTTTGATATCTTTTACGGGCTTATAAAGAGATGTCAATTAGTCCAATCCATTCTTCATGCCTTACCCCTTGCTTCCTGCGCTTGAATTCCACAAGCTCCAGCGCCCAGAGCACAAAGCCCAAACCCAGCCTTTTCGTTCTCCCTCCACCTCCCTCCATCGCGGCGGCGACCGAAGAGAAGGCGACAAGAAAGAGGGGGTTGTGACTCCCTTCTACCGTCATCACGGGCAACATCGTCGAGCTTCGGCGTGCGGCTACGTACCGTCGCAGGACAAGGTCAAATGCCGCTCGCCTCTTGTCGAGACATCCATCCGTTCCGCATCTAGAGTTCCAGAACCTCGGGAGGGTGAGCGCGTCGTATTTGTCTCCCACCTCATCTGAGGTTTGTGTTTTTCGATCCATCCTTTCCTCCAGGGCCTTATGTATTTTTACGGCATCATCTGGCTCCCAACTTCATCCTCCACATCGGTTTTGGAATATGCCCTATAGGCAATAATATTATATTATTATATTTCCATGTTTATAATTAAGAGTTTATATTCTATGCTATAACTTCTATAATCCTGGAATATGCGATTCAGTGGAAAACACATATGCACGTGTGGAATGATAAACGGTAAAATATGATTCCTAGTCTCGCCTCTAAGACTAGCTCAAGTGTTGTTGGTGATCATGTTTTCCGGATCTTATGATATCGTTAAGTGTAGCGATAGTCCTAAAACAACATTGAGAATATGATGTTGGAAGAACGATCATATTGAATCGACCCAAACTTGTTTGTTATACTTTGAGATGCAAGCGTTAGAAGTCAATTGTTATAACACGGAGTGTTAACGTGTGATTTAGTTCCTTAGACCATGAGAGTATCGCATCCACTTCTTACCGTATGATGGACTTTAGGGTTGCTCAAACATCATCTGTAACTAGGTGATCATAACGACAACTTACAGGTTCATAAGAAAGTTTGACAAGGGACTAGATAGATCGAGAGTGGAATTTGCTCCTGCGATGATGGAGAGATATTCTTAGGGCCTCTCGGTGTGATGTCATCCATCATCGTCTGGCCAGACACAGGTGACTATGTCACAGGGATGCTGGAACATGTCAACGAGAAAGAAGAACAAAAACAGTAACGAGGAGACCGGTATAGTGAGCATGTGTATGACTCAAGAGGATACCGATACATCTCACCTCAGGATTTGTAAAGTATCGCGAAGCGAAGGGAACATCACATTATAACCAAAGGTTAACTCGAATGTCATTCGTGTACTCACAGGGATCGATATGGATGTCCACGGTTCCACTATCGGTCATTGAACAAAGGGGTTTTGTTCATGTCTATGTTTTACCGAACCTACAGGGTCACAAGCTTAAGGAATCACGATCTACTGAGTATTAGTAGGACGGGAGTAATGAGGAAATATTTTTGAAATAGTTTCCTTAATATTCGAAATAGTTTTGAGAGGAACCAGAAGCGTTTCAGGGTCACCGGAGGAGGGTTTCGGAGTTTATCGGGCAATACTGGGTATTACCGATAAATAATATATAGGTGGAAAATGTTTCTGGAGATGTTAAATTAATAATAAAAGGCTTTGATAATAGTTAGGAGGCTCTTATATTTAATTTAATATCAACGGGCCTTAAAAGGCCAAGTGATGGAAAGCTACTTGGGCCACTTGGGCCCAAGTAGAGGTGGCTGCTGGGAAACATAGTAGAAAACAAAAAAAATTCGCCCTACGATCACTCAGGAACAATATGAAGATTCATAACGGGTTGTGATCAACAATCGTTACTGACTCCGGGAGTGCAACGGAAGTAGATGAGTCGGTGTAGATAGTACTTGGAGTCCCTCGAACGTTGATGATGATCCCGCGAACCACCCTCGAACGATCCCTCAAACAAAAGACCGAAAGCACGGTCTCTCTACTTGGTTGCAAGCATACGGTCTTCACGATTCTGCAGCGCTTCGCCGTCCAGAGCCAATCATCATCGGAGAATTAGAGGAAGGAGGGAAGGAGTTTAGAACCACACGAGGCTTCTAATTATGAGGATTAGAGGTGGCTAGGGCTCGCTCTAATTAGTCAACTAGGACCAACTAGAACGTGCACTAGATCAACTAGAGGAGGCTCCAAAACTTGTGTACTCATAGGGTGGAAATCCTCTAGTATATATAGGTTAGAGGGGAGGGAGAGGGCTGCCACCAAGGGAGGAAAGTCCCCCTTGGGGCGCCGGCCAAAGGGGGAGGAGTCCTACTCCTCCCCTAGTCCAATTCGACCCCCCTAAAAGGAAAGGGGGGCGCCTTCCTACTTGGGCCCTTGTGGCCCAAGTTGCTCTCCACCCTTTGGCCTTTTAAGGCCCATTGATATTCAAATTAAATATAAAATATTCTAAATATTTTTAGAGCATTATATATATATAATTTAACATCCCCGAAAACATTTTCCACCTATATATAATTAATTGGTAATACCCGGTATTGCCCGATATTCATTGAAACCCTTCCGATGACCCTGAAACGCTTTCGAAACCTCTCGGAACTATTCCGAATATTAATGAAACAATTCCACAAATATATTATCATCACTCCCATCCCACTAACACTCAGCAGATCGTGATTACCTTAAGCATGTGACCCCGTAGGTTCGGTAAACCATAGACATGAACGAAACCCCTTTCGTTCAATGACCGATAGTGGAACCGTGGACATCCATATCGGTCCCTATGATTACACGAATAATATTTGAGTGAACCTTTGGTTATCATGTGATGTTCCCTTTGCTTCGTGATACTTTACAAAACCCGGTGTGCATCGGTATCCTCCTGAGTCATCACCATGCTCACTGTAACGTTGCTCCCTTTACCAGTTTTGTTCTTCTTTCTCGTTGACGTGTTCCGACATCCCCGTGACATAGTCACCTATGTCTGGCCAGATGATGATGGATGCCGTCACACCGAGAGGGCCCTAAGAATATATCTCCATTGTCAGAGGAGCAAATCCCACTCTCGAGCTGTCCGATCACTTGTCAAACTTTCTAGTGTGCCTGAAAGTTGTCGTTATGATCACCTTGTTACAGATGACGTTTGAGCAACCCCAAAGCCCACCGTACGGTAGGAAGTGACCGAGACACTCTCATGGTCTGAGGAACTAAAACACATGCTAACACTCCGTGTTATAATATATGATTTCAGACGATATAATCACATAGTATAACAGACAAGTATTGGGTCGATTCAATATGATCATTCTTCTAACATCATACCATCAATGTTGTTTTAGGACTATCGTTACACTTAACGATATCCTAAGATCTGGAAAACATGATCACCAACAACACTTGAGCCGGTCTTAGAGGCGAGACCGGGAACCTATTCTTTACCTTTATCATTTCACACGTGCTTATGAGTTTCCACTGAATCGCATATTCCAGGATCATAGCAGTTATAGCATGAAATATAAACTCTTAATTATGAATAACAAAAATATAATAATACAATATTATTGCCTCTAGGGCATATTTCCCACAGTCTCCCACTTGCACTAGAGTCAATAATTTAGTTTACATAGTCTCTTTAACATCTATGGCTATCCAGTGTTGCTCATGTTTGCTCGTGGTAGAGCCTTTGTCATCGGGTCTGACACATTCAAATCCGTGTGAACCTTGAGAACTTTCACAAAACCCTTCTCGACATGCTATCAGATAATGTGATACTTGCATTCGATATGTCTGGTCTTCATGTGGGATCTTGGTTCCTTTGCTTGAGCAACGACACCACTATTATCACAATAGAGTGCCATTGGGTTCATCGCACTTGGGACCACACAAACTTATTCAAGAAACTTCTTGATCCAGACTGCCTCCTTCGAAGATTCTGAAGCCGCAATGTATCCTGCTTCTGTTGTAGAATCTGCAACAGTGTTTTTGAAACTTTTCCAAACAACCGCACCACCATTAAGGGTGAAAACATAACCTGATTGAGATTTGTAGTCATCTATATCAGTCATGAAGCTTGCATCGGTGTAACCATTTACAATGAGTTCTTCATCTCCTCCATAGACTAGGAACATGTCCTTTGTCCTCCTAAGGTTCTTAAGAATATTTTTAACAGCTGCCCTGTGAGCCAATCCAGGATCACTTTGGTACCTGCTACTAACACTTAGTGCATAAGAAACATCTCGTCTAGTACATATCATAGCATACATGATGGATCCAATTGCCGAGGAATATGGGACTCCACTCATCTGCACTCACTCATCAACTGTCTTCGGACATTGATTCTTGCTAAGTGTTGTGCCATGTGACATTGGGAGAAAACCTTTCTTTGCATTCTCCATTTTAAACCTCTTTAAAACCTTGTCAATGTACGTGCTTTGACTCAGTGCAATTAGACGTCTTGATCTATCTCTATAGATCTTTATGCCTAGTATATATGCAGCTTCGCCTAAATCCTTCATTGAAAACACACTCTTCAAATAAACTTTTATTGTGCTAAGAAACTTTGTGTCATTTCCAATCAATAATATGTCATCTACATACAAGATTAAAAATGCTACAGAGCTCCCACTAAACTCCTTCTTCATCATTTTTGATGAAGCGAAACTCTTTTACCACTTCATCAAAACGTTGATTCCAGCTCCTTGATGCTTGCTTCAAACCATAGGTTGATTTTTGAAGCTTGCACACCTTCCCGGCATCCTTAGGATTGACAAAACCTTCTGTTTGTATCATGTATACATCCTATTTCAGAAACCCATTTAGGAAAGTAGTTTTGACATCCATCTACCATATCTCATGATCAAAATATGCAGCAATTGCCACCATAATCCGTACAGACTTTAGCATTGCTACTGGAGAGAGAGTTTTGTCATAATCAACTCCCTCAATTTGCGAAAACCCTTTCGCTACTAGCCTTACTTTATAGATGGTAGGATTACCATCTGCATCTGTTTTTCTTTTGAAGATCCATTTGCACTGTATGGGTTTCACACCCTCTAGAGGATCAACTAAGTTCCAAACTTGATTCTCGTACATGGGCTCCATTTCAGATTTCATGGCTTTATGCCATTCTTTTGAGCTGGGCGCCGCCATCACTTCTTTGTAGTGCGCAGGTTCATCTTCTTCTAAGATGAATATTTCATTGTGAAACCATTCAGGAGGTTCAACAACTCTGTCTGACCTACGCGGTTCAGTTACAGTTTTAACCAGGGTTTCTACAACTGGTGTAGTAACTTCTGGTTCAGTTGTGTGGACAACTTCTGGAACAGATTCCGTTTTGTTAGTCCTCTCAACTTCTGAAGATTCAGTAATCTCATCAAGCTGTACTATCCTCCCACTTACTTCTTTAGCGAGAAAATCTTTCTCAAGAAAGTGTCCATTCTTTGCGACAAACACTTTGTCTTTGGACTTTTGGTAGAAGGAATACCCAATTTTTTCTTTGGGATAACCTACAAAGTAACATTTGTCTGCATTGGGATCGAGCTTATTCGGTTGCAAACGTTTTACATAAGTCTCGCTGCCCCAAATCTTGAGATGTGACAAATTGGGTTTCTTCCCATTCCATAACTCATATGGTGTCGTCTCAACAGACTTAGACAGTGCTCTGTTTAGTGTATATGTTGCTGTTTTAAGTGCATATCCTCAGAATGATAAAGGCAGATCGGTATGAGACACCATTGACCTCACCATGTCCAACAAAGTTCGGTTACGTCTTTCCGACACTCCATTTCTCTGTGGAGTTCCGGGAGGAGTAAGTTGTGAAACAATTCCACAATCACTTAGATGTTTGCTAAACTCATGACTTAGATATTCTCCTCCATGATCCGATCGTAGAAATTTTATCTTTTTGCCACGATGATTCTCAACTTCGTTATGAAATTCTTTGAACTTTTCAAATGTTTCAGACTTGTGTTTCATTAAGTAGATATAACCATATCTACTCAAATCATCAGTGAAGGTTACGAAGTAGACGTATCCACCACACGCTGGAATACTCATTGGACCACATACATCACTATGTATTATGTCCAATAATTCTTGCGCCCGTTCAGGATGACCTGTGAACGACGTTTTGGTCATTTTACCCATCAGACAAGCTTCGCATGTATCGAATGATTCAAAGTCAAATGATGTTAATACTCCATCTTTATGAAGTTTTTGCATGTGTTTCTTTCCGATATGACCAAGACGACAGTGCCACATGTAAGTGGTAGTATCAGTCTTCTTAAGACGTTTAGCATTAATGTTAAAGACATCTTTTTCACGTTCAAGATCCATTATGAATAAACCACCTACAATAGGTGCAAATCCATGAAACATATCCTTATAATATATTGAACAACCATTGTTTTCTGATTTATAAGAATACCCATCACTTATCAAACATGATCCAGAGATAATGTTTTTACATAACCTCAGAACAAAATAACAATTATTTAGTTCTAAAACAAATCCTGAAGGTAAACTTAAAGACATGACACCGACGGCTAGAGCGGTAATCCCATCACCATTCCCGACTCGCATCACGACTTCATTTCTACTCAGCTTGCAAATTTTCTGAAGTCCCTGCATTGTGTTGCAAATATGAGCAACAGATCCGGTATCAAATACCCATGACTTGGAGTTTTCAGCAAGTAGAATATCAATAACATTAACTTGTATAACTTTTATACCTTTGCCAGAAGACGAGTTCTTCTTATCTGCCAGATACTTCAAGCAATTTCTTTTCCAGTGTCCTATCTCTTTGCAGTAGAAACCTGAAGTCTCATGAGATGCTTCACCCTTGTAACTTTTGGTGTTGCATTTTTTTGAAACTTTCTATTTTGTTCACCAATAAGTTTTGTTGGTTCTGCAACCCAATTTCATTGGTTTTGAGCATTGCTTAATAAGCGAAGTGACGAGTAAGCCATTCTCTGGTGTCCTGGAAAAATCAATTCCCACTGCAGTTATAATATCATAATAGTCTGCAAGCCTGGCACCTTGCTTAACACCTTCAGTTATCTTGCACTCTACCATTGCTTCAGTCATCTAATGAAATTCAGATGGTTCTTTGTGATACAGAACTTCTAGTGTTTCGACAATTTGGATAGTACTGGAATGTTCAAAATGTTTCTGTAACACATTGTCCATGCAAGCTAACATAATACTCTTGACAACACTGAAATCGTTCTTGTGAGATAAAAACACATTGATGACATCTTGCGACGCTCCAGGCGTCAGGTAGTCACCAAGTGGTTGATCCAGCACATACTCTTTCTTTGCACTCCTGAGAACACATCTTAGAGTGTGGATCCAATCCTCAAAGTTTCCACCATTCTCAGTTGACCTTTCTTTCTGAAACAGTGGTGCTAAATTGAAACTATTGCAAGCCATTGATATACAACAATCATAAGATTCACTTTTAGACATAATTCATACTTAATATTGCACTAGTGAATTAAACAAAATTTTAATTTACAGTGCGCTCCCACTCAAATTAATATCTCTCATAATTAATAGTGAGTGATTCAAGATCCAAGTCTAGTTCTCAGTCATTGATGTAGACATTACTGATGACGATAATTTTGACCGATGGGCAAACTTTTGCCGATCATATCTCCATTTGACTCTTGTTCATCTTTCAATACTTTGTGCTCCGAGCTCAGAACGATTATGCTAGAACTTCAAGACAACCGAGTGCTATCTGCATACATGGTCTGACCATCCCCGTCTTACACCTCACGTCCCGTTTGTACTCATGTGGACATGACGCACTCTGAAACACTACGTGTTATAGACGGTTGCAACACTGGGAAGAGCACCTTTTAACTTGTTATTTACTGTGAGAGATCACCCTAATAATTGACTACTGCACAATCAAAGGGTGAAAACAACAAAGGGATAAACATCTCAGGCAATTCATAATAGCATGACATGGTATAGCCCTGGGCACCGGGAGTTCTCCATGATCGTCTTCAATCTTCAGTTGATGCGACGTGACGGCCAATATTTCGTTGCCGTGGCGGCAATCTCAGAAAACGTTGTTGTGCGACCGTTTCAGAAAATGTTGTCGTGACACTAAAATATGAAATTCTGCCATGGCACGAAATTATAGCTCCTCGTCCCGTGCCTTGGTACACCTTCTCCTCGTCGGGGTCCTCCGTGCACGTCTTGCCACCGTCACCTGTAACCTATCTCTATGATATTTACATTAAGGTGGCAATCTCGTGGCTCCACCCATCATGCTGTGACACACAGGCCACTTCACATTACAACATATAACCATATCATACATAAACTCATTATCATGACGAAGGCTATACCACATCATATGCAAACCCTGCAAAACCAAGTTAGACGTCCTCTAATCGGTTTGGCAAATTTTAATTACGTGGCTTCTAGGGTTTCCGAATAAACCTAGCTACCTACATGCACACCATAAAGTGATAATCCTTGTTGCTAAATTAACTTTCGGGGTGTGTGAACGAAGAGACTTAATTAAAAATCTCGTTCCCCCACACTAAACTTTGTCTAATACGCGTGACCTCATACAAGATCATCCATCTTCATCGCCCTCTTGCGTACGCGATGATTCACTATTCTTGACTATGGTGAAGCCCAAGGAACTGTTAGCAGATCGTCGACAGCCAGAGCCGAGCGATTGTCAGAACCTTGTAGAAAACGACACCATGCCATTGACGTGGCTTAGCACTGTGTCGGTATTTCCACAAAGAGGAAGGGATGATGCAGCACATCTACGATAAGTATTTCCCTCAGTTATGAAACCAAGGTTATCAATCCAGTAGGAGAAACACTATGTAAACGGTACTGATGACCCACAAGTATATGGGATCAATTGTAGCCTTTTCGATAAGTAAGAGTGTCGAACCCAACGAGGAGCAGAAGGAAATGACAAGCGGTTTTCAGCAAGGTAATGTCTACAAGTACTGAAATTGTAAGTAGCAGAGTAGTTTGATAGCCAGATAATTTGTAACGAGCAAGTAACAATAGTAGTAACAAAAGTGCAGCAAGGTAGCCCAATCCTTTTGAGGCAAAGGACAGGCCAAAACGGTCTCTTATAATAAGCAAAGCGTTCTTGAGGGTACATGGGAATTTCATCTAGTCACTTTCATCATGTTGGTTCGATTCGTGTTCGCTACTTTGATAATTTGATATGTGGGTGGACCGGTGCTTAGGTGCTGTTCTTACTTGAACAAACCTCCTACTTATGATTAACCCCCTCGCAAGCATCCGCAACTACGAGAAAAGTATTAAGAATAATTTCTAACCATAGCATTAAACTTTTGGATCCAATCGGTCCCTTACGGAATAGCGCATAAACTAGGGTTTAAGCTTCTGTCACTCTCGCAACCCATCATCTAATAACTACTCCACAATGCATTCCCTTAGGCCCAAATATGGTGAAGTGTCATGTAGTCGACGTTCACATGACACCACTAAGGGAATCACAACACACATACTATCAAAATATCGAACACATATCAAGTTCACATGATTACTTGCAACATGATTTCTCCCGTGACCTCAAGAACAAAAGTAACTACTCACAAATGATAATCATGCTCAAGATCAGAGGGGTATTAAATAGCATATTGGATCTGAACATATAATCTTCCACCAAATAAACCATATAGTAATCAACGACAAGATGTAATCAACACTACTAGTCACCCACAAGCACCAATCTATAGTTCCGGTACAAAGATTGAACACAAGAGATGAACTAGGGTTTGAGAGGAGATGGTGCTGTTGAAGATGTTGATGGAGATTGCCCTCCCCAAGATGGGAGAGTTGTTGGTGATGATGATGACGATGATTTCCCCTCCGGGAGGGAAGTTCCCCAGGCGGAATCGCTCCGCCGGAGGGCAAAAGTGCTCCTGCCCAAGTTCCGCCTCGAGACGGCGGCGCTCTGTCCCGAAAGTCCTCTCCTTATTTTTTCTAGGTCAAAATGACTTATATACCAGAAGATGGGCACCGGAGGTGGGCCGAGGGGAGCACAACCCACTAGGGCGCGCCTGGGCTTCCTGGCGCGCGCAGGTGGGTTGTGCCCACCTGGTGGGCCCCCTCTGGTACTTATTGGCTCCAATATTTCTCATTTATTCCATAAAAAATTCCCGTAAAGTTTCAGCTCATTTGGAGTTGTGCAGAATAGGTAGCTTGACGTAGCTTTTTCAGGTCCAGATTTCCAGCTGCCGAAATTCTCCCTCTTTGTGTGTACCTTGCATATTATGAGAGAAAAGGCATTAGAATTACTCCAAAAAGCATTATTATGCATAAAAACATCATAAATAACAGTAGGAAAACATGATGCAAAATGGACGCATCAGGTACCTGCACACAAAGAACAAATACTTGCAACCCGACGCATAAGAGGGTTGTCAATCCCTCTACGGTAAAAAGATAGATTAAATTGTATGAGATTGGATAAATAGATCTAGCAAGAACACAAAATAAAATAAGTAAAGAAAAAGTGCAGCAAGGTATTTTTGGGTTTTTGGAATAATAGATCTGAAAACAAAATGATAAAAGATAGACCCGGGGGCCGTAGATTTCACTAGTGGCTTCTCTCGAGAAAATAGCATACGGTGGGTAAACAAATTACTGTTGGACAATTGATAGAAGAGCAAATATTTATGATGAAAAACAAGGCAATGCTCATGTATATAGGAATCATGTCCAAGATTAGTAGACCGAAACGATTCTGCATCTACTACTATTACTCCACACATCGACCGCTATCCAGCATGCATCTAGTGTATTAAGTTCATGAAGAAACAGAGTAATGCATTAAGAACGATGACATGATGTAGACAAGATCTATTCATGTAGGAATAGACCCCATCCTTTTATCCTTAATAGCAACGATACATGCGAGCCTCGCTACCCCTTCTGTCACTGGGTGAGGACACCGCAAGATCGAACCCATCACAAAGCACCTCTTCCCATTGCAAGAAAAATCAATCTAGTTGGCCAAACCAAACCAAAGTTTTGGATAAGAAATACGAGGCTATAAAAATCATGCATATAAGAGATTCAAGAAACTCAAATAATATTCATAGATAGATTTGATCATAAACTCGCACGTCATCGGATCCCAACAAACACCGCAAAAAGTCATTACATCAAATAGATCTCCAAGAACATCGAGGAGAACATTGTATTGAGAATCAAAAAGAGAGAAGAAGCCATCTAGCTACTGCCTACGGACCCGTAGGTCTATGGTGAACTACTCACGCATCATCGAAGGAGCACCAATGAGGATGATGAACCCCTCCGTGATCGTGTTCCCCTCCGACAGAGTGCCGGAATAAGGCTCTAGATTGGATCTCGTGGTTCTGGAACTTGCGGCGGCTGAAATTGTGTTTCGATCGCTCCCCTAGGGTTTCTGGAATATCTGAGTATTTATAGAGCTGAGAGGCGGTGGAGGAGACCTCCATGGGCCCCACCACCCATCAGGGCGTGCCAGGGGCCTCTGGCGTGCCCTGGTGGGTGGTGGGCCCCATGGGCGTCCCCCCAGGTGCTTCCTTGGCTCCCAAGTTGTCTTCTGGTCCAAAACAATCTCCAAAAAGTTTTGTGGCATTTGGACTTTGTTTGGTATTGATATTCTGTGAAGTAAAAAACAAGCAAAAAACAGCAAGTGGCACTGGGCACTATGTCAATAGGTTAGTCCCAAAAAATGATATAAAGTTGCTATAAAATGAAGGTAAAACATCCAAGAATGATAATATAACAACATGGAACAATAAAAAATTATAGATACGTTGGAGACGTATCAGCATCCCCAAGCTTAATTCCTGCTCGTCCTCGAGTAGGTAAATGATAAAAACAGAATTTTGGATGTGGAATGCTGCCTAACATGTTCATCACATATTCTTTTCTTTTGTAGCATGGACATTTAGACTTTTAGATGGTTCAAAGCAATAGTCTATAATTGACATGAAGACTTCAATACTCAAGCATATCAACAAGCAACCATGTCTTTCAAAATATCAACACTAAAGAAAGTTATCCCAAGCCCATTATGCGCAATCATTGATCCATTCATGAAACACATTCGAATGTTAGCTACATCCAATGCACAAGTATGATCATAGTGCTCCCTAGTTTGTGCTTTATAAGAGAAGATGGAGACTCAAATAAAAAAATTGCATAAAGTAAATAGATAGGCCCTTCGAGAGGGAAGCAGAGATTTGTAGAGGTGCCAGAGCTCAAAGCTTAAATTGAGAGATAAATTTTTTTGAGAGGCATGCTTTTCCTGTTAACGAAAACGACCGAGTAGTTCCCAATACTTTCCATGCTAGATACATCATAGGCGGTTCCCAAACATAAAATAAAGTTTATTCCTTTTTCCACCATTCTTTCACAATCCATGGCTAGCCGTATCCACGGGTGCCTTCCATACCAACACTTTCCTAGGAATTTATTATTTGACAACATAAAGTAATTTTCCTTTTCATTTCGGGACTGGGCATCCCTATTACCGCCGCACTCTCGTGCAATGACAAGTGAATAAACACTCATCTTGAGAATAACACATCTAGCATGGAAACATATTGGCCACCCACTGCCGCTTCATGAGCGGTACGGGCACACAAAAAGGAAATTTATTTTGAAAATTAGAGTTGGCACATACAAATTTACTTAGAACGGCACGGAAATACCGCATATAGGTAGGTATGGTGGACTCATATGGCATAACTTGTTTAAGGATTTTGGATGCACAAGTAGTATTCCCACTTAGTGCAAATGGAGGCTAGCAAATAGATTGAGAAGCAACCAACCAAGAAACGAAAATTCTCATAAACGAGCATTAAGCATAACTAACACCGAATAATGCACCATAAGTAGGATGTAATTTCATTGCATAACTATTGACTTTCGTGCTTGCATAGGAAATCACAAACATTAACACCAATATTCTTACTAAAGCATAATTACTCACCAACATGACTCATATATTACTATCATCATATCTCAAAACTATTACAAATAATAAAGTTTATTTTGTCTAATGATCTTCATGAAAGTTTTTATTATATCCCTCTTGAATATCTATCACTTTGGGACTAATTTCATATATTGCAATTGCTTTTGACAAGCTCAAACAAATTTAAGTGAAGAACATGAGCATAAAATTTTTCATCTCTCAAAATAATATAAGTGAAGCATGAGAGAATTTCTTCAAAAATTTACTAACTCTCAAATTTATCTAAGTGAAGCATGAGAGTATTTCTTCAAAAATTAAAGCACCACCGTGCTAAAAAAGATATAAGTGAAGCACTAGAGCAATTCCATAGCTCAAAAAAATTAAGTGAAGCACATAGAGGTATTCTAACAAATCTTAGCATAATTATGGCTCTCTCAAATAGGTGTGTCCAGCAAGGATGATTGCGACAAATTAAAAAGTAAAACAAGCAAACACTCATATAATACAAGACGCTCCAAGCTATAACACCCCCAGTGGTTAGCTACAGTAATCCCTTTTTTGATAATGCCATGTCATCATGATCAACAGTGTTTAAACATCATTTGGATCATATATATTTTCAAATTCAAATTCAAATGGAAATTCAAACCGAAAGTGCAAATAAAAGTTGTTCAAATCCAGAAACTAAAATGTTCATAATATTGTAAATATTCCAGAGACAATTCTAAAATTATAACCAACATTCACTAAATTAATTAATTGACGCTAACAGCAACAAAACAGAGATATTTAATCCATATTCATTTATTTAAAATCCAAATAAAATTCATTTACCTCCAAACCAATTTCTAGCGGTGACAAATATTGCACTATATTTATGTGGCTAGTTCACATATTTTATAAAGCTATATATGAGCCCACACATTTTTGCAAAGCAGTGAAACAAAAGAAAACAGAAAAAAAAGAAATAAAAAGAAATAAAAAGAAAAACAAAACCCCCTTCCAACTGGGCTTCGGCCCAGCAGGCCACCAGGCCGCCAGGCCGGCCCAGTCCCCATCTACTAACCCCCTCCCCACCCGGCCGAACCCTAACCCTATCCATTCCTCCCCCCCTCGCTCTCCCTCACCCCTCGATCCGATCTGGATCGGGGCACCGGACGCCGCCCGCCGTCGTCGGCGCCACCTCCCCGTCTCCGTCAACGCACGCCGTCCCCGTCTTCCTCCCCGAGCCCCGCTGCCTTTTCCCTACAGCCCCACGGTGAGGCACCCGGCCTCTCCTCCTCTTTCCCGCACCCCGCCGCGCACCGGCACGCGCGCCTGATGGCCGTGCTCGCCACGCCCCGCCTCTGTCCCCGCACCACCATCGCGCCACCCTGCCTCCCCCTGGCCTCGCCCTCGGCCCAGCTCGCTGCGCCGCCGCTTCCCGCAGCTGTTGCTGCCTCGCGGCCGCGTCTGCCCTGCCGCGCCCACGCGTCCTCCCGCACGCGCCCACACCGCGCCCGGTCGCGCTCCCGCGCGCCCACAGCCGCGACCGCGTCGCCCCGCTTTGTCCAGCCGCTAGTGGCCTCTTCCCCCTCCTCACCCAGCGCTGCTGCAGCTGCCTCGCTCGACGGCCGCGCCCGCGCCTCCCTGCTGCTGCGAGCGCCGACATCGGCGGCCCCCCTTGCTCGCCCGCTTCACGCTGACCCTCGCGTCGTCGTCTCGCCCCCGCAGCCGCTGCCCGCCGGAGCTCCCCGCCGCTCGCCGCCCGCTGCCGCTCGCGGCCTCCTCCGCGCCCCTGTGCGCGTCCATTCGGGCGACGCCGCGCTCGGGTTCGCCCGTTAGCCCACGCGCCCGTGCCCGCTAGGGCCCCCTGCCTATGACACAGGGGGCCCACCCCCAGAACGTTTAAAGAAAAAATAAAAAAATACTAAAATATAATTAATAATTAAATTAATTAACTTAACCTAATTAATTCTGATTAATTAAACTAATTAAGATTAATTAACTTAATGAACTCATTAACTTATTTAATCTGTTAATTAACCTAAACAGTCACTGACAGGTGGGACCCACATGTCAGTTTCACCCAGTCAACAGTACAGTTGACTGCTGATGTCATGCTGACATCATAATTGTATTTTTGAATTAATTTGATTAATAATAATTTTAGAATTGATTAAATCTTTAGAAATTCATATAAAATAAACCATGGCTCAGATTGAAAAACGTTATACATGAAAGTTGCTCAGAACGACGAGACGAATCCGAATACGCAGTCCGTTCGTCCGTCGCACGTCCCTAACATAGCGAACATGCAACCGTTCCCCTCCGTTCCCTCTGTCCGAAAATGCCAAACTTCGGGAAAACATTCCCGGATGTTTTCCCTCTTCACCTATATCGTGTAGCACCGCGTCCGAACACCCCTAGCTCTGCGTATTGTCATGTCATGCTCTTGTTTGCTTTATATTTACTGTTTCCTCCCCTCTTTTCTCTCGGTAGACCCCGCTACAGACGCATTTCCCGAGACCGACGCAGCTCGGGAGCCCGACGACACCGTTGCCGACCTTGCCTTTTGCCGTCGAGCAACCAGGCAAGCCCCCCTTTGAGCATACCGATATCGCCTATTCTTCTCTCTTATGCTTGCATTAGAAATTGCTGCTGCTACTGTTTAACCTATTCTGATGCATAGCCTGTTTATTGTAACCTGCTATTGAAACCTTACCTGCTTATCCTAAACTATCTAGTATAGGCTGGGTAGAGACCTATCAGTGACCCCACTTGTCCCGACTGCCCCGCTGGATTATCAGAAGACCCGGTTAACGGGATTGAAGACCAGGCCCCGGCACCGCACATCACCCCCCTTAGTTGTACGCCACTACTGGGTTACTATCGAGTGCCGAGGGTGATACCTCGTCAGCACTTCTGATGTTAATCTGGTAGGTTAGTTCATCGGTTGTGGTTACCGAGGGTGATTCCTCCTTCACCGCTTCCGATAACGACGCTGTCGTGCACCACCTCAAGTGTGAACCCATCAAGGGTGATTCCTCCGAGTTCACCTTGACGGATACTACAAGTAGGAATCCAACGAGGGTGATACCTCGGATTCCCCTGATGTTATGGACACACGGATACTTGGACTTTACAATTGATACTTGGAAAGGCGGGTCGACCCTGAGGGGTACCCGCGAGTGATGTGGAGACGGGTTGACCTGGATGGTGCCCGAGTGATGAGTACGAGGCGTGGCCGGGAATTCTTAGCCCTTGTCGCAAGTCCTCGAGACGGGGCGACGGGGTCACATCGATCATGAGTCTCTGCTCGTTACCGCAAGTCCCTAGTCCACTAACGATTTGGATATTTGATCCGAGCAGGCCTCTGGCCTGATAGCACTAACCATCACGTGGGCATAGTATGGGCGTTCTGCATCGTAGCATCAGCCAAAAGCTCTGTCAGACGTCCAGTTCAGCATTGCGGCACGGTCGGATCGTGTCGGCCATCCGAGGCGACGCTGGTATCCACCCTGTGCGCAATGACCCAGAGTGCGCAGGGCGATGGCCCAAGACCCCTGAGTGCTTAGGATGTAGACCGGCGGGGACCTCTCTGCTGAGCTGTAGGTAGGATTGCGGTGTATCGTTTGGCCGAGGCCGGGCATGAACCAGGAAAGTGTGTCCGGCCGGAGTTAAGCGAGCGTGGTGGGTAAGTTGGTGCACCCCTGCAGGGAAGAAAACATCTATCGATAGCCGGTCCTGCGGTAAAGGACACTCGGAGTTGTATCCCGATCGATACAACTAGAACTTGAGATGAGACCTGGATATGTGGCTCTGGGATTGCTTTCTCGTAGGGAGTCGAGAAAGGATCTCTGGGCGAGGTTGATGATGACTGGATGGCTCTGGGATTGCTTTCTCGCAGGGAGTCAAGAAAGGATCTATGGGTGAGGTTGATAACATTACTACTACTTTATATTGTGCTATCTACTCTCTTCTATTGCTGCAAGACCGCTGGAGATGATGAAGATGCTAGTCTTCGATAGGACTAGGCTATCCTCTCTATTCTGGCATTTCTGCAGCCCAGTCCACACATACAGCCTCTCTTTGATAATGTTGCATATGTAGCGTAGATCCTTGCTTGCTGAGTACTTCGGATGAGTACTCACGGTTGCTTTGCTTTCTTTTTCTCCCCATATCCTTTTGATGCAACCAGATGACGGAGCCCCTGAGACAGCTGCCCCCACCGACGATCGCTACTACTACCCCGAGGGTGGATACTACTACGAGTTGGCCGATGACCAGGAGTAGGATCGGAGGGTCCCAGGCAGGAGGCCTGCGCCTTTCGATCGTAGTGTTTTATTTTGCCCCGCCTTTCTAAGGGCCTATCTGTTAACTTATGTCTGTACTCAGATATCTGACGCTTCCGCTGACGCTTGTACGCAAGCTTATGTATTCGAGCCCTCGAGGCCCCTGGCTTGTAATATAAAGCTTGTATGACTTTATTTATGTTTTAGAGTTGTGTTGTGATATCTTCCCGTGAGTCCTTAGGCTTGATCATGTGCATTTGCGTGTATGATTAGTGCACGATTGAGCCGGGGGTGTCACACAAGCAAAAGTCATGATATGTGACGAATAAAAATATAGCTCCAAGTAAAATTACCGATGGTTGTTAGAAGAAAGAGGGGATGCCTTACGGGGCATCCCCAAGCTTAGTTGCTTTGTTATCCTTGAATATTAACTTGGGGTACCATGGGAATCCCCAAGCTTAGGACCTTTTCACTCCTTATTCTTTCATCCATCGCGATCTCACCCAAAACTTGAAAACTTCAATCACACAAAACTTAACAAAACCTTCGTGAGATCCGTTAGTATAATAAAGCAAATCACCACTTTAAGTACTCTTGCAAACACATTCATATTTTATTATTGCATTATACCTACTGTATTCCAACTTTACCATGGCTTATACCCCCCGATACAATCCATAGATTCATCAAAATAAGCACACAATGCAACGAAAACAGAATCTGTCAAAAACAGAACAGTCTGTAGTAATCTGAACTCCAACCATACTTCTGTGACTCCATTTTTTTTGAAAAATTAGGACAACGTAGGAAATTTGTATATCAATCTTGTGTAAGAAATTCAGAATTTTATCACACTTCTGTGATTTTTAACAATTCTTATACTAGGTGCAAAAGTTTCTGTTTTTTAACAAGATCAAATCAACTATCACCCAACATGATCCCAAAGGCTTTACTTGGCACAAAAACTAACTAAAACAAAAAAAAACACAATCATGACAATAGCATAATTGTGCAAACACTCAAGAACATAAAGAAAAGGCAAAAATAAATTTTATTCATTGGGTCGCCTCCCAACAAGCGCTATCGTTTTATGCCCTTAGCTAGGCATAATGCATAGATTCAAGTATTGTCATACTTCTTCTTACTTTCCATAGATGTGTTTTTGTTAGGAGGTTTCTCAAATATAACTTGAAACACATTGTCCATAGAAATTTTAGCATTATCAAGTTGTCCATCTTTATATCCCCTTTGATTCCTGGCTACAATCCAAGGATATTGTTGATTAACATCATTACAAACTTGTTGGATCACATCCAAAACGGGGATTTCCTTTTTAAGGTTCTCATAAAAAATTTGATTATTTCCAAGAAAATATCTTAACACATAGTCACTATTGTAAAGGATCTCATCTATTACTGGTTTTTCATGGTTCATACCATAAAAATAAAAAATTTCCCTAGCTTCCCGTACTATGTGATCAAATTCATTCAGAAGAACAAGGGTAGCTAAATTTTTAACTTTCGGATCCTTTATAACTGGTAGCTCATAAAACAATGTTTGCAAGGTAGGATGAGTACGGATAAATCTATTTTCAAGTTTCAGAACTAGTGCTGAAATAGCTTCCGCATAAGTTTTAGTTCTTTTAAGTATAGGAGCATCATCACAAGTCAAAGTTCCAACACAATTGAAGAATTCTTGGATAGTTTTTTTTTCCTATAACGTTCCCTTGTCCCAAAACAAAAGTTTTAGCATCCAGATTGCCAGATCGTCCAATTTTAGGAGTTCGGCCATCATCTATTTCTGCCATACCAAAGTCACTCATGATGATAAGTTCAAGCAAGCCAACGATCGAACGAAAAAGAAGGCAAATAAAAAGGCAAAATTTTGTGAAGTGGGGGAGATGAAAACGAGAGGCAAATGGCAAATAATGTAAATTGCAAGGAGATGAGATTTGTGATTAGGAACCTGATAGATGTTGATGATGTCTCCCCGGCAACGACGCCAGAAATCCTTTTGACGTGGCTTAGCACTGCGTCGGTATTTCCCCGAAGAGGAAGGGATGATGCAGCACAGCTACGGTAAGTATTTCCCTCTGTTATGAAACCAAGGTTATCAATCCAGTAGGAGAACCAAGCAACAATATGTAAACGATACCTTCACACAAAGAACAAATACTTCTAACCGACGCGTAAGAGGGGTTGTCAACCCCTCTACGGTAAAAAGATAGATTAAATTGTATGAGATTGGATAAATAGATCTAGCAAGAACACAAAATAAAATAAGTAAAGAAAAAGTGCAGCAAGGTATTTTTGGGTTTTTGGAATAATAGATCTGAAAACAAAATGATAAAATATAGACCCCGGGGCCGTAGATTTCACTAGTGGCTTCTCTCGAGAAAATAGCATACGGTGGGTAAACAAATAACTGTTGGGCAATAGATAGAAGAGCAAATGATTATGATGATATCCAAGGCAATGATCATGTATATAGGCATCACGTCCAAGATTAGTAGACCGAAATGATTTTGCATTTACTACTATTACTCCACACATCGACCGCTATCCAGCATGCATCTAGTGTATTAAGTTCATGGAGAAACGGAGTGATGCAATAAGAACGATGACATGATGTAGACAAGATCTATTCATGTAGGAATAGACCCCATCTTTTTATCCTTAATAGCAATGATACATGCGTGCCTCGCTACCCCTTCTGTCACTGGGTGAGGACACCGCAAGATCAAACCCATCACAAAGCACTTCTTCCCGTTGCAAGAAAAATCAATCTAGTTGGCCAAACAAAACCAAAGTTTCGGAGAAGAAATATGAGGCTATAACAATCATGCATATAAGAGATTCAAGAAAATCAAATAATATTCATAGATAGATTTGATCATAAACTCACACTTCATCGGATCCCAACAAACACACCACAAAAAGTCAATACATCAAATAGATCTCCAAGAACATCGAGGAGAACATTGTATTGAGAATCAAAAAGAGAGAAGAAGCCATCTAGCTACTGCCTACGGACCCGTAAGTCTATGGTGAACTACTCACGCATCATCGAAGGAGCACCAATGAGGATGATGAACCCCTCCGTGATCGTGTTCCCCTCCGGCAGAGTGCCGGAATAGGGCTCTAAATTGGATCTCGTGGTTATGGAACATGCGGTGGCTAGAATTGTGTTTCGATCATTCCCCTAGGGTTTCTGGAATATCTGAGTATTTATAGAGCTGAGAGGCAGTGGAGGAGACCTCCATGGGCCCCACCACTCACCAGGGCGCACCAGGGGCCCTGGTGGGCGGTGGGCCCCATGGGCCTCCCCCCATGTGCTTCCTTGGCTCCCAAGTTGTCTTGTGGTCCAAAAAAATCTCCAAAAAGTTTCATCGCATTTGGACTTCGTTTGGTACTGATATTCTGCGAAGTAAAAAACAAGCAAAAAATAGCAAGTGGCACTGGGCACTATGTCAATAGGTTAGTCCCAAAATATGATATAAAGTTGCTATAAAATGAAGGTAAAACATCCAAGAATGATAATATAACAACATGGAACAATAAAAAATTATAGATACGTTGGAGACGTATCAGCATCCCCAAGCTTAATTCCTGCTCGTCCTCGAGTAGGTAAATGATATAAACAGAATTTTGGATGTGGAATGCTGCCTAAAATGTTCATCACATATTCTTTTCTTTTGTAGCATGGACATTTATACTTTTAGATGGTTCAAAGCAATAGTCTATAATTGACATGAAGACTTCAATACTCAAGCATATCAACAAGCAACCATGTCTTTCAAAATATCAACACTAAAGAAAGTTATCCCTAGCACATTATGCTCAATCATTGATCCATTCATGAAACACATTCGAATATTAGCTACATCCAATGCACAAGTATGATCATAGTGCTCCCTCGTTGGTGCTTTATAAGAGTAGATGGGGACTCAAATAAAAGTAAAAATTGCATAAAGTAAATAGATAGGCTCTTCGAGAGGGAAGCAGAGATTTGTAGAGGTGCCAGAGCTCAAAGCTTAAATTGAGAGATAATTTTTTTTGAGAGGCATGCTTTTCCTGTCAACGAAAATGACCGAGTAGTTGCCAATACTTTCCATGCTAGATACATCATAGGCGGTTCCCAAACATAAAATAAAGTTTATTCCTTTTTCCACCATTCTTTCACAATCCATGGCTAGCCGTATCCACGAGTTCCTTCCATACCAACACTTTCCAAGGAATTTATTATTTGACAACATAAAGTAAATTTCCTTTTCATCTCGGGACTGGGCTTCCCCGCCACACTCTCGTGTAATGACAAGTGAATAAACACTCATATTGATAATAACACATCTAGCGTCGAAAAATATTGGTCACCCCCTGCCGCTTCATGAGCGGTACGGGCACACAAAAAGGAAATTCATTTTGAAAATTAGAGTTGGCACATACAAATTTACTTAGAACGACACGGAAATACCGCATATAGGTAGGTATGGTGGACTCATATGGCATAACTGGTTTAAGGATTTTGGGTGCACAAGTAGTATTCCCACTTAGTGCAAATGGAGGCTAGCAAATAGATTGAGAAGCAACCAACCAAGAAATGTAAATTCTCATAGACGAGCATTAAGCATAACTAACACCGAATAATGCACCACAAGTAGGATGTAATTTCATTGCATAACTATTGACTTTCATGCTTGCATAGGGAATCACAAACCTTAACACCAATATTCTTACTAAAGCATAATTACTCACCAACATGACTCATATATTACTATCATCATATCTCAAAACTATTACAAAGAATCAAGTTTATTTTGTCCAATGATCTTCATGAAAGTTTTTATTATATCCCTCTTGAATATCTATCACTTTGGAACTAATTTCATATATTGCAATTGCTTTTGACAAGCTCAAACAAATTTTAGTGAAGAACATGAGCATAAAAATTTTCATCTCTCAAAATAATATAAGTGAACCATGAGAGAATTTCTTCAAAAATTTACTAACTCTTAAATTAATCTAAGTGAAGCACTAGAGAAATTCCATAGCTCAAAAAATTTAAGTGAAGCACATAGAGGTATTCTAACAAATCTTAGCATAATTATGGCTCTCTCAAATAGGTGTGTCCAGCAAGGATGATTGCGACAAACTAAAAAGTAAAACAAGCAAACACTCATATAATACAAGACGCTCCAAGCAAAACTCATGATATGTGACGAATAAAAATATAGCTCCAAGTAAAATTACCGATGGTTGTTAGAAGAAAGAGGGGATGCCTTCCGGGGCATCCCCAAGCTTAGTTGCTTGGTTCTCCTTGAATATTAACTTGGGGTGCCATGGGCATCCCCAAGATTAGGATCTTTTCACTCCTTATTCCTTCATCCATCATGATCTCACCCAAAACTTGAAAACTTTAATCACACAAAACTTAAGAAAACCTTCGTGAGATCCATTAGTATAGTAAAGCAAATCACCACTTTAAGTACTATTGCAAACCCATTCATATTTTATTATTGCATTATACCTACTGTATTCCAACTTTACCATGGCTTATACCCCCGATACAATCCATAAATTGATCAAAATAAGCACACAATGCAACGAAAACAGAACAGTCTGTAGTAATATGAACTCTAACCATACTTCTGTGACTCCAAAAATTATGAAAAATTAGAAAACATAGGCAATTTGTACATCAATCTTGTGTAAGAACTTCAGAATTTTATCATGCTTCTGTGATTTTTAACAATTCTGCTATTGGGCGCAAAAGTTTCCGTTTTTCAACAAGATCAAATCAATTATCACCCAACATGATCCCAAAGGCTTTAGTTGGCACAAAAACTAACTAAAACATAAAAAAACACAATCATAACAGTAGTATAATTGTGCAAACACTCAAGAACAGAAATAAAAAGGCAAAAATAAATTTTATTCATTGGGTTGCCTCCCGACAAGCGCTATTGTTTTATGCCCCTAGCTAGGCATAATGCATAGATTCAAGTATTGTCATCCTTCTTCCTACTTTCCATAGATGTGTTTTTGTCAGGAGGTTTCTCAAATATAACTTGAAACACATTGTCCTTAGAAATTTTAGCATTATCAAGTTATCCATCTTTATATCCCCTTTGATTCCCGACTACAATCCAAGAATATTGTTGATTGACATCATTAAAAACTTGTTGGATCACATCCAAAACGGGGATTTCCTTTTTAAGGTTCTCATAAAAAAATTGATTATTTCCAAGCAAATGTCTTAACACATAGTCACTATTGTAAAGGATCTCATCTATTACTGGTTTTTTATGGTTCATACCATAAAAATCAAAAAATTCCCTAGCTTCCCGTACTATGTGATCAAATTCATTCATAAGAACAATGGTAGCTAAATTTTTAGCTTTCGGATCCTTTATAACTGGTAGCTCATAAAACAATGTTTACAAGGTAGGATGAGTATGGATAAATCTATTTTCAAGTTTCAGAACTAGCGCTGAAATAGCTTCCGCATAAGTTTTAGTTCTTTTAAGTATAGGAGCATCATCACAAGTCAAAGTTCCAACACAATTGAAGAATTCTTGGATAGTTTCTTTTCCTATAACATTACCTTGTCCCAAAACAAAAGTTTTCGCATCCAGATTGCCAGATCGTCCGATTTTAGGAGTTCAGCCATCATCTGTTTTTGCCATACCAAAGTCACTCATGATGATAAGTTCAAGCAAGCCAACAATCGAACGAGAAAAAGGCGAACGAAAAAGAAGGCAAATAAAAAGGCAAATTTTTGTGAAGTGGGGGAGATGAAAAAGAGAGGCAAATGGAAAATAATGTAAATTGCAAGGAGATGAGATTTGTGGTTAGGAACCTGATAGATGTTGATGATGTCTCCCCCGCAATGGCGCCAGAAATCATTTTGACGTGGCTTAGCACTGCCTCGGTATTTCCCCAAAGAGGAAGGGATGATGCAGCACATCTACGGTAAGTATTTCCCTCTGTTATAAAACCAAGATTATCAATCCAGTAGGAGAACCAAGCAACACTATGTAAACGGTACCTGCACACAAAGAACAAATACTTGCAACCCGACGCGTAAGAGGGGTTGTCAATCCCTCTACGGTAAAAAGAGAGATTAAATTGTATGAGATTGGATAAATAGATCTAGCAAGAACACAAAATAAAGTAAGTAAAGAAAAAGTGCAGCAAGGAATTTTGAGTTTTTGGAATAATAGATATGAAAACAAAATGGTAAAAGATAGACCCGTGGGCCGTAGATTTCACTAGTGGCTTCTCTCGAGAAAATAGCATACGGTGGATAAACAAATTACTGTTGGGCAATTGATAGAAGAGCAAATAATTATGATGATATCAAAGGCAATGACCATGTATATAGGCATCACGTCCAAGATTAGTAGACCGAAACGATTCTGCATCTACTACTATTACTCCACACATCGACCGCTATCCAGCATGCATCTAATGTATTAAGTTTATGGAGAAATGGAGTAATGCAATAAGAACGATGACATGATGTAGACAAGATCTATTCATGTAGGAATAGACCCCATCTTTTTATCCTTAATAGCAACAATACATGCGTGCCTCGCTACCCCTTCTGTCACTGGGTGAGGACACAGCAAGATCGAACCCATCACAAAGCACCTGTTCCCATTGCAAGAAAAATCAATCTAGTTGGCCAAACCAAACCAAAGTTTCAGAGAAGAAATACGAGGCTATAACAATCATGCATATAAGAGATTCAAGAAACTCAAATAATATTCATAGATAGATCTGATCATAAACTCGCACTTCATCGGATCCCAACAAACACACCGCAAAAAGTCATTACATCAAATAGATCTACAAGAACATCGAGGAGAACATTGTATTGAGAATTAAAAAGAGAGAAGAAGCCATCTAGCTACTGCCTACGGACCCGTAGGTCTATGGTGAACTACTCACGCATCATCGGAGGAGCACCAACAAGGATGATGAACCCCTCCGTGATCGTGTTCCCATCCGGTAGAGTGCCGGAATAGGGCTCTAGATTGGATCTCGTGGTTCTGGAACTTGCAGCGGCTGGAATTGTGTTTCGATTGCTTCCCTAGGGTTTCTGGAATATCTGAGTATTTATAGAGCTGAGAGGCGGTGGAGGAGACCTCCATGGGCCCCACCACCCATCAGGGTGCGCCAGGGGCCTCTGGCGCGCCCTGGTGGGTGGTGGGCCCCATGGGTGTCCCCCAGGTGTTTCCTTGGCTCCCAAGTTGTCTTCTGGTCCAAAAAAATCTCCAAAAAGTTTCGTGGCATTTGGACTTCGTTTGGTACTGATTATCTGTGAAGTAAAAAACAAGCAAAAAATAGCAACTGGCACTGGGCACTATGTCAATAGGTTAGTCCCAAAAATGATATAAAGTTGCGATAAAATGAAGGTAAAACATCCAAGAATAATAATATAACAGCATGGTACAATAAAAAATTATAGATACGTTGGAGACGTATAAGCCGTCAATGAACTGATCCAAAGCAACACTCAAGCGAAGCTTAGCAAGAACATCGCCCTCACATACACATGTGATCTAGATCACAACCTGCATCTACTCATAAAACCGCTCATGATGCCACTGTTGGGAACATAGTAGAAAACAAAAAGGTCGCCCTACGATCACCCAGGAACAATATGAAGATGCATAAGGGGTTGTGATCAACGATCGTTACCGACTTCGGGAGTGCATCGGAAGTAGATGAGTCATTGTAGATCGTACTTGGAGTCCCACGAACGTCGATGACGATCCAACGAACCACCCTCGAATGATCCCTCGAATGGAAGACCGAAAACACGACCTCTCTACTTGGTTGCAAGCATATGGTCTTCACGATCCGGCATAGCTTCGCCGTCCAGAGCTAATCATCACCGAAGAATTAGAGGGAGGAGTTTAGAACCACACGGGGCTTCTAATTATGAGGACTAGAGGTGGCTAGGGATCGCTCTAATTAGTCAACTAGGACCAACTAGAACGTGCACTAGATCAACTAGAGGAGGCTCAAACTTGTATATCCATAGGGTGGAAATCCTCTAGTATATATAGGTTAGAGGGGAGGGAGACGGCTGCCACCAAGGGGGGAAAGTCCCCTTTGGGGCGCCGGCCAAAGGGGGAGGAGTAGGACTCCTCGCCTAGTCCAATTCACCCACCCTACAAGGAAAGGGGGCACCTTCCTACTTGGGCCCTTGTGGCCCAAGTTGCTCTCCACCTCTTGGCCTTTTAAGGCCCATTGATATTTAAATTAAATATAAAATGTTCTAAACTTTTCAAAGCATTATATATATATAATTTAACATCCCCGAAAACATTTTCCACATATATGTAATTAATCGGTAATACCCACTCTCGAGCTGTCCGGGTAGTTGTCAAACTTTTCGGTGTGCCTGAAAGTTGTCGTTATGATCACCTTGTTACAGATGACATTTGAGCAACCCCAAAGCCCACCGTCCGGTAGGAAGTGACCCAGGCTACTCTCATGGTCCGAGGAACTAAAACACATGCTAACACTCCGTGTTATAATAGATTATCTCAGACGCTATAATCACATAGGATAACGGACAAGTATTGGGTCGATTCAATATGAACATTCTTCTAACGTCATACCCTCAATGTTGTTTTAGGACTATTGTTACACTTAACGATATCTCAAGATCCATAAAACATGATCACCAACAACACTTGAGCCGGTCTTAGAGGCGAGACCAAGAACCTATTGTTTACCGTTTATCATTTCACACGTGCTTATGAGTTTTCAAGTGAATCGCATATTCCAGGATCATAGCAGTTATAGCATGAAATATAAACTCTTAATTATGAATAACGAAATTTAATAATACAATATTATTCGCTCCAGGGCATATTTCCAACATGAGCAACCCAAAAGTCCATCATACGACAAGAAGTGACTGTGATACTCTCATGGTCTAAGGATCTAAATCAACATTAACACTTTGTGTTATAACAATTGACTTCTATTGCATCTCAAACTATAACAAACAAGTTTGGGTCGATTTAATTTGATCATTCTTCCAAAGTCATATTCACAATGTTGTTTTAGGACTATCGTTACACTTAACGATATCCTAAGATCCGGAAAACATGATCACCAGCAACACATGAGCTAGTCTTAGAGGCGAGACTAGGAATCATATTTTACCGTTTATCATTCCACACATGCATGTGAGTTTTCCACTGAATCACATATTCCCGGATCATAACAGTTATAGCATAGAATATAAACTCTTAATTATATACATGGAAATATAATAATACAATATTATTGCCTCTAGGGCATATTTCCAACAGACTCCCACTTGCACTAGAGTCAATAATCTAATTAGCACATTTTGTTTTACACCAATGGCAATCCAGTGTTTGTTCATGCTTTGCTTGTGGTATAGTCTTCGTCCTATCATATCTTGACAACCTCAGATCTGCATGTATCATTTGCATTTCTATGCATCTATAATGCTTTCACAACAATTAATAATTTGCGTGAAACTGGCTTTGTATATATTGAATCACCGGTAGGACCTTTGATTCCTTAAACTGACCTATGAAACCACTGTTGACAATGGTGTTCCACTGGCACAATCATCTAGAAACAATACGAAGATCATAAATGAACTTTTGATTCACCATCCTATTTTGTTGATTCTAAAGCGACAATATACTCAGCCTTTCTGTTATAGAATTTAGCATAGTAACTTTCTTGGATCAATTCCAAGTTACTGTGCCTCCATAAATCTTTTAATTGAAATAAAAAATCACTTAGAGCATCGATGAAGACCTTTGTCGATGTACTAATTACAACGAGCATGTATTGATGTAACTCCTTACAACAATCTCTTCATTTTCTCTATATGCGAGAAACATGTCGTCAGTACTTAACGACATTTTCACTGTTGTCCTATGATCAACAATTTGACCATTCTGTTTGTTGGGAAACATAGCATGCAATTTCAAAAAAATTCCTACGCTCACGCAAGATCTATCTAGGAGATGCATAGCAACGAGGGGGGGGGGGGGGGAGTGTGTCTACGTACCCTCGTAGACCGAAAGCGGAAGCATTTGACAATGCAGTTGATGTAGTTGAACTTCTTCTCGTTCCGACCGATCAAGCACCGAACATACGGCACCTCCGAGTTCTGCACACGTTCAGCTCGATGACGTCCCTCGAACTCTTGATCCAGCAAAGTGTCGAGGAAGTAGATGAGTTCCGTTAGCATGACGGCGTGGTGATGGTGATGGTGAAGTGATCCGCGCAGGGCTTCGCCTAAGCACCGCGAGAATATGACCGAGGGTGTAATCTATGGAGGGGGGCGCCGCACACGGCTAACAGTAGATGTTGTGTCTTGTAGGCGCCTCCCTCCCCACATATATATAGGTGGGAGGGAGAGGGAGCAGCCAAGGGGGGCACCCCAAGTAGGCCGAATCCTACTTGGGGTTCCTCCCCAATTCGGCCCCCCTTCCTTATTTGCCGGAAGGGGAAGGAAAGAGAGGGGAAGAGGGAAGGAAGGGGGAATCCTATTCCCTCTCTTTCCTTTCCCTTCCCCTCTTTCCTTCTCCTTCTTGGCCGGCCCATATGGGGGGCGCACCAGCCCCTTGTGGCTGGTGCGTTTCCCCTCTTGGCTCATAAGGCCCATATCTTTTGCCGGGGGTGTCCGGAACCCCTTCCGGTGACCTGATATGTACCCGGTACCCTCCGGAACACTTCTGGTGTCCGAATACCATCGTCCTATATATCAATCTTTACCTTTCAACCATTTCGAGACTCCTCGTCATGTTCGTGATCTCATCTGGGACTCCGAACAACATTCGGTCACCAAATCACATAACTCATATAATACAAAATCGTCATCGAACGTTAAGCGTGCGGACCCTACGGGTTCGAGAACTATGTAGACATGAACGAGACACCTCTCCGGTCAATAACCAATAGCGGAACCTGGATGCTCATATTGGCTCCTACATATTCTACGAAGATCTTTATCGGTCGAACCGTTATGACAACATACGTTATTCCCTTTGTCCATCGGTATGTTACTTGCCCGAGATTCGATCGTCGGTATCTTCATACCTAGTCCAATCTCGTTACTGGCAAGTCTCTTTACTCATTCCGTAATGCATCATCCTGTAACTAACTCATTAGTCACTTTGCTTGCAAGGCTTCTTATGATGTGCATTACCGAGAGGGCCCAGAGATACCTCTCCGATACTCGGAGTGACAAATCCTAATCTTGATCTATGCCAACCCAACAGACACCTTCGGAGATACCTGTAGAGCATCTTTATAATCACCCAGTTACGTTGTGACGTTTGATAGCACACAAGGCATTCCTCCGGTATCCGGGAGTTGCATAATCTCATAGTCGAAGGAATATGTATTTGACATGGAGAAAGTAGTAGCAATAAAACTGAACGATCATTATGCTAAGCTAACGGATGGGTCTTGTCCATCACATCATTCTCCTAATGATGTGATCCCATTATCAAATGACAACTCATGTCCATGGTCAGGAAACCTTAACCATCTTTGATTAACGAGCTAGTCAAGTAGAGGCTCACTAGGGACACAGTGTTTGTCTATGTATTCACACATGTATTTAGGTTTCCGATCAATACAATTCTAGCATGAATAATAAACATTTATCATGAATAAGGAAATATAAAATAACAACTTTATTATTGCCTCTAGGGCATATTTCCTTCAGTCTCCCACTTGCACTAGAGTCAATAATCTAGTTCACATCGCCATGTGATTTAACACCAATAGTTCACATCGTCATGTGATTAACACCCATAGTTCACATCGCCATGTGACCAACACCCAAAGGGTTTACTAGAGTCAATAATCTAGTTCACATTGCCATGTGATTAACACCCAAAGAGTACTAAGGTGTGATCATGTTTTGCTTGTGAGAGAAGTTTAGTCAATGGGTCTGCCACATTCAGATCCGTATGTATTTTGCAAATTTCTATGTCTACAATGCTCTGCATGGAGCTACTCTAGCTGATTGCTCCCACTTTCAATATGTATCCAGATTAAGACTCAGTGTCATCCGGATCGGTGTCAAAGCTTGCATCGACGTAACCCTTTACGATGAACTCTTTATGACCTCCATAACCGAGAAACATTTCCTTAGTCCTGTCAGGTAACTAAGGATAATTTTGACCGCTGTCCAGTGATCTACTCCTGGATCACTATTGTGCCCCCTTGCCAAACTTATGGCAAGGTACACAATAGGTCTGGTACACAGCATGGCATACTTTATAGAACCTATGGCTGAGGCATAGGGAATCACTTTCATTCTCTCTCTATCTTCTACCGTGGTCGGGCTTTGAGTCTTACTCAACTTCACACCTTGTAACACAGGCAAGAACCCTTTCTTTGACTGATCCATTTTGAACTTCTTCAAAACTTTGTCAAGGTATGTGCTTTGTGAAAGTCCTATTAAGTGTCTTGATCTATCTTTATAGATCTTGATGCCCAATATATAAGCAGCTTTACCGAGGTCTTTCATTGAAAAACTCTTATTCAAGTATCCTTCTATGCTATCCAGAAATTCTATATCATTTCCAATCAACAATATGTCATCTACATATAATATCAGAAATGCTACAGAGCTCCCACTCACTTTCTTGTAAATACAGGCTTCACCATAAGTCTGTATAAAACCATATGCTTTGCTCACCTCATCAAAGCATATATTCCAACTCCGAGATGCTTGCACCAGTCCATAGATGGATCGCTGGAGCTTGCACACTTTGTTAGCACCTTTAGGATCGACAAAACCTTCTGGTTGCATCATATACAACTCTTCTTTAAGATATCCATTAAGCAATGCAGTTTTTGACGTCCATTTGCAAGATTTCATAATCATAAAATGTGGCAATTGCTAACATGATTCGGACAGACTTAAGCATCGCTACGGGTGAGAAAGTCTCATCGTAGTCAACTCCTTGAACTTGTCGAAAACCTTTTGTGACAAATCGAGCTTTGTAGATAGTGACATTACTATCAGCGTCATTCTTCTTCTTGAAGATCCATTTATTCTCTATGGCTTGCCGATCATCGGGCAACTCCACCAAAGTCCACACTTTGTTCTCATACATGGATCCTATCTCAGATTTCATGGCCTCAAGCCATCTGTCGGAATCTGGGCTCATCATAGCTTCTTCATAATTCGTAGGTTCGTCATGGTCTAGTATCATGATTTCCAGGACAGGATTACCATACCACTCTGGTGCAGATCGTGCTCTGGTCGACCAACGAGGTTTAGTAGTAACTTGATCTGAAGTTTCATGATCATCATCATTAGCTTCCTCTCTAGTTGGTGTAGGCGTCACAGGAATGGTTTGCTCTGATGTGCTACTTTCCAATTCGAGAGAAGGTACAACTACCTCATCAAGTTCTACTTTCCTCCCACTCACTTCTTTCGAGAGAAACTCCTTCTCTAGAAAGGTTCCATTTTTGGCAACAAAGATATTGCCTTCGGATCTGTGGTAGAAGGTGTACCCAATTGTTTCTTTAGGGTATCCTCTGAAGACGCAATTCTCCGATTTAGGTTCGAGCTTATCAGGCTGGAGCCTTTTGACATAAGCGTCGCATCCCCAAACTTTAAGAAACGACAGCTTAGGTTTCTTGCCAAACCACAGTTCATACGGTGTCGTCTCAACGGATTTAGATGGTGTCCTATTTAATGTGAATGTAGCTGTCTCTAATGCATAACCCCAAAATGATAGTGGTAGATCGGTAAGAGACATCATAGATCGCACCATATCCAATAAAGTACGGTTACGACGTTCGGACACACCATTACGCTATGGTGTTCCAGGTGACGTGAGTTGTGAAACTATTCCACATTGTTTTAAATGAAGGCCGAACTCGTAACTCAAATATTCACCTCCACGATCAGATCATAGAAACTTTATTTTCTTGTGACGATGATTCTCCACCTCAGTCTGAAATTCTTTGAACTTTTCAAATGTTTCAGACTTGTGTTTCATTAAGTAGATATACCCATATCTGCTCAAATCATCTGTGAAGGTCAGAAAATAATGATACCTGCCGCGTGCTTCAACACTCATCGGACCGCATACATCGATATGTATTATTTCCAATAAGTCATTAGCTCGCTCCATTGTTCTGGAGAATAGAGTTTTAGTCATCTTGCCCATGAGGCATGGTTCGCAAGTATCAAATGATTCATAATCAAGTGATTCCAAAAGCCCATCTGTATGGAGTTTCTTCATGCGCTTTACACCAATATGACCTAAATGGCAGTGCCACAAATATGTTGCACTATCATTACCAACTTTGCATCTTTTGGCATCAATATTATGAATATGTGTATCACTACGATCGAGATTCAATAAACCATTTACATTGAGTGTATGGCCATAGAAGGTTTTATTCATGTAAACAGAACAACAATTATTCTCTGACTTAAATGAATAACCATATCGTAATAAACATGATCCAATCATATTCATGTTCATCGCAAACACCAAATAACATTTATTTATTTAGGTCCAACACTAATCCCGAAGTTAGAGGGAGTGTGCGATGGTGATCTTATCAACCTTGGAATCACTTCCAACACACATTGTCACCTCGTCATTAACTAGTCTCTGTTCATTTTGCAACTCCTGTTTCGAGTTACTAATCTTAGCAACTGAACCGGTATCAAATACCCGGGGGCTACTATGAACACTAGTAAAATACACAACAATAACATGCATATCAAATATACCTTTGTTCACTTTGCCATCCTTCTTATCCGCCAAGTATTTGGGGCAGTTCCGCTTGCAGTAACCATTTCCTTTGCAGTAGAAGCACTTAGTTTCAGGCTTGGGTCCAGCTTTGGGCTTCTTCATGGGAGCGACAACTTGCTTGCCATTCTTCTTGAAGTTCCCTTTCTTTCCCTCGCCCCTTTTCTTGAAACTAGTGGTCTTGTCAACCATCAACACTTGATGCTCTTTCTTGATTCTACCTTCGCCGATTTCAGTATCGTGAAGAGCTCGGGAATCATTTTCGTCATCCCTTGCATATTATAGTTCATCACGAAGTTCTAGTATCTTGGTGATAGTGACTAGAGAACTTTGTCAATCACTATATTATCTGGAAGATTAACTCCCACTTGATTCAAGCAATTGTAGTACCCAGACATTCTGAGCACATGCTCACTGGCTGAGCTATTCTCCTCCATCTTGTAGGCAAAGTACTTGTCAGAGGTCTCATACCTCTCGACATGGGCATGAGTCTGAAATACCAAATTCAGCTCTTGGAACATCTCATATGCTCCGTGGCATTCAAAACGTTTTTTAAGTCCCGGTTCTAAGCCGTAAAGCATGGCGCACTAAACTATCGAGTAGTCATCATATCGAGCTTGCCAAACGTTCATAACGTCTACATCTGCTCCTGCAATAGGTCTGTCACCTAGCGGTGCATTAAGGACATAATTCTTCTGTGCATCAATGAGGATAATCCTCAGATCACAGACCTAGTCCGCATCATTGCTACTATCATCTTTCAACTTAGTTTTCTCTAGGAACATATCAAAATAAAACAGGGGAGCTATACGTGAGCTATTGATCTACAACATAGATATGCAAATACTATCAGGACTAAGTTCATGATAAATTAAGTTCAATTAATCAAATTACTTAAGAACTCCCACTTAGATTGACATCCCTCAAGTCATCTAAATGATACGTGATCCAAATCAACTAAACCATGTCCGATCATCACGTGAGATGGAGTAGTCATCAATGGTGAACATGTCTATGTTGATCATATCTACTATATGATTCACGTTCGACCATTCGGTCTCCAGTGTTCCGAGGCCATGTCTATACATGCCAGGCTCGTCAAGTTTAACACGAGTATTCCGCATGTGCAAAACTGTCTTGCACCCGTTGTATTTGAACGTAGTGTCGGTGTAGTGAACAGGGGGTGTTCATTACCCCTGGACACGCACCGACGAGTTGCAGCCCCCAGGCGGGAAGGGCATGCCAGGGGAGCGAGCCTTCCTGGGAGAAGACAACTGGGAACAAGCACAAGACTATCCAAAAAGCATTTGAGTCAATAATTGGAAGGCAGAAGACCAAAGGCTGAAGCCCCAGCAAGATTCTTGCTGGTGAGCCCCGGCAAGATTCTTGCTGGTAAGCCCTGGCAAGATTTTTGCTGGTGAGCCCCGGCGAGATTCTTGCTGGTGAGCCCCGGCAAGATTCTTGCTGGTGAGGCCCGACAAGATTTTTGCTGGTGAGCCCCATCAAGATTCTTGCTGGTGAGCCCCGGCAAGATTCTTGCTGGTGAGCCCTGGCAAGATTCTTGCTGATGAGCCCCGGCAAGATGATCCCGGCAAGCTTGGTCCCGGCAAGATGACCCCGCCAAGCTGCCACCGCTCCAGTGCAGCGACCAAACCTGTCAGATGGGTTTTGTCCTCCTGGATGCGTGTCAAGGCACCAACGGCGGGTGGGTATAAGCGGTGCTGATGGGACGCCCCCTTTTCCATCCCCAAGAAGCTAAGTGACACCTAGACAGAGCATTTAATGCGCTTGTCCTGAGCCGTCAGTGATAAGCATGTAAATGCTGTAGCAACTTTCCACCTCATGTAAACCCTGTAGCTACTTTACACCTCAATGTATGTACATTTTGCCACTGTGGTGACCCCTTTGAGCGTATAAAAGGAGGCCCAAGGCAACTGCTACAGGGGAAGGAGATCTTTTAGCCCATTCTGCATGCGTAGCTGCTCTTTGAACGTACTGTTCATTGCGAGCGCTCCTGGAGCCTGGGCTCAAGAACACTCATAATTAAACAAGGCAGGAGTAGGGTTTTACACTGATCAGCGGCCCGAACCTGGGTAAAATCGCCCCGCGTCGATCATTGGTTCTGCTCTTTGCGCATACCTCTCCCCCCGCCGAATCGTAAAGGGGTCTCTTAGGATCCCATAGGTGTCGCATGCCAGCATCTTTGGCGCGCCAGGTAGGGGGATCGAGGTTGCGCAAACCTGATCCAGCGGTCGGCGCGTCAGCTTCATCGTCCATGGTGACTTCGCTCCACAAACAGAAAGCTAAGTTCTAAAACTTTAATGCTTTTTGCTGATTTGATTTTATCCATGATGATGTTCTTTGCACATAACCTGTGTGCAAAGGAGCACTCTTGAGACATTCCGCGCTCCGGGTTGTTCGGGTCTGCCTAGCAACACCTGTGCAGCCGCGTTTGTTCTTGGAGTGTGAAGCTCTCGAGGAGGCGGCGTCCTCGATAGGCTGCTAACTAGGATCCATTCCTAAGCGCCATTGACTAGGACGTGCGTGATCGAGATGCATTCCGGCAAGCGTAGGGGACAACTGTGCAAAAACAAAAACATGTGGAGAAGAGCTCTAAATAAAGTTACGCACAAGTTAAAATGCTTTTAAGATGCTAATTAACTTGTCGTATTTAAACGCAGTTGTGGCCCGGGGGCTGGCAGCGTCCTCTGGACCAATCTTCTCGACGTCGAGAATGACGAAGTTCTCCGCCATAAGCCTTCCTGGCAACAAGCTTGCCGGAAGCCAGCGTCAAGAACAACGAAGTCCTCCGTCATGAGCTTTCCCGGCAACTCCTTGCCGGAAGCTAGCGTCGAGAATATCAAAGTTCTCCGCTAAAGTCAAAAGTTTCCCGACAACCACCCTTTGAGCAAAAAATAAGCTCGGGGGCTGGCAGCGCCCTCGCAAGAAAAGCTAAGTTGCCAAGATTTATTACATTCATTTTGCTATCCTCACTTGCTTCTTATACCTACACGTGAAGGAGCCCTCTCGGGGCTAATTGCGTCCCTAGTTGTCTCGAGTCCGCTCGACAATTTAGGTGGCTGCATAAGCACCGAGGAGGTAAACCTTTCCGGGAGGCGGCGTTCCCGGCAAGTTGCTTAGGACCCGTTCCTCAAGCACTGCCGACTGGAGCATGCGCACCGGAAAGCTTTCCGGCGAGCGTGGGTCGCCTTGATTAATTCGTTGTCCTTGTACATCAACCTGCACGCGGAGGAACCTTGTCGTGGTTAGCCCGCGCTCTAGCTTCGCCTCGAGTCCGCTCGGCAAGCTTAGCAGCTGCGTTCTGGCCTGGCAAGTCGCCTTGCCAGCGGCGGCGCTTCCAGCAGGCTGCTAAAGACCCGCATCTAGCGCTCGCGGCAAACATGCGCACCGGCAAGGTTTCCAGACAGCGTTGGGACTAAAATAAGTGCAAGGACTGAATTAATCAAGGGGGAAGCATACATTCATTCAGCATAAAGTAACATGCATTGCATGCATAAAGATTGATTTAACTAAGATAAATTGCTTCTTTATATGTGCCATTGCAGCAACAGGCCGGCAAGACGGCAGTGAGACATTCGCGGTAGACGGCTGCGGCAGCAGGGGTGACTATATGGATCGAGCACCGCACCCGCAGTACCCTATATGGGGAAAGCTCGGGGACTGGCTCCTCGTCGCACAGTGTGGCACTTCCTTTCGGGCACACGACTCCTGTTGCCGTCCAGCTCTGTTTGCCCACGCTGCCGGCAAGCCCAAGGCCCGGCAAACCGCAAGCTCTCTTGCGTCATCACCAGCATGCAGTTAAAAGTCAAGAGTAATGGTTACTTCTCGCCGCGCGTGTACCGGTGCATGTTTTTGGGCCTAGCCCAGACAAACACTGTGCGCGTTTGTCCGGCCCAGGCCCGGGGGCTCCTATCGGTGTAGTGAACAGGGGGTGTTCATTACCCCTGGACACGCACCGGCGAGTTGCAGCCCCCACGCGGGAAGGGCATGCCAGGGGAGCGAGCCTTCCTGGGAGAAGACAACTGGGAACAAGCACAAGACTATCCAAAAAGCATTCGAGTCAATAATTGGAAGGCAGAAGACCAAAGGCCGAAGCCCCGGCAAGATTCTTGCTGGTGAGCCCCGGCAAGACTTTTGCTGGTGAGCCCCGGCAAGATTCTTGCTGGTGAGGCCCGGCAAGATTCTTGCTGGTGAGCCCCGGCAAGATTCTTGCTGGTGAGCCCCGGCAAGATGATCCCGGCAAGCTTGGTCCCGGCAAGATGACCCCGCCAAGCTGCCACCGCTCCAGTGCAGCGACCAAACCTGTCAGATGGGTTTTGTCCTCCTGGATGCGTGTCAAGGCACCAACGGCGGGTGGGTATAAGCGGTGCTGATGGGACGGCCCCTTTTTCCATCCCCAAGAAGCTAAGGGACACCTAGACAGAGCATTTAATGCGCTTGTCCTGAGCCGTCAGTGATAAGCATGTAAATGCTGTAGCAACTTTCCACCTCATGTAAACCCTGTAGCTACTTTACACCTCAATGTATGTACATTTTGCCACTGTGGTGACCCCTTTGAGCGTATAAAAGGAGGCCCAAGGCAACTGCTATAGGGGAAGGAGATCTTTTAGCCCATTCTGCATGCGTAACTGCTCTTTGAACGTACTGTTCATTGCGAGCGCTCCTGGAGCCTGGGCTCAAGAACACTCATAATTAAACAAGGCAGGAGTAGGGTTTTATGCTGATCAGCGGCCCGAACCTGGGTAAAATCGCCCCGCGTCGATCGGTTGTTCTGCTCTTTGTGCATACCTTTCCCCCCGCCGAATTGTAAAGGGGTCCCTTAGGATCCCATAGGTGTCGCACGCCGACACGTAGAGTCTATCACACCCGGTCATCACGTGGTGTCTCAACACGACGAACTGTCGCAACGGTGCATACTCAGGGAGAACACTTATACCTTGAAATTTAGTTAAGGGATCATCTTATAATGCTACCGCCACACTAAGCAAAATAAGATGCATAAAAGATAAACATCACATGCAATCAAAATATGTGACATGATATGGCCATCATCATCTCGTGCTTTTGATCTCCATCTCCAAAGCATTGTCATGATCTCCATCATCACCGGCTCGACACCTTGATCTCCATCGTTGCGTCGTGGTCGTCTCGCCAACTATTGCTTCTACAACTATCGCTAACGCATAGTGATAAAGTAAAGCAATTACATGCCGTTTGCATTTCATACAATAAAGCGACAACCATAAGGCTCCTGCCAGTTGCCGATAACTTTTACAAAACATGATCATCTCATACAACAATGTATATCACATCATGCCTTGACCATATCACATCACAACATGCCCTGCAAAAACAAGTTAGACGTCCTCTACTTTGTTGTTGCAAGTTTTACGTGGCTGCTACGGGCTTCTAGCAAGAACCGTTCTTACCTACGCATCAAAACCACAACGGTGATTTATCAAGTTTGTTGTTTTAACCTTCAACAAGGACCAGCCCCAGTCAAATTTGATTCAACTAAAGTAGGAGAAACAGACACCCGCCAGCCACCTTTATGCAAAACTAGTTGCATGTCTGTCGGTGGAACCGGTCTCATGAACGTGGTCATGTAAGGTTGGTCCGGGCTACTTCATCCAAAAATACCGCCGAATCAAAATAAGACATTGGTGGTAAGCAGTATGACGATCACCGGCCACAAATCTTTGTGTTCTACTCGTGCATATCATCTACGCATAGACCTGGCTCGGATGCCACTGTTGGGAAACATAGCATGCAATTTCAAAAAATTTCCTACACTCACGCAAGATCTATCTAGGAGATGCATAGCAATGAGGGGGGAGAGTGTGTCTATGTACCCTCGTAGACCAAAAGTGGAAGCGTTTGACAACGCGGTTGATGTAGTCGAACTTCTTCTCGTTCCGACCGATCAAGCACCGAACGTACGGCACCTCTGAGTTCTGAACACGTTCAGCTCGATGACGTCCCTCGAACTCTTGATCCAGCAAAGTGTCGAGGAAGTAGATGAGTTCCGTTAGCACGACGGCGTGGTGATGGTGATGGTGAAGTGATCCGCGCAGGGCTTCGCCTAAGCACCGCAAGAATATGACCGAGGGTGTAATCTGTGGAGGGGGCGCCGCACACGGCTAACAGTAGATGTTGTGTCTTGTAGGCGCCTCCCTTCCCACATATATATAGGTGGGAGGGAGAGGGAGCAGCCAAGGGGGGCGCCCCAAGTAGGCCGAATCCTACTTGGGGTTCCTCCCCAATTCGGCCCCCCTTCCTTATTTGCCGGAGGGGGAAGGAAAGAGAGGGGGAGAGGGAAGGAAGAGGGAATCCTATTCCCTCTCTTTCCTTTCCCTTCCCCTCTTTCCTTCTCCTTCTTGGCCGGCCCATATGGGGGGCGTACCAGCCCCTTGTGGCTGGTGCGTTTCCCCTCTTGGCCCATAAGGCCCATATCTTTTGCCGGGGGTGTCCGGAACCCCTTCTGGTGACCCGATATGTACTCGGTACCCTCCGGAACACTTCCGGTGTCCGAATACCATCGTCCTATATATCAATCTTTACCTCTCGACCATTTAGAGACTCCTCGTCATGTCCGTGATCTCATCTGGGACTCTGAACAACATTCGGTCACCATCACATAACTCATATAATACAAAATCATCATCGAACGTTAAGCGTGCGGACCCTATGGGTTCGAGAACTATGTAGACATGACCGAGACACCTCTCCGGTCAATAACCAATAGCGGAACCTAGATGCTCATATTGGCTCCTACATATTCTACGAAGATCTTTATCGGTCGAACCGTTATGACAACATACGTTATTCCCTTTGTCCATCAGTATGTTACTTGCCCGAGATTCGATCATCGGTATCTTCATACCTAGTTCAATCTCGTTACCGGCAAGTCTCTTTACTCGTTTTGTAATACATCATCCTGTAACTAACTCATTAGTCACTTTGCTTGCAAGGCTTCTTATGATGTGCATTACCGAGAGGGCCCAGTGATACCTCTCCGATACTCGGAGTGACAAATCCTAATCTTGATCTATGCCAACCCAACAGACACCTTCAGAGATACCTGTAGATCATCTTTATAATCACCCAGTTACGTTGTGATGTTTGATAGCACACAAGACATTCCTCCGGTATCCGGGAGTTGCATAATCTCACAGTCGAAGGAATATGTATTTGACATGAAGAAAGCAGTAGCAATAAAACTGAACGATCATTATGCTAAGCTAACGGATGGGTCTTGTCAATCACATCATTCTCCTAATGATGTGATCCCGTTATCAAATGACAACTCATGCCCATGGTCAGGAAACCTTAACCATCTTTGATTAACGAGCTAGTCAAGTAGAGGCTCACTAGGGACACAGTGTTTGTCTATGTATTCACACATGTATTTAGGTTTTTTGATCAATAAAATTCTAGCATGAATAATAAACATTTATCATGAATAAGGAAATATAAAATAACAACTTTCTTATTGCCTCTAGGGCATATTTCCTTCACTGTTAACTTCACTCACAACTTACTTGGAGTACTGGACAAATCTGGTTGTTTACATACCATGGAATATAATTAACACAAGTATGATTGAAATCATGTATTTCGTTCATTAGTATTTTAGAATACTGATTCTTGCTTAAAACTCTCTCCATGTGACTTCGACAATAAACTCTTCTTGGCAGTTTCATACTAAACTACTTTAGTATTTTTGTCAATATGTATTTTTGCTAAACACTACTATCTACATAGATTATTATTTCTAATACCAAGGCTTTATTGCCTAAGTTATTTATTAAAAACTAGTTTCAATAAGTCTTAATTCATGTCAAGAAATTTATATAATTTCCAATCAACAATGTGTCACGCACACGTAGTGTTTAGAAATATTATCATGCTCCCACTTACTTTCTTGTAAATACAAGCATCTTTGCTTCTATCAATGAAATCATATCATTAGACCATTTCATCAAAACAAAGATTCCAACTCCATTATGCTTGCTTCAGTCCATTATAGGATCTCTCGTAGTTTGCATACTTACTAGCATCCTATGGATGACAAAATTACCTCAGGCCATATCATATATACAACCTTGGTTCTATTTACCTCTCATGGGAATCCTTTTTGGCATCTATCTTTTATATCTCATAATTGAAATATTTAGTAATTGCTAGTTTAACCCGAACTGACTTTAAGTATTGCTATGATGTGAGAGCCATAATGATGCTATTATTTGTTAGAATTGCTCTATGTGCTTCACTTAAATTTTTTGAGCTATGGAATTGCTCTAGTGCTTCACTTATACCTTTTTAAGCACGGTGGTGGTTTAATTTTTGAAGAATATGCTCTCATGCTTCACTTAGATTATTTTGGGAGTTAGTAAAATTTTAAAGAAATATCCTCTCATGCTTCACTTATATTATTTTGAGATATGAAAAATTTGAAGAAATATTTATGCTCTCGTGCTTCACTTAAAATTATTTGAGAGCTTGCAATGATAATTTGCTTAAGATATGAAATTGGTCCCAAAGCGATAGATATTCAAGGGATATAATAAAAACTTTCATGAAGATCATTAGATATTATAAACTTGATTCCTTGCAATAGTTTTGAGATATGGAAATAGTAATATGTGAGTCATGTTGGTGAGTAATTATGCTTTAGTAAGAATATTGGTGTTAAGGTTTGTGATTCCCTATGCAAGCACGAAAGTCAATAGTTATGCAATGAAGTTACATCCTACTTGTGGTGCATTATTCAGTGTTAGTTATGTTCAATGCTCATTTATGATCGTTTTCATTTTTTGGTTGGTTGCTTCTCAATCTATTTGCTAGCCTTCACTTGCACTAAGCGGGAATACTACTTGTGCATCCAAATCCTTAAACCAAGTTGTGCCAAATGAGTCCACCATACCTACCTATATGCGGTATTTCCATGCCGTTCCAAGTAAATTTGTATGTGCCAACTCTAATTTTCAAAATGATTTTCCTTTTTGTGTGCCCGTACCGCTCATGAAGCGGCATGGATGGCCAATATTTTCTATGCTAGGTAGGTTATTCTCAAGATGAGTGTTTATTCACTTGCCATTGCACGAGAGTGTGGCAGGTAATAGGGATGCCCAGTCCCGAAATGAAAAAAAATTATTTATGTTGTTCATAATAAATTCCTTGGAAAGTGTTGGTATGGAAGGTACCCATGGATACAACTAGCCATGGATTGTGAAAGAATGGTGGAAAAGGAATAAACTTTATTTTATGTTTGGGAACCGACTATGATTTACCTAGCATGGAAGATATTGGGAATTCTCCGTCGTTTTCGTTAACAGGAAAAGCATGCCTCTCAAAACAATTTTATCTCTCAATTTAAGCTTTGAGCTCTGGCACCTCTACAAATCTCTGCTTCCCTCTGCGAAGGGCCTATCTATTTACTTTTGTGTAATTTTTATTTTTATTTAGTCTCCATCTTCTCTTATAAAGCACCAACTAGGGAACACTATTATCATACTTGTGCATTGGATGTAGCTAATATTTGAGTGTGTTTCATGAATGGATCAATGATTGAGCATAATGGGCTAGGGATAGCTTTCTTTAGCGTTGATATTTTGAAAGACATGGTTGCTTGTTGATATGCTTGAGTATTGATGTCTCATGTCAATTATAGACTATTGCTTTGAATCATCTAAAGTCCAAATGTCCATGCTACAAAAGAAAAGAATATGTGATGAATATGATAGGCAGCATTCCACATCAAAAATTCTGTTTTTATCATTTACCCACTCGAGGACGAGCAGGAATTAAGCTTGGGGATGCTGATACATCTCCAACGTATCTATAATTTTTGATTGTTCCATGCTGTTATATGATCAATCTTGGATGTTTTATATACATTTACTAGCAACTTTATATCATTTTTGGGACTAACCTATTAACCTAGTGCCCAGTGCCAGTTGCTGTTTTTAGCTTATTTTTTACTTTACAGAATATTAATACCAAACAAAGTCCAAATGCTACAAAACTTTTTGGAGATTTTTTTCTGGTAGGAAGACACCCAGGAAGCTTCTGGATGGCACGAGGGGATGCTCGTGAGGCCCACTAGGCACCAGGGCACACCTTGGTGGGTAGTGGGGCCCACGGGCACTCCCTTGACCTATCTCCACCTCTATAAATACTCTAAAATCCCAAAAACCCTAGGGGAGTCGAAGAAATACTTCTTCCGCCACCACAAGTTCTAGAACCACGAGATCCAATCTAGAGGCTTTTTTCAGCATTCTACCAGAGGGGGCAACAATCACGGAGGGGTTCTTCATTGTAACACCCCTGTGTAATAGCCACTTTGATTATCTGCTGATAATGCCAAGTCATCTCATTTGCAGTGCCTAGTCATAGTGGTTAACCAAAACAATTCAAACTCTATTATGGAAATCAACTCAAATTCAAAAGTGCAAAATAAATTTGTTCAAACACCTTTGGAAAAATGTTCACTAAATAGCAAATATTCCAGAAGCACTTATAAAAATATAACCAATGATACTTGGATTAGTTAAATGACTCCAACAACATGAAATAGCACCAAAACAGTATTATTTAATCCATTTAAAATCATATCAAATTCAAATAAAAGTCTACTTTGCCCGAACCAATTTTTGGTGAAAGGTAATATTGCATTGTAATATTTGGGCCAAGTCCCACATTCTATAAAAGAGCACAAGTGGCCTAACTATTTTAAAACAGAAAAGAAATAAAAAAAAGGTAAAACAGAAAACAGAAAAATAAAACGAGGCACTGTGCACTGGGCCTAAGTGCACTGGGCCCCGACCACAACCCACTAGGCCCATTCCCTCCTCTCTCTCCTGCGTGTCGCCGTGCCCATGGCCGAGCGCCCGCGTGCCGGCGAGGCGCCGACACGCCGACGCCCCACTGACGCCACCGACAGGGGAGGAGGATAAGGACGTACCCATCCATCTCCCCTGGTCCTTCTTGTCCACTCGTCGCTCCTCCCTCGCCCCTCTCTAGCTCGCGCTCGCCTTTCCCCTCTCCGGTCCGAGCACCGTCACCGCCGTCCTCACTCATCCCCGCGGCCGCCATCGCCATGGACCGCCACGACCTCGGACGCCGTTTATTGGGGCCGGGAAGCTCCATGTCACGCGGATCGAGCCGCGCCCGTCTGCGGCATCTCCGGCGATCTCCGGCGACCCCCGCTTCCCTGCTGCTACTAAGCTGTCGCCGGGCCACTGTGTGCCTCCGCTGTGAGCTTCCCCTCCTTTCCATCTCTCTGTTCACCCCGTATGAGCGCGCTAGCCGCTTCCTCCACGGTGCCCGAGCGCGCCGCCGCATATCCCGTCGCCGGCGAGGCTTCGATGACCATTTGGTCTCACGCTCGATCCCGTTGTGATCGCACGCGCATGTAGATCGTTCCTATCTAGTTAGCTCGTCCGAACGCGCACCGGTTCGACGTTCCCGTCGTTCTCCCAAAGTGCCTCGCCGCCGGCGAGCTCATGGCACTTGATTACAACCCTTCTAGCCGTTCCAACCACCGCCAAACGACGCGCCGTAGTCTTGTCGTTCGAACGCGCTCGGCCGCGGCCAAAATGGCGACCTGTGCGCGATTTCCGACGATGCCCGAGGTTGCGCCGCCGCGAACGAGCTCGCCGGCGTGATTCCGGCGAGTCTCTGGCCGGCGTCGACGTGGCCTGACGTGTGGGTCCCTCTGAGTCACTGACGGGTGGGCCCCGCTGACCTCTTTGACCCAGTCAACTGCTGACTGGGCACTCAGGCCCACTGACATGCGGGCCCCACCAGTTAAAATGTTTAAAAAATAAATAAAACTATTAATTAAAATCTGTTAATTAATTATATAGATAATTAGTCGCTGACATCAGGGGCCCACCCCACTAATCACTCTGTTAGTTTAATTAATCCACTGTTAGTCTAACAGAGGCTGACATGTGGGTCCCACTGGACCCACATGTCAGGTTTGACCCTGGTCAGCGAGGCTGTTGACTGCTGATGTCATCACCTAGTCATGCTGACATCATAAATCAATTCTATTAATAAAAATAATTCTAGAAAATCATTTAAACTTTAAAAATTAATAACTTTTAAATCGTAGCTCAGATCGAAAAACTTAAAACATGAAAGTTACTCGAAACGACGAGACGAATCTGATCGTGTTGTCTGTTTCGATGCCGGAACCCCCTACGTAGGTGAAACCGCAACTTCGAGGCCGTATCCGGTAGATGAATAGTGCTTATACAACGGATAATAAATCCAACTTAAATCTTAAAATAACTAACATGACCTAGATGCATCTTTAGGCAACCCTGCACTGCATTGTAGAATAGCATGCCCCGTGTTGCATTTGATTGCATTATGTTTACCTGTTTCCTCCCCCTTTTCTCTCTCGATTAGACCCCGACGTTGACGTAGCTCCTGAGGCAGACGCCGCTCCGGAGTACAACTACGTCCCCGACGACCAGCCACTTGCCCCAGAGCTTACAGGCAAGCACCCCCATTTGAGCATTCCGATATCGCCCATTCTCTTCCCTCTTATGCTTGCATTAGAAGTTACTGCTGTTACTGTATCCTATATCTGCTGCATAGCCTGTTTACTTGTAACCTGCTGTTGATACCTACCTGTTATCCTAAGCTGCTTAGATAGGTTGGGTAGAGACCATCAGAGACCCCCACTTATCCCGACTGCCCCGCTGGATGATCAGAAGACCCGTGCAACGGGATTGAAGACCAGGTCCCGACACCGCACGTCACTCCCACTTAGTTGCTCGACACTACTGGGTTACTATCGAGTGCCGAGGGTGATACCTCGTCAGCACTTCTGATGATAACCTTGTAGGTTAGTTAATCGGGCGTGATCAGCGAGGGTGATTCCTCCTACACCACCCTCGATAACGACACCGTCGCGTAACTCCTCAAGAGTGGACCTCGAGGGTGATTCCTCCTCCGTTCACCTTGACGGTAACATCAAAGGGAATTCCATCGAGGATGATTCCTCAGGGTTCCCCTTGATGTCAGCCACACAGATACTTTGGATACTATGACTGAACACTGAACCATGATACTAAAGATGGGTCGGCCCTGAGGGGTACCCGCGCGAGCTTAATTGCGAGTAATGTGTGACTGGGTGGACCTGGATGGTGCCCGAGATTTGAACACGAGGCGTGGCTGGGCATTCCTAGCCCTTGCCGCAAGTCCTCGAGACGGGGCGATGGGGTCACATCTTTCGTGAGTCTCTGCTCGTTACTGCACTACCAACACACTAACGGTTTGGATATTTGATCCGAGGGGCCTCTGGCCTGATAGCACTAACCATCACGTGGGCATAGTATGGGCGTTCTGCGTCGTATACTTCAGCCGAAGCTTAATGGACGTAAGCGATTGAGCGGCGCGCGCTGAGTTGGACTGGTTACGCAACTGCACTTGTATTAAGGGGTTGCTAGGTCTGCTCTCGGCCGTGAACGTAACATGCAGGAGTTCCCTGGGTGAAGGCCCAAGACCCCTGGGGGCATAGGTTAGTCCGGCGTGCTGACCTCTCTGTTAAGTATTTGGTCAGGTTGCGGCGTATCGTTTGGCCGAGGCCGGGCATGACCCAGTAAAGTGTGTCCGGCCGGAGTTAAGCGAGCGTGGTGGGTAAGTTGGTGCACCCCTGCAGGGAAGAACTAATCTATCGATAGCCTGTCCTACGGTAACGGACACTCGGAGTTGTATCCCGATCGGTACAACTAGAACTGGTGACTTGAGATAAAATGGATAGTATGGCTCTGGTATTGCTTTCTTGCAGGGAGTCGAGGAAGGATCTCTGGCCGAGGTTGATGACACTACTACTACTTTACATTATGTTACTCTGCACTCTTCTAATGCTGCAAGACCGATGAAGAAGCTTGAAGATGCTAGTCTTCGATAGGACTAGGCTTTCCCCTCTATTCTGGTATTTCTGCAGCCCAGTCCACATATACAGCCCTCCTTTGAAAATGTTACATATGTAGTGTAGATCCTTGCTTGCTGAGTACTTCGGATGAGTACTCATGTTTGCTTTATTTTCTTTTTTTCCCCATATCCACTTGTCGCATCCAGATGACGGAGCCCCTGAGTTAGCTGCCCCTGTCGATGACTACAGCTACTACTTCTACCCTCTAGGCGAGTACTACTACGAGGAGCCGACAGACGACCAGGAGTAGGATTTGGAGGGTCCTAGGCAGGAGGCCTACGCCTTTCGATCATAGAGTTTTATTTTGCCTCGCCTTCCTAAAGGCTTATCTCTATTTCTGTAATATATCTGTACCCAGATATCTGATGCTTCCGCTGACACTTGTATGCCATTGAGCTATGTATTCGAGCCCTCGAGGCCCTGGCTTGTAATATAAAGCTTGTATGAATTTATTTATGATTTAGAGTTATGTTGTGATATCTTCAAGTGAGTACTTAGGCTTGATCATGTGCATTTGTGTGTATGGTTAGTGCACGATTAAGCCGGGGTCGTCACATTCATCATCCTTGTTTCCCCTCCGATGATGCGTGAGTAGTTTACCATAGACCTACGGCTCCGTAGTTAGTAGCTAGATGGCTTCTTCTCTCCTTTTGATCTTCAATACAATGTTCTCCACGATGTTTGATATGTCTCCGTCGTATCTATAATTTTTTATTGTTTCATGCCAATATTATACAACTTTTATACACTTTTGGCAACATTTTATATGATTTATTTGGACTAACCAATTGATTCAGTGCCCAGTGCCAGTTCCTGTTTGTTGCATGTTTTTTGTTTGGCAGAAAATCCATATCAAACGAAGTCCAAACGCGATAAAAATTTATGGAGAATTATTTTGGAATATATGTGATTTTTGGGACTTGGAATCAACGCAAATGGGGCCCCACAACCCCCACAAGACACCAGGGCGCGCCCCAAGGGCCAGGCGTGCCCTGGTGGGTTGTGCCCTCCTCGGATGTCGGTTGGAGATCTACTTTGGGCACAAGGAAGCTTATATCCGAAAAAAAAATCATGTTAAAATCTCAGCGCAATCGGAGTTACGGATCTTCGGGAATATAAGAAACGGTTTTCGGCCAGATCTGGGGAACGCGAAACAGAAGAGAACAGAGAGGGAGATCCAATCTCGGAGGGGCTCCCGCCCCTCCGCCGCCATGGCAACCATGGACCATAGGGGGAAGTCTCCTCCCATCTAGGGGGGAGGCCAAGGAAGAAGAAGAAGGAGGGGGACTCTCTCCCGGTGGCGCCGGAGTGCCGCCGGGGCAAGGATCGTGACGACGATCTACATCAACAATCTTGTTGCCGTATACACCAACTTTTTGCCCCTCTATGCAGTGGTGTAACACCTCTTCTCCCCGCTGCAATCTCTACTTAAACATGGTGCTCAACTCCATATATTATTTCCCAATGATATTTGGCTATCCTATGATGTTTGAGTAGATCCGTTTTGTCCTATGGGTTAATCGTGATCTTGGTTGGTATGATTGTATATTTTATTTATGGTGCTGTCCTACAGTGCCCTCCGTCTCCCGCAAACATGAGGGATCCCCGCTGTAGGGTGTTGCAATATGTTCATGATTCGCTTATGGTGGGTTGCGAGAGTGACAGAAGCTTAAACCCGAGTAAGTGGGTTGTTGCGTATGGGATAAAGAGGACTTGATACTTAATGCTATGGTTGGGTTTCATGACCTTAATGATCTTTAGTAGTTGCGGATGCTTGCTAGGGGTCCAATCATAAGTGCATATGATCCAAGTAGAGAAAGTATGTTAGCTCATGCCTCTCCCTCATATAAAATTACAAGAATGATTACCGGTACTTGTTATCGATTGCCTAGGGACAAATGACTTTCTTGTTGACAAAAGCTATCCACTTTTATTACCTTGCAATTTATTCATAGTTTTATTCTCGCAAAGTACTCGTAGTTTTATCCTCGCAAAATAGTTTCATACTTGTTTTAGGTAAAGCAAACGTCAAGTGTGCGTAGAGTTGTATCGGTGGTCGATAGAACTTGAGGGAATATTTGTTCTACCTTCAGCTCCTTGTTGGGTTCGACACTCTTATTTATCGAAGAAGGCTATAAATGATCCCCTATACTTGTGGGTTATGAAGACCTTTTTCTGGCACCGTTGCCGGGGAGCAATAGCGTGGGGTGAATATTCTCATGTGTGCTTGTTTGCTTTATCATTAAGTAGTCTTTATTTCCTATTCTAAGTTGTTCTCTATCTTTAGTTATGGATATGCAACACGAAACACCAAAAAAATTAGTTATACTTGCTACTCATGGAGATGGGGAACCTCCTAAAACCCTCGATTCTCGTTATGTGAAAAATATTATGCACTACTTCGATAATCCTGAGAAAACCCCATTCAACTTGATAATGGGAGACACGTTGGATCAATGTGAATACTTTAGGGATTATCGCTTGACACAAAAAGGGAAACTGTTATGGGATCAAATTCATATGTTGAAATGGTATGCTTGGAATCTATGCTCTAGATATGATTATACTTGTTGCTGTAGGATGAATGCTCCACACCTTCCCTTTACATGCAAATTTAATGATAATGAAACCTTGGCTTCTTATGCCAATGGTAGATATGATTATTATGATGTGGAACGAATAGAAGAATTTGTTGCTTTTAAGGGTGCTTATGAAATTGAATCCTTGTTTGAAAAGTATGAAGCTTTTGATGATGATGTTTATAGACCTGAAATTTTTGCCATCCTTAAATATTGCTATGAAAATTATAAATACAATTCCGATATTGATATATTTATTGAGAAAGTCTCCGCTGTCCAAGAAGAGACTAATATTCTGCAGGAGTCTATGGAAGAAGAAATTGATGAAACTGTGAGCTCATTGGATGAAAAAGATGATGAGAAGAGCGAAGAACAAAAGGAGGAAGAGCGGATTAGCTACCCGTGCCCACCTTCTAATGAGAGTAACTCTTCAACTCATACATTATTTAATTTCCCTTCATGCTTACCGAAGGATGAATGCTATGATCCCGTTGATTCTTTTGAAATATCCCTTTTTGATGAACTTAATGCTTGCTATGCTTGTGGCCAAGATGCCAATATGAATTATGCTTATGGAGATGAACTTGCTATAGTTCCTTATGTTAAGAATGAAATTGTTGCTATTGCACCCACACATGATAGTCCTATTATCTTTTTGAATTCTCCAAACTACACTATATCGGAGAAGTTTGCTCTTATTAAGGATTATATTGATGGGTTGCCTTTTACCGTTGCACATGGTGATTTTCATGAATATAATATGCATGTGCTTGCTGCTCCTACTTGAAATTATTATGAGAGAGGAACTACATCTCCGGCTCTCTATGTTTCCAACATGAAAGAATTGCAAGAAACTGCTTATGCTATGCATTGGCCTTTACTTGATGTGCATGAATTGTTCTTGTATGACATGCCGATGTATAGGAAGAGAGTTAGACTTCGTTATTGCACGATATATGTTTCTTTGTGCTCACTACTAAATGCCAAATCATTGCTAATTAAAATTGGCTTTGATATACCTTGGGATCCGGGTGGATCCATTACTTGAGCACTTTATGCCTAGCTTAATGGCTTTAAAGAAAGCGCTGCCAGGGAGACAACCCATAAGTTTTAGAGAGTCATTTTATTCTGTTGAGTGCTTTTATAAAGTTTAAGAACAAAAAAATATAGAGGGGAACCTAAAAAACTTTTTCAAAAAGAGAAGCGATTGAAAGGTGATGCATTGGAGAAGTGAGGGTCGACCTTGAACACTTGTGTTCATGCTTATGGAAACATTGTAAATTTTTCATGGAAGTTTCTCACAAAAATAATTATCCCCTTGTACAAATCCATTGTATTATAAAAAATAATGTGCCAAGATTTGCCTTTAGGATGATTAGATTGTTTGTTGGTATGTGCGGTGCAAAACAGAAACTTTGGCTGTAGTGCGCGATTTTACTTTTTTACTGGAACGTCGAGAGGTTCTGAAACTTTTTGCACAGTATTTATATACAAATTGTTTATTTTTCCCTAATTTTTGGGAATTTTTAGAGTTACAGAAGTTTGGTGAATGTTCAGATCTTTACAGACTGTCCTGTTTTCACAGATTGCTGTTATAGCTTCATTATTTGTGTATGTTTGAAATCTTGTTGAGCCTCCTTTGACTTGGGGCCATAGAATTGTGATAGCATACAGTGGGTAGTGTTTGATTATAATTATACAATAATGTTATAGCAGTACATGATGGGATTTGACTGCCATATTCACTAACCCCGCCACTAAAAGTTCGGTTAAGTTCTGTGTGGATGAAGTGATCAAAGATCAAGGAGGTCTCGATATGCGGAGAAGGAGGAGAGGCAAGAGATCAAGCTTGGGGATTCCCAAGTCACCCCAAGTAAATATTCAAGGATACTCAAGCGTCTAAGCTTGGGGATCACCCGGAAGGCATCCCATCTTTCTTCAACAAGTATCGATATGTTTTCATCTTCCTTTCGTCCATGTGATATGTGTGAATCTTGGAGCGTCTTTTGTGTTTAGTTTTTATTTTTATTTTATGCACCATTCTGGTATGAGATAGTCCATGGTTGATTTATAGAATGCTCATTGCACTTCACTTATATCTTTTGAGTGTGGCTTTATAGAATGCTTCATGTGCTTCACTTATATCATTTGAAGTTTGGATTGCCTGTTTCTCTTCACATAGAAAACCGTTATTTGTAGAATGCTCTTTTGCTTCACTTATATTTGTTAGAGCATGGTCTTTTGTAGAAAGAATTAAACTCTCATGCTTCACTTATATCTATTTAGAGAGTTAACAGGAATTTGTTAATTGCATGGTTAGTCATAAAATCCTACATAAAACTTATGGATCACTGAATATGATATGTTTGATTCCTTGCAATAGTTTTACGATATAGAGATGGTAATATGTGGGAGGTACTAGTAAACGGTTGTGGTTAGTAAGAATGTTGGTGTTAGGGTTTGTGATTCCCGAAGCATGCACGTATAGTCTCTCGTTATGCTATGAAGTTGGAGCATGATTTATTATTGATTGTCTTCCTTATGAGTGGCGGTCGGGGACGAGCGATGGTCTTTTCCTACCAATCTATCCCCCTAGGGGCATGCATAGTAGTACTTTGCTTTGAGGGCTAATAAACTTTTGCAATAAGTATATGAGTTCTTTATGACTAATGTGAGTCCATGGATTATACTCACTCTTACCTTTCCGCAATTTGCTAGCCTCTACGGTATCGTGCATTGCCCTTTGTCACCACGAGATGTGGTGCAAACTTCGCAGGTGCATCCAAACCCCGTGATATGATACGCTCTATCACACATAAGCCTTATTATATCTTCCTCAAAACAGCCACCATACCTACCTATTATGGCCTTTCCATAGCCATTCTGAGATATATTGCCATGCAACTTCCATCGCTTCCGTTTTGATGACTTGGGCATTCATTGTCATATTGCTTTGCATGATCATATAGCTGACATAGCAGTTGTGGCTCAGCTACCGTTCATCATTTTTCATACATGTTACGCTAGATCATTGCACATCCTGGTACACTGCCAGAGGCATTCATATAGAGTCATACTTTGTTATAGGTATCGAGTTGTAATTTTTATTTCTTTTGAGTTATAAGTAAATAGAAGTGTGATGATCATCATTATTCATTTTTAGAGCATTGCCCCAGTGAGGAAAGGATGATGGAGACTATGATTCCCCCACAAGTCGGGATGAGACTCCGGACAATGAGAGAAAGGAAAAAAAAGAAAAAGAAAAAAAAGAAAGAAAAGAAAAGAAAAAAAAAACAAAGAGAGAAGGGGCATGCTAGTTCCACACTTGTGCTTCAAAGTAGCACCATGTTTTTCATATAGAGAGTCTCCTATGTAGTCACTTTCATATACTAGTGTGAATTTTTCATTATAGAACTTGGCTTGTATATTCCTATGATGGGCTTCCTCAAATGCCCGAGGTCTTCATGAGCAAGCAAGTTGGATGCACACCCACTTAGTTTTCATATTGAGCTTTCATACACTTATAGCTCTTAGTGCATCTGTTGCATGGCAATCCCTACTCCTCGCATTGATATCAATTGATGGGCATCTCCATAGCCCGTTGGTTAGCCGCGTCGATGTGAGACTTTCTTACTCTTTTTGTCTTCTTTATATTTACCCCTATCAACATACTCTATTCCACCCATAGTGCTATATCCATGGCTTGCGCTCATGTATTGCGTGAGGGTTGAAAAAGCTGAAGCGCGTTAAAAAGTATGAACCAATTGCTCGGCTTGTCATCGGGGTTGTGCATGATAAATACTTCGTGTTAAGAAGACAGAGCATGACAAGACTATATGATTTTGTAGGGATAACTTTCTTTCGCGTTGATATTTTGAAAGACATGATTGTTTGTTGGGATGTCTGAGTATCGATGTCTTTATGTCAAATTATAGACTATTGCTTTGAATCACTTATGTCTTAATATTCATGCCATGATTAGATATATGATCAAGTTTATGCTAGGTAGCATTCCACATCAATTTTTTTATCATTTACCTACTCGAGGACGAGCAGGAATTAAGCTTGGGGATGCTGATACGTCTCCGTCGTATCTATAATTTTTGATTGTTTCATGCCAATATTATACAACTTTTATACACTTTTGGCAACATTTTATATGATTTATTTGGACTAACCTATTGATTCAGTGCCCAGTGCCAGTTCCTGTTTGTTGCATGTTTTTTGTTTCATAGAAAATCCATATCAAACGAAGTCCAAACGTGATAAAAATTTATGGAGAATTATTTTGGAATATATGTGATTTTTGGGACTTGGAATCAACGCAAAAGGGGGCCCATAGCCCCCACAAGACACCAGGGCGCGCCCTAGGGGCCAAGCGTGCCCTGGTGGGTTGTGCCCTCCTCGGATGTCGGTTGGAGCTCTACTTCGGGTGCAAGGAAGCTTATATCCGGAAAAAGATCGTGTTAAAATCTCAGCACAATCGGAGTTACGGATCTCCGGGAATATAAGAAACGGTTTTCGGCCAGATCTGGGGAACGCGAAACAGAAGAGAACAGAGAGGGAGATCCAATCTCGGAGGGGCTCCCGCCCCTCCGCTGCCATGGCAACCATGGACCAGAGGGGGAACTCTCCTCCCATCTAGGGGGGAGGCCAAGGAAGAAGAAGAAGGAGGGGGGCTCTCTCCCCCTCTCTCCCGATGGCGCAGGAGTGTCGCCGGGGCAAGGATCGTGACGACGATCTACATCAACAATCTTGCTACCGTCTACACCAACTTTCTCCCCCTCTATGCAGTGGTGTAACACCTCTTCTCCCCGCTGTAATCTCTACTTAAACATGGTGCTCAACTCCATATATTATTTCCCAATGATATTTGGCTATCCTATGATGTTTGAGTAGATCCGTTTTTGTCCTATGGGTTAATCGTGATCTTGGTTGGTATGATTGTATATTTTATTTATGGTGCTGTCCTACGGTGCCCTCCATCTTGCGCAAGCGTGAGCGATCCCCACTGTAGGGTGTTGCAATATGTTCATGATTCGCTTATGGTGGGTTGCGAGAGTGACAGAAGCTTAAACCCGAGTAAGTGGGTTGTTGCATATGGGATAAAGAGGACTTGATACTTAATGCTATGGTTGGGTTTCACGACCTTAATGATCTTTAGTAGTTGCGAATGCTTGCTAGGGGTCCAATCATAAGTGCATATGATCCAAGTAGAGAAAGTATGTTAGCTCATGCCTCTCCCTCATATAAAATTACAAGAATGATTACCGGTACTTGTTATTGATTGCCTAGGGACAAATGACTTTCTTGTTGACAAAAGCTATCCACTTTTATTACCTTGCAATTTATTCATAGTTTTATTCTCGCAAAGTACTCATAGTTTTATTCTCGCAAAATAGTTTCATACTTGTTTTAGGTAAAGCAAACGTCAAGTGTGCGTAGAGTTGTATCGGTGGTCGATAGAACTTGAGGGAATATTTGTTCTACCTTTAGCTCCTCGTTGGGTTCGACACTCTTATTTATCGAAGAAGGCTACAAAGGATCCCCTATACTTGTGGGTTATCAATGTTCGTGGAGATCTATTTGATGTAACTCTTTTTTGCGGTGTGTTTGTTGGGATCCGATGAATTGTGAGTTTATGATCAGTTCTATCCATGAATATTATTTGAGTCTTTGCTGAACTCTTTTATGCATGATTGTTATAGCCTTGTATTTCTTCTCTGATTTATTGTTTTGGTTTGGCCAACTAGATTGATTTATCTTGCCAAGGGAAGAGGTGCATTGTGATGGGTTTGATCTTGCGGTGATCAATCTCAGTGACAGAAAGAGACATGACACGCATGTATCGTTGCTATTAAGGGTAACAAGATGGGGTTTATTCATACGTGAGTTTATCTCGTCTACATCATGTCATTGTTCTTATTGCTTTACTCTGTTTTCCCATGAACTTAATACACTAGATGGATTCTGGATAGTGGTCGATGTGTGGAGTAATAGTAGTAGATGAAGAATCATTTCGGTCTACTAATCTTGGACGTGATGCCTATATACATGATCATTGCCTTGGATATCGTCATGATTATTGCTACTTCTTGAGCTTGCGTTGGTTTTTCCCTTGAAGAGGAAAGGGTGATGTAGCAAAGTAGAGATATGTATTTCCCTCATTTGAGAACCAAGGTATCAATCCAGTAGGAGGAACACACAAGTCACCAATGGTTGCACCTACACAAACAAACAAATACTTGCACCCAACGCGATAAAGGGTTGTCAATCCCTTCACGGTTACTTGCAAGGATGAGATCTGATAGAGATAGGTATAAAAGATAAATAAAAGTGCAAAAATAAAGGAAAGGTAAATAAATTGCAGCAAGGTATTTTTGGGTTTTTGGTTTTATAGATCTGAAAATAATATGATAAAAGATAGACCCGGGGGCCATAGTTTTCACTAGAGGCTTCTCTCTTGAAAGAATGCATACGGTGGGTAAACAAATTACTGTTGAGCAATTGATAGAAAAGCGCAAAGTTATGACGATGTCTAAGGCAATGATCATGAATATAGGCATCACATCCGTGACATGTAGACCGACTCCTGCCTGCATCTACTACTATTACTCCACACATCGACTGCTATCTAGCATGCATATAGTGTATTAAGTTAACAAGAACGGAGTAACACCTTAAGCAAGATGACATGATGTAGAGGGATAGATCCAATCAATATGAACAAACCACACCTTTTTATCCTTAATGGCAACAATACAAATACGTGTCATGTCCCCTTCTGTCAATGGGAATAAGCACCGCAAGATTGAACCCATTACAAAGCACCTCTCCCATGGCAAGAAAAATCAATCTAGTTGGCCAAACCAAATCAATAGATCGGAGAGAAATACAAAGCTATCTTAATCATGCATAAAAGAGTTTAGAGAAGACTCAAATAATATTCATAGATAATCTGATCATAAATCCACAATTCATCAGATCTCAACAAACGTACCGCAAAAGAAGATTACATCGAATAGATCTCCAAGAACATCGAGGAGAACATTGTATTGAATAGGACAGAATCCCCCTCCATGATGTAGAGGCCCTCCGTGATCGAATTCCCGTCCGACGGAGTACCAGAACAGGTCTCTAGATGGGATCTCACGATGACAGAAACTTGCGGCGGCGGAAAAGTATTTTTGGTGTGCCCCCTGGTATACGGGGAATATTTGGGTATTTATAGAGGAAAGATTAGGGTTAGAGGAGCATCAGGGGGCCCACAAGCCTGGGGGCGCCTCCCTAGGGCGCGCCTCCCGATCTTGTCGCCAACTGGTGGCCCCTCTAACCTCCTCCCGAAGGTTCCTGGGTGTCTTCTGATCCAAGAAAAATCCTCAAAAAGTTTCGTTCCGTTTGGACTCCGTTTGGTATAGATTCTCTGTAAAACACAAAAACAAGGAAAAAATAGCAACTGGTACTTGGCACTAGGTTAATAGGTTAGTCCTAAAAATGATATAAAATAGCATAATAATGCATATAAAACATCCAAGATGGATAATATAATAGCACGGAACAATAAAAAATTATGGATACGTCAGAGACATATCAAGCATCCCGAAGCTTAATTCCTGCTCGTCCTCGAGTAGGTAAATGATAAAATTAGAATTTTGTTGTGGAATGCTACCTAACATGTTTATCATGTAATCTTTCTTATTGTGGCATGAATATTCGGATCCATAAGATTCAAAACAAAAGTTTAATATTGACATAAAAACAATAGTACTTCAAGCATAAATGCAATCATGTCTTCTCAAAACATCATGGCTAAAGAAAGTTATCCCTACAAAATCATATAATCTAGTCATGTCCACAAAGTATTTATCACGCACAACCCCAATGACAAGCCAAGCAATTGGTTCATACTTTTTAACGCGCTTCAGCTTTTTCAACGCTCACGCAATACATGAGCGTGAGCCATGGATATAGCACTATGGGTGGAATAGAATATGATGGTGGAGGTTGTGTGGTGAAGACAAAAAAGGAGAAAGTCTCACATTGACGAGGCAAATCAATAGGCTATGGAGATGCCCATCAATTGATGTCAACGCAAGGAGTAGGGATTGCCATGCAACGGATGCACTAGAGCTATAAGTGTATGTAAGCTCAAAAGAAAACTAAGTGGGTGTGAATCCAACTTGCTTGCTCATGAAGACCTAGGGCAATTTGAGGAAGCCCATCATTAGAATATACAAGCCAAGTTCTATAATGAAAAGTACTCACTAGTAATATATGAAAGTGACAAAATAGGAGACTCTTTATCATGAAGAACATGGTGCTACTTTGAAGCACACGTGTGGAAAAGGATAGTAACATCATCCCTTCTCTCTTTTTCTCTCATTTTTTCTCCTTTTTTTTCTTTTTGGGCTCTTTGGGCTCTTTTTTTATTTTTTTCTTGGGCTGTTTGGACTCTTTTTTTAGTTTCGTCCGGATTCTCATCCCAACTCATGAGGGAATCATAGTTTCTATCATCCTTTCCTCACACGGGACAATGCTCTAATAATGATGATCATCACACTTTTATTTACTTACAACTCAAGAATTACAACTCGATACTAGAACAAAAATATGACTCTATATGAATGCCTCCGGCGGTGCACCGGGATGTGCAATGATCTAGTGTGACATGTATAAAAAATATGAATGGTGACCAAGCCACAAATACTATACCAACTATATGATCATGCAAAGCAATATGACAATGATGATATGTGTCATAATAAAATGGAACGGTGGATGTTGCATGGCAATATATCTTCGAATGGCTATGGAAATGCCATAATAGGTAGGTATTGTGGTTGTTTTGAGGAAGATATAAGGTGGCTTATGTGTGAAAAATCGTATCATATCACGGGGTTTGGATGCATTGGCGAAGTTTACACCGCAACTCAAGGTGAGTAAGGGCAACGCACGGTACCGAAGAGGCTAGCAAAATGCGGAAGGGTGAGAGTGCGTATAATCCATGGACTCAACATTAGTCATAAAGAACTCACATACTTATTGCAAAAGTTTATTAGCCCTCGAAGCAAAGTACTACTACGCATGCTCCTAGGGGGATAGATTGGTAGGAAAAGACCATCGCTCATCCCCGACAGCCACTCATAAGGAAGACAATAAAAAATAAATCATGCTCCAGTTTCATAGCATAACGAGAGACCATACGTGCATGCTTCGGGAATCACAAACCTTAACACAAATATTCTTACTAAACCATAATTACTCACTAGCATGACTTTAATATCACCATCTTTATATCTCAAAACAAATGTAAGGAATCAAACTACTCATATATTCAATGATCTTCATGAAAGTTTTTATTATATCCCTCTTGAATACCCATCATATTAGGACTAAATTCATAACCTAAGAAAATTGCCATACTATTTATAAGACTCTCAAAATAATATAAGTGAAGCATGAGAGTTCATCAATTTCTTCAAAATATAACCACCTCCATGCTCTAAAAGATATAAGTGGAGCACTAGAGCAACTACCTAGCTCAAAACATATAAGTGAAGCACATAGAGTATTCTAATAAATTCACGGTTGATATGTGTCCCTCTCAAAAGGTGTTTACAGCAAGGATGATTGTGGTAAACTAAAAAGAAAATAAATCAAAGACTCATCTAATACAAGACGCTCCAAGCAAAACACATATCATGTGGTGAATAAAAATATAGCCTCAAGTAATTTACCGATGGATTGTAGACAAAAGAGGGGATGCCATCCGAGGCATCCCCAAGCTTAGATGCTTGGTTGTCCTTGAATATTACCTTGGGGTTCCATGGGCATCCCCAAGATTAGGCTCTTTCCACTCCGTATTCCGTAGTCCATCGAAACCTCACCCAAAACTTGAAAACTTCACAACACAAAACTCAACAGAAAACTCGTGAGATCCGTTAGTATAAGAAAGCAAATCACCACCTTTAGGTACCTTTGAAACTCATTCCAATTTTATATTTGCATTATATATACTGTATTATAACTTCACCATGGTTCATACCCCCCCGATACAACCCATAGATTCATCAAAATAAGCAAACAACACAATGAAAATAGAATCTGTCAAAAACAGAACAGTCTGTACAAATCTGGACTTTGGCCAAACTTCTGTAAATCTAAAAATTCTAAAAAGTTAGGACAACATTGGAAATTTGTATATCAATCTTTTGTAAAAAAATCAAAGTTGTATCACGCTCCAGTGAATTTTAACAATTCTGCTACTGGACGCAAAAGTTTCTATTTTTCAGCAAAATCAAATCAACTATCACCCAAATCACCCCAAAGGTCTTACTTGGCACAAACACTAATTAAAACACTAAAACACAATCATAACAGAAGTATAATTGCATATTTATTGAAAAACAAAAGCAAAAACAAAAAACATAAAATGAAATTGGGTTGCCTCCCAACAAGCGCTATTGTTTTACGCCCCTAGCTAGGCATATTGCATAGATCTAGGTATTATCATCTTTGGTATTCAATCCATAAGTGGCCCTCATAATAGATTCATATGGCAACTTAATTTTCTTTCTTGGAAAGTGTTCCATGCCCTTCCTTCATGGAAATTGAAATCTAATGTTTCCTTCTTTCATATCAATAACTGCACCAATCGTTCTAAGGAAAGGTCTACCAAGAATAATAGGGCATGTAGGATTGCAATCTATATCAAGCACTCTAAAATCTACGGGCACATAATTCCTATTTGCAATAATAAGAACATCATTAATTCTTCCCATAGGTTTCTTAATAGTGGAATCCGCTAGGTGCAAATTTAAAGAACAACCATCAAGTTTATGGAAACCTAGCACATCACATAATTTTTTTGGAATAGTGGAAATGCTAGCACCCAAATCACACAAAGCATTGCACTCATAATATTTAATCTTAATCTTAATAGTAGGTTCCCATTCATCATAAAGCTTTCTAGGGATTGAAACTTCCAACTCAAGCTTTTCTTCAAAAGATTTCATCATGGCATCAACGATATGTTTAGTAAAAACTTTATTTTAACTATAAGCATGAGGTGAATTAAGCATAGATTGTAACAAGGAAATACAATCAATCAAAGAACAATGATCACAATTAAAGTCCTTGAAATCCAAAAGAGTGGGCTCATCACTAGTTAAAGTTTTGACCTCGCCAAACCCACTTTTATCAATTTTTTCATTAAGATCTTCACCCTCCAAATTATTGGGATGCTTCTAGCTAAAGTTGAGTCGTCTCCAATACCTTCTTTGTCAAGTTTTATATTAGCAAACAAAGATTCAATATATAGGAGTCACACCAATCACTTTAAGATCTTCATCATGATTATCGCGAAAACTAGAAGAACATACTTTTTCTAGCCATTCTCTCTTAGCGCGCATCCTAGCGGTTCTCTCCCTACTTTCATTAATAGAAATTTGAATAGCTTTCAGAGACTCATTAATATCAAGCTTGGGTGGCATAGATCTAATCTTAAAAGAATCAATTTCATGAGAAATTCTATCAACGTTTCTAGCCAAATCATCAATCTTAAGCAATTTTTCTTCTACCATAGCATTGAAAATCTTTTGGGAGTTAATAAAATATTTAATATTATTCTCAAGATCATAGGGCATCTTATTATAATTTCCATAAGAATTGTTGTAGTAATTACTAGGAAATGACCTAGGATTAAAATTGCCTCTATACACGTTATTACCAAAATTGTTCCTACCAACAAAATTCACATCCATAGATTCATTATTATTCTCAATCAAAGTAGAAAAAGGCATATCATTAGGATCAATAGGAGCACTCTTGCTAGCAATCAATTTCATAAGTTCATCCATCTTTCCACTCAAAGTATTAATTTCTTCAATAACATGCACTTTTTTACTAGTAGAAGATCTTTCGGTATGTCATTGAGAGTAATTTGCCATAATATTATCTAGGAGTTTAGTAGCTTTTCCTAATGTGATTTCCATAAAAGTACTACCCGCGGCGGAATCTAAAAGATTTCTAGACGCAAAATTCAATCCAGCATAATTTTTTTGCATGATCATCCATAAACTTTAACCATGAGTAGGGTAATTTCTTATCATCAATTTCATCCTCTCCCATGATTGTGCAACATGTTCATGATCAAGTTGCTTAAAATTCATTATATCGTCCCTAAGGGAGATGATCTTAGCGGGAGGAAAATAATTGGAAATAAAAGCATCCTTACACTTATTCCATGAATCAATACTATTTTTAGGCAAGGATGAAAACCAAGTTTTAGCACGATCTCGTAGTGAGAACGGAAATAGCTTCAATTTAATAATATCATTATCCACATATTTTTTCTTTTGCATATCACACAATTCAGCGAAAGTGTTTAGATGGGATGCAGCATTTTCATTAGGACTACCAGAAAATTGTTCTTTCATAACAAGATTCAACAAAGTGGCATTAATTTCATAAGATTCCGCACTAGTGGCGGGAGCAATCGGAGTACTAATAAAATCATTATTATTAGTGTTGGAAAAATCACACAACTCAGTATTTTCTTGAGGCATTATCACAAAGCGAGCAATCTAGCACACAAGCAAACAAAAAGCAAACAAAAAAGCAAACGGAAAGAAGGCAAATAAAAAGGCAAATATTTTTGTGTTTTTCTGAAAATGTTTTAGAAGTGGGGGAGAGGAAAACAAGAGGCAAATGGTGAATAATGTAAATGCAAGAGATGAGAGTTTATGATGGGTACTTGGTAGGCTTGATGTAGATCCTCCCCGACAACGGCGCCAGAAATTCTTCCTGCTACTTCTTGAGCTTCCATTGGTTTTCCCTTGAAGAGGAAAGGGTGATGCAGCAAAGTAGAGATAAGTATTTCCCTCAGTTGAGAACCAAGGTATCAATCCACTAGGAGGAACACACAAGTCACCAATGGTTGCACCTACACAAACAAACAAATACTTGCACCCAACACGATAAAGGTGTTGTCAATCCCTTCACGGTTACTTGTATAGATCTGAAAGTAAAGGTAAATAAATTGCAGCAAGGTATTTTTGGGTTTTTGGTTTTATATATCTGAAAATAATATGATAAATGATAGACCCGGGGGCCATAGTTTTCACTAGAGGCTTCTCTCTTGAAAGAACGCATACGGTGGGTAAACAAATTACTGTTGAGCAATTGATAGAAAAGTGCAAAGTTATGACGATATCTAAGGCAATGATCATGAATATAGGCATCACGCCCGTGACAAGTAGACCGACTCCTGCCTGCATCTACTACTATTACTCCACACATCGACCGCTATCTAGCATGCATCTAGTGTTTTAAGTTAACAAGAACGAAGTAACGCCTTAAGCAAGATGACATGATGTAGAGGGATAGATCCAATCGATATGAACAAACCACACCTTTTTATCCTTAATGGCCACAATACAAATACGTGTCATGTCCCCTTCATCTCCCTGTTTGTATAGCAGCTCACTGTACCAGTGAAAAATCAATCTAGTTGGCCGAACCAAATCAATAGATCGGAGAGAAATACAAAGCTATCTTAGTCATGCATCAAAGACTTCAGAAAAGACTCAAATAATATTCATAGATAATCTCATCATAAATCCACAATTCATCGGATCTCAACAAACGCACCGCAAAAGAATATTACATTGAATAGATCTCCAAGAACATCGAGGAGAACAATGTATTGAAGATCAAAGAGAGAGAAGAAGCCATCTAGCTACTAGCTATGGAAACGTAGGTCTGTGGTAAACTACTCACACATCATCGGAAGGGCAGCAAGGTTGATGTAGAGGCCCTCTGTGATCGAACCCCCCTTCGTCGGAGTACCGGAACAGGTCTCCAGATGGGATCTCACGAGGACAGAAACTTGCGGCGGCGGAAAAGTTTTTTTGGTGTGCCCCCTTGTATATGGGGAATATTTGGGTATTTATAGAGCTAAGATTAGGGTTAGAGGAGCATCAGGGGGCCCACAAGCCTGGGGCGGCCCCTAGGGCGCGCGTCCCGAGCTTGTCGCCAGCTGGTGGCCCCTCTGACCTCCTCGCGAAGGTTCCTGGGTGTCTTCTGGTCCAAGAAAAATCCTCAAAAAGTTTTGTTCCGTTTGGTATTGATTTTCTGCAAAAGCCAAAAACAAGGAAAAAAACAGCAACTGGCACTTGGCACTAGGTTAATAGGTTAGTCCCAGAAATGATATAAAATAGCATAATAATGCATATAAAACATCCAAGATGGATAATATAATAGCATGGAACAATAAAAAATTATAGATACGTCGGAGACGTATCAATTATTCGCTTTTCTATCAATTGCCCAACAGTAATTTGTTTACCCATCGTATGCTATTTTCTCGAGAGAAGCCTCTAGTGAAAACTATGACCCCTGGGTCTATTTCCTATCATATTAAAACCAAAAATACCTTGCTGCAATTTTCTTTTATTTATTTTATTTTGTGTTTTAGTTAGACCTATTTATCAAATCTCATACAACTTAATCTATCTCAATGCCGTTGAGGGATTGACAACCCCTTCACGCGTTGGGTTCCAAGTATTTGTTGTTTGTGTGCAGGTGCTGTTTACATAGTGTTGCTTGATTCTCCTACTGGATTGATAACCTTGGTTTCATAACTGAGGGAAATACTTACCTTTGCTGTGTTGCATCATCCTCTCCTCTTCAGAGAAATACCAACACAGATTACAAGCAATCAGAGCGCCGACCGAAGGGGGAGGAGTAGGACTCCTCCCCTAGTCTAATTCGCCCCCTCCCTACAAGGAAAGGGGGGGGGGCCTTCCTACTTGGGCCATTGTGGCCCAAGTTGCCCTCCACCTCTTGGCCTTTTAAGGCCCATTGATATTTAAATTAAATATAAAATGTTCTAAACATTTTCATAGCATTATATATATAATTTAACATCCTCGGAAATATTTTTTCCACCCATATATAATTAATCGGTAATACCCGGTATTACCCGATATTAACCTAAACCCTTCCGGTGACCTTGAAACGCTTCCGGAACCTCTCGGAACTATTCTGGATATTAATGAAGCAATTCCAAAAATATATTCTCATCACTCCCGTCCCACTAACACTCAGCATATCGTGATTACCTTAAGCTTGTGACCCCGTAGGTTCGGTAAACCATAGACATGAACGAAACCCCCTTCGTTCAGCGACCGATAGCGGAACCGTGGACATCCATATCGATCCCTATGATTACATGAATAATATTCGAGTGAACCTTTGGTTATCATGTGATGTTCGCTTTGCTTTGTGATACTTTACAAAACCTGGTGTGCATCGGTATCCTCCTGAGTCATCACCATGCTCACTATAGCATTGCTCCCGTTACCGGTTTTGTTCTTCTTTCTCGTTGACGTGTTCTGGCATCCCCGTGACGTAGTCACCTGTGTCTGGCCCAGACGATGATGGATGCCGTCACACCAAGAGGGCCCTAAGAATATCTCTCCATCGTCGGAGGAGCAAATCCCACTCTCGAGCTGTCCGGTCACTTGTCAAACTTTTTGGTGAACTTGGAAGTTGTCGTTATGATCACCTTGTTACGGATGATGTTTGAGCAACCCCAAAGCCCACCGTCCAGTAGGAAGTAACCGAGACACTCTCATGGTCCAAGGAACTAAAACACATGCTAACACTCTATGTTATAACATATGATTTCAGACAATATAATCACAAAGTATAACAGAGAAGTATTGGGTCGATTCAATATGATCGTTCTCCTAACGTCATACCCTCAATGTTGTTTTAGGACTATCGTTACACTTAACGATATTCTAAGATCCGGAAAACATGATTACCAACAACACTTGAGCTAGTCTTAGAGGCGAGACCGGGAACCTATTGTTTACCGTTTATCATTTCACACGTGCTTATGGGTTTTCCATTGAATCGCATATTCCAGGATCATAGCAGTTACAACATGAAATATAAACTCTTAATTATGAGTAACAGAAATCTAATAATACATATTATTGCCTCTAGGGCATATTTCCAACAGTGGTGCCCCCTTTTCCCACTTGGGAAGGGAGGGGAGGCCCAATTGGAGGGGGGGCTTCCCCTCCTCTTCGTCGGCCAAGGAGGGGAGTACTTTCCATCCTTGTGGCACCCCTCCCTCTCCGCTCCAACCTATATACTAGAGGGATTTGGCACTTTAATACACACAAGTTTTGGAGCCTCCTCTAGTTCTAGTTGGTCCTAGTTGATCAATTAGAGCTTGACCTAGATCCTCTAATCCTCATAATTAGAAGCCTAGTGTGGTTCTAATCTCCTCCCTCTAATTATTCAGTGATGGTTAGCTCTGGATAGCGAAGCGTTGCCGGATCGTGAAGGCCATACGCTTGCAACTCGCAGAGAGGCCATACTTTTGGTCTTCCGTTCGAGGGATTGTTCGTGGGCGGTTAACGGGATCATTCATCTATAGTTCGAGGGACTCCAAGTATATTCTACACCGACTCATCAACTTTCGCTGCTACTCGGAGTCGGTAACAATCTGATCCAAACCGTTAATGCATCTTCATATTGTTCCTGAGTGATAGTAGGGCGATTTTTTTAATTTTCTACTACGTTTCCCAACAGTGGTATCAAAGCGGTTCTATGAGTAGATGAAGGTTTCATCTAGATCACATGTGGTTCTGAGGGTTTGATGTTCTTGCTATGCTTCCCTCGAGTGTTGCTTCGGTTCAGTTCATTGCCGACATGATGTAACTTTTCACAAAGTTCTGACAATCGATCGGCTCTGGCTGCCGACGATCTGCTAACAGTTCTTTGGGCTTCATCATAGTCAAGAATAGTGAACCGTCGCAAACACAAGAGGGCGATGAAGATGTCCGATCTTCTAGGGGGTCAGGCTATTAACAAAGTTTAGTGTGGGGCTAGATATTTTTAATTAAGTCTCTTCCCTCACACACACCACAAAAGTTAATCTAGAAACAAGAATTATCGCGTTGGTTGTGAACGTAGGTAGCTAGTGCTATCCGGAAACCCTAGAAGCCACGTAATTAAAATTTGCCAAACTGATTAGAGGACGTCTAACTTAGTTTTGCAGGTTTGCATATGATGTGGTATAGCCTTCGTCATGATAATGAGTTTATGTATGAGATGGTTATATGTTGTAACATTAAGTGGTCTACGCGTCACGGCATGATGGCTGGAGCCACGGGATTGCCACCTTCATGTAATAGATGTAGAGATAGACTACAGGTTAGACGAAGGACCCGAACCTTCACCAGGCGCAGGAGAACAAAATCGTTGCCATGATGGCAGTTTTCAAACTTTTTGCCACGGTAGCGTTTTCAGAGAAATTTTCATGAAGACCCCGGAGGATCATGTAGATATTACTGGCGCCCAGGGCTATACCATAGCAATTGCCTGACATGTTTATCCCTTTTTTTGTTTGCACCCTTGATTGCACAGTAGTCAATTATTAGGGTGATCTCTCACAAAAAATATCAAGTTAAAAGGTGCTCTTTCTAGTGTAGCAACCGTATATAACATGTGGCTTTTCAGAGTACTACATGCTACCATGAGTACAAACGAATCATGAAGTGTAAGGTGGGTGAAGGTAGGGCCTCACAGTAGGAACACTCGGTAATCTTGAAGTTCTGGCAAAAAAGTTCTGAGATCAGAGCATGAAGCATCGAAAGATGAGCAACAGTCATATGGAGATATGATCAACATGTTTGCCCACCGGTTGAAGTTCACGTCATTTGGGATGCTACCATCCATGGCTTTGAACAAGATCAGGACATTGAATCACTCACTTTCAATTATGAGAGATTCTTTCGAGTGGGAGCACAATTATGAATTAATTAAGTTTAAATCACTAGTGCAAATTAATTATGAACAATGTCTATGTGTAGTTTGCATTATAAGTTGTAGAATTATGGTCATGGTTCCACCTTTTTCTGTTGAAATTGATTAACTGTTATTTATCTGGTTGTATCTTTATGATTGGTAAAAATAATGAGTGGATCATCCTCTACAGTGCCAACAAGGATTTTTGTCTTACCGCATACTTGTAATACTCTCCTACTGATGCTATGGATGACGAGACTCACATCCTTCGATCCAAAAGGCTAGAATTACATTATGGTCTGCTTGCTTCCAAGAAACACGAACTTCAAAAATGTTTGGGATAGTTATGTGATATTATTGGAACTGAAAATTGTTTTCAGAAACAAACAAAGATATGTGATAAGTGTTTTGTTTGCAAGTTCTAGTGAAGCATTCAAGTATGTTTAAGACTGAAATGCATATGATTCGGAAGAACGCCAGTCATGAGTTGATGGTAAAAACTTGAAGAGAAAGAACAAAACTGAAGGATGTAATGAGACTTATATGCCTAGGGAAGTTCGGGGCTCACGCCACTCTTAAGTTGGATGTTTCTTCTGTGAGTAGGAGAAATATTGAAGTAAAACTATAAGAAGTAAAAGGCAGAAAGAAAGAAGACTGGAACGTCCAGCTCAGGTATGAATGCCATACAAGTTATAAGATGTAGAAAAGTTTGGTCAAGTAAGTGCAATTTTTGAGAATTATGATTAAATTGTTGATCACTAGTTCTTAGAAATTGTGGTTAAAAGTTGACCACAAGGATATCGACTCAATTACATGTTGATGTGAATCGTTGCAAGAAACTACAATGACCTAAATGACCAACAAACAATGAGGTTAAAATATGTGTTGAAAACTTTATAAAAGTTATGATACTTTTCATCAGCATATTATCTTTGTATTGATTGTCATAAAACATTTTAGAGTTTTGTACACTCTAGCCCATTGCATAGAAGTTGCAAGGCGGCCGTTCATGAGAGAACAATAGTTGTTCAATATTATGAACAAAAAGGTCATACTCCTATTATGCATAGGATGTATGCTATGAGTATTTATAATAAAATTGAACATCCATAACATTGACGCTAAATGTCACAAGACTAAAAGAATACCACATATGTGCGGCACTGCATTTAGGCACATTGGAGAAACCGCCATGGAGAAATTCCATAGTGATGGATTTTGAAGTCATTTGATTGTGAATCATCTCACACTTGCAACTTTTATCCAAATAGTGAAGTAAACTAAAATACCGTTCACAGGCCATAAAGAACGAGCAACAAAATATATTGAGGTGTGTAGTTCAATAAGTGTTGTTGCAAGTATTGGATTTATCTATCTTCAAGATTGACTCAAGTAGATATTTATATTTACGAGATACAAATCTGAATCTTTTGAAATCTTTCAAAAGGTTTTTCTAGAATGAAGTAGAACTGATTGTAACAAAAAATATGTTTCTACAATTAGAAATATTGGAGTTACAAATTTAGCGAATGTCTGATGAGCTGTGAAAAGAATTTTATAGCTTGGACATCCTAGAACATTACTAAGAGTAGAATGTTTTGAGTAGATGTAATCAAGCTATGTATGACATGGTGAGATCGAAGATGACATTGATTATTTTGCCAATATACTTTTTAATGTGATGCTTTAGAGACTGTGGATTTACACTGAAAAGAGCGGTATCGAATTTGTTGAAATAAGTGCTACTTTGTATGTTGTCCCTAATGATTGGGTATTCCTCTATCACTACACTACGACAAAGTGTTTTGCCACAGAGTGTGGAAATTTTGAAGAAAATATTTCTGCAAAAAAAGTGAGTCGAAGGACACTGCAACTCGACAAGATTGCAGAATCTTCGTGCTTAGGTCAAAGAAAAAACACAAGAAGTAAGTCTAGAATTTCCTACCATGACTAATACGAAAAGCCTCTACATGAGACATAGAGACTTCTGTCGAACTTGTAGTTGAACTATATAGGTTGAGAAAATTCATGCAGACCTTTGTGGTGTGCAACGAAATACTGTTGAACAAACAATGAACCTATAATACACAAATAAGCGTTGATGGGCCCCAACTCCGGAAATTGGCTATATACCAACATAATCCGAGATAGTATCCATACACATAATTCAAGCTTAGAACTTGATGAACCCTTCGGAGGACTTAGAGTCTGAAGAATAGTAATGGATCTATAAACTGATAAAGAAAAAAAATGTTTTATAATGCTTCACTTGTTACAAATAGTTTATGACAAGATCAAGGAGTTGAATATGACGAGATTGTCTCATCATAGCAATACTTAAAGTCAGTTCGGGTTAAACTAGCAATTACTAAATATTTCAATTATGAGATATAAAAGATAGATGTCAAAAAGGATTCCCATGAGATGTAAATAGAACCAAGGTTGTATATATGATATGGCCTGAGGTAATTTTGTCATCCATAGGATGCTAGTAAGTATGCAAACTGCGAGAGATCCTATAATGGACTGAAGCAAGCATAGTGGAGTTGGAATCTTTGTTTTGATGAAATGGTCTAATGATATGATTTCATCGATAGAAGCAAGGATGCTTGTATTTACAAGAAAGTAAGTGGGAGCATGATAATATTTCTAAACACTGCGTGTTCATGACACATTGTTGATTGAAAATTATATACATTTCTTGAGATGAATTAAGACTTTATTGAAACTAGTTTTTCAGTAAAGAACTTAGGCAATAAAGCCTTGGTATTAGAAATAATAATCTATGGAGATAGTAGTGTTTAGCCAAAATACATATTGACAAAAATACTAAAGCAGTTTAGTATGAAACTGCCAAGAAGAGTTTATAGTCGAAGTCACATGGAAAGAGTTTTAAGCAAGAATCAGTATTCTAAAATACTAATGAACGAAATACATGGTTTCAATCATACTTGTGTTAATTATATTCCATGGTATGTAAACAACCAGATTTGTCCAGTACTCCAAGTAAGTTGTGAGTAAAGTTAACAAAATGGTCAGATTGTTGATCATAGGACAACAGTGAAAATGTCGTTAAGAACTGATGACATGTTTCTCGCATATAGAGAAAATGAAGAGATTGTTGGAAGGAGTTACATCAATACATGCTCGTTGTAAGTAGTACATTGACAAAGATCTTCATCAGTGCTCTAAGCGATTTTTTTATTTCAATTAAAAGATTTATGGTGGCACTGTAAGTTGGAATTGATCCAAGAAAGTTACTATGGTGAATTCTATAACAGAAAGGCTGAGTATATTGTCGCTTTAGAATCAACAAAATAGGATGGTGAATCAAAAGTTCATTTATGATCTTGGTATGGTTTCTAGATGATTGTGCCAATGGAACACTCTTGTCAATAGTGGTTTCATAGGTCAGTCTAAGGAATCAAAGGTCCTACCGGTGATTCAATATATACAAAGCCGGTTTCACACAAATTATGAATTGTTGTGAAAGCATTATAGATGCATAGAAATGCAAACGACACACGCAGGTCTAAAGTAGTCAAGATATGATAGGACGAAGGCTATACCACAAGAAAAGCATGAACAAACACCGGATTGCCATGGTGTAAAAGAAAATGTGCTAATTAGATTATTGACTCTAGTGCAAGTGGGAGTGTGTTGGAAATATGCCCTCGAGGCAATAATATTGTATTATTATATTTCCATGTATATAATTAAGAGTTTATATTCTATGCTATAACTGTTATGATCCTGGAATATGTGATTTAGTGGAAAACTCACATGCACGTGTGGAATGATAAACGGTAAAATATGATTCCTAGTCTCGCCTCTAAGACTAGCTCATGTGTTGCTGGTGATCATGTTCTCCAGATCTTAGGATATCGTTAAGTGTAACGATAGTCCTAAAACAACATTGTGAATATGACATTGGAAGAACGATCATATTGAATCGACCCAAACTTGTTTGTTATAGTTTGAGATGCAATAGAAGTCAATTGTTATAACGCAAAGTGTTAACGTGTGATTTAGATCCTTAGACCATGAGAGTATCACAGTCACTTCTTGTCGTATGATGGACTTTTGGGTTGCTCATGTTGGAAATATGCCCTAGAGGCAATAATATTGTATTATTATATTTCTGTTATTCATAATTAATAGTTTATATTTCATGCTATAACCACTATGATCCTGGAATATGCGATTCACTTGAAAACTCATAAGCACATGTGAAATGATAAACAGTAAACAATAGGTTCCCGGTCTCGCCTCTAAGACCGGCTCAAGTGTTGTTGGTGATCACATTTTACAGATCTTAGGATATCGTTAAGTATAACGATAGTCCTAAAACAACATTGAGGGTATGACGTTAGAAGAATGATCATATTGAATCGACCCAATACTTTTCTGTTATACTATGTGATTATATCGTCTGAAATCATCTATTATAACACGGAGTGTTAGCATGTGTTTTAGTTCCTCAGACCATGAGAGTGTCTCGGTCACTTCCTAGCTACCGGACGGTGGGCTTTGGTATTGCTCAAACGTCATTGATGCGGCTTGAAACTGCGTCGGTATTTCCCCAAAGAGGAAGGGATGATGCAGTACAGCTATGGTAGGTATTTCCCTCAGTAATAAACCAAGGTATCAATCCAGTAGGAGAACCAAGCAACACTATGTAAACAATACCTGCACACAAAGAACAAATCCTCGCAACCCAACGCGTAAGAGGGGTTGTCAATCCTCCTCAGTAAAAAGATAAATTGGTTTATATGTGTTTGGATAAATATATTTGAATAAAATGCAAAATAAAATATGCAAATAAAAAGTGCAGCAAAGTATTTTGGGTTTTTTGGAATAATAGATCTGAAAATAAATGCGATGAAAAATAGATATGAAAGCAAATATGATAAAAGATAGACCCGGGGGCCGTAGATTTCACTAGTGGCTTCTCTCGAGAAAATAGCATACGGTGGGTAAAAAAATTACTGTTGGGCAATTGATAGAAGATCGAATAATTATGACGATATCCAAGGCAATGATCAATATATAGGCATCACATCCAAGATTAGTAGACTGACTCCTGCCTGCATCTACTACTATTACTCCACACATCGACCGCTATCCAGCATGCATATAGTGTATTAAGTTCATGGAGAAACGGAGTAATGCAATAAGAACGATGACATGATGTAGAAAAGATCTATTCATGTAGGAATAGACCCCATCTTGTTATCCTTAATAGCAATGATACATACGTGCCTCGCTACCCCTTCTGTCACTGGGTGAGGACACCGTAAGATCGAACCCATCACAAAGCACCTCTTCCCATGGCAAGAAAAATCGATCTAGTCAGCCTAACTAAACCAGAGATTCAAAGAAGAAATACGAGGCTATAAATAATCATGCATATAAGGGATCAAACAAGACTAAAATAATATTCATGGATATAGATCTGATCATAAACTCAAAGTTCATCGGATCCCAACAAACACACCGCAAAAAGGTTTACATCAAATAGATCTCCAAGAGACCATTGTATTGAGAAGCAAAAAGAGAGAAGAAGCCATGTAGCTACTGCCTATGGACCCATAGGTCTATGGTGGACTACTCACGCATCATCATAGAGGCACCAATGAGGATGATGAACCCCTCCGTGATGATGTTAGATTGGACCTAGTGGTTCTGGAACTTGCGGCGGCTGGAATTGTGTTTCGTCTGCTCCCCTAGGGTTTCTGGAATATTTGGGAATTTATAGGGCAAAGAGGCGGTGCAGGAGACCCCCGTGGGCCACACAATTCACCAGGGCGTGCCTGGGCTCCTCGGCACGCCCTTGTGTCTTGTGGTCCCCACGGGCCTCCCCTCTGGTCCTTCCTTGGCCCCCAAGTTGTCTTCGGGTCCAAAAAAATCTCCAAAAAATTTCGCCGCATTTGGACTCTGTTTGGTAGGGATATTCTGCGAAGTAAAAAACAAGCAAAAAGCAGCAACTGGCACTGGGCACTATGTCAATAGGTTAGTCCCAAAAAATGATATAAAGTTGCTATAAAATGATTGTAGAACATCCAAGGATGATAATATAACAACATGGAACAATCCAAAATTATAGATACGTTGGAGACGTATCAGTCGTCTGTAACAAGGTGATCATAACGACAACTTTCAGGCACACCGGAAAGTTTGACAACTGACCGGACAGCTCGAGAGTGGGATTTTCTCCTTCGACAATGGAGAGATATTCTTAGGGCCCTCTCGGTGTGATGTCATCCATCATCGTCTGGCCAGACACAGGTGACTACATCATGGGGATGCTAGAACACGTCAACGAGAAAGAAGATCAATACCGGTAACGGGAGCGACGGTATAGTGAGCATGGTGATGACTCCGGAGGATACCGATGCACACCGGGTTTTGTACAGTATCGTGAAGCAAAAGGAAGATCACATGATAACCAAAGGTTCACTCAAATATTATTCATCTAATCATAGGGACCGGTATGGATGTCCGCAGTTCCACTATTGGTCATTGAACGAACGGGGTTTCGTTCATGTCTATGGTTTACCGAACCTACGGGGTCACAAGCTTAAGGTAATAATGATCTGCTGAGTGTTAGTGGGACGGGAGTGATGAGAATATATTTGTGGAGCTGTTTCATTAATATCCGGAATAGTTCTAAGAGATTCCGGAAGCGTTCGGGGTCACCGGAAGGGTTTCGGTGAATATCGGGTAATACCGCAATTGGTAATACCGGGTATTACCGATTAATTACTTATAGGTGGAAAACATTTTCGGGGATGTTAATATATATATATATATATATATATATATATATAATATATATATATATATATATATATATATATATATATATATACAATGCTCTGAAAATGTTTAGAACATTTTATATTTAATTTAAATATCAATGGGCCTTAAAAGGCCAAGAGGTGGAGGGCAACTTGGGCCACAAGGGCCCAAGTAGGAAGGCGCCCCTTTCCTTGTAGGGGGGGGGGTCGAATTGGACTAGGGGAGGAGTCCTACTCCCCCCTTTGGCCGGCGCCCCAAAGGAGACTTCCCCCCCTTGGTGGCAGCCCTCTCCCTCCCCTCTAACCTATATATACTAGAGGATTTCCACCCTATGGATATACAAGTTTTGGAGCCTCCTCTAGTTGATCTAGTGCATGTTCTAGTTGGTCCTAGTAGACTAACTAGAGCGAGCCCTAGCCCCCTCTAATCCTCATAATTATAAGCCCCGTGTGGTTCTAAACTCCTCCCTCTAATTCTCCGGCGATGATTAGCTCTGGACGGCGAAGCGCTGCCGGATCGTGAAGACCATACGCTTGCAACCAAGTAGAGAGGCCGTGCTTTCGGTCTTCCATTCGAGGGATCGTTCGAGGGTGGTTAGTGGGATCGTCATCGATGTTCGAGGGACTCCAAGTATGATCTACACTGACTCATCTACTTTCGATGCACTCCTGGAGTCGGTAACAATCGTTGATGACAACCCGTTATGCATCTTCATATTGTTCCTCGGTGATTGTAGGGCGATTTTTTTTGTTTTCTACTATGTTTCCCAACAGTGGAATCATGAGCGGTTCTATGAGGAGATGCAGGTTGCGATCTAGATCACATGTGTATGTGAGGGTGATGTTCTTGCTATGCTTCCCTTGAGTGTTGCTTCGGTTTAGTTCACTGACGACATGGTGTCACTTTCTACAAGGTTCTGATAATCGCTCGGCTCCAGCTGTCGACAATCTGCTAACAGTTCCTTAGGCTTCACCATAGTCAAGAATAGTGAACCGCCGCGTACGCAAGAGGGCGATGAAGATGGATGATCTTCTAGGAGGTCACACGTATTAGACGTAGTTTAGTGTGGGGGAACGAGATTTTTAATTAAGTCTCTTCTTTCACACACCCCAAAAGTTAATCTAGCAACAAGGATTATCACTTTATGGTGTGCACGTAGGTAGCTAGGTTTATTCGGAAACCCTAGAAGCCATGTAATTAAAATTTGCCAAACCGATTAGAGGACGTCTAACTTGGTTTTGCAGGGTTTGCATATGATGTGTTATATCCTTCATCATGATAATGAGTTTATGTATGAGATGGTTATATGTTGTAATGTTAAGTGTGTTGTGTGTAACGACATGATGGGTGGAGCCACGAGATTGCCACCTTAATGTAAATATCGTAGAGATAGGTTACAGGCGACGGTGGCAAGATGTACACAGAGGACCCCGACGAGGAGAAGGTGTACCAAGGCACAGGACGAGGAGCTATAATTTCGTGCCATGGCGGAATTTCAGATTTTAGTGTCATGACAATGTTTTCTAAAACAGTCGCCACAGCAGCATTTTCTAAGATTGCCGCCACGACAATGAAATATTGGTCATCATGTCGCATTAACTGAAGATTGAAGACGATCATGGAGAACTCCCAGCGCCCAGGGCTATACCATGTCATGCTATTATGAATTGCATGAGATGTTTACCCCTTTGTTGTTTGCACCATTTGATTGCGTAGTAGTCACTTATTAGGGTGATCTCTCACAGTAAATATCAAGTTAAAATGTGCTCTTCCCAGTGTTGCAACCATCTATAACACGTAGCGTTTCAGAGTGCGTCATGTCCACATGAGTACAAACGGGATGTGAGGTGTAAGACGGGGGTGGTCAGACCATGTATGCAGATAGCACTCGGTTGTCTTGAAGTTCTAGCAGAATCGTTCTGAGCTCAGAGCACAAAGCATCTAAAGATGAACAAGAGCCATATGGAGATATGATCGACAAAAGTTTGCCCACTGGTCAAAATTCTCGTCATCAGTGATGTCTACATCAATGACTGAGAACTAGACTTCGATCTTGAATCACTCACTATTAATTATGAGAGATATTAATTTGAGCGGGAGAGCACTGTAAATTAAAATTTTGTTTTAATTCACTAGTGCAATATTAATTATGAATTATGTCTAAAAATGAATCTTGTGATTGTTGTAGATCAATGGCTTGCAATAGCTTGAATTTAGCACCATTATTTGAGAAAGAAAAGTTAGCTGAGGATGGTGGAAAATATGAGGATTGGATCCACACTCTAAGATGTGTTCTTAGGAGTGCAAAGAAAGAATATGTGCTGGATCAACCACTTGGTGACTACCCGACGCCTGGAGCGTCACAAGATGTCATCAATGTGTTTTTATCTTGCAAGAACGATTTCAGTGTTGTCATGAGTATTATGTTAGCTTGCATGGACAATGTGTTACAGAAACATGTTGAACATTCCAGTACTATCTAAATTGTCGAGACACTGGAAGTTCTATATCACAAAGAACCAGCTGAAGTTCATTAGATGACTGAAGCAATGGTAGAGTGCAAGATAACTAACGGTGTTAAGCAAGGTGCCAGGCTTGCAGACTATTATGATAGTATAACTGCAGTGGGAGTTGATTTTTCCAGGACACCAGAGAATGACTTACTCCTCACTTCGCTTATGAAGCAATGCTCAAACCAATGAGATTGGGTTGCAGAACCAACAAAAGTTATTGGTGAACAAAACAGAAAGTAAAAAAAACGCAACACCAAAAGTTACAAGGGTGAAGCATCTTGTAACACCCTGAGAATCTTGCTACAGTAATCTCCACCTAATGGTGGCCATGTCATGATGATTACTATGCAAGTTGGCACTTGTTTAAAAATCAAATTCAAATTCAAAATTAAATCGCAAGTGAAATTATTATTTCTTCAAACAGTAAAACAAAAATGTTGGTAATGTCCCATAAAATCCCTAAGTAATTATCATGTTAAAGCCAACCTCATTTGAACTCCCAAAATGCCCCTGGGAATTAATTAAGTGGATCAGCAACAAAATATTTGACCTTTTCAATTATTAAAATATTCAAACTTTTTCTAATGCTCTGAAACTTTTTGTGCGACACCACAATATTAAGCTTGATTTGTGTGCAAAGTATCACATCTGTCAAAAACCACTTAGTAGCTACTTTAAATGGAAAATAGAGACAAAACTAAATTACAAAAAAAAAAGAAAAGGAAAAAGCCTAGCCGCTAATGTGCCACTGGACCTAAGTGCTACAATGCATGAAGGCCCAACCCACACTGGTTTTCTTCAACCTGTAGCAGGGAGGCATTATGGAGCAGATACACGGACGCCATGGTGCCGGGGCACGCATCCACGGCCCCCCTCGCCCTACTTAGCAGCGGCACCACTCCCCCGAACCCTAGCTCTCTCATTTTCCCCTCTCACTCGCCCTCGTCGATTTCCTCACCGCTCGAGAGTGCAGTCGCTGCCGCCTCGCCATTACCGCGACCGTCGTTCGCCCCGCAGCACTGGAGCATGTCTGGTAGCTTCCCCAGCCTCACCTTCTTCACCCCCAAGCCTGAGGTTGCGCTGGGAGGCCCTCGAGACATTGACCATGACCACCCCTCTCCGGCGCCGACGCGGGGGCTCGCCGTCGATCCGCCACGACCGCTGCCTCCCGGCACCTCCGACCCCTACAGGAGCATCGATGTGAGCTCGCGCCCCTCCTCCTCCGTTCCACCCCGTCCCCATGTCTCCCCGTCGCCATACGCGCCATAGCCGCCGCCCGTTTCCTCTGGTGGTCGCGCCCGTGCACGCCTTTGGCCACTCCTGCTCGCGCCTGCCTCTCCCTAGGCAGCGCCCGACGCGCCCCTGCCGTGGCCCTCCCATGTGCGTGCTACTTCTTGAGCTTGCGTTGGTTTTTCCCTTGAAGAGGAAAGGGTGATGCAGCAAAGTAGAGATAAGTATTTCCCTCAGTTAGAGAACCAAGGTATCAATCCAGTAGGAAGTTGAGGCTTCCACTTGAATAGACGAGGTACTCTCCTTCACCTCCGTTGGGCGAATCTTGCCAATAGACAAGTCTTGAATCGCTTTCGAAGGGTCTTTGTCTCCTACATCAATTGGCAATTGCTCTACTTGCGAGCCGTTAGATTCATCAAACTTCACATCTACCGTCTCTTCAACCTTTCGGGTGAAATTGTTGTAGACATGGTAAGTGTGAGAGTTTGAGCCATAACCGAGTAGGAAACCTTATTGAGATTTAGGGGCAAATTTCGAACGACGATGTTTATCAAGAATGTAGCACTTTGAGCCAAATACTCGAAAGTATCCAACTTGGGGTTTGTTACCGGTGAGAAGCTCGTATGCCTTCTTGCCAAGAAGCTTGTGAAGATACAATCGATTTGTAGCATGACAAGCTGTCTCAACCGCTTCCGCCCAAAAGTGTTTTGGCGTCTTGTATTCATCAAGCATCATTCTCGCCATCTCAATGAGTGTCCGGTTCTTCCTCTCAACAACTCCATTTTGTTGAGGTGTGTACGTAGCCGAGAACTCATGTGAAATCCCTTCTTCATCAAGAAAGGTATCCACATTGGCGTTCTTGAACTCCGTTCCGTTGTCGCTGCGAACCTTCTTGATTTTTACTTCAAATTGATTTTGGGCCTTCCTAGCGAAGTTCTTGAAGATCTTTTGGACCTACGATTTATCATCAAGAAAGAACACCCACGTAAATCTTGAAAAATCATCAACAATGACTAAACCAAACGATTTACCACCAAGACTCTTGTAGGCGTTGGGACCAAAAAGATCCATGTGGAGTAGCTCAAGCGGTCTTCTCGTGGTCATAATGTTCTTTACGGGATGACTTCCTCCAACTTGTTTTCCTGCTTGACAAGCACTGCAAAGTCTATCCTTGTCAAATATAACATCTTTAACACCAAGGATATGATCACCTTTAATAAGCTTATCAAGATTTCGCATGCCCACATGACCTAACCTTCTATGCCACAACCAACCTTTGGAAGATTTAGCAATTAAGCAAGTTCTAGGTCGAGCTCTTTTAGTGAAGTCAACAATGTATAGATCACCTCTACGTATACCGGTAAAGACCATACTATGATTATCTCTTCGAAACACTTGGCAGTCTACTTCAGTGAATAGAACATTGAGATCAAAATCGGCTAGTCTAGATACGGAAAGTAGATTGTAGCCAAGAGATTCAACGAACATAACATTTTGGATGGAGCTGTCATGTGAGATGGCCACCTTACCAAGGCCAACCACCTTACCCTTTGAATTATCACCAAAAGTGACATAGTTTCGAGGGCCGTCGTTTTCAGCAAGCTCACGAAACATATCCTTGTCTCCGGTCATGTGATCGGTACATACACTATCAAGAACCCATTCCTTTCCTCCAGCCATGTAACCACGAAGGTTAGCCATAAGACCAAGGTGTCTCATAGACTCATCAAGATCAAAGTCACTATCATCATCCTCGTCATAATATCCATGTTCAACATCATCATCATATGAATGATCATTACCTAGAGAAGGCAATTCATTAGATTTATAACCATGACAATGTTCATATTTATGAATTCTAATGACTTGAGAAATGATGTCACTAATGATTCCAACATCTCCTTTGGCACGCATGAGGTCACGAAGCTCAAATAGACAATCACCAAACTTAGGATCACTAGAGTTCATCTTATTTAAAGCAATGGACTTTTGAAGAATGTCATCAAGATTTTTCAAGGAATAGTCTGGAAAGCGTTTCTCGAGGTATCTCCATATAGTGTAAGCACATTCAAGTGTAGGCAAGCATACAATCAAGTTTCTAGGCAATCCTCTAATGATAAGATTAATAGTTCTAAGATTGCGGATCATGTCAAGAGACTCATCGGGGGTAGGACGCAAAGGATCAATAGGAGGTGCACAAGGGCAAGTAATATACTTGTTCAAATTATATTCATTGAAAATCTCAAGCATCTCATTTTTCCAAGCATGATAGAACACTCCATCAAGTAAAGGTACTCTACGTCTAATACTCCCAATCGTAGACTCATCCATCTTCCTCCAATGGTGATTAAACCAAAGCAATGGAGACCAATGCTTTGATACCAATTGAAAGGATCGAGAGGAGGTGTCTAGAGGGGTGTGATTAGACCCTCAACAAGCAAAAGTAGCAGTTTTTAAGTTCTTCAAGTTGAGGTGGAGTTTTAGCACAAGTTTAAGCATTCACAATACATTTCAAGCAAGCATGACAAGAGTATGAGCAGCGGAAAGAGTAAAGCATGCTATTTGCAAGAAAGTAAAGGGATGGGATTGGAGTGTGCAAACGCAATGAAGACACGGAAATTTTTGGCGTGGTTCCGATAGGTGGTGCTATCGTACATCCACGTTGATGGAGACTTCAACCCACGAAGGGTAACAGCTGCGCGAGTCCACGGAGGGCTCCACCCACGAAGGGTCCACGAAGAAGCAACCTTGTCTATCCCACCATGGCCATCGCCCACGAAGGACTTGCCTCACTCGGGTAGATCTTCACGAAGTAGGCGATCTCCTTGCCCTTACAAACTCCTTGGTTCAACTCCACAATCTTGTCGGAGGCTCCCAAGTGACACCTAACCAATCTAGGAGACACCACTCTCCAAAAGGTAATAAATGGTGTGTTGATGATGAACTCCTTGCTCTTGTGCTTCAAATGATAGTCTCCCCAACACTCAACTCTCTCTCACAGATTTGACTATGGTGGAAAGAAGGTTTGAGTGGAAAGCAACTTGGGGAAGGCTAGAGATCAAGATTCTTGTGGTTGGAATGGAATGTCTTGATCTCAACACATGAGTAGGTGGTTCTCTCTCAGAAAATGAGTAGTGGAAGTGTAGGCACGATCTGATGGCTCTCTCTTGAATAGAGAAGGGGTTGGAGGGGTATATATAGCCTCCACACAAAATCCAACCGTTACACACATTTGACCCAACTCGGTGAGACCGAATAGAAGAACTCGGTGAGACCGATTCAATTCAAAATGTGAACGTTAGGAATCTCGGTGGGACCGATATGATCAAATCGGTGGGACCGATGTGCTAGGGTTAGGGCAAGACCTCATCTCGGTGTGACCGATTGCATGAACTCGTTGAGACCGATTTCAGCAATGAGTTAAACAGAGAGTTGGTCAGGCAAACTCGGTGGGACCGATTGCATATTTCGGTGAGACCGAAATAATCACAACAGGCAACAAAGAGTTTGCATTGCGAACTCTGTGGGACTGATCGCTCATTTCGGTAAGACCGAAATGTTACGAAGGGAAACAGAGAGTTTGCATTGCCATCTCGGTGAGACCGAGATCCCGATCGGTGAGACCGAATTGATTAGGGTTTCTGGCAGTGGCTATGTCAAGGAAACTCGGTGGCGCCGGATAGATCAAATCGGTGGGGCCGAGTTTAACTTTAGGTTTAGGACATATTTGGAAATGAGAAAGTGGTTGACGGCTTTGGAGCATATCACTAAGCATTTTGAGCAAGTAGACCATTATGCAACACCTCATCCCCTTTTAATAGTATTGGCTTTTCCTATGGACTCAATGTGATCTTGGATCACTAAAATTGAAATGAAGAGTCTTGAGCTTTTGCCAATCTTTGTCCATAGCATCTTGAAGGGGTTCCACATCCTCTTGTTCCTGCCATGCCATTGTTGAACTTTCTGAAATTTACTAGATGAAGATATTAGTCCAACAAGAGATATGTTGACATTAGTTACCAAAATCACCCAGGGAGCACTTGTGCTTTCACTCTCCAAGTTACGTGGGTGCCTTCTGGTCCAAGAAAAATCATCACGAAAGTTTTATTCCGTTTGATATTCCTTTTCTGTAAAACTCAAAAACAAGGAAAAAAAATAGAAACTGGCACTGGGCTCTAGGCTAATAAGTTAGTCCCAAAAATATTATAAAATAACATATTAATGCATATAAAACATCCAAAACAGATAGTATAATAGCATGGAACAATCAAAAATTATAGATACGTTGGAGACGTATCAAGCATCCCCAAGTTTAATTCCTACTCGTCCTCGAGTAGGTAAATGATAAAAACAAATTTTTTGATGTAGAATGGTACCTAACATATTTATCCATGTAATTTTGTTTATTGTGGCATGAATATTTAGATCCATAAGATTCAAAACAAAAGTTTAATATTGATATAAAAACAATAATACTTCAATCATACTAATAAAGCAATCATGTCTTCTCAAAATAACATGGCCAAAGAAAGTTATCCCTACAAAATCATATAGTCTGGCTATGCTCCATCTTCATCACACAAAGTATTTAATCATGCACAACCCCGATGACAAGCCAAACAATTGTTTCATACTTTTGATGTTCTCAAACTTTTTCAACTTTCACGCAATACATGAGCGTGAACCATGGATATAACACTATAGGTGGAATAGAATATTGTGGTTGTGGAGAAGACAAAAAGAAGGAGAAAGTCTCACATTAACTAGACGTATTAACGGGCTATGGAGATGCCCATCAATAGATATCAATGTGAGTGAGTAGGGATTGCCATGCAACGGATGCACTAGAGCTATAAGTGTATGAAAGCTCAAAAAGAAACTAAGTGGGTGTGCGTCCAACTCGCTTGCTCACGAAGACCTAGGGCAATTTGAGGAAGCCCATCATTGTAATATACAAGCCAAGTTCTGTAATGAAAAATTCCCACTAGTATATGAAAGTGACAAAATAGGAGACTCTCTATCATGAAGATCATGGTGCTACTTTGAAGCACAAGTGTGGTAAAAGGATAGTAGCATTGCCCCTTCTCTCTTTTCTCTCATTTTTTTGTGTTTGGGCTTCTTTTGGCCTGTTTTATTTTTTTGTAAGTCCGGAGACTCATCCCAACCTGTGAGGGAATCATAGCTTCCATCATCCTTTCCTCACATGGGACAATGCTCTAATAATGATGATCATCACACTTTTATTTACTTACAACTCAAGAATTACAACTCGATTCTAGAACAAAATATGACTCTATATGAATGCCTCCAGCGGTGTACCGGGATGTGCAATGATCAAGAGTGACATGTATAAAAAAATATGAACGGTGGCCTTGCCACAAATACTATGCCAACTACATGATCATGCAAAGCAATATGACAATGATGAAGCGTGTCATAATAAACGGAATGGTGGAAGTTGCATGGCAATATATCTCGGAATGGCCATGGAAATGCCATAATAGGTAGGTATAGTGGATTTTTTGAGGAAGGTATATGGTGGGTTTAATGCACCAGCGAGAATTGCGCGGTACTAGAGAGGCTAGCAATGGTGGAAGGGCGAGAGTGCGTAGAATCCATGGACTCAACATTAGTCATAAAGAACTCACATACTTATTGCAAAAAAATAGCTATCAAAACAAAGTACTACACGCATGCTCCTAGGGGGATAGATTGGTAGGAAAATACCATCGCTCGTCCCCGACCGCCACTCATAAGGAAGACAATCAATAAATAAATCATGCTCCGACTTCATCACATAACGGTTCACCATACGTGCATGCTACGGGAATCACAAACTTTAACACAAGTATTTCTACCGGTCCATAATTACTCACTAACATGACTCTAATATCACCATCTTCATATCTCAAAACAAATGCAAGGAATCAAACTTCTCATAGTATTACACGCTCTTTATATGAAAGTTTTTATTATATCCCTCTTGGATGCCCATCATATTAGGACTAAATTCATAACCTAAGAAAATTGGGTTTTTTACATCTGTGCCCCTGGTTCCTTAGCTGTACTCATTCATCCTCATGCTCTTAACTTTTGCTCACTTTTCCCCACTCCTTGGCTGAAACTCTCACAAACGGGCAAACTGGACGTTGCCGTCGGGTCAATGGCTTTAACCATTAACTCTGACTAGTGGGGCCGCGTAGGCGTGCATGCAACTGACCGCGGTCGTGGGGTAGCACGTGTCCATGGAACATGCCAAAACGTCCCATCGTATAAGAGGGGGAACCACCTACGGGCGCATCGCCCCTACCATTTCCCCCAAATCCCCTCCCTGCCGCATCGGCTCCCTCTCCCCCACCGCATCGTCTCGCTCTCCTCCACCGCACCGTCTCGCTCTCCTCCACCGCATCCTCTTCCTCACCTTCATCGCCTCCCTCATACCGATGGCGGACGCTCGTGGCGACACCGGCGCAGCGGCCAGAGATCTGCAGGGCGCGGTGACCACGACAGATGCAGTGCAAGACATTGGCGGCGTCCACGATGGTGCGGGGAAACTCGCAACCGCTGTCGTGGTTGTGGATGTGGAGAAGGAGGTGGCGGGCTCCACCTCGGCGCTGCCGGAGCTGAAGGTGATGGCGTCGAGCGGCGCAGTCCATCCAGATGCGTAGCCTGGCGAGGAGAAGGTGGTACATGAGGTACTTCCATTTGCTTGTACCCTAGTTGCAATATTTAGATTGTAGAGTTAGTTTCATTGGTTGGATTGTGATACGTAGGGTAGTACAGATGGTTAGAGTAGTTGGTTTGAGGGATGGGGTTTTCTGTATGGGGGGATGGGGTTTTTTTGTATTAGGGTTTTTTGGATTACATTCGTTGCAAAAATGCTAGACAGATCTTAATGAGAGATAGGGATCTCTGTGTTTAAATGCTACACATGATTATTAGATTTGTTCTTGAATGCTACACAGATTGGGGTTTTGAATGCTACATACATGTATGCTTAGATTTGTTTTTGAATGCTACACAGATTGGTGTTTTGAATGTCATATGCCCTAGTGGAATGCATTAATTTTGATGTACCTATCAATTGATCAAGAACTTACTTGATTCATCAGTATATAAATTTGTCCACAATATGTAGTTATATTAGCTTTGTTGTTCAATGTGTGTGCATGACAATGGAAAATGCAAATAGGATCATAGTATGGATAATATGATAAATGTGTCATGTGTGCATATCTAAATTATCAGTTGGCTTCTGTATTTACTAGCAATGGATGTAATTGTATATTCAAGAGGATGATTCTGTGGGGAATAAGAGGAATCTGAGCATTACTGGGTTCAAGGACCCGTAAGATCCAGAGTATAGTGACGACGAAGAATATGAGGTAAGCCTACTTGAAATTTAGATTGTTCATTTAGTTCCTTTGACATGGTGTATATGAATCTATAATGTATTAATGTAATTCATTCATGTGTGCAGTATGAGTCTAAAGAAGATGTTTACAACGGCAACATCGCGTCCTTCACAGTGAAGGAGGAGGAGAAGATCAAGGCCAAGGGAGTTGCTTCCTTCTACAACCGCAAGATCAAGAAGTGGCACTGCCCCTACTGCACCACCAAGCCAAAGCCAAAGGATGGCCGCTTCGATCACCTTGTGTCTCATGCAGAGGATGTAGCGATTCGCAGGGAGGACTACAAGATCAGGGGGCAGCATGCTGCCCTTGCGAAGGCCCTGACGCCTCTTCCGATGTGATGTGATGATGTTTTATCTTTTACTTTTGGTAAACTGAATGTGGCTGTTTGGTAAACTTTGTGTGGTGGTATCTAAACTTTGTGTGTGATCTATGGTAGTAATGTATTATGCTATCTATATGTGTCTGTCCTTAAATTTGCCTGTGGTGTATGGTATGTTCTGTTTAGATGTTGTGAGCTACGAGTTTAGGTGCTGCAATGATCACACATGCTGCTTCAGTGTTGCTTCACTGATCAGACATGCTGCAAAGAATAAGCAAAAAGAGCAAATAGTCCATCATTTGATCAAATATTCCAATAACAGGGCAAAAAACAACATTTGAATGAAGATAGTCCATCATTTGATCAAGTATTCCAATAACAAATCAAATATTCCAATAACAGATCAAATATTCTAATTTGAATTTGAGGCAAAATTTGAATTTGAACCAACAGTTGAAGTCCATTGCCCTGTGGTGTGATGTTGCAAAGTTTACTGAACTATTATAAACATTAGGTGATCAATCCGATCTCTTTTGCTTGGTAAAACTTATAGTCATGAGAAATGTGCACCAAATGAGCTCCATTTGTAATCAAGTTTTTTTTTGGACCTACTCCAAATGAGCAAAATAATTTTTTATTAACACCTATTCAATCTATATAGTGTAGATTCGAAGTCTCACTATTTATTGAATTAATCTTCATATTTTTACATTTTATTTTTGAAAAAATTATGCTTTAATAGAAAACCATTAAAAACATGTTTAAAATATGAAAATGGAAAACTAAGTTCAGATCCTTCTTATTCACTTTGAAATCAAGCTTTGGTGAATTTTTTGATTTTTTTAATTTTTCAAAAACCTAAGGGAACCCTACCTCCTCTCCTTGAACTCTTTGCAACGTTGTACGTGATAGCTCATATGTGTGAAGGTTTTTTCATAAAAATGTCCATAGACCAAGTTTATGATTTTTGGTTGGTAACATGTCACATAAGATAACATTGTGCGCAGGTTTTATATTTTTTTGATTTTTTTAAATTAATGGTGCTCATTTGACCTCGATCGTGCCACCTAGGTTTAAAAAAAAAATCCGTATACCAAGTATTTTTTCCTCGTTAGTGTGTCTTATAAAACGACGAACGGCGAAGGTTTCATATTTTTTCTATTTTTTTAAATTAGTTATGCTCAGTCAAAGCCTAGATAACCCCATTGACCAGCTAAAAACCCCTCTAAACCCCGCGGGGTTTCGCCTAACCCTAGCTCCGAACATCAGCCGTCCGATCATACACTAGCGCCAAGCGACAGCCCTCAGATGTGGTCTTCTAGAAGGGTTGGCTGCGTGTAGGCTCCGCGCCGTTGGATCAGATGGACGGCTCCGCATTGTTGGATCGTGGGGCGATTCGCGAGATATTCTCCCATTGGTTGTGCTCGCCCACCATTGACTCCGCCAAAAAAAAACGTAGTTATTGGGCCCAAAATGAAACCAAGCTCTGGTTGGGCCGTCGCATTGGCTCTATTTTTTTTTGCTTGATTGTTTTGATTGCACCTACAGAGATTGAGTTCCCGATGCCGCGGTGGGTGTGAAAACGAGCTAGTTCACATTTGACACCATTACTGCCACGGCGAAATAACACGTCGCACTACGGCTATTTAAGCCACCCATCATCTTCTTCTTCCTCTCACATCCCTCATCTATCTCCCATCCTCTGCCATCTACCCTTCTTGTTCTTCGACCCCATCTTCTTCGACCCCTTCTCCTTCTTCTTCACATCCCTCAGCCATGCAGTACACTGGACCAACCTACTGCTTCCCACCCACCATGCCGGAGAGGCTCTACCCTGCCGGCATGTACGTTGAGCATACACTACGTGTGTGGGCGATATCAAGGTGGAGGACCGCAAGGGGCTTCACCGAGTTCTTCCTCGCGGCCGGCTACCGCCACCTCCCACGTGGATCTCCAAGGATGTTCCGCGTCGAGGAGGTCATCCAAAACGGGGTGGTGGTTGCTATCCTTGCCCACTTCACCAACCCCTTTGACGCCTTCTACCTCCTCAGCTGCGTGTTTTGGTGTGGCTGCGAGCTCATCGCTTCACCCACAACATCTTCATGGAGTACAGCAACATCTTCCCCACCGCGTCACGCATGCACACTCTGCTGTACCCCATCGACAACACCCCGGAGGAGCAGTGAAGGGCGCCCGAAGGAGCGAGGTGGAGGAGGAGCGAGGTGGAGAAGGCGGCGGCTAGGGTTTAGAACCCTCTATCTTTTTTTCATTTTTTTGAATCTATGTTATGTTATTAAGTTGTAATTGAACTATATGATTGTGCTCTGGGCTTGTTGGCCCTATCTATGTTATGTTATTAAGTTATATTATCAAGTTTTCTATCTATCCTATTATTAAGTTCTTGCTAGTTTGTACTTTTGTTTTGAATTATTGATTGTTTTTTGAGAGAACTCACTTTGTTCGTAAGCACCTAGTGCATGCATAGCTACACAAGCCACCACCACGTCGAGGAAGCCACAAAGAATTAAGATATGTAGCCACCTAGTGCATGCAGCCAAAAATAATAATAAAATATTGTTCAATTTATTTATCGTAGCAAAAAGGGTGCAGATGCGAGTGGATTGAAAAGGATCAAATGATGTTCTAAATCGAGGAGACATGCATCGGCGCATGCAGGCAGCGACCGTCACTGCGTCCATGGCGGCTGGCGTGCACGAAAGCGAGTCGGTCGGCACGCATCGGCGCATGCAGGTAGGCTAGCTGGATACGTCGTGCATGCATTGCAGGCTTCTGTCGTGGCAGCGCGCGCAGGCGTTTCATGCAACAGCCCAACAGTCCAAAGAAACCACGGCCCAACGGTCGAACAGCGCCACCTCCCAAGGCCGCCCCACTTGTCAGGTCCAACGGGCGACACAGTCCAGTGCGGCCCCACTCATCAGAGTTAACGGTCAAACCATTGACCCGACGACAATGTCCAGTTTGCCCATTTGTGAGGGTTTCAGCCAAGGGAGTGGGGAAAAGTGAGCAAAAGTTAAGAGCGTGGGGATGAGTGAGTATAGCTAAGGAACCAGGGGCATAGATGTAAAAAACCCAAGAAAATTACCATGCTGTTTAGAGACTCTCAAAATAATATAAGTGAAGCATGATAGTTCAACAATTTCTATAAAATAAAGCCACCGCCGTGCTCTAAAAAGATATAAGTGAAGCACTAGAGCAAATTGCCTAGCTCAAAAGATATAAGTGAAGCACATAGAGTATTCTACTCCCTTTGTTTCTAAATATTTGTCTTTCTAGAGATTTCAACAAGTGACTACATACGGAGCAAAATGAGTGAATCTACACTCTAAAATATGTCTATATACATCCGTATGTGGTAGTCCATTTGAAATCTCTAAAAAGACAAATATTTAGGAACGGAGGGAGTAATAAATTACGATTCATGCGTGTCCCTCTCAAAAGGTGTGTACAACAAGGATAATTGTGGCAAACTAAAAAGCAAAGACTCATATCATACAAGACGCTCCAAGCAAAACACATATCATGTGGTGAATAAAAATATAGCCTCAAGTAAATTTACCGATGGATTGAAGACGAAAGAGGGGATGCCATCCGGGGCATCCCCAAGCTTAGGCTCTTGCCACTCCTTATTCCATAGTCCATCGAATCTCTATCCAAATCTTGAAAACTTCACAACACAGAACTCAACAGAAAACTCATGAGATCCGTTAGTATAAGAAAATAAATCACCCCTTTTTGGTACTGTTGTGAACTCATTATTTATTTATATTGGTGTAATATCTATTGTATTCCAAATTTTCCATGGTTCATACTGTAACACCCCCAGTGGTTAGCTACAGTAATCCCCTTTTGATAATGCCATGTCATCATGATCAACAGTGCTTAAACATCATTTGGATCATATCTCTTTTCAAATTCAAATTCAAATAGAAATTCAAACTGAAAGTGAGAATAAAAGTTGTTCAAATTTGAAAACTAAAATGTTCAAAATATTGTAAATAATCCAGAGACAATTCTAAAATTGTAATCAACATTTACTAAATTAATTATGTGCCTCTAATAGCAACAAAACAGAGATATTTAATCCATATTCATTTAATAAAAATCGAAATGAAAAGATCTGGACTCCAAACCTTTTGTAGCAGTGCTTGAAATTGCACTGAATTTATTGGGGCAAGACTCATGTTTTACAAAATTGGAAAAGTGCGAAAAGAAAATACAAAACAGAAACTAAAAAGGAAAAACAGAAAAGGAAAGAGAGAAAAGGAAAAAGCCCGCAGCGGCTGGGCTCTAGTCAAGCAGCCCAGCCCGCGCCTGTCCCCTCCTTCCTCCTCTGTTCACCGCCCCCGCTCGCTGTCGCCGCGCGCGCGCTTGCCGCACTAGGCCCCCCCTCTCCTCTGCTCAACACCGTGCTCGTCATGGAGGGGATAAGAACCCCTCCTCCACCCCCAGGCGAACCCTAGCCCCATTTTTCCCCTTCCCCTCGCTCCGATCCTCGGCCCGATGCCGTCCCGACGCTGCCGTCGCCACGCCGCCTCACCGCCGTGGCCACTGGCCTCCCCACAGCCAGCCGAGGCGCCCAGGAGGACCGCCGTTGACATCCATGACGGCTCCGCCCCTCAGCTTGAACTGGGGAGCACCACGTCGCCGGCTCGAGCCGATCCCCTCCCATGCTGTCGCCGGCGTTCGTCGACGTTCTCGACGCCGTCTGCTGCTCCTAATCCATCGCCGGGCCTCCTTGAGCCCCCTCAGTGAGCACCACATCTCTTTCCTCCCTTCGCTGCTCGCCTAGCCATCACTACTAGCCATCAACGAAGCCGCAGCTCCGCCATCCACCATTGCCGACCGGGCACTTGTGTCTGAGCTTCTCCGCTCAAACCAGTGGCGCAGCCGTGCTCGTTGAGCTCCCCAGCGGCCGCCTAGCTAGCTAACTCGCCTGCCCGCGTTGCGTTTCACCAAAACCGTGAAGGTCCGAACTCCGGTGGCCGCCCAAGTCGTCGCCACCGTCGTTTCCGGCCACCTCCGGCCTGGCGACCGTCACCGTTGGATGCGCACCGCACTACTCATTCGAACGCAAGAGGAACGACGCGAAATGATGCACCGTAGCAGAAACCCGAGCTCGCCGGAGTTGTCGCCGTCGTTCGGGCTCGCCGGAGAGCTACGGCGGCCGGCGCTGACTTGGCTGGTTGGGCCCCACTGCCTGAGCCACTGACTGGTGGGCCCAGGGGCCCCGCTGACCCCACTTGACCAGTTGACTTCGGTCAACTGCTGACTGGGCCGACCCCAGCAGCTGACATGTGGGTCCACCCCACTGTTTGACTAATTAAGCGGGATTAATTTAGTTAAGTTAATTAATTAGGTTAAGTAGACACTGATAGGTGGGCCCAGAAGCCTAATTAACTGAATTTAGTTTTAACCTAAACTCTGTTAGCCCCGTGAGTATGACACGTGGGTCCCACATGTCAGGTTTGACCTGGTCAACCGACCAGTTAACTGCTGATGTCACCATTACGTCATGTTGACATCACCAAACACTGTTCTGGATAATGTTGATTTAAATTAATAAAATAAATTCTAGAAAATGATTAAAACTTTAGAAAATCATATAAAATAAACCGTAGCTCGGATCGAAAAACTTTGTACATGAAAGTTGCTCAGAACGACGAGACGAATCCAACCGTGCCATCTGTTTTCGTGTCTGGACCCTCTACGGAGGTGAATCCATAACTTTTAGTCTGTTTCTAATAGATGAATAGTGCTTATGCACCGGTTAATAATTCCAACTTAAATCCTAAAATAACTAAAATGACTTAGACCTGCTCTTAAGCAACCATGCACTGCACGTTAGCATAGCCTGCTCTGTGTTGCATATGTTTGCTGTGTATTTATTTGTTTCCTCCCCCTCTTCTCTCTCGGTAGACCCCGACACCGACGTCGTCCCCGAGGCCGACGCAGCTCCGGAGGTTGACTACACCGTTGAAGATCAGGCCTTTGCCGCAGAGCAACCAGGCAAGCACCCCCCTTGAGCACACCTATATCGCCTATTCTCTTCTCTCTTGTGCTTGCATTAGAATTGCTGCTACTACTGTTTATCCTATTCTGGTGCATAGCCTGTTTACTGTAACCTGCTGTTGATACCTACCTGATTATCCTAAACTGCTTAGTATAGGCTGGATAGAGACCCAGTGACCCCACTTGTCCCGGTTGCCCCGCTGGATCATCGGAAGACTCGATGACTAGGCCCCAGCACCGCACCTCACACCCCTTTTATTTGTACGACACTGCAGCGTTACTATCGAGTGCCGAGGGTGATACCTCGTATAGCACTTCTGATTTTAACTCTGTAGAGTAGCTATTCGGTTGTTGTCATCGAGGGTGATTCCTCCTTCACCACTTCCGGTAACGACGTTATCATGCAACACCTCAAGGGTGAACCCATCGAGGGTGATTCCTCCGAGTTCACCTTGACGCATACATCGAGTAGGAATCCAACGAGGGTGATACCTCGGATTCCCTTGATGTTATGGACACACGGATACTTGGACTTTACAACTGTTACTTGGAAAGGTGGGTCGACCTTGAGGGGTACCCGCGTGAGACTAAGTGGCGAGTGACGTGGAGACGGGTTGCCCTGGAGGGTGCCCGAGATATGAATACGAGGCGTGGTCGGGCATTCTTAGCCCTTGCCGCAAGTCCTCGAGACGGGGCGACGGGGTCACATCGATCGTGAGTCTCTGCTCGTTACCGCACCCCCAATGTACTAATGATTTGGATATTTGATTCGAGTGGGCCTCTGGCCCGATAGCACTAACCATCACGCGGGAATAAATATGGGTACTCTGCATCGTGGCATCAGCCGAAAGCTTTGTCAGACGTCCAGTTCAGCATTGCAGCCGGGACGGACCAGCGCCCCCCTCGTGCCTGGCTTCCCCCTGCACGCAACAACTCGGAGTGCACAGGGCGATGGCCCAAGACCTCTGAGCGCTTAGGATGTAGACCGATGGGGACCTCTCTGCTGAGCTCTAGGTAGGGTTGCGGTGTGTCGTTTGGCCGAGGCCGGGCATGACCCAGAAAGTGTGTCCGGCCAGAGTTAAGCGAGCGTGGTGGCTAAGTTGGTGCACCCCAGCAGGGAAGAACTAATCTATGCTTAGCTGGATCCTCGGTAACGGACGCTCGGAGTTGTATCCCGATCGATACAGCAAAAATGGATAGTATGGCTCTAGGATTGCTTTCTCGTAGGGAGTCGAGAGTGGATCTCTGGCTGAGGTTGATACTTGGACATTATGGCTCTGGGATTGCTTTCTTGCAGGGAGTCGAGAAAGGATCTCTGGGTGAGGTTGAGACTTATTGATACTACTACTTTATATTGTACTAATATACACTCTTCTAATGTTGCAAGACCGTTGAAGATGCTAGTCTTCGATAGGACTAGGCCTTCTCTCTATTCTGGCATTTCTGCAGCCCAGTCCACATATACAGCCCTTCTTTGATAATGTTGCATATGTAGTGTAGATCCTTGCTTGCTGAGTACTTCGGATGAGTACTCACGGTTGCTTTGCTTTCGTTTTCCCCCATATCATTTTGATGCAACCAGATGACAGAGCCCCTAAGACAGCTGCCCCGCCGACGATCGCTACTACTACCCCGAGGGTGGATACTTCTATGAGCTGGCCGACGACCAGGAGTAGGATCGGAGGGTCCCAGGCAGGAGGCCTGCGCCTTTCGATCGTAGCTTTTGTTTTGTCCCGCCTTGTTAAAGGCTTATCTCTCTGTCTTATGTCTGTACTCAGATATCTAACGCTTCCGCTGATGCTTGTTTGGCATCAAGCTTACGTATTTGAGCCCTCGAGGCCCTGGCTTGTAATATAATGCTTGTATGCCTTTATTTATGTTTTAGAGTTGTGTTGTGATATCTTCAAGTGAGTCCTTAGGCTTGATCGTGTGTATTTGCGTGTATGATTAGTGCACGATTAAGCCGGGGGCGTCATAGGTTGGTATCAGAGCCGACTGCCTGTAGGAACCCCCTTTCCAACTCCTTGGCCGAAGTTGAGTCTAGTCATTGAAAAACTTTTACTAACATGGCTGTGTGGCTTACAGGCCCACATCGCCAAATGGGTGGTATTAGGATCTTTTATTCCTCTTCTATACTCTGGGATCTGATCTCTCTTCCTTTCAGGTTAAATAATTTTACTAACTCCAACATTAGGTTCTCGTGATCACATCCACCTGGTGTTCTGAAATTACCCCTCCTTTCTTCAAGATAGTTGGCCAGGTTCTGCTTACAGGATCCTTTTATCGAGGGCACCCTGTGTTGTCACTTGCAGATTCCTCGCTCCAACAGTTTCTCCGACATGATGTAGCCTTTGCTATGTCTCGTTGTGTACTTCCTTACAACGTGCCTGCGCGCCGCCTATTTTGTCTAGCCGCGAGCATTCCCGAGCACGTACTATCCGTTTGAATCTAACTCTGTGCATGGATTGGTATGTCTTTAACGACTACTATCCTATATCTAATGCCCTTCTTGTTCATTACTCATGTTACATCGTGAATGGCCTCTTACACATGCAGTTTTTCTTGCTAAACTGCCCCTATTGATTTGGCTGGATAGCTGATGATCCCCCACCTCCACCTTATATTGCCGCAATGATGCAGCAGTTTGAACTGAACGTCAGGTTATGACCGGGATATTGGCTCAGTTCCCAAACCAGAATGCTCATCAGTAGCCTACCCCAATAACACTGCAAGAATTTGTGCGCCTCAACCCGTCTGTTTTCCGCAACTCCACCAATCCTATGGATGCTGATGATTGGCTCCGTGACATTGCCTTCCAGATGAAGACGGCCAATGTTATCCCTGATAGTTACGTCACCTATGCGACGTATCACCTGAGGGGATCAGCTGCTCAATGGTGGGAAAGCCACAAGGGTATGTTGCCTGCTGAAGCAGTAACCACTTGGCAGGAATTTCAGTCAGTTTTTCATGCACGGTACATTCCCCAAGGTCTGATGGACCAGAAGAAGCAGGAGTTCCGCAAACTCACCCAGTGAATAATGACTATGGATGAATATCAGAGGAAATTTCTCGAATTGTCCCGCTATGCTGAAGATGACGTCTGCATTGACGCCCGCAAGCAGGATAAATTCCATGAAGGACTGCGTACTGACATAAACCTCGCACTTGCTGTCCATGATTGCACAGACTTCGCAACGCTTGTCAGCCAATCTTTCCAACTTGAAACTGCTCTGACTAAGTACCAGGAGTCGCTCAAGCACACTCGTGATGTTGGCTCATCCTTGGGTCAGCCTGTTCAGAAACGTCGAGTCTGGATCCCACACAATGTTTATCATCGACCTGCTCCAACGCCAAGGCTGTCTTATGTTGCACCTCGTCTGCCTCCGCCGCCGAGACAGCTAATGATTCAAGCTGGACAGCCCAATGCTATGGCTCCTTCCCATAATGATGAATTATGCTGCAAGTGTGGACAGCCAGGACATCTTACTATCAATTGTCACGAGGATTCGTCTCAGAATGTATCACACCCTCCTGATGGTCGTACGAAGGGCCATCGAACCCGTCGTTGCAGAAATTGTAAGGCCAGGATGTCTGCTATGGACCGAGGCTAGGTCACTCACGTCAAAATGGGAGAAGCTCGTGAGTCTCCTAAAATCGTGATGGGAACTCTGCCAGTTAATTCAGTTGCAGCTTCTATTCTCTTTGATTCCGGGGCATCACATTCCTTTGTGTCTCAACAATTTGCTCAGCGGCATGAGCTACCTCTAGAGTTATTGCCCACACCATTAGAGGTTATCACTCCCCGTTCCAGGTGGCAAACCAAGATGGTAAGTCACAACAATCAGATCAGAATTGAAGGGTTGATGTTCTCTACTTCCCTTATTGCTCTTGGACCTTCTGACATAGATGTTATTCTCGGTATGGATTGGCTGGAAGCCCATAATGCTATGATTAACTGTGCCACCAAGTCGGTCCAGCTCACGCACCCTTCCGGTCGGAGAGTCAAATACTCAGCCCGAGTAGCAAAGAAAACACTATGGTGCGGTTGTTTGGAAAAGTTTCAAAGAAAACACTATTGCAGATTCTACAACAGAAGCAAAATACATTGCAGCTTTGGTAGCTTCGAAGGAGGCAGTCTGGATCAAGAAGTTTCTTGAAGAAGTTGGTGTGGTCCCAAGTGCGATGAACCCAATGGCACTCTATTGTGATAATAGTGGTGTCGTTGCTCAAGCAAAGGAACCAAGATCCCACATGAAGACCAGACATATCGAACGCAAGAATCACATTATCCGACAGCATGTCGAGAAGGGTTTTGTGAAAGTTCTCAAGGTTCACATGGATTTGAATGTATCAGACCCGATGACAAAGGCTCTACCACGAGCAAAGCATGAGCAACACCGGACAGCCATAGGTGTTAAAGAGACTATGTAAACTAGATAATTGACTCTAGTGCAAGTGGGAGACTATTGGAAATATGCCCTAGAGGCAATAATATTATATTATTATATTTCCTTTATTCATAATTAAGAGTTTATATTTCATGCTATAACTGTAATGATCCTGGAATATGTGATTCAGTGGAAAACTCATAAGCACGTGTGAAATAATAAACGGTAAACAATAGGTTCCCGGTCTCGCCTCTAAGACCGTCTCAAGTGTTGTTGGTGATCACATTTTCTGGATCTTAGGATATCATTAAGTGTAACGATAGTCCTAAAAAACATTGAGGGTATGACGTTAGAAGAATGATCATATTGAATCGACCAAATACTTGTCTGTTATACTTTGTGATTATATCGTCTGAAATCATCTATTATAACACGGAGTGTTAGCATGTGTTTTAGTTCCTCAGACCATGAGAGTGTCTCAGTCACTTCCTACAGGACGGTGGGCTTTGGGGTTACTCAAACATCATCTGTAACAAGCTGATCATAACGACAACTTTCAGGCACATCGGAAAGTTTGACAAGTGACCAGACAGCTCGAGAGTAGGATTTCGTCCTCCGATGATGGAGAGATATTCTTAGGGCCCTCTCGATGTGACGACATCTATCATCGTCTGGCCAGACACAGGTGACTACGTCACGGGGATGCCGGAACACGTCAACGAGAAAGGAGAACAAAACCGGTAACGGGAGCAACAATATAGTGAGTATGGTGATGACTCAGGAGGATACCGATGCACACCAGGTTTTGTAAAGTATCGCGAAGCAAAGGGAACATCACATAATAACCAAAGGTTCACTCGAATATTCTTTGTGTAATCATAGGGAACGATATGGATGTCCACGGTTCCGCTATCGGTCACTGAACGAAGGGGGTTTCATTCATGCCTATGGTTTACCGAACCTACGGGGTCACAAGCTTAAGGTAATCATGATTTGCTAAGTGTTAGTGGGACGGGAGTGATGAGAATATATTTGTGGAATTGTTTCATTAATATCCGGAATAGTTCCGAGAGGTTCCGGAAGCGTTTCGGGGTCACCGGAAGGGTTTCGGTGAATATCGGGTATTACCGATTAATTATATATAGGCGGAAAATGTTTGCGGGGATGTTAAATTATATATATAATGCTATGAAAATGTTTAGAACATTTTATATTTAATTTAAACATCAATGGGCCTTAAAAGGCCAAGAGGTGGAGGGCAACTTGGGCCACAAGGGCCCAAGTAGGAAGGCGCCCCCCTTTCCTTGTAGGGGGCCGAATTGGACTAGGGGAGGAGTCCTACACCTCCCCCTTTGGCTGGTGCCCCAAAGGAGACTTTCCCCCCTTGGTGGCAGCCCTCTCCCTCCCCTCCAACCTATATATACTAGAGGATTTCCACCCTATGGATATACAAGTTTTGGAGCCTCCTCTAGTTGATCTAGTGCACGTTCTAGTTGGTCCTAGTTGACTAATTAGAGAGAGCCCTAGAAACCTCTAATCCTGATAATTAGAAGCCCCGTGTGGTTCTGAAATCCTCCCTCTAATTCTCCGGCGATGATTAGCTCTGGACGGTGAAGCGCTGCCGGATCGTGAAGATCGTACGCTTGCAAGCAAGTAGAGAGGCCATGATTTCGGTCTTCTGTTCAAGGGATCGTTCGAGGGCAGTTTGTGGGATCATCATCAATGTTCGAGGGACTCCAAGTACGATCTACACCGACTCATCAACTTCCGCTGCACTCCCGGAGTCGGTAACGATCATTGATCACAACCCATTATGCATCTTCATATTGTTCCTGGGTGATTGTAGGGCGACTTTTTTTGTTTTCTACTATGTTTCCCAACAACTCAAACGTCATCTGTAACTAGGTGATCATAACGACAACTTACATGTTCATCAGAAAGCTTGACAAGTGACCGGACAGCTCGAGAGTAGGATTTGGTCCTCCGATGATGGAGAGATATTCTTAGGGCCTCTCGTTGTGACGTCATCCATCATCGTCTGGCCAAACACAGGTGACTATGTCACGACGATGCCGGAACATGTCAACGAGAAAGAAGAACAAAACTGGTAACATGGAGACCGGTATAGTGAGCATGTGTATGACTCAAGAGGATACCCATACATCTCACCTTGGATTTTGTAAAGTATCATGAAGCAAAGGGAACATCACATGATAACCAAAGGTTCACTCGAATTTCATTTGTGTACTCATAGGGATCGATATGGATGTCCACAGTTCCACTATCGGTCATTGAACAAAGGGGTTTTGTTTATGTCTATGTCTTACGAAACCTACAGAGTCACAAGCTTAAGGTAATCATGATACGCTGAGTATTAGTAGGACAGGAGTAACGAGGATATATTTGTGAAATAGTTTCATTCATATTCGAAATAGTTTCAAGAGGAACGGAAGTGTTTCGGGGTCACCGGAAGGGTTTCAGAGTTATCGGGCAATACCGGTATACCGATAAATAATATATTATATATTGGTGGAAATGTTTCCAGAGATGTTAAATTAATAATAAATGGCTCTAATAGTAGTTAGGGGGTTTTATATTTAATTTAATATCAACGATCCTTAAAAGGCCAAGTGGTGTAAAGCTACTTGGGCCACTTGTTTTGGGAAACATAGTCAAAAGCAAAAAAATCGCGCCTACGCACACCCAAGATAAATATCAAGATGCATAATGGGTTGGGATCACGATCATTACCATCACTGAGTTGCAGCGGAAGAAGAATGTGTTGGTGTAGATCGCTCTTGGAGTCCCCCGAACCATGGATGAACGATCCCGCGAACCGCCCATGAACAGTCCCTCGAACCGAAGACCGAAAGCATGGCCTCTCTACTTGGTTGCAAGCGTGCAGCCTTTACGATTCGGCCGCGCTTCACCATCCAGAGCTAATCGTCACCAGAGAATAAGAGGGAGGAGACTAGAATGACACGGGGCTTCTAATTATGAGGATTCGAGGATTATTCTAGCTCTAATTAGTCAACTAGAACTAGAAGAACTAGAGGAGGCTCCAAAACTTGTGTGTTTAAAAGAGCTCAATACCTCAAGTATATATAGGTTGGAGGGGAGGGAGGGCAGACAAGAGGAGGAGAAGGACTCCCCTCCCCTTTGCGTCGGCCAAGGAGGGAAGGGGAGTCCTTCCCCTCCCCAATTCGGCCTCCTTCCATAGGGGAAGGGGCGCCTCCCCACTTGGCCCTTGGTGGCCCAAGTTGCCTTCCTCCACTTGGCCTTTTTAGGCCCGTTGATATTAAATTAAATATAAAAGTGTTCTGAATATTTCCAAACAATTTTATATATAATTTAACATCTCCAGAAACACTTTCCACACACACACACACACACACACACATATATATATATATATATATATATATATATATATATATATATTTATTTATTTATTTATAGGTAATACCCGGTATTACCCGATATTCACCGAAACCCTTCCGGTGACTCCGAAACGCTTCCAGATCCTCTCGGAACTAATCTAAATATTAATGAAACAATTCCACAAATATATTCTCATCACCCCCGTTCTACTAAAAATCAGCAGATCGTGATTGCCTTAAGCTTGTGACCCCGTAGGTTTGGTAACTCATAGATATGAACGAAACCATTCGTTCAATGACCGACAGCGGAACCGTGGACGTCCGTATCGATCCCTATGAGCACATGAATGACATTCGAGTGAACCTTTGATTATCATGCGATGTTAAATTTGCTTCGCGATACTTTACAAAATTCGGGATGCATCGGTATCCTCTTGAGTCAACACCTGCTCACTATACTGAAATCCTCCTTACCGGTTTTGTTCCTTTTTCTCGTTTTTGTGTTCCAGCATCCCCGTGACCTAGTCACCTTTGTCTGGCCAGACGATGATGGATGCTGTCACACCGAGAGGGCCCTAATAATATCTAGCCATCGTCAGAGGAGCAAATCCCACTCTCGAGCTATCTAGTCCCTTGTCAAACTTTCAGATGAACCTGTAAGTTGTTGTTATGATCACCGTGTTACACATGAAGTTTGAGCAACCCCAAAGTTCGCTGTACGGTAAGAAGTGACTACGATACTCTCATGGTCTAAGGAGAAAAATCACATGTTAACACTCTGTGTTATTACAATTGATTATAGACGATATTACTCAATTCATAATAGACAAGTTTTGGGTCGATTCGATATGATCGTTCTTCCAACATTATAATCTCAATGTTGTTTTAGGACTATTGTTTAACACTTAACGATATCCTAAGATCTAGAAAACATGATCACCAACAAAACTTGAGCTAGTCCTAGAGGCAAGACTAGGAATCTTTGATTTAACCGTTTATCATTCCACACGTGCATATGAGTTTTCCACGGAATCGCATATTCCAGGATCATATCAGTTATAACATAGAATATAAACTATTTAATTATGAATATGGAAATATAATAATACAAATATTATTGCCTCTAGGGCATATTTCCAACAACTTGTGCCCAAGTAGAGGTGGTGCCCCCCTTTTCCCACTTGGGAAGGGAGGGGAGGATGAATTGGAGGGGGACTTCCCCTCGTCTTGGCCGGCCAAGGAGGGGAGTCCTTTCCTTCCTTGTGGTGCCCCTTCCTCCCCCCTCCAACCTATATATACTAGAGGGTTTTAGCACTTTAATACACACAAGTTTTGGAGCCGCATCTAGTTCTCTAGTTCTAGTTCTAGTTCTAGTTGGTCCTAGTTGATCATTTAGAGCTTGACCTAGATCCTCTAATCCTCATAATTAGAAGACCAGTGTGGTTCTAATCTCCTCCCTCTAATTATCCAGAGACGATTAGATCTGGACGGCGAAGCGCTGCTGGATCGTGAAGGCTGTACACTTGCAACTCGTAGAGAGGCCGTGCTTTCGGTCTTCCGTTCGAGGGACTGTTCACGGGCGGTTCATGGGATCGTTCATCTACGGTTCGAGGGACTCCAAGTACGATCAACTTCCGCTTCTACTCAGAGTCGGTAATGATCTGATCCAAACTGTTAATGCATCTTCATATTGTTCTTGGGTGATCGTAGGGCGATTTTTTTCTACTATGTTTCCCAACAATCGCCTCCTTCATCGTCTTCTGCGAGGGGCTCTGGCTCAAGCTGTTCTCTGTCAAACCAGAGACCAATGACGGCCAGATCACAGAGTGTGGTGGAGCCATGATTAGCAAGCTCCATGGCGTCAAGTGGCTGCCTGGCAAGTTCATCAAGGCGGTGAAACAATGATAGGAGGAGTGGTTCTATATGGCCGACGTACCATCGGGGGACAGTAAAGGAGTCCCTGCTTTCTCGGCCATGCTCTTGAAGAGGCTACACTCTTAGACAACCAAGAACCTCGATTGGGGGAACACGGATGAGGTCGAGGCCCTCCAAGATCGGGTGAAGTTCGTCATCGGTGAGGGCGTCACTCTAGTGGATGTGATCCACCTCCATCGCAAGGTCCAGCCCCTCCAGGCCCGTGCATCTCCTTTATGGAGGTATACTCCGGGCAGCGAGGTCTTGGTAATTCGAAGCCTCTATAGAGGGGAGGACCTCGACAGGATGCCGACGCTCTTCTTCAAGCCCCGACCAAGGAAAATGTCTTTCGGACCAAGGGAGATGACATCGGCCATAGCCGAGCAAGCCCACCTGCTGAGGTTCGTTTTCTATTCCTCCTTTATTGGCGATAAAGCCTTTATTTCTTCATCTTCAGCCGAGGAATTGAATTTAATTGACCACAATACAGGACTAGCGTACTTTTGCCAGATCGGTGTGATCACTGGCGCCTCAATGTGAGGACTTCGTGAGAGCCGAGCTAGAGAAGCCGTTGGTCGAGGACCCATATATGGTCATGGTCAAGCCGAAGAAGACCAATGGGACTCGGAAGGCCAGTGCCTCAAAGGGCTTGGCCATTCGAGACAACATCCCCAAGCTCCCCGTGGGAAGCCAGCCAAGCTCGGGCTCCGACTCCAGCTCTGAGCAGCAGCAACAGGAGTCCAGTGATTCCCCGCAGTCCCAAGGTGGGAAAAGAATGCGAGTGGCATTGGGGGACGATGACGGATTGCCCTCTCACCAGGCTTCTAAGCGCCCGAGGAGATCGAAGGTTCCTGCGGCGAGCCACTCCTCGTTGCCGAGTGATCAGGACACCGACTCGGATCCTTCCAAGAAGTCTTGGCCCGCCGGCCGCCGTCATCGAACATGTCCTACTGCTCACAGGTGACTTTTTAATAAACTTAATTTAGCAAGGTGGGGTAAGTCATGTTTTATCACTTTCTCCTTCTTCCTCTGCAGGGAGTAGTACGATTCAGTGGACGAGGACTCCACTGGTCTCCCGGGACCTCGCTAGCAGTGAGCTCGGGGGACTCTATGGAAATGGAGGTCAATTCCCCCCTTGCTCAAGCCGAGGCAGCGGAGACCTCGTCGCACCCTCCTTCCCTAACGTATGACGTCGGGGAGGGAATCAATACTTCTGTAGCCGAGGTCCAAACCTTGGCTATAGAGGATCAAGCCATGTACCATGGGGAAGAACTTCCCTCCGTTCATGAAGAACCAGCGATCAATTGCCCGACGTCCCCGGCTCACATAGTTTTAGAGCCACGTGATCGACAGAAGATGCCTCCTTCCCCCGCAGCCAATGGCGGGGCACTGAGAACTTCATTTCTGCCTCTCGGCAATGGAGAGGCCGAGCTGGCAGAGCGTCAAAGAGCGGGGGATGTATCCTTGACAAGCTCCTCCATTCTTCCCGAGCAGCGTGCCCTTCTCAGCGGCGCTCCAAGCTAGTTTCAGTCCGCCGAGGCTGGTTTCATGGAGGTGTTCCTCGGCATAGCCAAAGGCTTCGAGATATGTTAATATGCAATTTGCTTTCGTTTTATGGTTAAATAACAAGCACTCTAACTATACCCAGTAGCCCTCACGGGGGATGTCAAAACATCGTCCGAGGACACCAGGAAAACACATTGCTTCTAATAAGATGCTTTACTCCAAACTAATTATAGCTGCAATTATAGTAGCCCCCGAGCTTTAGGTTAGTTTACCAAACTGGCTTCAGGGTCGAGTTATAGCTTGATGCCTGTGTTTTTTGTGACGTCCCCGGCTCAATCGTGCACTAATCATACACGCAAATGCACACGATCAAGCCTAAGGACTCACGGGAAGATATCACAACACAACTCTAAAACATAAATAAAGTCATACAAGCTTTATATTACAAGCCAGGGGCCTCGAGGGCTCGAATACATAAGCTTGCGTACAAGCGTCAGCGGAAGCATCAGATATCTGAGTACAGATATGAAACAGAAACAGAAAGGCCTTTAGAAAGGCGGGGCAAAATAAAACACTACGATCGAAAGGCGCAGGCCTCCTGCCTGGGACCCTCCGAACCTACTCCTGGTCGTCAGCAAGCTCGTAGAAGCATCCACCCTCGGGGTAGAAGTGGTAGCTGAAGTCGGCGGGGCAGCTATCTCAGGGGGCTCCATCATCTTGGTCACGACAAACTGATATGGGGAGAAAAGGAATAAAAAGCAACCGTGAGTACTCAGAAGTACTCAGCAAGCAAGGATCTACACTACATATGCAACATTTTCGAAGAGAGGCTGTATATGTGGACTGGGCTGCAGAAAACCCAGAATAGAGAGAAGGCCTAGTCCTATCGAAGACTAGCATCTTCAGAGGTCTTGCAGCATTAGGAGAGCGTAGATTAGTACCGTATAAAGTAGTAGTATCATTACGTCTCATCCTCACCCAGAGATCCTTTCTCGACTGCCTGCGAGAAAGCAATCCCAGAGCCATATAGTCATCAACCTCGTCCTGAGATCCCTTCTCGACTCCCTGCGAGAAGCAATCCCAGAGCCTCATATCCAGGTCTCATCTCAAGTTCTAGCTGTATCGATCGGGATACAACTCCGAGTGTCCATTACCGTAGGACAGGCTATCGATAGATGTTTTCTTCCCTGCAGGGGTGCACCAACTTACCCACCATGCTCGCTTAACTCCGGCCGGACACACTTTTCCGGGTCATGCCCGACCTCGGCCAAACGACACACCGCAGCCCTACCTAGAGCTCAGCAGAGAGGTCCCCGCCAGTCTACATCCTAAGCGCAAGGGGGTCTTGGCCGTCGCCCCTCGCCCTCCGGGTCGTTACGCACACGGTGAAGCCAGGCACCAACACTACAGGAAGGCGCCAGTTCGTCCGTGCCGCCATGCTGAACTAGACATCTGACAAAGCTTTCGGCTGATGCATACGATGCAGAACGCCCATACTTTTCCCACGTGGTGGTTAGTGCTATCGGGCCAGAGGCCCACTCAGATCAAATATCCAAACCATTAGTACCTTACGGGTGTGGTAACGAGCAGAGACTCACGATCGATGTGACCCCGTCGCCCCGTCTCGAGGACTTGCGGCAAGGGCGAAGAATGCCCGACCACGCCTCGTATTCTCACTCGGGCACCATCCAGGTCAACCCGTCTCACAAAAGACTGTCGGGAACTCAGGTCCACCTCTACTGGGCGGTACCGCCTGTCCCTCCAGTCCTGCAGTTAAAGTAACTCCCTCGGGTCGCCCTCGGGGCCGACCCGTTTCTAACAGGGTGCAGGGGGTAAAGTCACAGTAGCCGTGTGTCCATAACATCAAGGGAATCCGAGGTATCACCCTCGACGGATACCCACTCGATGTAACTGTCAAGGTGAACGTAGGAGGATTCACCCTCGATAGGTTCACACTTGATGTGTTGCACGACCGCGTCGTTATCGGAAGTGGTGAAGGAGGAATCACCCTCGATGACCACGACCAAAAAGCTACTCTACAGGGTTAACATCTGAAGTGCTACACGAGGTATCACCCTCGGCACTCGATAGTAACGCTGCAGTGTCGTTACAACTAAGGGGGTGAAGTGCGGTGCCGGGGCCTGGTCTTCAATCCCGTTGATCGGGTCTTCTGATCATCCAGCGGGGCAGTCGGGACTTGTGGGGTCACTGATAGGTCTCTACCCAGCATATACTAAGCAGTCTAGGTTATGCAGGTAATTATCAACAGCAGGTTACAATAAACAGGCTATGCATCAGAATAGGTAAAGCAGCAGCAACAGCAGCAATTCTAATGCAAGCATGAGAAAATAGAATGGGCGATATCGGTATGCTCAAGGGGGGGGGCTTGCCTGGTTGCTCGGCGGCAAGGGCAAGGTCGTCAACGGTGGCGTTGGGCTCCTGAGCTGCGTCGGTCTCGGGAACTGCGTCGGTACCGGGGTCTATCGAGAGAGAAGGAGGGGGAAGAAACAGTAAATACTAAGCAAGCAAGCGCAGCACAAGGCATAACATGGCAATACGCGGTGATAGAGGTGATCTAACGCAGTGCCGGGTGATACTGGCGAAGGGGGAATTCATCCGGGAAAGTATTCCCAGTTCCGGACAAATGTCGGACAGGTGACCGGAGGGGAAATGTCCCATGTTCAGGTAGTTAGAGACATGTGACGGATGAACGGACCGCGGGTTCGGATTCGCCTCGTCGTTCTGAGCAACTTTCATGTACAAAGTTTTTCGATCTGAGCTACGGTTTATTTTATATGATTTTCTAAAGACTTTAGCAATTTGTGGAATTTATTTAATTATTTAAATATGAATTATCCAAAACAGTGTATGCTGATGTCATCATGATGTCAACATGACGTCAGCAGTCAACAGTGGAGTTGACCTAGTCAAACTGACGTGTGGGTCCCACCTGTCAGTGTCAGTTTAGTTTAATTAGGGTTTAGTTAATTTTAATTACTGTTTAATTAAACTAACTAATTATTTAGATTAACTTAATCAGAGTTAATTAACTAATTAATTAATTACTAATTATTGATTTTATTAAAAAAAAATTTTCGTTTTAACAGGGGCTGGCCCACTGGTCAGTGGCACAGCCGGACATGTCCGGGCTGTGCCCGTTCGGGCACCGGACATGTCCGGTGCGCATACGGGCGCACGGGCGCGGCGAGCGGGCAAGGCGGCGACGAGCGCCGGCGTGCGCGGGGCCGCGCGCGGGCGGGGCAGGGGCCGCCGGGCGCGGTGGCCCGTCGAACGGCGAGCGGCGGCGCGGGCCACAGGCGAGGCGGGGCGGGCGCGAGCGACAGGGAGAGGGGCGCGGTGAGCGCGGCTCCGGCGCGCGGCCCCAGCGAACGGCGTCGAAGGGAGAGGGGAGGGCGACAGCGGAGGCCGGGGGTGCTCACGAGGGGGGAGGCGAGGCAGGGGTGGCGAGGCTCGGTGGAGCTGACGGGGAGGCGTTCGGCGACGGCGGTGGCGGGGTCCGGCGACGGCGAAGATGGGCGGCGGCGTTGCGGCGTCCCTCTCCCACCCCGATCCAGGAGGTATCGGGCGCGGCCCCGCCTCCCGACGCCGCAACGCCGCCGCCCCATCTTCGCCGTCGCCGGACCCCGCCACCGCGTCCCGAACGCCTCCCCGTCAGCTCCACCGAGCCTCGCCACCCCTGCCTCGCCTCCCCCCTCGTGAGCACCCCCGGCCTCCGCTGTCGCCCCTCCCCCTCCCTTCGACGCCGTTCGCTGGGGCGCCCCGGACCGCGCTCACCGCCCCTCTCCCTCCTCTCGCCCCGCCCCCCTCGCTGTGCCCGCCCCCCTCTCCTTCACCCCCCCCCCGCCCCCTCCCCTCCCCCCCCCGCTCACGCCCGCTCTCCCCCGTCCCCTCTCCTCCCCTCTCTCCCCTTATCCCACCACATGTCCGGTGCCCGAACGGGCACAGCCCGGACATGTCCGCTGTGCCACTGACCAGTGGCCACCCCCTGTTAAAACGAAAATTTTTTTTAATAAAAATCATAATTAGTAATTAATTAATAGTTAATTAACTCTGATTAAGTTAATCTAAATAATTAGTTAGTTTAATAAACAGTAATAAAATTCCTAAACCCTAATTAAACTAAACTGACACTGACGTGGGACCCACACGTCAGTTTGATAGGTCAACTCCACTGTTGACTGCTGACGTCATGTTGACATCATGATGACATCAGCATACACTGTTTTGGATAATTCATATTTAAATAATTAATAAATTCCCAAATTGCTAAAGTCTTTAGAAAATCATATAAAATAAACCGTAGCTCAGATCGAAAAACTTTGTACATGAAGTTGCTCAGAACGACGAGGCGAATCCGAACCCGCGTCCGTTCATCCGTCACATGTCTCTAACTACCTGAACATGGGACATTTCCCCTCCGGTCACCTGTCCGACATTTGTCCGGAACTGGAATACTTTCCCGATGAATTCCCCCTTCGCCAGTATCACCCCACTGCGTTAGATCACCTCTACACCGCGATTTGCCATGTTATGCCTTGTGCTGCGCTTGCTTGCTGTATTTACTGTTTTTCTCTCCTCCCCTCCTTCTCTCTCGATAGACCCCGGTACCGACGCAGTTCCCGAGACCGACCAGCTCGAGCCCAACCCACGGTTGACGACCTTGCCCTTGCCGCCGAGCAACCAGGCAAGCCCCCCCCCCTTGAGCATACCGATATCGCCCATTCTATTTTCTCATGCTTGCATTAGAATTGCTGCTGTTGCTGCTGCTTTACCTATTCTGATGCATAGCCTTTTTATTGTAACCTGCTGTTGATAATTACCTGCATAACCTAGACTGCTTAGTATATGCTGGGTAAGAGACCTATCAGTGACCCACAAGTCCCGACTGCCCCGCTGATGATCAGAAGACCCGATCAACGGGATTGAAGACCAGGCCCCGGCACCGCACTTCACCCCCTTAGTTGTAACGACACTGCAGCGTACTATCGAGTGCCGAGGGTGATACCTCGTGTAGCACTTCAGATGTTAACCCTGTAGAGTACTTTTTGGTCGTGGTCATCGAGGTGATTCCTCCTTCACCACTTCCGATAACGACGCGGTCGTGCAACAACTCAAGTGTGAACCTATCGAGGGTGATCCTCCTCACGTTCACCTTGACAGTTACATCGAGTGGGTATCCGTCGAGGGTGATACCTCGATTCCCTTGATGTTTGGACACACGGCTACTGTGACTTTACCCCTGCACCCTGTTAGAAACGGGTCGCCCCGAGGCGACCCGAGGGAGTTACTTTAACTGCAGGACGGGAGGGACAGGCGGTACCGCCCAGTAGAGGTGGACCTGAGTTCCCGACAGTCTTTTGTGAGACGGGTTGACCTGGATGGTGCCCGAGTGAGAATACGAGGCGTGGTCGGGCATTCTTCGCCCTTGCCCAAGTCCTCGACGGCGACGGGTCACATCGATCGTGAGTCTCTGCTCGTTACCACACCCGTAAGTACTATGGTTTGGATATTTGATCTGATGGCCTCTGGCCCGATAGCACTAACCACCACGTGGGAAAAGTATGGGCGTTCTGCATCGTATGCATCAGCCGAAAGCTTGTCAGATGTCTAGTTTCAGCATGGCGGCACGGACGAACTGGCGCCTTCCTGTAGTGTTGGTGCCTGGCTTCACCGTGTGCGTAACGACCCGGAGGGCGAGGGGCGACGGCCAAGACCCCCTGCCCTTAGGATGTAGACTGGCGGGGACCTCTCTGCTGAGCTCTAGGTAGGGCTGCGGTGTGTCGTTTGCCGAGGTCGGCATGACCCGGAAAAGTGTGTCCGGCCGAGTTAGCGAGCATGGTGGGTAAGTTGGTGCACCCCTGCAGGGAAAAAACATCTATCTAGCCTGTCCTACGGTAATGGACACTCGGAGTTGTATCCCGATCGATACAGCTAGAACTTGAGATGAGACCTGGATATGAGGCTCTGGGATTGCTTCTCGCAGGGAGTCGAGAAGGGATCTCAGGACGAGGTTGATGACTATATGGCTCTGGGTTGCTTTCTCGCAGGCAGTCGAGAAAGGATCCTGGGTGAGGATGAGACGAATGATACTACTACTTTATACGGTACTAATCTACGCTCTCCTAATGCTGCAAGACCTCTGAAGAGCTAGTCTTCGATAGGACTAGGCCTTCTCTCTATTCTGGGTTTTCTGCAGCCCAGTCCACATATACAGCCTCTCTTCGAAAAGGTTGCATATGTAGTGTAGATCCTTGCTTGCTGAGACTTCTGAGTACTCACGGTTGCTTTTTATTCCTTTCTCCCCATATCAGTTTGTCGTGACCAAGATGATGGAGCCCCCTGAGATAGCTGCCCCGCCGACTTCAGCTACCACTTCTACCCCGAGGGTGGATGCTTCTACGAGCTTGCTGACGACCAGGAGTAGGTTCGAGGGTCCAGGGAGGAGCTGCGCCTTTCGATCGTAGTGTTTTATTTTGCCCCGCCTTCTAAAGGCCTTTCTGTTTCTGTTTCATATCTGTACTCAGATATCTGATGCTTCCGCTGACGTTCTGCTGTACGTCGTATGACGCAAGCTTATGTATTCGAGCCCTCGAGGCCCCTGGCTTGTAATATAAAGCTTGTATGACTTTATTTATGTTTTGAGTTGTGTTGTGATATCTTCCCGTGAGTCCTTAGCTTGATCGTGTGCATTTGCGTGTATGATTAGTGCACGATTGAGCCGGGGACGTCACAAAAACACAGGCATCAAGCTATAACTCGCACCCTGAAGCCAGTTGGTAAACTAACCTAAAGCTCGGGGGCTACTAATTGCAGCTATAATTAGTTTGGAGTAAAGCATCTTATTAGAAGCAATGTGTTTTCCTGGTGTCCTCGGACGATGTTTTGACATCCCCCGTGAGGGCTACTGGGTATAGTTAGAGTGCTTGTTATTTAACCATAAAACGAAAGCAAATTGCATATTAACATATCTCGAAGCCTTTGGCTATGCCGAGGAACACCTCCTGAAACCAGCCTCGGCGGACTGAAACTAGCTTGGAGCGCCGCTGAGAAGGGCACGCTGCTCGGAAGAATGGAGGAGCTGTCAAGGATACATCCCCCGCTCTTTGACGCTCTGCCAGCTCGGCCTCTCCATTGCCGAGAGCAGAAATGAAGTTCTCAGTGCCCCGCCATTGGCTGCGGGGGAAGGAGGCATCTTCTGTCGATCACGTGCTCTAAAACTATGTGAGCCGGGGACGTCGGGCAATTGACGCTGGTTCTCTTCATGAACGGAGGGAAGTTCTTCCCCATGGTACATGGCTTGATCCTCTATAGCCAAGGTTTGGACCTCGGCTACAGAAGTATTGATTCCCTCCCCGACGTCATACGTTAGGGAAGGAGGGTGCGACGAGGTCTCCGCTGCCCGGCTTGACAAGGGGGGAATTGACCTCCATTTCCATAGAGTCCCCCGAGCTCACTGCTAGCGAGGTCCCGGGAGACCAGTGGAGTCCTCGTCCACTGAATCGTACTACTCACCCTGCAGAGGAAAGAGGAGAAAGTGATAAAACATGACTTACCCCACCTTGCTAAATTAGTTTATTAAAAAGTCACCTGTGAGCAGTAGGACATGTTCGATGACGGCGGCCGGCGGGCCAAGACTTCTTGGAAGGATCCGAGTCGGTGTCCTGATCACTCGGCAACGAGGAGTGCTCGCCGCAGGAACCTTCGATCTCCTCGGGCGCTTAGAAGCCTGTGAAGGGCAATCCGTCATCGTCCCCCATGCCACTCGCATTCTTTCCACCTTGGGACTGCGGGAATCACTGACTCCTGTTGCTGCTGCTCAAGCTGGAGTCGGAGCCCAGCTTGGCTGGCTTCCCACGGGGAGCTTGGGGATGTTGTCTCGAATGGCCAAGCCCTTTGAGGCACTGGCCTTCCGAGTCCCATTGGTCCTCTGGCTTGACCATGACCATATATGGCCTGACCACACTCTTCTCTCTCGCGCTCCACGTCCTCTTCCGCCTTCCCCACCGATCTGGCAAAAGTACGCTAGTCCTGTATTGTGGTCAATTAAATTCATTCCTCGGCTGAAGATGAAGAAATAAAGGCTTTATCGCCAATAAAGGAGGAATAGAAAACGAACCTCAGCAGGTGGGCTTGCTCGGCTATGGCCGATGTCATCTCCCTTGGTCCGAAAGACATTTTCCTTGGTCGGGGCTTGAAGAAGAGCGTCGGCATCCGGTCGAGGTCCTCCCCTCTATGAGGCTTCGAATTACCAAGACCTCGCTGCCCGGAGTATACTCCATAAAGGAGATGCACGGGCCTGGAGGGGCTGACCTTGCGATGGAGGTGGATCACATCCACTAGAGTGACCGCCCTCACCGATGACGAACTTCACCCGATCTTGGAGGGCCTCGACCTCATCCGTGTTCCCCCAATCGAGGTTCTTGGTTGTCTAAGAGGGTAGCCTCTTCAAGAGCATGGCCGAGAAAGCAGGGACTCCTTTACTGTCCCCCGATGGTACGTCGGCCATATAGAACACCACTCCCTATCATTGTTTCACACCGCCTTGATGAACTTGCCGGCAGCCACTTGACGCCATGGAGCTTGCTAATCATGGCTCCACCACACTCTGTGATCTGGCCGTCATTGGTCTCTGGTTTGACAGAGAACAGCTTGAGCCAGAGCCCCTCGCAGAAGACGATGAAGGAGGCGATTGTTGGGAAACATAGTAGAAAAAAATCGCCCTACGATCACCCAAGAACAATATGAAGATGCATTAACAGTTTGGATCAGATCATTACCGACTCTGAGTAGAAGCGGAAGTTGATCGTACTTGGAGTCCCTCGAACCGTAGATGAACGATCCCATGAACCGCCCGTGAACAGTCCCGAACGGAAGACCGAAAGCACGGTCTCTCTACGAGTTGCAAGTGTACAGCCTTCACGATCCGAGCGCTTCGCCGTCCAGATCTAATCGTCTCTGGATAATTAGAGGGAGGAGATTAGAACCACACTGGTCTTCTAATTATGAGGATTAGAGGATCTAGGTCAAGCTCTAAATGATCAACTAGGACCAACTAGAACTAGAACTAGAACTAGAGACTAGATGCGGCTCCAAAACTTGTGTGTATTAAAGTGCTAAAACCCTCTAGTATATATAGGTTGGAGGGAGGAAGGGGCACCACAGAAGGAAAGGACTCCCCTCCTTGGCCGCCAGACGAGGGAAGTCCCCCTCCAATTCATCCTCCCCTCCCTTCCCAAGTGGGAAAAGGGGGGCACCACCTCTACTTGGGCACAAGTTGTTGGAAATATGCCCTAGGGCAATAATATTTGTATTATTATATTTCCATATTCATAATTAAATAGTTATATTCTATGTTATAACTGATATGATCCTGAATATGCGATTCCGTGGAAAACTCATATGCACTGTGTAAATGATAAACGGTTAATCAAAGATTCCTGTCTTGCCCTAGGACTAGCTCAGTTTTGTTGGTGATCATGTTTCTAGATCTTAGGATATCGTTAAGTGTTAACACATAGTCCTAAAACAACATTGAGATTATAGGTTGGAAGAACGATCATATCGAATCGACCCAAAACTTTTCTATTATGAATTGAGTAATATGTCTATATCAATAATTGTATAACACAGAGTGTTAACATGTGATTTTTCTCCTTAGACCATGAGAGTATCGTAGTCACTTCTTACCGTACAGCGAACTTTGGGGTTGCTCAACTTCATGTGTAACACGGTGATCATAACACAACTTACAGGTCATCATCTGAAAGTTTGACAAGGGACTAGATAGCTCGAGAGTGGGATTTGCTCCTCTGACGATGGCTAGATATTATTAGGGCCCTCTCGGTGTGACAGCATCCATCATCGTCTGGCCAGACAAAGTGACTAGGTCACGGGGATGCTGGAACAAAAAACGAGAAAAAGGAACAAAACCGGTAAGGAGGATTTCAGTATAGTGAGCAGGTGTTGACTCAAGAGGATACCGATGCATCCCGAATTTTGTAAAGTATCGCGAAGCAAATTTAACATCGCATATAATCAAAGGTTCACTCGAATGTCATTCATGTGCTCATAGGGATCGATACGGACGTCCACGGTTCCGCTGTCGGTCATTGAACGAATGGTTTCGTTCATATCTATGAGTTACCAAACCTACGGGGTCACAAGCTTAAGGCAATCACGATCTGCTGATTTTTAGTAGAACGGGGGTGATGAGAATTATTTGTGGATTGTTTCATTAATATTTAGATTAGTTCCGAGAGGATCTGAAGCGTTTCGGAGTCACCGGAAGGGTTTCGGTGAATATCGGGTAATACCGGGTATTACCTATAAATAAATAAATATATATTATATATATATATATATATATATATTATATTGTGTGTGTGTGTGTGGTGTGTGTGGAAATGTTTCTGGAGATGTTAATTATATATAAATTGTTTGGAAATTTCAACACTTTTATATTTAATTAAATATCACGGGCCTAAAAAGGCCAAGTGGAGGAAGGCAACTTGGGCCACCAAGGGCCAAGTGGGGAGGCGCCCCTTCCCCTATGGAAGGAGGCCGAATTGGGGAGGGGAAGGACTCCCCTCCCTCCTTGGCCGACGCAAAGGGGAGGGGAGTCCTTCTCCTCCTCTTGTCTGCCCTCCCTCCCCTCCAACCTATATATACTTGAGGTATTGAGCTCTTTTAAACACACAAGTTTTGGAGCCTCCTCTAGTTCTTCTAGTTCATAGTTGACTAATTAGAGCTAGAATAATCCTCGAATCCTCATAATTAGAAGCCCCGTGTCATTCTAGTCTCCTCCCTCTTATTCTCTGGTGACGATTAGCTCTGGATGGTGAAGCGCGGCCGAATCGTAAAAGGCTGCACCTTGCAACCAAGTAGAGAGGCCATGCTTTCGGTCTTCGGTTCGAGGGACTGTTCATGGGCGGTTCGCGGGATCGTTCATCCATGGTTCGGGGGACTCCAAGAGCGATCTACACCAACACATTCTTCTTCCCGCAACTCAGTTGATGGTAATGATCGTGATCCCAACCCATTATGCATCTTGATATTTATCTTGGGTTGCGTAGGCCGATTTTTTTGCTTTTGACTATGTTTCCCAAAACAAGTGGCCCAAGTAGCTTTACACACTTGGCCTTTTAAGGATCGTTGATATTAAATTAAAATAAAACCCCCTAACTACTATTAGAGCCATTTTATTATAATTTAACATCTCTGGAAACATTTCCACCAATATATAATATATTATTTATCGGTATACGGTATTGCCCGATAACTCTGAAACCCTTCCGGTGACCCCGAAACACTTCCGTTCCTCTTGAAACTATTTCGAATATGAATGAACTCATTTCACAAATATATCCTCGTTACTCCTTGTCCTACTAATACTCAGCGTATCATGATTACCTTAAGCTTGTGACTCGTGTAGTTTCGTAAGACATAGACATAAAACAAAACCCCTTTGTTCAATGACCGATGTGGAACTGTGGACATCCATATCGATCCCTATGAGTACACAAATGAAATTCGAGTGAACCTTTGGTTATCATGTGATGTTCCCTTTGCTTCATGATACTTTACAAAATCCAAGTGGAGATGTATGGGTATCCTCTTGAGTCATCACATGCTCACTATACCGGTCTCCATGTTACCAGTTTTGTTCTTCTTTCTCGTTGACATGTTCCGGCATCGTCGTGACTAGTCCCTGTTTTTTGGCCAGACGATGATGGATGACGTCACAACGAGAGGCCCTAAGAATATCTCTCCATCATCGGAGGACCAAATCCTACTCTCGAGCTGTCCGGTCACTTGTCAAGCTTTCTGATGAACATGTAAGTTGTCGTTATGATCACCTAGTTACAGATGACGTTTGAGTTGTTGGGAAACATAGTAGAAAAACAAAAAAGTCGCCCTACAATCACCCAGGAACAATATGAAGATGCATAATGGGTTGTGATCAATGATCGTTACCGACTCCGGAGTGCAGCGGAAGTTTGAGTCGGTGTAGATCGTACTTGGAGTCCCTCAACATTGATGTGATCCCACAAACTGCCCTCGAACGATCCCTTACAGAAGACCGAAATCATGGCCTCTCTACTTGCTTGCAAGCGTACGATCTTCACGATCCGGCAGCGCTTCACCCGTCCAGACTAATCATCGCCGGAGAATTAGAGGGAGGATTTCAGAACCACACGGGGCTTCTAATTATCAGATAGAGGTTTCTAGGGCTCTCTCTAATTAGTCAACTAGGACCAACTAGAACGTGCACTAGATCAACTAGAGGAGGCTCCAAAACTTGTATATCCATAGGGTGGAAATCCTCTAGTATATATAGGTTGAGGGGAGGGAGAGGGCTGCCACCAAGGGGGGAAAGTCTCCTTTGGGGCACCAGCCAAGGGGGAGGTGTAGGACTCCTCCCTAGTCCAATTCGGCCCCCTACAAGGAAAGGGGGCGCCTTCCTACTTGGGCCCTTGTGGCCCAAGTTGCCCTCCACCTCTTGCCTTTTAAGGCCCATTGATGTTTAATTAAATATAAAATGTTCTAAACATTTTCATAGCATTATATTATAATTTACATCCACCCCGCAAACATTTTCCGCCTATATATAATTAATCGGTAATACCCGATATTCACCGAAACCCTTCCGGTGACCCCGAAACCTTCCGGAACCTCTGGAACTATTCCGGATATTAATGAAACAATTCCACAAAATATTCTCATACCACCCGTCCCACTAACACTTAGCAATCATGATTACCTTAAGCTTGTGACCCCGTAGGTTCGGTAAACCATAGGCATGAATGAAACCCCCTTCGTTCAGTGCCCGATAGCGGAACCTTGGACATCCATATCGTTCCCTATGATTACACAAAGAATATTCGAGTGAACCTTTGGTTATTATGTGATGTTCCCTTTGCTTCGCGATACTTTACAAAACCTGGTGTGCATCGGTATCCTCCTGAGTCATCACCATACTCACTATATTGTTGCTCCCCGTTACCGGTTTTGTTCTCCTTTCTCGTTGACGTGTTCCGGCATCCCCGTGACGTAGTCACCTGTGTCTGGCCAGACGATGATAGATGTCTCACATCGAGAGGGCCCTAAGAATATCTCTCCATCATCGGAGGACGAAATCCTACTCTCAGCTGTCTGGTCACTTGTCAACTTTCCGATTGCCTGAAAGTTTGTCGTTATGATAGCTTGTTACAGATGATGTTTGAGTACCCAAAGCCCCCCGTCCTGTAGGAAGTGACTGAGACACTCTCATGGTCTGAGGAACTAAACCATGCTAACACTCCGTGTTATAATAGATGATTTCAGACGATATAATCACAAAGTATAACAACAACAGTATTTGGTCGATTCAATATGATCATTCTTCTACGTCATACCCTCAATGTTTTTTAGGACTATCGTTACACTTAATGATATCCTAAGATCCAGAAAATGTGATCACCAACAACACTTGAGACGGTCTTAGAGGCGAGACCGGGAACCTATTTGTTTACCGTTTTATTTCACACGTGCTTATGAGTTTTCCACTGAATCACATATTCCAGGATCATTCAGTTATAGCTGAAATATAAACTCTTAATTATGAATAAAGGAAATAATAATATAATATTATTGCCTCTAGGGCATATTTCCAATAGTCTCCCACTTGCACTAGAGTCAATTATCTAGTTTACATAGTCTCTTTAACACCTATGGCTGTCCTGTGTTGTTCGCTCATGCTTTGCTGCTGTGGTAGAGCCTTTGTCACGGTCTGATACTTCAAATCCATGTGAACCTTGAGAACTTTCACAAAACCCTTCTCGACATGCTGTCGGATAATGTGATTCTTGCGTTCGATATGTCTGGTCTTCATGTGGGATCTTGGTTCCTTTGCTTGAGCAACGACACCACTATTACACAATAGAGTGCCATTGGTTTCATCGCACTTGGGACCACACCAACTTCTTCAAGAAACTTCTTGATCCAGACTGCCTCCTTCGAAGCTACAAAGCTGCAATGTATTTTGCTTCTGTTGTAGAATCTGCAATAGTGTTTCTTTGAAACTTTTCCAACAACCGCACCATAGTGTTTTCTTTGCTATGGCCTCGGAAGCTCCGGGGAGTCTCCGTTGTGGTAGTCTGCTAGTGTGCTTCAGTTGGCTTTAGTTGGATCCAACCCGGTTTGGATACTTTGTGTGTGGCCGCGAGTCCGTTGATACCTAAGGGATGCCTGAGATTTGAGTGACCTCTCGACCGGAATGTGTGCGTCACACCTGGGACCGACTTGCAGTGGCACAGTACTCATAGCATTATGCTCCATGCCAATCCATACGAGAATAACATCTATGTCAGAGGTCCAAGAGCATAAGGAAGTAGAAGAACATCACCCTCAATTCTGCATCGATGTTGGACTTACACTTGGTTTGCCCACCTGGAACGGTTGATAACTCTCATGGGGTCGCAATAACTCAGAGTAGCTCATGCCTGAGCAAATTGTTGAGACACAAAGGAATTGATGCCCACCCGGAATCAAGAATAGAAGCTGCAACTGAATTACTGGCAGAGTCCATCACGATTTAGGAGCTCACGAGCTTCTCCATTTGACGTGGTGACCTAGCCCGGTCCATAGCAGACTCCTGCCTTACAATTTCTGCAACGACGGGTTCGTGGCCTCGTAGACCATCAGGAGTGTGATACATTCTGAGACGAATCCTCGTACATGATAGTAAGAGCCTGTGTCCCCATTAGCATAATTCTCATTATGGAAGGAGCCATGCATTGGGCTGTCAGCTTGAATCATTGAGCTGTCTCGGCGGAGGCAGACGTGGCAACAAGACAGTTGGCGTGGGGCAGGTCGATGATACACATGTGTGGGATCCAGACTCGACGTTTCTGACAGGCTGACCCAAGGATGGCCAACATCACAGTGTGCTGAGCGACTCCTGGTACTTAGTCAGAGCAGTTTCAAGTTGGAAAGATGGCTGACAAGCGTTGCGAAGTCTGTGCATCATGGACAGCAAGTGCGAGGTTTATTTCAGTACGCAGTCCTTCATGGAATTTATCCTGCTGCGGGCGTCATAGCAGACTCATCTTCACATAGCGGGAACAATTCGAAATTTCCTCTGATATTCATCCATAGTCATTATTCACTGGGTGATTTTGCGGAACTCCTGCTTCTTCTCTGGTCCCCAGACCTTGGGGAATGTACCGTGCATGAAAAACTGACTGAAATTCCTGCCAAGTGGTTACTACTGCTCTCAGCGAGGCAACATACCCTTGTGGCTTTCCCACCATTGAGCAGCTGATCCCCTCAGGTGATACGTCGCATAGGTGACGTAACATCAGGGATAACATTGGCCGTCTTCATCTGGAAGGCAATGTCCGGAGCCCAATCATCACCATCCATAGGATTGGTGGAGTTGCGGAAAACAGACGGGTTGAGGCGCACAAATCTCTTGCAGTGTTATTGGGGTAGGTACTGAGTGACATTCTGGTTTGGGAACTGACCATATCCCGGTCATAACCTGACGTCATTCAAACTGCTGCATCATTGCGGCAATATAAGGTGGAGGTGGGGATCATCAGCTATCCAGCCAAATCAATAGGGGCAGTTTAGCAAGAAAAACTGCATGTGTAAGAGGCCATTCACGATGTAACATGAGTAATGAACAAGAAGGGCAATTGATATAGGATAGTAAGTCGTTAAAGACATACCAATCCATGCACAGAGTTAGATTCAACGGTAGTACGTGCTCGGGAATGCTCGCGGCTAGACAAAAACTAGCGGCGCGCAGGCACGTTGTAAGGAAAGTACACAACGAGACATAGCAAAGGCTACATCATGTCGGAGAAACTGTTGGAGCGAGGAATCTGCAAGTGACAACACAGGGTGCCCTCGATAAAAGGACCTGTAGCGAACCTGGCCAACTATCTTGAAGAAAGGAGGGGTAATTTCACAGAACACCAGGTGGATGATGATCACGAGAACCTAATGTTGGAGTTAGTAAAATTATTTAACCTGAAAGGAAGAGAGATCAGATCCCAGAGTATGAAAGGAATAAAAGATCCTATAACCACCCATTTGGCGATGTGGGCCTGTAAGCCACACAGCCATGTTAGTAAAAGTTTTTCAATGACTAGACTCAACTTCGGCCAAGGAGTTGGAAAGGGGTGTCCTACAGGCAGTCGGCTCTGATACCAACCTATGACGCCCCCGCTTAATCGTGCACTAATCATACACGCAAATACACACGATCAAGCCTACAGGATCACTTGAAGATATCACACACAACTCTAAAACATAATAAAGGCATACAAGCATTATATTACAAGCCAGGGCCTCGGGGCTCAAATACGTAAGCTTGATGCCAACAAGCATCAGCGGAAGCGTTAGATATCTGAGTACAGACATAAGACAGAGAGATAAGCCTTTACAGCGGGAACAAACAAAAGCTACGATCGAAAGGCGCAGCGCCTCCTGCCTGGGACCCTCCGATCCTATACTCCTGGTCGTCGGCCAGCTCATAAAGTATCCACCCCTCGGGGTAGTAGTAGCGATCGTCGGCGGGGCAGCTGTCTTAGGGCTCTGTCATCTGTTTGCATCAAAATGATATGGGGGAAAACGAAAGCAAAGCAACCGTGAGTACTCATCCGAATACTCAGCAGAGCAAGGATCTACCACTACATATGCAACATTATCAAAGAAGGGCTGTTATTGTGGACTGGGCTGCAGAAATGCCAGAATAGAGAGAAGGCCTAGTCCTATCGAAGACTAGCATCTCAACGGTCTTGCAACTTAAAAGAGTGATTTAGTACAATATAAGTGTAGTATCAATAAGTCTCAACCTCACCCAGAGATCCTTTCTCGACTCCCTGCAGAAAGCAATCCAGACCATAATGTCCAAGTATCAACCTCAGCCAGAGATCCACTCTCGACTATCCCTACGAGAAAGCAATCCTAGAGCCATACTATCCATTTTTTTGCTGTATGCTCGGTAATACAACTCCGAGCGTCCGTTACCGAGGATCCAGCTAAGCATAGATTAGTTCTTCCTGCTGGGGTGCACCAACTTAGCCACCAACGCTCGCTTAACTCTGGCCGGACACACTTCTTGGGTCCTGCCGGCCTCGGCCAAAACGACCAACACCGCAACCCTACCAGAGCTCAGCAGAGAGGCCCCATCGTCTACATCCTAAGCGCTCAGAGGTCTGGGCATCGCCCTGTGCACTCCGAGTTGTTGCTTGCAGGGGGGGAAGCCAGGCACGAGGGGGCGCTGGTCCGTCCCGTTGCTAATGCTGAACTGGACGTCTGACATAAGCTTTCGGCTGATGCCACGATGCAGTACCCATATTTATTCCCGCGTGATGGTTAGTGCTATCGGGCCAGAGGCCCACTCGAATCAAATATCCAAATCATTAGTACATTGGGGTGTCGGTAACGGCAGAGACTCACGATCGATGTGACCCCGCCTCGCCCGTCTCGAGGACTTGCGGCAAGGGCTAAGAATGCCCGTACCACGCCTCGTATTCATATCTCGGGCACCCTCCAGGGCCACCCGTCTCCCGTCACTCGCCACTAGTCTCATCATCCACGCGGGTACCCTCCAGGTCGACCCCACCCTTTCCAAGTAAAGTTGTAAAGTCCCAAGTATCCGTGTGTCCATAACATCAAGGGAATCCGAGGTATCACCCTCGTTGGATTCCTACTCGATGTATGCGGTCAAGGTGAACTCGGAGGAATCACCCTCGATGGGTTCACCCTTGAGGTGTTGCATGATAACGTCGTTCCCGGAAGTGGTGAAGGGGAATCACCCTCGATGACACACACCGTAATAGCTACTCTACGAGAGTTAAATCAGAAGTGCTATACGAGGTATCACCCTCGGCACTCACTCGATAGTCCTGCGTTGTACAAATAAAGGGGTGTGAGGTGCGGTGCTGGGGCCTAGTCATCGAGTCTTCCGATGATCCAGGCGGGGCAACCGGGACAAGTGGGGTCACTGGGTCTCTATCCAGCCTATACTAAGCAGTTTAGGATATCAGGTAGGTATCACAACAGCAGTTACAGTAAACAGGCATGCACCAGAATAGAGATAAACAGTAGTAGCAGCAATTCTAATGCAAGCACAGAGAGAAGAGAATAGGCGATATAGTGTGCTCAAGGGGGGGTGCTTGCCTGGTTGCTCTGCGGCAAAGGCTGATCTCAACGGTGTAGTCAACCTCCGGAGCTGCGTCGGCCTCGGGACACGCGTGTGTGGGTCTACCGAGAGAGAAGAGGGGGAGGAAACAATAAATACAACATCAAAACATATGCCACACGAGCAGGCTATGCAACGTGCAGTGCATGGTTGCTTAAGAGCAGGTCTAAGTCATTTTATTATTTTTTAGGATTTAAGTTGGAATTATTTAACCGGTGCATAAGCACTATTCATCTATTAGAAACAGACTAAAGTTATGGATTCACCTTCCGTAGATGGGGTCCAGACCGAAAACAGATGGCCCGGTTGGATTCGTCTCGTCGTTCTGAGCAACTTTCATGTACAAAGTTTTTCGATCCGAGCTACGGTTTATTTTTATATGATTTTCTAAAGTTTTAAAATCACTTTTCTAGAATTTATTTTATTAATTTAAATCAACATTATCCAGAACAGTGTTTGGTGATGTCAACATGACGTAATGGTGACATCAGCGTAACTGGTCGGTTGACCAGGTCAAACCTGACATGTGGGACCCACGTGTCATACTCACGGGCTAACAGAGTTTAGGTTAAAACTAAATTCAGTTAATTAGGCTTCTGGGCCCACCTATCAGTGTCTACTTACCTAATTAATTAACTTAACTACAATTAATCCCGCTAATTAGTCAAACAGTGGGGTGGACCCACATGTCAGCTGCTGGGGGGTCGCCCAGTCACAGTTTTGACCGGAGTCAACTGGTCAAGTGGGGTCAAGCGGGGCCCCTGGGCCCACCAGTCAGCTGCTCAGCCATGTGGGCCCAACCAGCCAATCAGCGCCGGCCCCGTAGCTCTCCGGCGAGCCCGAACGACGGCGACAACTCCGAGCGAGCTCGGGTTTTTCTGCTACGGTGCATCATTTCGCGTCGTTCCTCTTGCGTTCGAATGAGTAGTGCGGTGCGCATCCACCGTGACGGTCGCCAGAAGATGCCGGATGTGAATACCTAGGTGGTGCGCTTGACGGCGCCACTAGTTCGGATTCAGGTTTGGGATACTCAACGGTGGGCCGTTAAGCTAGCAGCTCGCTCTGGGGCTCAACGAGAAAACGTGGACTGTTTGAAGCGAAATGAAGCTCAGACAAAGGGTTGCGGCGCGGTCGGAATGGAGTGTGAGGTGGCTTGGCTGGACGTGATAGGTATGGATGGGTGGAAAGGGCAGGAAGGGTTAGGACAAGATGTGGGTGCTCTGAGGTGTGACTCAGGTAGGCCGGAACGATGATTAGGGGAGCAAGACTGTCGTCGGACGTCGCGATACGCCGGCGAGCTGAGTCGGACTTCCCGTTGGCGTGGTGCTCCGCGTTGCAGCGATTAGCTGCAGGGCGGCCGCTGGATGTCAACGAGCGGCGCCCACTGGTTTGATGCGAGAAACCAACACAGTCCGGCTCGGCATGTGGATGGCAGGCCAGCTGGGCTCTACGGTCTTTAGTGATGGCTGTGGCGAGGCAAGCGAAGCGCGGGAAGAGCATGTGCCGTAGGCTCGAGCGAGGGGGAAGGGGCCGCGAGAATCGGAGCAAGGGTCGACCGTCGAGGACGCGGCGATCTTAGTCAGACTCGGCTCGCCGGCCGTGTTACAAACCTAACGAGGGAGCGTATGGATGTGGCGGCTCTGGCGCTGGCTGGGAGCGCTACGGTAGGCGGCGGACACACGCGGACGCAAATGGCCGACGGCAGGAAGGGAAAATCAAAGTGTCGCTGGGAGTAGGGTCTCCCGCGAGCGGTACGGCCTGTGGCAAGGCCGGACAGGAGGGGGGAACAGGAGGAAGGAGGGGACAGCCGGGCCTGGGCTGCTTGACTAGAGCCCAGCCGCTGCGGGCTTTTTCCTTTTCTCTCTCTTTTTCCTTTTCTGTTTTTCCCTTCTTAGTTTTCGTTTGTATTTTCTTTTCGCACTTTTCCAATTTTGTAAACACATGAGTCTTCCCAATAAATTCAGTGCAATTTCACCACTGCTACAAAAAAAGGTTGGAGTCCAGATCTTTTCATTTCCGATTTTATTAATGAATATGGCTTAATAATCTCTGTTTTTTTGCTTTAAGCACATAATTAATTTTTTAGTCATGTTGATTACAATTTTAGAATATGTCTCTGGATTACTTTTACAATATTTTTGAACATTTTAGTTTTTGCAATTTGAAGACAACTTTTATATTCTCACTTTCATTTGAATTTCTATTGAATTGAATTTAAAAGAGATATGATCCCAAATGAATTTAACCTGTTGATCATGATTGACATGGCATCTATCAAAAGGGGATTACTGTAGCTAACCAACCCCTGGGGTGTTACACAACTATGAACCTGGAAAATTTGGGAATACAAAGAATCTTAACAAAACACCAATATAAATAAATAATGAGTTCACAACGATCCAACCAAAAAGGGTGATTTATTTTCTTATACTAACGGATCTCATGAGTTTTTCTCGTTCAGTTCTGTTGTTGAGAAGTTTTTTCAAGATATTGGATAAGATGATTCGATGGACATGGAATAAGGATGTGGCAAGGAGCTAACTTGGGGTGCCCCGGATGGTCATCCCTCTTTCGTCTTCAATCCATCGGGTAAATTAACTTGAGGCTATAATTTTTATTTCACACCACATGATATGGTGTATCTTTGCTGGAGCGTCTTGTAATGATATGAGTCTTTGCTTTTTTAGTTTTGCCACATATTATCCCTTGTTTGTATCACACCTTTTGATAGGACACGCATGAACTCGAATTTATTACTCCCTCCGTTCCCCCGTTCGCTAAATTTTGGGTCTTTTGTAGAGATTTCAAACTGGAACTACCCACATACGGATGTATATAGACATAGTTTTCGTATTGTAGTATTCACTCAGTTTGCTCAGTATGTAGTCAACTTGTTGAAATCTCTAGAAGACAACTATTTAGAACAACAGGAGATAGAAAATCTCTATGTGCTGTCACTTATATCTTTTTGAGCTAGGCAATTTTGCTCTGTGCTTCACTTATATCTTTTTTAGCGACACGATGCGTGGCTTATTTATAGAACTTGTTTGACTAATCATCTTCACTTATATTTATTTTGAGAGTCTCTAAACAGCACATGGTAATTTCTTGGGTTTTTTTGTACATCTAGGCCCCTGGTTTCCTAGCTTACTCACTCATCCCCACGCTCTTTAACTTTGCTGACTTTTCCCCACTCCCTCTGGCTGAAACACCTCACAATGGGCACACTGGACATTGTCGTCGGGTCAATGGTTTGACCGTTAACTGACTGATGAGTGGGGCCGGGGCGACGGTACTGTTCGCCTTGACCTGGAAACAGAGTGGGGGTGCGTGCCTTGGGAGTGGCGCTGTTCGAATGAGGCCGTTTGGGGGGTTTCTGTTCTTGGACTGTTGGGCTTGTTGCCATGAAACGCCTGCGCGCGCTGCCACGACACAGAGCCTTCATGCATGCACCGAGCTATCCGCTAGCCTACCGCTACCTCATGCCCGATAGCGTGCCGACCGACCTCGCTTTTCGTGCACGCCCAAGGTCACTAAGGCCCCTGCCATGGACTGCAGTAGACCGGTCGCTTCCTGCATGCTGCCGATGCATGTCTCCTCCTCGTTTAGAACAATCAGTTGTCTTTTCATCCTTTCCACTCGCATCTGACACCTTTTTGCTACTATATAATTGTAACCATATTTTTATTATTGTTTTTTGGCTGCAAATGCACAGGTGGCTACATATCTTACTTCTTTGTGGCTTGCCCTCGACGTGGGTGTGGCTTGTGTATCTATGCATGCACTGGTTCTTCCGACCAAAGTGAGTTCGCTCAAAAAACAATCATAATTCAAACAAAAGTTACAAACATGCAAGACTTATAATAGGAATAGATAGAAAACTTGATAACTACTACTTAATAACATAACATAGATAGGGCCACACCCAGACGCACAATCATATAGTTCATTACAACTAATAACATAACATAGATTCCAAAAAATGAACAAAGATAGAGGGTTCTCTAACCCAGCCGCCGCCTTCTCCACCTCCATTACCTACCTCCGCTCCTCTCCACCTCGCCTCTCGGCGTCCCCTCACTGCTCCCTTTCCGGGGTTGTTGGTCGAATGGGGTAGCAAGCCAGAGTGTGCATGCGTGACCGGTGGGAAGGATGTTGCGTACTCCTGAAGATGTTGTGTGTCTGAAGCGATG